>CM060379.1:42295202-43495202 GCA_030545235.1 Helianthus tuberosus
TAGTAGGCCCCTCTTTTGAATGTGACGTTACCCTCAACCCAGTGGTTTGACTCAGTAGTGATACAATCTCAAAGGGTCGGAATATTGAAAGACAGTTAAGTTAGTTATTAATGCGTGGTAGACCCCCCTTTTGTAGGTGACGTTACCCTCGGCTAAGTGGTTTGAGTCAGCAAGGATACAATCCCAAGAAGCCGGTTTAATGTTTTAATAGTAGTTTACATATGAGGGGTTCAAGTTATTCGCACCCCCGCCATCCAATACCGTCGGGCATTGAAGGAGGTCCTAGTAAGCTTAAACCAAGTCTTCGCATGATCTATACACTGAACTAGACAAGAACTTTACCAAACCACCCTCCTAACCCCTTTCCAAGTAGTTAACGCGCTTTATATAGACCGTAAAGACACGAATGATGCAAATCAATGACATCATGTATTTTATATAGATAGTAAAAGACATGAATGAGCAAACTAAAGACATCATGAAGAAATGGTAAAGAAAATTCACTTTCAACATAAGAAACTAGTTATTAAAGTCATTAATACAAACCCAATTAAAAAGTGCCAAAAGATTGAAAATCAAAAGTAATACATAAAAGACTTGTCTTCACCAAGTGATGTAAGAAATTAGTCAAACATGGCCTTTGATTGACAAAAGCTCTTACGATCAATCTTGGATCTCGATACTACTACACACTCTAAAGATGGATGATGGATGATGGTGGTGGGTGTTGGTGTTGTAGTGGTGGTGGAGTGGTGGCAAAGTGGGAGAGAAGTGGTTTGCCAAGGGATGCAATTGAAAGGAACCAAGCACCCCTATTTATAGTCAGATCAGAGCCCTGACTACGGCCCCGTTGTAACACCCCGTGTTTCGAAAGTCAAAGTCAAAGTCAAGATTGAGGTCAAAGGGAGACAAGATTGCTAATTGCGATCTGTCACTCCTTGCTCAATTCCTGTTTTGACTTCTTTGACTGTAGATAGTCTATTTTTATGTTTTACGTTAGTTGTATTATGTGGAGTACTTATTAATAATCGAGGTTTATTCGATATTTATCGCAAGATTTATCACTTTATCGCTATCGCAATCGCACTCGCAACTCGAATTACGCGTTCTGAATATTGTTCTATGTGTGTGTGTGCCTTATTTGTTACTTGCGCATGTTTAATTATGTTTATGTGTGGTGTTTAATCGAAACGCAATCGAAACTCAATCGCAATCGAATCGCAAACGCTAAACGAATACGAAATAAGGATGATTGTATGTTGATATAGTAGTTGGGATTAAAAGTAATTTAGCTAGGAAACTCTATCGCATCGCAACACTCGCATTCTCAATCGAAACGGCAAAACTCGTCGCACCGAACACTCGAACCAAGTGGCTAATCGACCAAGTGACCAGCCGATCGACCAGCCGTTCGATCAAGCTGCCGCTCGATCGGCCAGCCATTCGATCAGGCTGCCACTCGATCGGCCAGCCCTTTCCACTTTGGGAAACCCTATAAATACCTCACTTGTTACTACTTTTGGTAAGTGACATCTCTCTGCTCGAACCAGCCGCACCCAAGCTTCTTTTCTCCGATTTCTCTCAAATCTTGTAAGTTTTCAACCTAATCTTTGTACTTCCTTGATCTACACGCACTCCTACACCTTTCTCTCTTTTGAATCTTAACTTTTAACCGTGAAATCACTAGATTTGAGGTGTTCTAGAATGATGTCATCATGGTGTTCTTATGAACTTCATGTTTTGGCTTCAATCCTTCAAGAACAACTTAGACCTGAACGATTTCCACATAAATAAACAAAGATCTTTCATAGATCTGAACATGTTCAAGGTGAAAAAGGATTGAAATATGGTTTTCCAACTTTCTTTCAACTCTTTTACACTCAATACACTCAAAACCGATAGAATCGAAGCTTGTACCAACTTTCTACTCATTCTTGTGGTTGTGTTGGTTCAAGATCTGGATTCTATCCACGAGACTACCGATTTCAGGTTAAACATGGAACACCGTCTCGAACAGTTAACTGGTCGGATTTGGGTGATTCCTGTCCGATCAGGAGCACCAAGTATTGACGAGGTTTCTGTTGCTTAACACGTTATCAAAAAATATCGATAAAACGACAAACTATCAAAATGACCAAGGAAGAAGACGACCGGGACACCAGAACGGAGTGCCGCCCGATCGGACTGCTGTCCGATCGGATTGTCACCCGATTGGGTGGTCACCCGATCGGCTTGCACCTTGGCCCTACGATTAACTTTTAATTCAAACAATTGAAGTTGTAAGCATTGAACGAACTACTGTCCGATCGGATTACCACCCGAACGGATTGTCACTCGGATATGTAATGTTCTGACTTCAACACTTAAACAATTTCCAACATGTTCAAATGCGCAAGGGTTGCCACCCAATCGGATTGCCATCCGATCGAGTGACCGTCCTGCTGTGAATTTGTTCTCAACCTAAGAAGACTCGCCAATCGGATTGCCGTCCGATCGGACTGCCGTCCGATCGACCGACCTGAAAGGTAGATGTACTTCTCTGTTTTCAAAATGCTACAACGAAAACTTCAAAAGGCAAGCCATCATACACAAACACATCCTTCCCAAAGGAAGAAAGAATCCACTCGAAAGGTCACCCGATCGGATGACCATCAGAGCGAGTTGTCACCCAAACGATCGGCTGCCCGAACGGACTGCCATCCGGTCGGACTGCCGTTCGACCCACTGACACTTGTTTCGTTTTACGCGTCGCTTATCGCTATGCTATCAATCTGTTCAGGCTAACCTTACTCTCTAGCGCTCCCTTTAATCCACCAATCGCTGTGAGTATACTCGATCCCTTTTTGCTCCCTTCAATCCACCAATCGCAGACAAATCCATTTCTCGATTTTTATGTGTTTCGATTCTGAGCCCGCAACTGCTGACTCTGATACTCGTCGATTTTATGTGTTATGTGTGTATTTACCTGCTATATGTTTAATTTTTTGAGACTTATTCGATTTTCGCTATCGCTTGATCGACACACACGACTCGCACCGCAATCTATCTCAAAACGTTAACAAATCGCTACTACATGAGGAACAACTTTACGCCATGTTGATTGCTATGTTATTCGCTTACGCTATACTACTCGATATGTTAATCGCGATCGTTATACTCGAACGCTCGCGAACCCTGAATAATAGGTTTTTGTATTCTGATTGCCTCTTGAGATTATGTGTTTATGTGCTTCTGTGATTCTGTGCCTTACGTGCTTATGTGCTTCTGTGTTTATGTGAATCTGTGATTATGTGTCTATGTGTTTATGTGATACATGTTTCACTGTGTTCCTAAGCTTTAGCAGTAATAAACGTGTGAGGTGAGATTCGATTATACTATGTCTAAGACCCAAGACGATGTCTGTTGCAGACAATGTCGACTGGACCATCATCTGGACCCCGTCACCCACGAATCACTCGCCAAGAACAGAGAGACAAACGCCTTGCTGCTCTCATCGCTAAGCAAGTAGCAAAGGTGGTTCCTCAGATCGTGAGTGAAATATATGAGAATATTAGCAAAATTGATGTTAACTAATAATAATAAATATTTGTATAAAACTAGATGTAAGACTTGTCGCATTGCGGCGGGGAAATTAAAATAACACTAAACATAAAAAATTCATATTGCAAGGTAATTTTGGATAAAGGATTAACGAGATTTAATAATATTGATTGTTTACAATATAATAACAAAATCTTCAATCAACTTATTTAAAAGCTAATATATCCAGATTTATTTTTTTATCAACATTATTATTGCTAACATAATGCGCGTTAAGCGGGTCTATTGCTAGTTATAACTCCGCTTGTTTCTCACGAATCTTAAAGAATACGCAAGAGCCTTTCAAACACGTCCATATCCTCATTTGAACTTCACATTCTAAACAAACCAAACTACATATCAGTTATCTTAAATTTCAAACCAACAATAATAATAAAGGTAAATAATAGAATCTTATACCAAATTTGGAACGAATAGGCTCAAACACATCATCAAAGCCGTTTTCTTTAATGATGTTTTTTTTTTTGCCACAAAGACTATACATAGAACTCATTCGTCATTGCCAAGTTACTCGTAAACATGAATGTAGATAACAAAGGACAAACCACAACATAGACACAGAAAATGACTTGTCAAAAAAGTTTTATTTTTAAATTGACTCAGAAATCTAAGATTAAGCACTTGCTTATACTAAGCCTTCACAATCTTATCAAACCAGATTTTAAACATCACAATCTATTCAAAAAGTTAAACCACATAAATTTTGAAAATTTATACATCTATTTAAATGGTATTAATGACCAACACGGAGACATGGTTGAAACAACAATAGCCAGGCCAAATGACAACCAAAATAACAACACCAAAACAACCCCCACCGCAAAGCCAATGGTTCAAGCGACAACAACCAACTCCAACAACATATGCATAAGTATAGAGAAAATCTTGGGTTGCAAATGACGCACACCCAAAACCAAACCACGTAATATATAACAACTAAATGTACAACACACAAAAGCAACCATACAACTCCAAGAAGCACAAAAAGAAGCGTTGCAACATGTACAACACTGAAAGGCAACAACATGTTGCTGATTGATAATACATAACATAAGTAACGTGTAACATCCCAAAAAACGGATTTGATAATTAAACCAAATTAACTGGGGATGGGGATGAGCGGGGAAAATACCATTAGCGGTAAAAGTAAACCCGATAAACATTAGGATTTTTAAATGAATAAATCTAATGTAATATAAAAGGGGAACATATGCTTTTTAGTAAATAAAGTTTATAAAAGGCCCGGGTTATCGAGAATTGAAATAAAACGGGTTATAACCTCCCCGAACTTACTAGATTAACTAGGAATGTTTAACCTATTAATAAGAGACAATATTTGTGGAAATAAGTTGGTTGTGACCTACTTAACAACTAATAAAACTACAAGGGCTTAATTGTACATTCTAAAAGATGAAAACATATTATCAATCAGCAACAACATGTTGTTGATTGATAATATATAACATAAGTAACGTGTAACATCTCAAAAACGGATTTGGTAATTAAACCAAATTAATAGGGGATGACCGGGGAAAATACCATTAGTGGTAAAAATAAACCCGATAAACATTAGGACTTTTAAATGAATAAATCTAATGTTAAATAAAAGGCGAACATATGATTTTTAGTCGATAAAGTTTATAAATGGCCGGGGTTAGCGGGAATTGAAATAAAACGGGTTATAACCTCCCTGAACTTACTAGATTAACTAGGAATGTTTAACCTATTAATAAGAGGTAATATTTGTGGAAATAAGTTGGTTGTGACCTACTTAACAACTAATAAAACTGCAAGAGCTAAATTCTACATTCTAAAAGATGAAAAATAAAAAGTGAAAAAATAAAAAATAAAAATACGCATACATATGTGTGTGTCGTGTTTAGAGTGAGAGAGAGGGGGGGGGGGGGGGGGTTATCCTCTTCATATCTCAAATGACAAATTCAACAGATTGAAGGTTGAAATTCAAGCCATAACATTGCATGATCTCAAATTTGTGATCATCTAAGTCTACAAGCATAGGTATGTTGTAAAACTTGATTTGGTGACTTTCATATGAGTAGGAACTTGAAGGTGGTAGCCTTTTTTTTTTTTTTTTTTTTTTTTTAACAACAAAATTCTTTTATTCCTGTCATTTGTGGGACTTGAACCCAAGACCTCCCTCTCCCATGGTGTTTAAAGGCTTTGCTTTTGCCAATGGACCACCACCCCATTAGTGAAGGTGGTAACCTTGAGTTGAATATTATTGATAGCATGGTGAAATTGATAATGAAATTTGATGTTGTGTTGATGCTTATGATTACCACACTTGCTTGTATGTGTAAATTACTTGATCATTTTAGGGGTTTGATTAAGTGTTCATATATATGTCTAGAAATGAGTTTTTGACATGAAAGATGAAGACATGGTTATTTGGTCAAAATGATGAATTAGCTCGTGATAATTGAAAGTTTATGTTAACTTGATGTTGAGAAATGTATGAACTTGTTGAATTGAAAGAAACATGGTGATTTTGTATGACAAAGTTAGCTAAAATGATAGCCTAAAAATGATGCCCACCAAGTGTTTGATAATATGCCTAAATAAATTTTATTGAACTTGTTAATGCATTTTATAAGTCAATTGACAGTTTGACGTTCTGAAAGTCAAATTGGCCTATAATAGAACTGGATGAGAAATATTGTATAAAAGTCCATGAGGTGTGATGGTCATGATGTTGGATGACTAATCTAACCATCTTGTGTATATTATATGATAGTTTGACTCTTGACAAGCTAGGTGAGATTTTGTAAAGGAATGTGTCAACCGGGTTAAAGACGCGAGAAAGCATGGTCGAATGCAAGGTAAGTAAAACTAACACCTCTTATAATAGAATCACTATATAAGAAATGTGAAGTGGTTGGAATAAACAATGACTTGCTAAAGTCAAGACCCATGGTGTAGACCAAATGGGTCAAAATGGGTAAGATTAGGGCTGTAAACAAACTGAACGAACATATACAAGGCCATGTTTGTGTTCATTCGTTAAGAAAATTAACATGTTCGTGAACTTTTCATGAACGCATACCAAACATAAGTTTATGTTCGTGTTCGTTTGTTAAGGAAATTCTGTTTTCCACGAACAGTTCGTGAACACTAGTATCAAACACAAACGAACGCAAACAAATAAAAAAGAACGCAAACGAACATTTAACTTGAAAAAAAAACATTATTATCTTTAAACATTGGATATAAGTAGTTAAATAAAACCATCAAATGATAAAGCAATACACAAGAAGTCTACTACACCACCAAACAATGAATCAAGTTTAACTAACTCAGACATAATTATCCCCAAAAATGTCATAGAATGTCCAAATTTTCGCTCAGTTTAAAAAATAGGGTTTCAAGTTTTCTATATGTTTAGATAAAAGGTTTATTATTTATTATTTTTTAATATAATCAAACGACACGAACGAACTTAACCGAACATATTATCGAACATTCACGAACGCAGTCAAACGAACACGACATGTGTTCGTGTTCGTTCCCTAAGCTAACCGAGCGAAATTTTTTGTTCGTGTTCGTTCGTTAAGCCAATCGAACGAACATAAATGAAATTCCCGTCGAACGGTTCACGAACTGTTCGTGGAACATTCGGTTCGTTTCCTGCCCTAGGTAAGATTATGTTAGATCACACTTTAGTGATCAAATAAAGAATTTTAGAAGTAGAACCCTAAGTTGTAAACCAAAATGGGTTAAACAAGTAAAAATGAGGTTTTGGTGTAAACACTTGCTGATGCGAACCAAAATGGGCCGGGCATGTAAAAATAATTTTTTGGTGGTAAACACTTACTGACACGAACCAAAACGGGTCAAACAAGTGAAAAAAGAGTTTTTGGTGTAAACACTTGCCGAAGTGAACCAAAACGAGTCAAACGAGTACAAATGAGTTTTTTTATGTAAACACTTGCTGACGCGAACCAAAACGTGTCAAACAAGTAAACATGAGTTTTTGGTGGTAAACACCTGCTGACGCGAACCAAAATGGGTTGAGCGAGTAAAAATGAGTTTTTGGTGGTAAATCAATGTATTATACAAAAAGAGACCCTATGGTGTAAACCATAACGGGTCAAATAAGTGAGATGGCAAGTAAATCACATGTTAGTGATTAGACAAAGAAATATGAAAAGGAGACCTAATGGCATAAGCCATAACGGGTCAAATGGGTTAAAATTTGTGTTGAATCACATCATGGTGAGAAATAATATAAAGATTAGTTTGAAATGCAAAAAGGGTAAGGTATGAACGAGTCAAATGGACAACCGGGTCAAATGGTGATGTTATTGTAACAACCCGATCTTTTTGGTTGTTCCTTTTACCATTATTTCATTTCGTGAACGCTTGTACTCTGAGATTCGATGATCACTATGGGTTAACTATATTACTAAACGCATTTTATATCGCATTTAACGCTTTTAAACGCTTATTACTTAAACACTTATCGCAATGCAAACTCGAAACGCGGATTTATTTATATTATTTGTGTGTTTGAATGTTAGTTATGTTATGTGTGTTTGTTACATCGCTCAAACGCTCACTCTCGCAACTCGATTTAACACGCTAAAATGCAACGCAACACCACACTTAACATCTTGCTAAAATATTTAACATACTCGCGCTAACTAACGTAACAAAACGCACCAAACAAGCACCCTACACGCGAAACGGAGATCTTTTACACCAAACTGATCCCTTTTTACGAAGCCAGCAGCTTCGTACGAAGGTATTGCCTTCGTACGAAGGCAGCCAGCTTCAAACCAAACCTTCAGCTCTCCTCTATAAATACCAAGCTCACTCCTCCATTTCACCATTGCTGACATTTTTGCTCCCAACCTGCTGACCTTCGATTTCCCAAGTAAGATCTACTATTTTTACATGTTTTACAACGTTTTCCACTACGATTTTCCACGAGTTTAACCCCGATTTCATCAAAACTTCTCTATTTTCATCTAAGCTTCATCTTTTTCATCTAAACTTCTTTATTTTTTACAAAACCTACATCTTTTTCATCAAAACCTCTTATTTTACTACGGATCTGCACTTGAACGGGTGATTTGGTTTTAGCCTTGGCTTCCCAAGATGTAGATCTGAAGATCTCACACTCACCAAGTGTGTATTCCAAGGAAAAAGTGTTTTAAACTCGATTTTTACATAAACGGACCAAAACCGACATATATTTCGTTCACTGGATAGTGGGATGAAGTGGTGTCGAAACCGTCATGAAAAGGACTCGAAAATACATCTGATTCAGGCGAAAATACAGCTCCGAACGCAAGAGCAGCCACAGGTGTGAGCTGGACTGTTCTGTGCGAAGCCCCGGCTTCGTACGAAGGCACTTCCTTCGTATGAAGGCACTGCCTTCGTACGAAGGCACTGACATCGCACAACACAGCCCAATTCTCACCCGTAACTCAAACATAGACCTCTCCGGCTCTAAGTTTAATCTGTAACTTAAGGTTGGAGGGATGTACACTCGATTTCCCGAAGAAAGATGCGAAGAACACTCGATTTTGGACAACAAAAGCAACACTTTTATGAAGTCTCCTTTTGTATGAAGGCACCCCTTCGTACGAAGACACTAGCTTCGTACTAAGCCTCTATTTCCCACTCAACACTCCGATTTCGACCGTTTCAGCACTTTGGAAGACTTACGCACTTCTTTTCCCGTACGCAGGCTGATCCGGCGCTCCCTTCAATCCATTATAGACCGTGTTTACTGTTAAACACGCACTGTGAGTATACTCTAACCCTTTTCGCTTAACGCACTTTTGGGTGTTACATAAGTTCTCTATAAAAAAACACAACACACAACGCTTAAACTCTCTTATAAACACTAACCACTCTTGCATGTTATACGTGACTAGTTGAATGCTTGTTTGCTATGTTTACACAGTGATGACTTACCCTACCACCCTTAGCAACGATAGTACTATAGTTTGGACTCATCACCTGTTTATTCAAGGGTTGTTAAGGTTTACTTACTTTACATGCTCGCTATGGTGAACACGTATTACGTATACTCTACTGGCAGTCATGTTGGTTAGCTTGTATCATTGTCGATAGCTTACTTGATTCGCCCCTTTACGTGTTACATGCTGGTTATGCATAAACGCTTTTATACTATACTTATGCAAACTTGTGTACTCACCTTTACATTATTGGATTGACTTTTATTTTAACGTATGTGACAGGTTGATGGATTGTTTTGCTGCAAACGGATAGGAATGCTAGAAACTCACCTAAAAATCTAAGTTGTTGGATTGGTTTTGTTTTGTTTTGTTTTGTTTTGTTTTGTTTTGTTTTGTTTGAGAGACTTGAATATGTTATGACTTTTGTTGAAATATTTGTTTGATAGTATGGGATATTGAACTTGTTAAATATTGTCACTAAATTAGTCGTTATGGATTCTCTTGAACAATCTGCTTCGCTTAGTGCCGCGCCCCGATGATTCCGCCATCAGTTGGGGTGTGACAGATTGGTATCAGAGACATAACTATAGGGAATTAGGTTGAGTCATACAAAACAGACCTAGTCTATAAGTATTACATGCCTTTCCTAAGGCTAACACAATGTACACGATTGAAACACTCGCATAACACAAATGAGCGATTGTGTCGGGATTAGGTGTGAAAACCAAGAACTCTCGATAAGATCTCACACAGGAATCTTTCGTTGAGTTAGGAGTGAAATCCACATCTTGACGGAAATCTCCAACTCTATCTCGTGGTTGTTCTAACCACAGTTAGGAGCAAGTTTGTTAAGTTAGGGGTGAAGCCCGCATCTTAATAACTCGTTCCACTCTCTAAAATGATTTTTAAAAGATCTCACCAAGGTCTCGTCTGTTCCAATGACTCGGGTCACGTAGTAACTGGAAGGATGAATGTTGTTAGCCGTATTATGGTGAGAGCATAGTCTATTAGGCCAAAACGTGTACTCGAACTTGTTGGGAATAGTTGAATCACTTTGGGCAGTCGATGTCTAACACCCAAGGCACTCTATTTATTTTCAAACCTACAATCGCCGATTTTACGCGTCATCGAGTTTATTGTGTTTATGTGTTTTAACTTTTACGCTTTATCGATTTCTTGTTTTACCGCTTTTCGCTATCCGCTTATTACACACAACTCGCACAGCTCTCTCAATCTAAAACGCTAACTAATTGCGAACAAACTAAGCAATCTTATCCACTCTATGCTATACTCATCGCTTATACTACGCTATCTCTCGCAACTCTCGCACGCGCTATACGCAAATTAGAGAACGGAGCTTTTGGATTAGAGGTGAATACATGCAAAATATGTGTTTATGTGAATTATGTGCTAATACGTGCTTATGTTATAAATGTGCTTATCTGATTATGTGATTTTGTGCTTTATGTGCATAATAATAATAATAATAATAATAATAATAATAATAATAATAATAAATATGTTGTATCAAACGCAAAACTTTTAAACCAAACCCAATATAATCGAATCTCGTCTAATTCCTCCTATGACATCTGCAGAGGAACTCACACTTGACAATGTCTTCTTTGGGATCACACACTCGCCGAAACATCCAGCGAAACAATGCTGATAAACCATCGCCTTTCTCATGGCCAAGGTGATCCTTCAAATTGTCAGTGAAATCCACGCTGTCAGCAGCACATCTTCTGTTGATTCCAAGAATGACTCACCTAAAGCTCCATTCAGCTTCAAGCTGTTCAAAGCCTGTGGTCCTATGAACTTTACTGGTGAAGATGGACCCAGTATGATGTTTCAATGGTTTGATTCAATCGACGTTACCTTCCGACAAAGTGGATGTCCTGAGAATCTCCTCACTGTTAACGCCACTGGTGTATTTCAGTCAAGGTCACTTGACTGGTGGACCATCGAGCGCAACAGGCGCGAAAATGATGCAGCCTATGGTCTCGAATGGGAGGAGCTGAAAGAGCTCATGATGAAGGAATTTTTTCCTCCCCACGAAGTCCAGAAGCTGGAGAACGAGTTCTGGAACATCAAGCAAGTTGGAGGTGATAACTCTGGTCTCACTGCCCGATTTAAACAGTTGAGCATCATCTGTCCAAGTCAAGTGGACACTCCTGAAAAAGCTATCAAGTGGTACATTCGTGCTCTTCCCGACTGAGTCGCTGACTTTGTTCAAGCAGCGAAACCTGCAACAATCGAGGAAACTTATCAGCTCGCAGCAGAAATCAATGACAAGCGAGTCTTTCCTGGAGTTTTCAAAACCTCGACCAAGAGTCTCAGCCAAGCTACTGTAACTCCAAGAACTGATAGCACACCATCTCAAGCCCCAAAGTCTAATCACCAAAGCCGCAAGCGAAGGAACTCCAACAAGAACTGTGCAGTGGTTGCATTGCCTAACACCCAGACTTGTTAGGTTGCTACTCCCAACGCACCACCCGCTAAGCGTGCTTATACTGGGAATCATCCACTGTGCCCTACTTGTACCTATCATCACCCAGTGGAGACAAACTGCCGTTTCTGTGTCAACTACAACATCTTTGGGCACTACACAACTAACTGCCGCTCAGGCCCTCATCAGCAAGCTCCTCAAGCTCTCGCAGCACCGCCGGCTCAACCTCTTGCTCCTCAGGTTAATCCAGCACTTCTAGCACCTGTTGCTCATACACGTGCTTGCTACACTTGTGGCGATCCCAGCCATTTAGCAATGTCTGCCCGCAGCTGTTGTGAAGCAAGAGCCGCAACAGCAATAACCACAGCAGCAGCAGCAGCAGTAGCAACAACAACCACAAGCTGCATGCGGAAGAACTTTCAACATCAACGTTTGCCAGTCTCAGACTGACAACAATGTTGTCAATGCTACGTTCCTAGTCAACGGTATTTATGTTTCATGCTTATTTGATACTGGAGCCGATAAAAGTTTTGTATCATTTGAATTTGAAAAGCTTCTAAAATATAAACGCGCTAAACTCCCAAAGACCTTCAACGTAGAAGTTGCCACCGGAAGAACTGTTACCGTTAATTCCGTTCTGCGTTATTGTACTCTTGAACTCAACAATCATGTTTTCCTGATCAATCTCATACCTATGCAATTAGGTAGGTTTGACATCATAGTAGGCATGGATTTCCTTTGTGAGAATCGTGCCGAAGTTGTTTGTATCGATAAGATGATTCGTTTTTCTCTTCCAAACGGTGATCAATTATGTGTCCACGGTGAAGTACTCTCGAAAGAGTTGAAGCTTATGTCATGCATCAAAGCGAGTAAGTACTTACGTAAGGAGTACATCGCTTTCCTAGCCCATATTATGGAGACGAAGAACGAGAAGAAAACTGTGAAAGACGTTCCTGTTGTTTGTGAATTTCCAAACGTTTTTCCTGACGATTTACATGGTTTACCCCCTACTCGAGATATTGATTTTCGTATTGATCTTATCCCTAGTGCTACCCCTGTTGCGAAAGCTCCCTATTGCCTTGCACCATCCGAAATGCACGAGCTATCTAGTCAACTCCAAGAATTGCTTGATAAAGGCTTCATACAGCCTAGCACATCCCCATGGGGCGCACTAGTCCTTTTCGTGAAAAAGAAGGATGGATCGTTCCGAATGTGCATCGATTATAGGGAACTCAACAAGCTTACTATTAAGAATCACTACCCGCTACCCCGAATCGACGATTTATTCGATCAACTCCAAGGTGCTACGTGTTTCTCGAAGATTGATTTACATTCCGGCTATCACCAGTTACGTATACAAGAGCAAGACGTCCCGAAAACCGTATTTCGTACTCGCTATGGCCATTATGAATTCGTGGTCATGCCTTTTGGTCTCACGAACGCTCCAGCGGTATTCATGGACTTGATGAACCGTGTGTGCAAACTCTTTTTGGATCGTTTCGTCATTGTGTTTATCGATGATATCCTTATCTACTTGAAGTCGAGAGCCGAACACGCGCAACATCTTCGATTAGTTCTCGAACTTCTTCAAGGAAATCGCCTCTACACCAAGTTCTCTAAGTGTGAATTTTGGCTCGAGGAGGTTCAATTCCTAGGTCACATCGTTAACATTCAAGGAATTTACGTCGATCCCGCGAAGGTTGAAGCTGTAAAGAGTTGGATTACTGATGTGTGTAAAATGCAACATATAAATTACATCAAAATGAGGCATAAAACTAACCCTTTTTAGTACTAATGTTGGAAAAAGTGTGCTTTTGTCTTCCTTTTGTATTTTCAGGACCAAATGAGCTTAAACGAACAAAAGGAACAAATATGCAGCAAAAACTAATATAAATACAAAGAAAAAGAATAAACATGACATGCCCGACCCTCGACAGCATCTCCACAAGCAAAAACAAGAAACAGAAGGCTAACCACGGCCCGTGGTCACTGGACACGGGGGCGTGGTCAGATGTGTACACAAATGGACAAAGCTGTGAAAGCTTCTATGCCCACCACAGGGGCGTGCCCAGCTCAGCACGGGGCGTGTTCAACGCTAAGATTTGAAGAATCTTGCAAATCTTGATAGTTCAGATACGCTTCTGCACACGGGGCCGTGCCAAGCGGACACAGAGCCGTGTGGAGCATAATACAGACAACTGCAATTAATGAAGGAAGAGAAAAGGGATGGCCACGGGGGCGTGTCCAGCGGACACGGGGCCATGGTCGGGCTTCTGTTCAGGCTATAAATAGGGGTGCTTGGCTCACTTCAAAGGCATCACTTGGCAAACCACCTCTCTCCCACTTTGCCACCACTCCACCACCACTACAACACCCACATCCACCACCATCATCCATCATCCACCTTAGAGTGTGTGTAGTAGTCTCAGGATCCAAGATTGATCGTAAGAGTTCTTGTCAATCAAAGACCATGTTTGGCTAAGTCTCTTACATCACTTGGTGAAGACAAGCATTTAATGTATTACTTTTGATTTTTAATCTTTTCGCACTTTTTATTTGGTTTTGTATTAATGACTTTAATAACTAATTTCTTATGTTAAAGGTGAAACTTCTTTATCATTTGTCCGTGGTCTCTTGGCATTACTTTACTGTCTATATAAAGTAAAAGATTTTCACCATTCATATCTCTACGGTCTATATAGAGATATGTTGGCTACCTGGTCGGGGGTTAAGGGAATGGTTTAGTAAAGTTTTTTCCTTGTTCAGTGTATAGATCCTGCAAGGACCTGGGTCAAGCTTACTAGGACCTCCTTCAATACCCACTGGTATTGGATGGAGGGGGTGCGAATGGCTTGATACCCTCATATGTAAACTACTATTAATACATTAAACCGGCTACTTGGGATTGTATCCCTGCTGACTCAAACAACTTAGCCGTGGGTAACGTCACCTTGAAAAGAGGGGCCCACCACCTTTTGCATTAATAACTTAATTAATTATCTTTCAATATTCCGACCCTTTGGGATTGTATCCTTGCTGACTCAAACCACTGGGTTGAGGGTAACGTCACCTTCAAAAGAGGGGCCTACTACTATAACTAAGATAATCTCTTAAAAAGTGCAAAAGTTCGGAAATAATGAAAGGGTACATTAAAGGCGAGTCGGATCCAAGTGATTCATCTTGTCTATCTGTTTTTATTTTTATTTTTATTTCATCAATTTTTAGTTTTTATTTTTCATTTAAAACCTGTTCCAAAAATTTTAGTTTGATTAGACGTTGAGGATAAATTGGTACTAAAAGCTCTTGTGTCCTTGGACGACCTAGGTATCTTACCAACGCTATACTACGCTCACGATGGGTGAACTTGCCTATGTGTGTGTTTAGTGTTAGTAGAATATCGTGTTTTATAAATTTAAAATTTGACTAATGTGTAAAATGGGCTTAAAATATCAATAAAAACATATTACACCTTACACACACCAATTACGCCGAAGTCTCCATCCGAAATCCGTTGTTTTCTCGGATTGGTGAGTTATTACCGCCGATTCATCGCCGACTTTTCTAAAATCGCCGTACCTCTTTCCGCCCTAACTCACAAGGACAAACCTTTTATGTGGAGCTCTGTCCAAGAGGACGCCTTTCAAACTTTCCTGCGTATGCTTTGCAACTCTCCTATTCTCGCACTCCCCGACGGAAACGACGATTTCGTTGTATATTGCGATGCCTTTAACCTAGGTCTTGGTTGTGTTCTTATGCAACGAGACAAGGTTATCGCGTATGCGTCTCGATAACTCAAAATCCACGAGAAGAACTACACTACCCATGATCTCGAACTCGGTGCAGTTGTTTTTGCGTTAAAGATATGGCGACACTACCTTTATGGTACAAAGTGTACGGTCTTCACCGACCATAAAAGCTTACAACATATCTTGAACCAGAAAGAACTGAACATGCACCAACGCAGATGGGTTGAACTTCTCAACGACTATGATTGCGAGATACACTACCATCCAGGCAAGGCAAATGTCGGAGCCGATGCTCTCAGTCGATGAAGCTATGTGTATAGTATTCGTAATGTTCAAGCCCAGAACGACCTCGAAGCTCTAATTCGCGACACGCAGCACGCGTGCTTCATTGAGAATACCTTGAAAGAGTAAATGAAGTGTGGTGCCAACCCAGCTAATGACTAAATCGAACGGTATCTTTCACTATCTCGACCATATTTGGATTCCTAGTCGCAATAACCTCTGGGAGATATTGTTGACTGAAGCTCACAAATCTCGATATTCCATTCACCCCGATGCCGACAAGATGTACCAGGACCTCCGTTCTAGGTATTGGTGGCCGGGCATGAAAAAGGATATATCTCTGTATGTTTCGAAATGCCTAACCTGGTTGAAGGTTAAGGCCGAACATCAACGATCCTCTTGCTTACTTGAACAACCCGAAATCCCGATGTGGAAATGAGAAAGTATAGCCATGGATTTTATTACAAAACTCCCCCGAACGCCTTTTGGTCACGATAGCATTTGGGTTATCGTTGATCGTCTTATGAAATCTGCTCATTTCATCTCTGACCGCGATGGTCATTTTAACTCACGTCTCTGGGAGACATTCCAATCCGCTCTCAGTACGACTCTCAATCTCAGTACCGCATTCCATCCCCAGACCGACGGTCAGACTGAGCGCACGATCCGCACCCTCGAAGACATGCTTCGTTCGTGCGTTATAGATTTTGGTGGTAATTGGGATTCACATTTACCCTTAGTAGAATTTTCGTACAATAACAGTTATCAAGCTAGTATACAAACGGCACCCTTTGAGGCACTATACGGTAGAAAATGTCGATCGCCTATTGTTTGGCACGAGATCGGAGACGCACAATTCACCGGTCCTGATTTAATACAAGAAATGACAGACAAGATTCTCCAAATAAGAGACAATCTCCCGAAGGCCAGATTCGTGAAAAGAGCTATGTCGATAAATGCCGCAAGCCCCTGGAGTTCGAAGTTGGAGATCACGTCCTCTTAAAGGTTTCACCTTGGAAAGGGGTGATCGGATTCGGCAAGAAAGGGAAACAAGCGCCACATTACGTGGGTCCCTTTAAGATTCTAGAAAGAGTTGGTAAAGTGGCCTACCAACTCGAATTACCGGTTGAACTCAGCAACGTACACCTGACTTTCCACGTCTCGAACCTCAAGAAGTGTCTAGCTGAAGAAAATCTTCATGTACCTCTTGAAGACTTGCAAATAAATGAGACTCTGCACTTTGTGGAAAAGCCAGTAGAAATTATGGACCGAGAAACCAAGAAACTTCGACGTAGTAGCATTCCCATAGTGAAGGTTAGATGGGAAGGCAAACGCGGCGCCGAGTTCACTTGGGAACTCGAAAGTGATATGAAAGCTAAATAACCGCAACACTTTGTTACGTCTACTACTTAATTTCGGGATGAAATTCCCTAAAGTAGGGGAGACTGTAACAACCCGATCTTTTGGTTGTTCCTTTTATCGTTATTTCATTTCGTAAACGCTTGTACTCTAAGATTGGATGATCACTAGGGGTTAACTATATTACTAAACGCATTTTATATCGCATTTAACGCTTTTAAACGTTTATTACTTAAACGCTTATCGTAACGCAAACTCGAAACGCGGATTTGTTTATATTATTTGCATTATTTGTGTGTTTTAATGTTAGTTATGTTATGTGTGTTTGTTACATCGCTCAAAACGCTCAAACGCTCACTTTTGCAACTCGATTTAACACGTTAAAACGCAACACAACACCACACTTAACATCTCGCTAAAATACTTAACATGCTCGCGCTAACTAATGCAACAAAACGCACCAAACGAGCACCCTACACGCGAAACGGAGATCTTTTACACCGAACTGATCCCTTCTTACGAAGCCAGCAGCTTCGTACGAAGGCAGCCAGCTTCGAACCAAACCTTCAGCTCTCCACTATAAATACCAAGCTCACTCCTCCATTTTACCATTGCTGCCATTTTCGCTCCCAACCTGCTGACATTCGATTTCCCAAGTATGATCTACTATTTTTACATGTTTTACAACGTTTCCACGAGTTTAACCCCGTTGTCATCAAAACTTCTCTATTTTCATCTAAACTTCATCCTTTTCATCTAAACTTCTTTATTTTTTTACAAAAACCTTCATATTTTCCATCAAAACTTATTTTTTTTTTTTATTACGGATCGGCACTTGAACGAGTGATTTGGGTTTAGCCTTGGCTTCCCAAGATGTAGATCTGAAGATCTCACACTCACCAAGTGATTACTCCAAGGAAAAAGTGTTTTAAACTCGATTTTTGCACAAAAACGGACCAAAACCGACACATATTTCGTTCAATGGATAAAGGGACGAAGTGGTGTCGAAACCGTCATGAAAAGGACTCGAAAATACATCTGATTCAGGGGAAAACACAGCTCCGAACGCAAGAACAGCCACTAGTGTGAGCTGGACGGTTATGTGCGAAGCCCCGGCTTCGTACGAAGGCACTGCCTTCGTACGAAGGCATACCCGACTCGTATGAAGGCACTGCCTTCGTACGAAGGCACTGACTTCGCACAACACAACCCAATTCTCACCCATAACGACTTAAACAAAGACCTCTCGGGCTCTAAGTTTAATCAGTAACTTAAGGTTGGAGGGATGAACACTCGATTTCCCAAAGAAAGATGCGAAGAACACTCAATTTTGGACAACAGAAGCAACACTTGCACGAAGCCTCCTTTCGTACGAAGGCACGCCTTCGTACGAAGCCTCTGTTTCTCACTCACCACTCTGATTTCGACTGTTTCAACACTTTGGAAGACTTACGTACTTCTGTTCCCGTATGCACCTTTAATCCATTCTAGACCGTGTTTATTGTTAAACACACACTGTGTGTACACTCGAACCCTTTTCGCTTAACGCACTTTTGGGTGTTAGATATGTTCTCTATAAAAAAGACAACACACAACGCTTAAACTCTTTTATAAACGCTAACCTCTCTTGCATGTTATACGTGACTAGTTGAATGCTTGTTTGCTATGTTTACACAGTGATGACTTGCCCTACCACCCTTAGCAACGATAGTACTATAGTTTGTACTCAGCACCTGTTTATTCAGGGGTTGTTAAGGTTTACTTACTTTACGTGCTCGCTATGGTGAACACGTATTGCGCATACTCTACTCGCAATCATGTTGGTTAGCTTGTATCATTGTCGATAGCTTACTAGATTAGCCCCTTTACGTGTTACATGCTGGTTATGCGTATACACTTTTATACTACACTTATGAAAACTTGTGTACTCACCTTTACATTATTGTATTGAATTTTATTTTAACGTCTGTGACAGGTTGATGGATTGTTTTGCTGCAAACGGATAGGAATGCTAGAAACTCACCTAAAAATCTAAGTTGTCGGATTGGTTTTGTTTAAGAGACTTAAATCTGTTATGACTTTTGTTGAAATATTTGTTTGATAGTATGGGATATTGAACTTGTTAAATATTGTCACTAAATTAGTCGTTATGGATTAGAAATGACCTCTCTATTTTAGATATTGAACTTATCTACGCCTAAACAATCCATTGGAAACTGTTGCCCTTTGAAAATGATTAAGTACCAAAGTTCCAAATGTCACATGAACGGATGGTCGTTTGATTGGATGGCTATCCGATCGGACGGCAATCCGTTCGACGTTCAGTCCTTTGAAAACTTTGAAATGATTAAGTGTTTGGAAGCTCAAGTGCAATCCGATCGGATTGCAGTTCGATCTGATGGCCATCCGATCAGACGGCAATCCGTCCCAACGATTCCAATCGTTTTGAACTTGATTATTTTGAAAGTTTGTGGTTTGTTCGAGACGGTTTGACAACGTGCTAAACAACAGAAACCCCTTATTGACCCAAGTGATCCGATCGAATAGGAATCACCCTAGTCCGATCAGTTAACTGTTCGAGACGATGGTTCATGCTTAACCCGAAATCGCGAGAAATCGAGCGAAATTGGGTCTGGAGCGTACTGGTCGAACGAGAGCTGTCACATCACTGTCCAAGTGATGTGACAAGTGTTATTTATAGGTGAAGAGGAGAGAAGGTGATGGAGAGCCATGGATCGGATGGTCATTCGATCGGTGGTCTCCGGCGAATTGCGTTTTGACGTTTTGTTTTGTTCGTTAAGCATTGCGATAGTTTGGTTACACATTTTCATACACACATTCATATATTTGTTATAGTTAGTCACAAAGGGTCGTATAAATATTCACATTTCCAAATTTGCACTGTGATAATAGAGTTCCGTTTCGAATATGCTTTGCGTTGCGACGCATCACGGCTATCGAGGAGGGTAGAATAGGTCCTCACTCAACGTCATCGTGAGCGTTAGTGTGTGCGATTCGACGTGTTATAGCGATAAAATATGCGAGATATGCGAAAATACTGCGATATAGCGATATAAGCGATATAGTTACATTATGATCTGAATCCCTGGTGCTAGGCATAACGGGTATGGTGAGTAGTAACAATGCACGAACGTGCGGGTTGTTACACACACACACTCCAAAAATCCATTTTTTACATTTTCAACTTCAATCATATGAACTTTATCCAAAAACCCTTTTTGATCATGCATTCAACCATCTTTCAAGAATCACTTCAACTAAAAGTCAACTAACAACCAAAACATAATCTCTAACCCACATATACATACATTTTCGGCCATACACACATATGTATACACTTCCATTTTTATTTTGCTTAAAACTCATTTATTATTAGATTTTAAGTTCCTGAAGAACTCCAGATTTTTGAGAAACCTTCCATCATCATCATTATCAAGAATGAAGAATAAAATTTTTAAAAGTAAGTTTACACCTTTCAAAAATTTAGTGGGTTTTGATGATATGGAGTTTGTTCTGCTTTAGAATCACTTTTGAAACTCCCTTGGATCTTCAAACCAACTTGAAACTAACTTGAAATGGACTTGATCTTCAAAGAAAGCTCAAAGATTTGAAAATGGTGGTGGTGGTGGTGTGTGTGTGTGTGTTCGGCCAAGAAAGAAAGAGAGAGTGAGTGAGTGGTTTGTGGGTTTTGGAAAATGGTTTTATGGAAGTATCTTGAATTTTAATGATTGCATATAGGCTCAAGTTTCGACACTTGGCAAAATGGAAGGGAAAAGAAAAAGGTGGGCACCCTTTTTGGGCCACCACCTATGTATACACACATTCTCATGCATACATACACTTATATATATAATATGTAGTTAAATACATGTATTTAACTCACTACCAGGTATTTTATCTCGCGTTTTAAGGCGTTTAAAATTATTTTTATTATTCTATAAATATTAACCCGCCATAATAATGCTGAACAATATTTTATTTGCCTCGACTGGCTGCGTTGTTTATATTTTGTAAGATACGTGCGGTATCGCGCAGTACGTGCTTAAGTTCGCAAAACAGTGTTTTTAAGTGTTTTACTTAATTTTTCCTCACGTATATGATTAAAATAACATTTTAATCATAACGGAATATTTTTTGGGTTTTAACATTAATTGGGCGGTCACCGACGTTCGTTTCGCATTTTGTTCGTTACACGATAATTGTTTATCTTGCATTTGCCAACATAATTTTTAACAAAGTTTGGATTTACCAACACATCAAATACCATCAATTAACATCAAATTTAATATAAGATTGCCTTTATTCATTGATAACACGTGTCACAAATGTCACACTAGTACGGTATAGACTCAAAATAGTCGGGTGTCACAACGGGGCATGTCCAGAGTACCTTTTAGCAATTCTTCTGATTTTCCACATTCGACACCAACCAGTTCCCAATAACAAGAACATCATCAGTATACATGAAATGCGAGATGGTTAAGTTGGACCATTATAAGGGGCACCGAGACCCCAAAAACTCTAGTTTAAGTAGCTCGGTTAATAAAACAGGTAAAAGCTTACATGGAAAGAGTAAAGATGAAAGGAGAAAGCAACTCACCTTATTAAACTCCACGAACGCCTTGCAAATCCAAAGTAGGAGAACCATGAACTAGGACCAAAGACCTTGTAGATACAGGAATTCCCCAAACTCATCTTCGCTATAAATCTAGAAATCCCAATTACGCCATCACCAAATCTAGGAAAGTCTAACTAAGCGAGTCATAGTGTTTACAAAGTCTATTTTTGAATAACAACACCTTCATTTTATATCTTTTCACCTAAGTCATAAGTTCGTTCACCATCAAAGATCCATTAATAATGTTCCTCCCAGCAAGAATACCAAATTAAGTATCTGAAATAAGCTTTCCAATAACCAATTTCACCCCTTATTATCTAGGGTCTTGGAAATAACCTTAGAGATGCAACCAACTAAGCTTATAGGTTGATATTCTTGCAAAGTGGCCAGGTTTTTCACTTTCAAGATGAGAGCAATAAAAACAGAGGGACAACCGTGACTAATATTACTACTGGTGAAAATTTTGTCCATTAAATCAATAACTTTTTTTCTTCTAAGAACTGCCAGAAGGATTTAATAAACTTAAAATTGAAACCATCTTGGCCCCCTTCACAATCCCAAACTACCACCTTAATCTCTAAGACCAAAGAAAGGCGAACAAAGTAATTCATAATCTGAATCAGAGAGGTTTTTTGATGTTGTGACATATAAAAGAACGACAAACTGTAAGTGGTTCCTTAAATTCGGATTCGTGCACCACCTTCTTCCAATCTCCAATCCACAATGTCGAGAAGAACAAATTCTGTTCTTTATAGTCCTATGAAAATATGTTGAATTCTCATCCCCTTTCGACGCCTACCTCACCAGAGATTTCAGCCTCATATCTATCACTTGCAACCATTTTATCTTAGTCAGTTTAAGCCTACAATCCATGTCTTCATTTAGTTCCTCATGAGTAAAAAGACATGACTCCAAAATTTCATCAAACTGATCACACTTACTTGTAACGCTTCGGCTTCTTTACTGTCACACCCCAACCGATGGCGGAATCATCAGGGCGCGACACTAGGCGAATCAGATTGCTCAAGAGAATCCATAACAAGTTTCGTGTCAATATTTTTAATACGTTTAATATCCCATACTATCAAACAAATAATCCATAAAAGTCATATAGATATTAAAATCTCTCAAACAAAACAGATCCGACAACCTAGATTTTTATTAGATGAGTTTCTAGACTTCCTATCCATTTGCAGCAAACGATAATCATCAACATGCCACATACGTTAAAATAAAAGTCAATACAAAATGTAAAGGTGAGTACACAAGTTTAGCATAGATATAATATAAAAGAGTTTACGCATAACCAGCATGCAACACGTAACAGGCGATTCAAGTAACTATCGACAATGATACAAGCTAACCACATGACTGCGAGTAAAGCATGCACGACACATGTTCACCGAAGCAAAAACGTGAAGTAAAGTATGATATCCTTAACAACCCCTGACTAAACAGATGCTGAGTCCAAACTATAGTAATACCGTTGCTAAGGGCGGTAGGGCATGTTATCACTATGAAACATAGCAACAAGTAGTCAACTAATCACGTATATCATGTGAGTGCGGTTAGCGTTTATAAAGCATTTTAGTGTTGTGTTTTTGATAGAGAACGTATGTAACACCCAAAAGTGCGTTAAGCGAAAAAGGGTTCGAGTATACTCACAGTGCGTGCTTAAGGATAAACACGATCTAAAGTGGATTAAAGGGAGCGCCGGATCAGCCTGCATACGGGAACAGAAGCGTAAGTCCTCCAAAGTGCTAAAACGGTCGAAATCGGAGTGTCGGTGGGAAAACAGAGGCTTTGTACGAAGCTATTGTCTTCGTACGAAGGCGTGCCTTCGTACGAAGGGAGGGCTTCGTACAGGTGATGGCTTCCATTGTCCAAAATCGAGTGTGCTTCGCGTCTGTCTTTGAGAAAATCGAGTGTTCATCCCTCCAACCTTAAGTTATTGATTAAACTTAGAGCCGGAGAGGTGTTTATCTAAGTCAGGGGTGAGAAATGGACTGGCTTGTGCGAAGTCAGTGCCTTTGTACGAAGGCAGTGCCTTCGTACGAAGCCATGCCTTCGTACGAAGCCAAGCTTCGCACAGAACAGTTCAACTCGTATTCATGGCTGTTTCTTGTGTTCGGAGCTGTGTTTTCGCCTGAATCAGATGTATTTTCGAGTCCTATTCAAGACGGTTTCAACACCACTTCGTCCCACTATCTAGTGAATGAAATATGTGTCGATTTTGGTCCGTTTTGTGTAAAAATCGAGTTTAAAAGTTGTTTTAAAGAGTTTTTACCTAGATCTAACACTTGGTGAGTGTGAAATCTATAGATTTCTAACTTAGGAAGCCGTAGCTAGGCCCAATACACTCGGTTAACTATAGATTCATGATAAAACAAGAAGATTTGATGAAAAAGATGAAGGTTTTCATGAAAAAGATGAAGTTAAGATGAAAAAGGTAGAGTTTAGCTGAAAAAGATGAGGTTTAAGTGAAAAACCAGGAATTTGGATGAAATCGAGGTGAATCTTGTGGAAAATCGTAGTGGAAACGTTGTGTAATCTTGTAAAAATGATAAATCTTACTTGAAAACAATCGGACAGCAATTCGGCAGCGTTTCGGAGTAAAATGGCAGCAATGAATGAAATGGAGAAGGGCTTGGGTATTTATAGTGGAGGTGGGTTAGCACAAGGCATTCGTTCGAAGCTGGCTGCCTTCGTACGAGGCTGGCTGCCTTCGTTCGAAGGGCCTGTTTTGTGCGATTTGGTTTTCGTTTCGCGTGTAGAATGCTCGTTTAGTGTGTTTTGTTGCGTTAGTTAGTGCGAGTACTTTAAGTATTTTAGCGAGATAATAAGTATAGCGTTGCATTTTTGCGAGCTAAATTGAGTTGTGCGAGTAAGCGTTTGAGCGTTTAAGCGAGTAACAAACACACATAACATAATTAAACAAGTAAACACATAATAACACAAATAATATAAATAAATCCGCGTTTCGAGTTTGCGTTTGAGCGTTCAAGTATAAGCGTTTAAAAGCGATAAAGTGCGATAAGCAAGCGATGTAAAATGCATTTTAAAATGTAGTAAACCCATAGCGTTAATCGAATCCCGGAGTACAAGTGTTTACGAAAAGAAATAACGGTAACAAGGGAACAACCAAAATACGGGTTGTTACATTTACCATCTTTGTTCTTAACCATCTTAGTCAACTTCTTAATCACATCCTTGAAGGCCATCAGTTTTTCAAGGAGAACTCTATCCGGCAAACCAAAAAACAAAAATTAGCATTAGTTTCTTCAATGACTTGATGCAATTCCAGTTTAAATAACCACAAATTGTAAAATTTAAACTGAATGGCACAAAAATTTTTATGGTCGGTGATAAGAGTGAAAGGACTACATTCTAAATATTGTTGGGGCAAAACTGTGAATGTCGCTTCAGGCAAAGCATTCGAAAAATTAGGGCAAATCAGATCCCTATCGACTTTACTAAGCTTATCTGAATTACCAACCCTAAACGTCTATTTCCTTCCACTCATACTATACCCGAGAAGCCCAATATCAAAAATGAAATCATTAAACCGTTTGATAGCTAGGTGATTGAACACCGTGTTACTTCTCTCTTATGGATAGTGAACCTTATTGAAATCGCCTATAAACACCCAATAACTAGAAAAAGGACTCCTTAATAATTTTCTGTTTGCTCCACGAAACCCGTTTTATCATGTTGTCTTCTAGCGCATAGACATTAACCACACATCTGCTCTCCCACACCCTTCACATTCTCAGTAACAAGTAAAAAGTTCTAATCCTTAACCACATTTTTTTTGTAAATTTCCGACTATGGCACAAGGACACTAAGCCCCCTGATTTCACGGTCGCGCCCACCCACTCAGAATCACAGTATCCTCTCCCTAGAGTTGAATAAAAAGAAATTCGGAACCGCTTCTACACATGAATTCTTTCACACATAAAAAGGAAATATTATGTTCTTTTCTTAGGAGACTCACCCAAACTCGTTTGTCAAAGATACTTTTAGGATCCAAAATGGCGGTTTAGACGGATGTTTGGATAAGATAAAGCTAGTTTAGTAGAAATTTCATAAGAATAAGCAAAAGTAGAAGATTCCATTTCACACCGAAAGAGCATACATCATTTTACAACATGGAGAGAAATCTGAGGTCTCTCCAGCCGTTTCCCAAAACTTATCAACTTCTAATACATGACTTCCTATTTATAGATATAACACTTTGGAGTGCAGGACACTTTCGAACGGATGACTCATCCATGCGGATGAGCACTCGTCCTCTCGAAAGTGTCATCCTCTCGAAAGTCACTGTTAGCATCTCACTCTCAACTATACAATATTCAACACACACTCTATCTAGTCTATTCGTATAGTTGCGGACAGACACAATATGCACTAATAGATACTAACCCCCTTGATGTTAATGCTCATAATAATCATAACAACCAATTTTTTTCACCTTCACCACTGATGAGCACACTAACATGTTCTTTGAAGTTTTCTAAACAGATCCCAACCTTACCAACAACTTTCATGGTGGCATTTATGTCGGTTCTCGCTTCCACCTCTTCGTTGTCTTTCACATCGCCAGAACCTATGTTCTCCCTTTCACCCAGTCCCGAGCTTTGATTCCCATATTCAACATTCCCTACTTCATCTTCATGAACCCACTTCAGTCTCTCCATTGCCCAAATGATTAACAATTCTCCTTTTTTTAATTAGATTCCCAAGGGTCTTGCTTGATTTCTTCAGAACCATTCAGTGACTTCTTCATTTTTGTTATTCTATTGAGCATCATTCCCCATCTAAATAATCTCCTAAAGGCCAAAAGGACCCCCTTAGCAGATATTAAGATTTGTGACCAAAGGCTTAGAAGAAGGTCTAACCACACCTTTCTTGGGCCTAATTTTGTTAGGATGTTTAGTTTTTTGGGCACCATATTATAGTTAGTTGCCCCCCTGTATCACAAAAGGAAACAAATGATTCACTTTTATCAACCCTTGTATCAGGAACTGGGTCCACACCAGGCTCCTTTGGTATAACAACCCTAAGCGTCTCGGGAACCACATCATCCACGTCCCCATGCAAAGCATTAACTTCCCCCCCCCCCATCATTATCATTTTCTGATGATTCTTCAACTTCCACCACCTTCTCGGGTTCATTTTCTTTCCTGCCACCCAACGACCTGTCATCTTCCCCCATACCCGCCGATGCAAAGCCTTCTTGCCGCCCCTTCACTCCGGACCGCCCTTTCTCTGCCCCTCACATTTGAACGAGAAAGACAGAGGAAACCAACTGGAGTTCTTTTCTACTACCCACACATTGTACAACTAATGCCTAGATTGCAAGGAACCTACTCAGTAATAGCAAAACCTTCCGAAATTACTACAACAACTGTGCCAAAAGTTAAGAACCATCACTATAGGAAGCATCAGACCTACTCACCAATCTACCAAATTATAACAACCCTAAAGAAAACCGACACCCTAATATATTTTAAATTATCCCAATATGTCCTAAAATACACCCTATACGTGAAAACGGGCCCCGAATACCTTAAATATTATTAAAATTAATTAAAAATGAAGTTTTTAGAGTTGAGGCGGGCCACGTAAGCCACACCTCAATCCTTACGCGGGCCGCGACAAGGTGATGGCTGGCACGACCCTAGGCCGCCACGTGGCCCAACACACGGCAACCCTATGCAATGACCCGGACAAGCTATGCCGTTGACTCCCTTTGACGCGGGCCGCGTAGGTCCTTGTCTTGTTATACACGGGTCGCGAGAAACACGAACTCAGCCCCTATATAAGAAGGCATCGGGCCTTCAGTCGAATTCGTTCATTTCTTTCTCAAATCTCGAATTTCTTAAAGTGTAGGCATAATCTCGGGTATAATACCCCCCTAAATAACGAAGTTCTGCTCTGTTGTAAGTATCATAACCCCTGGATACGTATTAGATACTCTGCCCGATTGATCTAGGGTTCCGTAACGGCTGTCGTGGTTCTGCCCGACGTAGTCGTTGGAATGCCGTCTCGGGGAGGGTATTACTAATGTTAAAATGGGTTATTATACTAACACGTGTGCATTTGTGTAAATTATAGATTGTCACCAGAAAACCCTAAAGGATAATCTAAGACAGCAATGTGAGTAATCTCCTTTTTGCAAATTGTTTTTAAAAAACCTTAACTCTTTTACAATGCAATTTAGCAGTGATTGAGTCTTTGTAATTCTACAATTACTGCCGGTATGTTGGGGTTTTGTATACAAAATGTGAGACACGTTACCATTGGATGAAGAGTTAGCCAATGTGTAATATGACCCACAAGTCAGGATTGACAGTACTGAATGAGTAATTGGGTAGATATAAACATTGTGATCGCTCTCAATACTGTTTAAATTAAATTAATATTTCTTAATTAAACTGGGATTCACTCACCAGTATTTCCCACTGACAAATGTTTTTAAAACGCGTTTCAGGTAACACAATGTGAAAGCCAATTAGAAGCCAGCTGGATAGCACTGAAGGCTTGGAAAAGTGGCTATAAAAGTTACCTAAATAAAGAAGGCATTTTAATTTAAAAAAATGGGATTTGTCCCTATAAATCAGTTTGTAATGAAAACTTGGGTTTTATCCCAATGTGTTTAATATTATGAAAATGTGGTATTTTACTCTGATCCAATATTTCCTAACTACAGTCCTGATGTAAATTCCGCTGCCAAATTAATAAACACCGATACCACCAACACTGAGTTCGCGGCCGCCCATTCCCGGGACAGATAGGTGGCGGGGGTTGCGACAGAAGGTGGTATCAGAGCTAAGCCACTGATTCAACCACATAAGCGTTCTGCTGACATCAAAATTTAAATTGTTAGGAATTAAATTACGGGAATACGTGCATAATTGTATTTTCTTGTTATGTGTTATTTGACTATTTGTTAGTTTACAGTATGAGCGACCAAGGACCATCTGACGCGTACCGTCAATTGTCTGGTTCGCCTAGAAGCGAAGGTGCCTCTTCTCAGCCTGCCCTCTCAGGGTACTCTGCTGATACGGAAGAAGGAATATTCGTGTTTAAAGCTCAGTCCGAGGATCCATTCCCTCAGAAAAAGAGAGGATGGTTCAGTCGAGGGGCACATGAGCGTAGAAAACGTATGAAAAAGTTACAAGACCAGAGAACACTAGCAGCAGCCAAAAGAGAAACCGATGCCTATGCCCAAGATATGATTAATAGGGGTATAGCCAACATCCACATCCTAGCAACCACTGCAGCCGACCCTAACCTGGAACAAATGATTGCACCCCAACCACAACCACCAATTCCTGACCAACCGATGGAAATAGAAAACCCTGAAAATCAAGTAGAAATGCATGACTTCAATCCGGAAGAAATACCTAGGGTACCTGCACCTAACCCCTTAGACCCAAATTACGACCCCTGGTGGGACGATAATAGGGACTATGTGCAACGTTACCCGATACATGAAGACATGCCCATGCCAAACATAGGAGCCTACCCAGGTTTGAATCCTTTAGATCCCCATTACCACGATGTATTCATTAGGGAGATTTTAGAAAATCCTTACCAATTTCAGGCCCCTACACCTCCATACCAGGAACCCGCACCCCAGATTCCGAACCCAGTCCTAGAACCTGCACCCCCAATGAGTGCAGAAAACGTACAAGAACTTAGGACATTTGGTGAGGAAATTTTAGAAAGTAGTGAAAGAATGAGACAGGTGGGAGAGCGACTCGTCTAGAAATACGACGAGCGCAATATGGATTTTTGGATGAATCCATATCCATGAATGTGATGGTGGAAATGGTAGTAATAATAATAATAATAATAATAAAATAATAATAATAATAATATGTGTGTATGTGTATGAAAAAAAAATACGGGTGCCTACTACTAGTAATGTAGTTTTAAATTTTAGTTGGTATTGTAATTTTAATTTCAGTACTGGTGTGTAATAGATGCATATTATATGAATAGAGTAAAGTCGCAATGATCGACGCTTTTGACCAAAATGCGTGTCATGTGATTGGCTGTATTAAATATTATTTTGTAATATTAATACATGGTAAATGTTTAAAATTCAGATGGCCGACGAAGGAAATCAAGGAAATCTGAATAACGATAACCAAAGTAACATTAACTTGGTTAATGAGAATCCGAGCATCAATAACAATGGAAACCAAGTGGATAATAGTGCTATCCAACACATAGTGGCACAAAGAATCATAGATGCCATGCCATTTATTCTTCAAACTGTTAAGGATGCTGATAATAAAAGTAAACATAGCAGTAAGCGACCAACTGAACCAGAAAACAGCGTAAACAATGGACCTGTACTTCAAGTGCCCATTCCCAAAAGGAGAAGAACCGTGTCTTACGGTTGTTCTTATAAAGAATTCTGGTCCTGCAAACCAATAGAATTCTCGGGCAATGAAGAACCCATTGCAGCTCTACGTTGGATAGAAAAGACTGAGGCTGTTCTGAAAATAAGCAAGTGTGCTGAAGAAGACAAGATAATGTTTGCTTCTAATTTATTTAAAAACTCAGCCTTAGAATGGTGGAACATTATCCTCCAGTCAAGAGGAAGTGATAGGGTATACAACATGGAATGGGAAGAATTTAAGAATATGGTAGAAAGGAAATTTTGCCCTCCCAATGAAAAGGAACAGATAGCGAACACGTTTCTGAACCTTAGGATGACCGGGGTAGATAGTAAGGGTTATACTACTACATTATTTGAATATGCTAGAATAGTACCAACCCTTGCATCACCTGAACTAGTAATAATCTCCCGTTACATATGGGGATTAATTGGATAGATTAGACATGTAGTCAAGGCAGCTAGACCGCAAACCATAGAAGAAGCTGTAGAATTAGCAAACACCTTGACAGATGAATTAATCCGTACTAGAGAAGAAGACCAAAGGAGAAACCTAGCTCAGAGACTTACCCAAGAATTTCGTTTTGGAAATTTCAACCGTAGGAACATAGGTTCTACCTCTGCACCATACTGCAAAGTCTGCAAGAGGAAGCATTCGGGAAAATGCTCCACTCCCTGCAATTTCTGCAAGATGCCAGGACACAAGGAAGAAGATTGCAGGAGAAAACCTAATAATGGGATGTGCTTCAACTGTGGGGAAAAAGGCCACATCAAGCCAAACTGTCCGAAATTGGCCCCAGCTGCAAACAACAAGAACACTAAAAATTCTAGAGCATTTGTTCTGACGGCAGATGAAGCCAAAATGATTCCGGATGTCATAGCCGGTACGTTTTTAGTTAATGATGTTTTTGCTAAGGTATTATTTGACTCTGGTGCAAACCAAAGTTTTATTAATACTTCATTTTGCAAACTTCTAAATCAGTCATTAACTAAACTACCACAAGAATGTCTAGTAGAAACCGCAAATGGAGAAACGGTTAGGATTTCTGAAATCTTGCATGGAGCAAGAATAGAAATTTTAAACCAAAAGTTTATGGCAAACCTTTATCCTATGGATCTGGCAGGATTTGATGTCGTTTTAGGAATGGATTGGTTAATAGCCAATAAAGCCAGTATTTTATGTGATCAAAAGTCAATCCAAGTAAATTCACCAAAAGGTGAAAAGATCACAATTAAAGGAGATAAGCCCTCTAGATCCACAAAATTCATCTTTGTGATGAAAACTGCAAGTTATATAAGAAAAGGGTCTGTAGTATATTTGATTTCTATAATCACTAACACTAAAGGAAAAGAACTAAAAGACATTCCAGTAGTGTCTCAGTTTTCAGATGTATTTCCAGAAGACTTACCAAGACTACCACCAGACAGAGAAGTTGAATTCAGAATCCATCTATTACCAGGAACAGCACCAATTGCCAAAGCACCCTACCGTTTGGCACCCGCAGAAATGCAAGAACTGAAGAAACAGTTAGACGAATTATTGGAGAAAGGATTCATACAGCCAAGCTCATCGCCAAGGGGAGCACCTATTTTATTCGTCAAAAAGAAGGACGGATCAATGCGTATGTGCATTGACTACCGTGAATTGAACAAGGTCATGATTAAGAATCGGTACCCATTACCAAGGATCGATGATCTGTTCGATCAACTGCAAGGAGCTCGATTTTTCTCTAAAATCGATTTAAGGTCAGGATATCATCAATTAAAGGTACAGGAAGAGGATATTCCTAAGACCGCCTTCAGAACAAGGTATGGTCATTATGAATTTACTGTCATGCCATTTGGTGTAACCAATGCCCCAGCCGCATTTATGGACATGATGAACCGAATATGTAAGCCATATTTGGATAAATTCATAATTGTTTTTATTGATGATATTCTCATCTATTCTAAAAGTAAGGAAGATCATGCAAAGCATTTGCATGCACTTCTAAGTATATTAAGAAAGGAAAAGCTTTATGCTAAATTTTCAAAATGCGAGTTTTGGTTAGAACAAGTGCAGTTTCTTGGACATTTAGTCAATCATGAAGGAATTCATGTGGATCCCACAAAGATCGAGGCGATTACCAAATGGAAAACCCCTGAGTCACCAACCGAGGTTAGAAGTTTCTTAGGATTGGCCGGTTATTATAGAAGATTTATTCGAGATTTCTCTAGAATAGCCATTCCTTTAACTAAGTTAACCTGTAAATCCATTAAGTTTGAATGGGGACCAAAACAAGAAGAAGCATTTAGAATTCTTAAGCAAAAACTAACCCATACACCCATACTAGCGTTACCAGAAGGAACTGAAGACTTTGTAGTCTATTGTGACGCTTCTAAATTAGGTTATGGATGTGTATTAATGCAACGCCAAAAGGTTATAGCCTATGCATCTAGACAACTTAAGAATCATGAAGAGAATTATTCAACCCATGATCTAGAATTAGGAGCCATAATTTTTGCCCTTAAGATTTGGAGACATTACCTTTATGGTAGTAAGTTTACCATATTCACCGATCATAAAAGTTTAAGGTATGTTTTCGGGCAAAAAGAATTGAATATGAGACAAAGACGTTGGATGGAGATGCTCACTGATTATGATTGTGATATCCAGTATCATGAAGGAAAAACAAATGTAGTGGCTGATGCTTTAAGCCGAAAATATCATGAAAAGCCAAAAAGGGTACGTTCTCTTAAATTAAATCTACAAGTAGATTTAAATGATAAAATTAGAAAAGCACAAGAATCAGTAATTAAGGATGATACTGAAAAATTAAAAGGAATGATTAAGAAATTAGAACAAGGAACAGATGGAATTTGGAGATTCCATAAAAAGAGAATGTGGATACCTAAATTAGGAAACCTGCGTCATCGTATATTAGAAGAAGCCCACAAGTCTAAGTATACGATGCATCCAGGAAGTGATAAAATGTACCAGGATTTAAGAAAGAATTTCTGGTGGATAGGAATGAAAAAGGACATAGCAGCCTATGTTTCTAAATGTCTAACCTGTTCCCAAGTTAAAGCTGAACATCAGAAACCCTCAGGTTTGTTACAACAGTTAGAAATGCCCGTATGGAAATGGGAATAGATTACAATGGATTTTGTTACCAAATTACCCGAAACAAGAAAAGGAAATGATATAATCTGGGTGATTGTAGATAGGCTAACCAAGTCAGCTCATTTTCTACCCATGAAAGAAACTTTCAGTATGGAACAGTTAGCTAAATTGTATGTAAACGAAATAGTTTCATTACATGGAATACCTTTATCAATTGTTTCTGATAGGGACAGTCGTTTTACCTCTCATTTTTGGGCAAGTTTCCAAAAAGCCATGGGAACCAAGTTAAATCTAAGCACAGCTTATCATCCTCAAACGGACGAACAAAGCGAAAGGACAATTCAGACAATGGAAGACATGCTTAGAGCTTGTGTAATCGATTTCGGAGGTAATTGGGACGATCACTTACCTTTAATAGAATTTTCTTATAATAATAGTTATCACACAAGTATCAACGCTGCACCATTCGAAGCACTTTATGGACGAAAGTGCCAAACCCCAGTCTGTTGGGCAGAAATTGGGGAAAAGCAACTATCTAGACCTGAGATAGTGCAAGAAACAACCGACAAGATTATTCAAGTCAAGGAACGACTGAAAGCAGCACGTGATCGACAGAAAAGCTATGATGACAACAGACGAAAACCATTGGAATTTCAAGTAGGAGATAAAGTATTATTAAAAGTCTCTCCTTGGAAAGGAGTGGTAAGATTCATAAAAAGAGGAAAGCTAAGCCCCAGGTATGTTGGACATTTTGAGATTATTAGAAGAATAGGACCTGTAGCCTATCAGCTACAACTACCAGAGGAAATGGCAGGAATACATGATGTATTTCATGTATCTAATCTCAAGAAATGCCTAGCTGATGAATCACTTGTAGTGCCTCTTAAGGATATAGAGGTAAATGAACAACTCAAGTTTGTAGAAAGGCCTCTGCAGATTGAAGACAGGAAAGTCAAGAACCTCAAGCACAAGAGATTAGTTCTGGTCAAAGTGAAGTGGGACTCCAAAAGAGGACCAAAGTATACATGGGAGCTTGAATCGGAAATGCAAAGAAAATATCCACACCTATTCCAGTAGATCTCGAGGACGAGCTCTAAAACAAGGTGGGGAGGATATAACAACCCTAAAGAAAACCGACACCCTCATAAATTTTCCGACACCCTAATATATTTTAAATTATCCCAATATGTCCTAAAATACACCCTATACGTGAAAACGGGGCCCGAATACCTTAAATATTATTAAAATTAATTAAAAATGAAGTTTTTAGAGTTGAGGCGGGTCGTGTAAGCCACACCTCAACCCTTACGCGGGCCGCGACAAGGTGATGGCTGGCACGACCCTAGGCCGCCACGCGGCCCAACACACGGCAACCCTATGCAATGACCCGGACATGCTATGCCGTTGACTAGGGGTGCAAACGAGCCAAGCCGAGCCCGAGCTCGACCAGGCTCGAGCTCGGCTCGAATGTAATTTTTCAAGCTCGAGCTCGGCTCAGGCTCGACTCGTTTTGTATTTATTAATTATTTTATATTAATTATAATTATTATTATACATATAATTAAGTTATTTTTTATATTTATATAAATGGTAATTATTATTATATAAATATATGTTTAATATATTGATAAAAAATATATAAACAGAAAGCTCGTTTAGGCTCGCGAGCCGGCTCGAGCTCGATAAGCGAAGCTCGGGCTCGGGGTCGTTTACTAAACGAGCTTGTTTTTTAGGCTCGGGCTCGGGCTCGAGCTCGTTAAAGCTCGGCTCGTTCGAGCTTTTTTTCGAGCCGAGCTCAAGTAGCTCGCGAGTAGCTTGGCTCGTTTGCACCCCTACCGTTGACTCCCTTTGACGCGGGCCGCGTAGGCCCTTGTCTTGTTTTACGCGGGCCGCGAGAAACACGAACTCAACCCCTATATAAGAAGGCATCGTGCCTTCAGTCGAATTCGTTCATTTCTTTCTCAAATCTCGAATTTCTTAAAGTGTAGGCATAATCTCGGGTATAATACCCCCCTAAATAACGAAGTTCTGCTCCGTTGTAAGTATCATAACCCCTAGATACGTATTAGATACTCTGCCCGATTGATCTAGGGTTCCGTAACGGCTGTCGTGGTTCTGCCCGACGTAGTCGTTGGAATGCCGTCTCGGGGAGGGTATTACTAATGTTAAAATGGGTTATTATACTAACACGTGTGCATTTGTTTAAATTATAGATTGTCACCAGAAAACCCTAAAGGATAATCTAAGACAGCAATGTGAGTAATCTCCTTTTTGCAAATTGTTTTTACAAAACCTTAACTCTTTTACAATGCAATTTAGCAGTGATTGAGTCTTTGTAATTCTACAATTACTGCCGGTATGTTGGGGTTTTGTATACAAAATGTGAGACACGTTACCATTGGACGAAGAGTTAGCCAATGTGTAATATGACCCACAAGTTAGGATTGACAGTACTGAATGAGTAATTGGGTAGATATAAACATTGTGATCGCTCTCAATACTGTTTAAATTAAATTAATATTTCTTAATTAAACTGGGATTCACTCACCAGTATTTCCCACTGACAAATGTTTTTAAAACGCGTTTCAGGTAACATAATGTGAAAGCCAATTAGAAGCCAGCTGGATAGCACTGAAGGCTTGGAAAAGTGGCTATAAAAGTTACCTAAATAAAGAAGGCGTTTTAATTTAAAAAAAATGGGATTTATCCCTATAAATCAGTTTGTAATGAAAACTTGGGTTTTATCCCAATGTGTTTAATATTATGAAAATGTGGTATTTTACTCTAATCCAATATTTCCTAACTACGGTCCTGATGTAAATTCCGCTGCCAAATTAATAAACACCGATACTACCAACACTGAGTTTGCGGCCGCCCGTTCCCGGGACAGATAGGGGGCGGGGGTTGCGACACAAATCGCTCACCAACCCGGTTAAAAACATGAAAATCCTAAATATTTAAAGGAATTCCCGTGATAGAGAGCCATGTAATACCATCATATTCCACTAATTGCCTATTCCACAAATACAAGTTGGGGAACTAATTCAACCAAATCTCTCTTCGACCATTTAGGAAAGGCAAGGCATTCTCTTTCTTCTAGAAGACTAACAGAACCTTCATGCCATCCACTTATCATACCGAAGTTCCACATAATTCTTGTAATGTTAGATTTGATTTTAAATTAATCAAAGTCTCCAAATCAATGACATTGCTAATCAATGATTTATTACACCACATCTTTCTAGCCTCGGTATTCATTGGGTTAAGTTGAATCACCTTTTTCCCCTTTGTTCTTGAATCTTCTCCTAAAACCGTATCCCTAAAAGTTTTTGATCCTCCACCATTCTCCAAAGGTCTCTTTATCTCTCCTCGTATTGGTCTCTCTAATTGAACAAAGGGAGTTTGCTTTTCCATCTCATGACTTTGTGTTTTCTCAAAGTGTTTACGTGCTTTATTGAACCTTGCCACATTCACTTGTAGCATCGCACCATCAATCCTAGCCTTCATTAGTTCTTCATCGGTTTCTTCCTCTCTCCCTTTAACGCAAGAAACCCAGATGAATCCAAAAGCATTCCTACCCCTGTGACCAAATTGCCATCAAGTAAATCTTAAAAAAGATCATGAATTTTGAAAGACTTTACACTGGGCACTTGCCCCTTAGTCTATGCTGAATTCACTATTAGGGCTGAATTTTTTTTGACATAGACCTTTTAATATGACATGAAATGACATCGAGTTAACATATTTCGTGTTTAAGCTTAACAAGTTTCGTGTCTTAAACAAGTCGACCTGTCAATGACATGTTTATATTCGTGTCTTGATGGAGAGGGTGAAACCCGTGTGATAATGTGTGTTATATTACGCATTTTATTTCATTTTAAATGATTACATGACGTGAATGTGATAACTATTCGTATTTGTGATGTCACGGGTTAATCGGGTAATCCGGTAAAGTTGGAGTGTTTAGTGATGAAACGGAACAAGCAAGGATGATTATCAAGATATATCACATCATTCGGTAGATGTTTCGGGTCAAAAGATAACTTGAATGTGCGAGAAATGTGAAGGAATGAAGTATAGGGACCTGGGAGTCATTAATCAAAAGTTGACATGCAACCAAATAAAGAGCAGATGAATGCAACGTAGGCTACGGATGACTCAACGTAGCCTACGGTTTGAACACGGTGACAAAGTACTTCCAGCATCCATAGAACGTAGCCTACTGTTGGATTGCGTAACTTACGGCCAGGATACGAACAAGTTTCAGCCATTGCGGAACGTAGCATACGGTCCGTAATCCATAAGCTACGGCGGACTTGAGGAAGCAGCGCGCATGTGACGTTTTAAAGGGAATTAAAAGGTTTTAAACCCTAATTCGTGGAGAGACTTCTGGCTGGACGATTTGGGGAGCATTAACACACTTTGGAGGCGATTATTTCATCTTCACAACATCATTCTTTTCACAAAATCCAAGATCAAGAAGATGCCATCAACCGTTTCTCAAGCTTGTGAAGACCAAATCATCGAGATGAGCGGCTAAACCTTTTGTGGTTTCCTCCGGATGGAGGATTCTTGTAAGTAGACTAAGTTATGTGTTTTTAATTTGTGTTTGAACTTGGTAATCTAAGCATTCGATGCTTTTTACTTGTTGATTCGATTGACTGGTTATAAAGATTGATTATATTTAAACTTTGGTTCTGATTCATTCAATTCCTGAGAATGCTAGTAATTGGGATATATTTGATAGGGATTAGTGTTGGTAATTTCAGTTGATTGCTTGTATGATAACCTTCTGTTGTTTTACAATCGAAGTAAGTAGTTTTTAGGTAATCACAACCAATTGATCAAATTAAACAATCATGTCTATGTGATTGTCACAATTAAACACGTAATTGACATTTGCTTTGAATTTAAAATCCGGAGGAACTATTGTTTCTCCTATTGTCACAACTTTGTTTTAGTAATTTGTTAGTTAAATCAACAAACAAACAACCGAGTTTACATTTTTGCAAGTATTTTAGTAGTACTTAATTCATAATACTTTCCAACAGAATCCTCTAGATTCGATACCCTGCTTACCCTAGCTACCTAGGTTATTTAGGTTTTACATGACCCGTACGACAGTCATCAAAATGGACAGGCGGGTATGTGACTCGTGTGGTACATACCCTCTAGGTGGAGTTAGAAAAAGAAAAATAGATATGTGAAACTTATGACGTTAACTGGGATGGTGACTCGGGTGGGGTATGTCCGCTAAGTTGATCATATACAAAAGCATATCGAAGCTCAAAACCATCATTCATTATCCATTATAAATTTAATCGGAAATACATAAGAGTTTTTTTATATAAGACGGTAATCTCGTAAGCTTGAAACGGGATTAGGTAGCGGTATGGTTTTTGAGTGTGAGACCCATAGACGAATAATGCACTTGAACTTAATGGATTATGAATAAGGGCCTGAGAACCGGCGGTTGGGTTTAAGTGAATCATATACCTACAATCTTAGTTAATGCGTGATTAGACTTGTTAATAAGATAACCGAATGAATTGAGAGCTAGTGATTTGATTGTGATTCCATTGCAAATAATTTTTCGGGACGAAAAAAGATAAGTGTGAGGATATGATGGAGAGGGAGAAACACGGGTGTTAAAGTGTTTATATTATGTGTTTTAGTGTTATTTAGGTGATTATGTATCTTGAATGTGATAACTATGAGTATCGATGGTTTTCCATAAAAAAATATTATTTTGTTATATTTTTATTTTTCTAATTATTTGTAATTATTTGTGTTTGGAGTAGATGCATCCAATCCATATATAATCAACTTACAAGATATTCAAGAAGATTTGTTCGTACAACCTGGCGTGGTCTTCCTCTGCTCAATCTCTGGGTACCCATTCGCTCCACTCCAGGCTTTTCCTTTTCAGGCCTTCGTTTTTTTCCTTTTTAATATAATATAATCCTACTTATTTTGTATTTTCTTTGTTAAATATAATACTACTTATTATATAGATTCATAATTATTTTTATCAATAATTCGATATTTACAATGACTTTAAAAATAATTAGCTTAAAAACGGATTACAATCAAGCTCAATTTTTATATGTTCTCCAAAAATTTAAAAACATGTGATATATATGGTCATCCTTAACATTATTTTCTAAAAAAGATTATGCCATAGCTTTAAAATCTTCATCTTCCCCTTGTTTGCTAAGAAAAAATCTCACTAGACGATTTTCAGAGCCAGAAAGTTTATTCATTATATATACTAAACATTCTGAACAATAGACGCATACAATGCCATACAATGGTTGCTAGTCATGTTATTTGTCGTAACAAAACAAGATTTTTAAGGCGTGAAAACAATTACTGAGGACTCTATGTACATACGAGATACCATAAAAGTTTTGTAAAACACGCAGTACTTTTTCTCGTCACAATCCTATCAATTCCTGATGACTATATGTACAAACGAGACACCGTAAAAGTTTTATAAAACACGCAATACTTGTTTCCCGTCACAATCCTATCAATTCCCAACACGACTAGTAAATAATAACGACTCAAATATGTAAAAGTGAGGAAGCAGGAGGGTCCTTGGGAGTATTATCGAAAATCCAACAATGATGGTGGTCTATGCTTGTCTCTTAAAAGTAAAGGGTATTGATAAAGTTAACATGACACAACATAACCCATACTTGAACTTTTAGAAAATATAAAAAGGCAATGTACCTTGTAACCTTTGAAAAAAATATCGTGTTTAGCATTTTAATTAGTGACAAAATCAATATATAAGAATATAAGATGAGAAAGAAAATAAAAATGATGGTATAAGAATGTTCGGTGAACAATTCGATGGAAAGTTTGTTTATGTTTATTTATCTGATAAATGAATAAGCATGATTTATTTTGCTCATTTGATTAAACGAACGAAATGAACACGTTCCTCGGTCGTTAATTATCATTTAAGAATATTTATGTATGTTCATTCATTGGATTATGTTATTTCATTACGTTCTTTTATGTTCTTCATTTACGTTTACATTTTCTAAATATTCATTCAAATTTATTTATTATTAATATTAGTTTCAAAAACAAATTTGATTTTCATGTTCGCAACCCCTTTGTTTAATTATTAAATTTGCAGTCCATTCGTAACCTATCAATGATAAGTTGATAACCCTTGTTTAGTCCATTATTCATATATGGTTCCTTCTCTTGTTCTTATCAACTTGCATACATACATGCTGATTTGTTTGATTTCTAGTTTTTGATCGTTACAGGCATGCTGGTTTGGATATTGTTAAATCATGTTATGATGATGAAGATGATATTTAGACTTTACTTTGAATATTGTTGTTTTGTCATTTACTTTTAGTTGGTGTGCGTTTACGTGTGTTTCACGTTTGTTTATGTTCATTTATGCTCATTTGTTCTTGTTTAAGCGTCCATGTGAGATATTAACAAACGAACTTAAATGAATACAAATAGATTAATTTTTTTACAAACAAACATGGTTGTCCATGCTTTTTTTTTACATTTGTTATGTCAAAGTTAGATAAAGAAAACAAACATGTCCCTCTAACCAACAGAATAATAGAAAGTTTCGGTAGAAACATATATCATTTTTTTCAAAAATACATATTAGTGGAGAACACTTCTTTTTTGTGCCTTAAAATAGGGAATAACTTAAACATATCAAAAAACTCTTTTCAAAATTATATTGGGGAACGCTTTTGTTAATATAATAAAAGAAATTATTAGTTTTTAATGTCGGAATTACCGCTGCAAACCAATCAAACTAGCATGAAAAAGGACTTATTCATGTTCATTCGTTAACAAAATAAATGTGTTTATGAACTGTTTATGTAACACTTACCGGACAAGATTTTATGTTCATGTTCGTATTCGTGTTCATTGACGAAGGAAATGAATGTGTTCGTGTTCGTTCATTAATAATAGGTAACGAACGAACATAAACGAGTATGTTACCAAAAGTTCATGAACATAAATGAGCGAACGTGGACATAAACGAACACAAATAAACATAAGTGAGTATACTGCCGAAAAATTCACGGACATAAACGAACGGACGAGATACATCTGTTCATGTTCGTTCATTTAACTAAACAGATGAAATATCTTGTTCGCGTTCATTAATTTATTAAGAGAATGAACACAAATTAACTTTCCACTAAATGATTCACAAATTATTCACTTAACGGTAAGTTCGTTTGCTTGAGAAATTTTATACCGATAAGTTCCCAAAAAGTCAACTTGGAGGTCAGTTGACAAAAACCAAATTTGGTGTTAAATATCTAGATGAATTAGAAAATGAACTTGGAGGATTAGACGTAGAAAATAGGAGAACCGTGAAATTTTAAACAGTTTGCTTAAAAACGCAGATGAGTTGGAGGGAGAAAGAGAAAGATTTTGATGGTTTTTGAAAAAAAAAATGTAGGGAAATTGGGCAAAATCGTTTTTGAAAAATTTAAATAGTTTATTTTAAAAAGTATTCATATGGTTCAAATCATTATGGGTTTTGGCAAAATCGAGTCGGACCGGTGGGTGTGGTTGCAACAATGGCTAATGGGGGAGGGGGGGGGGGGGGGGGGGTACGAGAGTATGAGGTTGTGGCAGAGACGACAATGACAATTATTTGTGGTGACGACAATGGTGGGTGGCGGAGTTGGGCGGTAGTAGGCGTGCAAAGCGGTGGTGGATGAACCTTTATACCATTTATTTTTACCTAAATCAATCAATTCTTTGAAGAATAGATCATGATTATCACCTAAATTTTCAATCCAACCCATACCAAGTGTTAAATAAAATCAAACCATCAATTATACGTAACCTCACATCCAAAATCGGTCGAATTATTGATGTGCAACAGGAGGTTAAAACCCACATAAATGCTTGAATGTAAGTATAATGTCATGTGTGGGTGTTCATTATATGAATCAGACTCAACAAACTCAAATTGCAAATTAAACAAAATGTGAACGAATATATATGTTGTCCTCGAATTTTTGAATGGGGATTGCCTCCAAATTCCAAAAATTAATTTTGCGAATTGGATTAGAATTTGTGATTTTCTAATTAATTCGATCAGAATATAGGGTAGGGTTAGATAGAAAACCCTAAAAATTTGAGAAAACCCTAGAAAACTCAACCTCCCGACTCTTTTTTTTTTTATTTTAAAAATAACACAAGTAATATACATGTTTTTAAGAGTTTTGAGCCAAAAAAATCAAAAAAGCGCCGAGTGTTTTTTTTTTTTAAATAAACAAGTTTCAGCAACTTTTTGTCTAACACATGTTAGTGAAAAAGTTGCTGAAACTTGTTTATTTAAAAAAAAAAACCACTCGGCATTTTTTTTATTTTTTTGGCTCAAAACTCTTAAAAACATGTATTTTACATGTGTTATTTTTTTCAAAAAAAAAAAAAAAAAGTCGGAAGGTTGGGTTTTCTACGGTTTTCTCAAAATGGAGGGTTTTCTCCCTAGCATTATCCGGCTAATGCTAAGGAGGAAACCCTCCATTTTGAGAAAACCCTAGAAAACCCAACCTCCCGACTTTTTTTTTTTTGAAAAAAATAACACATGTAATATAAATGTTTTTAAAGAGTTTTGAGCAAAAAAAATCAAAAAAGCGCCGAGTGTTTTTTTTTAAAATAAACAAGTTTCAGCAACTTTTTCACTAACGTGTGTTAGACAAAAAGTTGCTGAAACTTGTTTATTTAAAAAAAAAAACCACTCGGCGCTTTTTTTGATTTTTTTGGCTCAAAACTCTTAAAAACATGTATATTACATGAGTTATTTTTTTCAAAAAAAAAAAAGTCGGGAGGTTGGGTTTTCTAAGGTTTTCTCAAATTTTTAGGGTTTTCTATCTAACCCTACCCTATATATATATATATATATATATATATATATATATAATTATATATATATATATAGTGGAGGGTTCAAATGAGAATAATTTTTTTGTAAGAAGAAAAAAGAAGAAGTTTCAACCAATAAGAATGCTTCATTTTACTTCATTTAATATTTGTATTTAATTTTAATAAAATTGTATATTGGTAAACTTACATAAATCACTAATTTGTATTATTCCCCTTAAATAACTAGCTAAATTAAATTTGTAACTCCTTTTCAAAATATATACTTTTTCCAAATTAAAAAAAAAACAACTTAATTTAAAGTGTAGAATAAATTACTAGTTGTGTAGGATAAATTACGAGTTGTGTAGGATATATTTCGAGGTGTGTAGGATAAATTTCGACTGTGTAGGATAAAATTCTATAACGTGTAGGGTATATGTAGGAAAATTTTGATATGTGTAGGTTTTGTAAATTATATGTAGGATAATTAATTATTAGTTAACTAATTAATTAAAGAGAGAAAAATTAATGATATGAGTTATAAATGAAATAACATTTTACTAATACGTCATTTCTTCTTTTTCTTCTCACATTAAATTTCTTCTCAAATGAACCTTCCCCTATATATATATATATATATATATATATTTTATAAAATACAAATACATAATTTATTTTATGATAGTGTTATCATAGATTTGTTTGTTCGAATCAGCCGAAATTCAGAGTGAATCTGTGTTTTTCGTTTCAAATCTGTGTTTTGAATTTCAAACTTGGTTCAAATTCGGATTCACTTTCAAAACATCCAATTTTAAATAATCCAAATAACCCAAAAATCAATTCTATGAAAACGCATGGGGATATCCACAAGAGAGATTAGATTGATTGATCAAGGCTCGATTAAGGCCTGATTTGTCACAAGAATGAGCTATTAAGTATTGTAGCTTTGTAATTCAAATTTATTCCGAGAATTTATATATTATTTCTAAGAATTTTAATAAAGCTTAATGTTACTTTTTTAAACTTAATTAATAGTACTGACGGATTATTGAGAGGAAATCAATCGATAGAACTTCAAACAATCTATCGGTAACATGTATGTTGCTATTATGTTGCTAACTTATTCGTCAGTAATCCGTCAAAGATCCCTCATAAATATCATGATGTTAAATTATCGTAAAATTTACCCATGGAGTCAACTATCAGCGATACTCCTTTGTTTTCTAGTGTTCTATTATTATTCATTTGGTGAAGATCATGAAAATACACTTAAGGTTTTTCTTTTATGTACGATTAAAGTCTAAATACTTATTAACACAAGTTTTCAAATGTTGATCCTCATATCTTGAACGTAGCAATCTTGGAGCCAGTATTCAACTTGGGCTTTTATGCAGCTTGAGTTTTTTTAGCTTTGAGTGCTTAATCTTAGATTTTTTCTAGAAAGGAGTTATCAACCACCAAATAGTTTCTTTAAGGAAAAAAAAAGGGTTAACAACCACCATATAGCTTCTTTTTGTTAAAATTGAATCTTAAGGCTCAAATAAGAGATGATATAGACTTACACACTAAACAACCCATGTTGGTCCTCATAATGCTTTTATTGCATTAAAGATATTGAGTTGATTGGGTTTATTCACATTTGCTTGCAAAGACTTTGAATTAGCTTTATTGTGTATTCACTTGTAACTAATAATCAAATTTACATTTATTAAAAAAGAGTTGCAAGGCACATATACGTATGTATGGGTGTCACCTTGTCAACTTATTATCTCGGAAGACCCCCTCCCCCCCCCCCCCCCCCCCCTCAAAATAAATAAATAAATAAATAAATAAATAATTTAGTGTATTTTTAGGCAAAAATCTCGATTGTCCCTTTCGAAAATTTGGTTAAGCAAATCCTTCCCTAGAAAATAAATCATGGGTCCACTACTACACCTTGCTCCTGACAAATGAAAAGATTCATTGGTGAAAGCACGCAGATTATCAATGCATGGTGACATAGATTAAGTAATGAGGATTGGTCGCATAAGGAACTTATAATATACGAGTGTTGAAATGTTTTAGTTGAGTTTAGTTTTCAAACATAAATGTAGTTAAGATACAACGTATTACACTATAAATGGGTTCATCTCCTCTTACTTTTATAAATTAAAATGAAGTATGAGTTGATAGGATTTATAAGGTAGATTTAGAAGGATGTGATGTAGATCCACAATCACAAATATTTTCTTTTGGAGGGCGGGCTTGGACCGGTTACCGACGAGAGACGCGTTGAATAAAAGGAATATTGCGGTGGACTCAAGCATCTGCGTCCTCTGTAATGAGGTGAACGAGTCCGTGGAACACCTTTTCACGGCATGTTCTACCGCTCATTGGGTTTGGAATTGTTTAAGTGTATGGATCAAGATGTAGCCATTTTTCGCCTTCTCGGTGCAGGACCTTGCCGACATTCATAAAAGTTATAATGGGGACAAAAAAGCTAAGGAAATTGTTCGCGGCTTGATCGTGGTTTCTTGCTGGTGCCTTTGGAAAAATAGGAACGAGAGGATTTTTGCCAGTGGTAGGGGTTCCGGGAACGACATTGTTAGGGAAGTGAAATCGCTTAGCTTCTTTTGGTTAAAGAATAGGTCTAGTTATTGTAATTTGGATTGGGAGGAGTGGAGTGGAGTAAATACCCCATGTATATGTTGTAATTGGTTGGTTTTTGGGCAGCCCTGAGCTTGTTGTCAGGCTGGTCGTTTCGTAATAAAGTTTACCTTTAAAAAAAAATAACTTTCACAATTTAAATCCTAATTGTAGTGAGTGTACTGAAAAGAAGGATTCCATTTGTTGCAATGAATCTTTAATTAGGTATAGAATAACCAACCATATGGTGGTCGACTCATGAAAGTGGTCCCCATATGGTAGACAATCCGTTTATTCCGGAATGATTCCACCAAAATCTTTATAACACTTTGAAGAGGCTGGGAATTCAATAGCAATCATTTTTGCTTTTGTTTACAACTAGCGGATTATCACCTGCGCTCTGCGGCAGGTTCGAAACATAGATAAAAATAAGCAAATCGTGAACGTAACAATAAAAAACCATGCCACAAAGGTATATTTGAAAATTACGGAAAAGTTACAGCGTTGTATATGAAAACCAAGTTATTTGAACAAAATTACACTAAAATGCATATAAAGATAAGAGGATCGGTTTAAAAGTAGATAAAAACACATCGCAAAAGTGTATTTAGAGATAGGTGTTAGGCGGTTTAAAAAAGCGGATGGGTTAAAAAAACGTTTAAACAATCGGTCGGTTTAAAACAGCGTTCCGAATATTCATAAAAAAACACGTCGCAATGGTTTATTTGAAGATGAGCGTCAGGCGGTTTAAAAACAATATTACGGAAATTCATCTCGAAATGTAGATAATGATAATATAAAAACAAAGCCCATAAAAAATCACGTAATAGAAAATTGGTTACAATTTTAAAATAATAACTTTATTAAAGTTCAGGGGTTGTAACGTAAATCGGTTAAGAAAAGGAAAAAATAGAAAACTTTAACTTTACTAAAGTTGAGGGGCCTAATGTGAACTTATCAAATATCAGAGGTTGTAAACGAAAATCAGGCTCTATAAAACACAAAAAACCACTAGTCATAAGCAACAATATATGTTATATTAAATAATGTGTTACCACCCGTGCTCCGCCTTGGGTTCGAAACGTAGATAAAAATAAGCAAGTCGTGAACGTAACGATAAAAAAACTACGTCGCGACTGTATATTTGAAAGTCATGGAAAAGTTACGTCGTTGTATATGAAAGACAACTTATTCGAACAAAATCTACACCAAAATGTACATAAAGATAAACACAATGGTGGCTTATTACACTACGTCAGTTTAAACGTAGATAAAAAACACGTTGTAATGGTATATTTAGATATGAGCTTCGGACGTTTTATAAAACCGAACGGTTTAATGAAAGGTTTAAAACAACCAGTCGGTTTAAAAAATAACGTTACAAAAATTCACGTAGAAAAGTAGATAAAGATAAATATGACGGCTGCACATTACAGGAGGCCCATCCAAACGTGGATAAAAATTACGTCGCAATGGTGTATTTAGAGATGAGCACCATACGTTTTAAAAAAACCGAACGGTTTGAAAAACACATTTAAAACAACCGATCGATTTTATAACAATGTACGAAAATTCATGTCGAAAAGTAGATAAGAATAACTCGCATGAAGCGTTGATGTAAATAACATGTAACCGCCGGCCACCATCCAACCACCACAACCAACCCCCTACCGTCACCATCCCCATTCTCAGCCACCATCACCATCCCCAAATCAAAACCTATTGTCGCCACCGTCACCGTAACCTGAAGCAGCCGCTAGCGCTATCACAACAAGAACAACAACAATCAACAAAAAAAGCTATTCGTGGATCAGTACAGGTTTTGAAATCGGGCGAACAAGGGCGCAGAATGTCACACCCAAAAAACGTCGCAACGGAAATACAAACGTGGCAGTGACGGAGGTTGGTACCTATAAATGTCTTAATGGTCGATGCAATATTTATGTTGGACATTTGGTTTATTTTAAACATAAGTTTTAAGATTCCACGTACATCACAACCACATCATAGTTGTTTGACCCTTAGGGATCTTATTACACACGGTCCCAAAAGTAGTTTAAGAGTGTCCAAACATTATTTAATTACAATCGCATCACACAACCACATGACAACACAAGCCAAAATCCTCGAAGCCGAACTCATGTACCTGAAGAACACGTAAAAAAAATCAGGTGTCAACACAATGGAGAGTGAGTTCACATATTTTATTTTGTAAGAATTTATTCAAGGAAAACATTTCTTACATTAAATCTTTAATGGGAATAAACATCCATATAAAAATTAAGAGAGTAAGTTTTGTTTCCTTCATAAAATCCCAGGGTAACTCATCCGGAGTTGTTTATCTGAAAAGTCTCCGATGAGAACTTCTACCCATGGTTTCAATATTAAATTTTTGTCATTTGTTTAGTTTCGTAAGTTTGTAAGACGTTACGAGCTATATACTATGATTGAGGCTCAAATCAATACTAGACGATTATAGAATGAATTCGCCGCTATGTGGACAGGAGCTACCGGTCATGACGAGGTGTCAACGCAATAGATCTACCAACAATTTCACGTGTTCAATACTTAATGATTAAAAACGGCAATGATGCATCTGCGTGCCCTTCTCAATTGCATCAATATATATATATATATATATATAGGGAGAAGATCATGCGAGAACCACCTCTTATTGCGAGAACCGCGAGAACCAATGTGAACACAACCAAAAATGCCTAAAAATAGCTAAAATCACACAAAAAATTTTTTTTTGATTTTTTTAATATTTTTATGTTAAAATCGCTACTTTTCGAAGCAAAAAAAAAAAAAAAAAAATTTTAAAATTTTTTTTTTGCTTCGAAAAGTAGCGATTTTAACATAAAAAATATTAAAAAAATCAAAAAAAAAATTTTAGTTTTTTTTTTTTTTTTTTAGATTTTTTAAGGTTTTTTAGGGGTTTAGTTTTTAGCATTTTAGCTTGGAGGAGGGGTGGGGGGGGGGGGGGGTTTAGGTTTTTTTTTAGGTTTTTTGGGGGTTTTAGTTTTTAGCATTTAGCTTGGGGGGGGGGGGGGGTTAGGTTTTTTTAGCTATTTTAGGTTGTGTTCACATTGGTTTTTCATGGTTCTCACAATAAATGGAGTTCTCGCATGAGCCCCTCCCTATATATATATATAACTTACTAGATAACAATTTAATATCTGGTGTTGCACAAATTTTCGACGTCCCCCATGCAATATAAGCTAGCCCTGCTACTTACATCCTGGTGACTCGGTAAATTTGATCCAACTGAGATTTAAAACATCTTTAATTTCTTACGATCGTTTTACCCAAAACACCGTAATCTTTCCCCGTTTCTGCCCAAACCATATTTATATCGATCAAATCTCGTTTTCCTCGAAAATAGTTTTAAACCATACATATTTCCAAATCCATGTTTTTCCATAAAACATACCATATCATTCAAAAATCATATTTCCATGAAAATACATTTTTAGGTAATTCAAGGCGTAATTTGTACAAAACGCATAATTACCCTTTTAAGACATGTTCTTCCCCCAAAACAATATATAAAACACTAAAAGAGAGGTTTAGTGACACTCACATATCATACACATTTCCAAATCTAGGTTCTCCATAAAAACATATCATATCATTTAAAATCATATTTTTCACGAAAATATATTTTAGATTATTCAAAGGCATAATTTGTACAAAACGCATAATTACCCTTTTAAGACGTGTTTTTCCCCCAAAACAGTATATAAAACAGTAAAAGAGAGGTTTAGTGACACTCAACATATCATACACATTTCCAAATCCAGGTTCTCCATAAAAACATATCATATCATTTTAAAATCATATTTTGCACAAAATATATTTTAGATTATTCATAGGCATAATTTGTACAAACACATAATTACCCTTTTAAGACGTTGTTCTTCCCCCCAAAACAGTAAAAGATGGGTTTAGTGACACTCACATATCATAGACATTTCCAAATCCAGGTTCTTCATAAAAACATGTCATATCATTTAAAATCATATTTTCCACGAAAATATATTTTAGATTATTCAAAGGCATAATTTGTACAAAACGCATAATTACCCTTTTAAGATGTGGTTGTGAAGAACACTTTTTTTAACTATTTTTTTATGAGATTACTGTTTCAACCCATTGGTGAGAAATAGAAAACCCAAAAAAGACTTCCACCTCTATGCATTTATAGTGGGCTAATGATATTCGACTTGAAGACTTGAAAATAAAGTGGTTTTGCTTATCAAATGAAAAAAGAAAAAGGTTATCTTCAATTCAACTTTAAACAAAGACCCATCAATTTAGGTTGGAACAATGATGTAAAAACATTAAAATAATATATATCACAAAATCAGAGAGAGGAGGGAGGCTGCACCTAAAACAACTCGGGATACGTGACTTGAAGTGATTCACCCTGATACAAAAGATGAAATCCTAAATTTTTCACATTAATAGGCTTTAATTCTTGAATCTAACGAAATATAAATTGCTAGTCCTCAAATCTAAGCTGTTACCTACAGGTTGGACATGTTTAATGGTTTTAAACACTAGAAACTATATCCTATGATATGCATCTTTAGATAGAGAACCCCACTTTCCAAGCTTGGAAGACAACATCAACTTGAGCAATATACTTGCCACAACTCCAATAGCAACCTACAATACAAAGTTACAACTTTAAGTAAATGCTAATGCTTTCAAATAAAAAAGTGTTATGAGAAAGTTAGGAATTTTGGTTAAAGTTAATGCTTTCAAATTAAAAATTCATATGATAGCAGAGCATCCATATCTTCTAAAATTGATTTTATCCATTCAACTTCAAAAGTTAAATATATCTTCATTTCCTTCTTCTTTTTTTTTCACTTTCAAGATTTATTCACTCGAGATCGAATTAAAAATTTAACAAATAATGTGTAATCAATAAGAAGCAAAAGAGATGAACTCACGGGACTAATCCACCCTGGTCCCGAGGAATCCGTATTTATGCTTGAATAAAAAAAAAATACAATTTGTATTTTCTCCAACAAAAATAAATATCTATATGATAGAATATAAAAATATTCGTTAAAGAAATACATGTATTTAAGTGAAGAACATTGGTCATGAATATGAAGAACGAACGCATCATCACATATCATTTCAAAACTCTTGACTTATCATCATCCAATTTCTCATCTACAACAACGAATTACGAATAACAAACCCTAAGAACATTTAAACCTAACAGAATAAAGATTAGCATTGCTCATCTCTCTAGAATTGTCGATTGTAGTTCTAGATAATGTAAAAATGCAGTTCAAGGGTGCGAAAGTGGATATGCGAGGGATTCGGACGACCATCTTCGTACTGAAATGGCCACTCGAAACTGTCTGGATCAAGTGCATTGTAACCTTTGAACCCAAATTCACTCAATAATTTAGATAATTTCGCCCCACTCATCTGCCAGAAGTGAAGGCGCCGAAGAAAGGAGGCACGACAGAGACGAAACGAAAAGCTGCAGAAACTCACTTCAACGACGCCGATGAGGAACGTTCTCTTTCTTTCTTCTTCATCCCGACCTGTCTCAGAAAATGGGATATGTAGACCAATCGACGGCGCTGAGAAGACAACGCCATAGGTCCGCCGTCTTCATCCTTCATTATCCCCTGCCTATGTCTAAGAATCGTCTGAATTAGGGTGTCCAGAGAAACAGAGAAACTGCTATATGAGATTAGGGTTTGTGAATCCATCATAATTGCCTTTTTCTTACAGATAATCCAGAATCGTAAAAGAAATCCAATCGTTCTTGTAGGGCAGAGGATTGTGGTTTAGAGTAATCTCAAAATGGAAGATTTAGGGTTTGTGATGTGAAAAAACGTGGATGAAACAGAGCACAGATCTCAGATCAGAACAGAGAGAGAAACGACTGAAGAGTTTAGATGAGAATTAGGGTTTGTGAATCGTCATCTCATATCAGAACAGGGAGAGAAGAGAGAGAAGCGGCTGAAGAGTTTAGATGAGAATTAGGGTTTGTGATCATGGTCCGGGTTATAAGGCTTTTATACGAACTCCAATTCGACCCGTATTTTGTTAATCAGGTCCACCTTTTTTTAAACCTAGAAAGTGGATTGTTGATTGTGAATGGGAAAACAACCATAATAATGCCATGTGTCATATATAGTCTAAATAAATTGTCATGTGTCATATAGAGGCTAGAAAAAAAGGACATGTGATACCCTAGGTATGCCTTTTATTAGGATGTATAGATACTTTGATACTAAATTACATGTTTCACATGTGAAAACTTTGTGTGTATTATGAAAAATCAAATAAATATACTGTTTTAAAACAAAAGCGTAGGAAGGGATTTTTACTTATTTATTAATCTAATAATGTTTTTTCCCTTTTTCTGAAGTTCATATATAAGGTTATCCCATTTTTCAAATCGGAGAGCCACATTTTGTCCCACTTTGGTCACGCATAACCAAAAGGTGTCATATGAAAATCTTGTGATTTGAAGTGATTATATGAAAAGTTAAATCTTGGAAGTTTATGTGTGCTATATATATATATGTACATGTGGGTTCTTTTCATGGAAAATATGATTTTAAATGATATGATATGTTTTTATGGAGAACATGGATTTGGAAATGTGTATGATATGTGAGTGTCACTAAACCCCTCTTTTTCTGTTTTATATACTGTTTTGGGGGAAGAACACGTCTTAAAAGGGTAATTATGCGTTTTGTACACATTATGCATTTGAATAATCTAAAATATATTTTCATGGAAAATATGATTTTAAATGATATGATATGTTTTTATGCAAAACCTGGATTTGGAAATGTATATGATATGTGAGTGTCACTAAACCCCTCTTTTAGTGTTTTATATACTGTTTTGGGGGAAAGAACACGTCTTAAAAGGGTAATTATGCGTTTTTGTACAAATTATGCCTTTGAATAATCTAAAATATATTTTCATGGAAATTATGATTTTAAATGATATGATATGTTTTTATGTGACAATTCTTGCTCATTTCCTTATGAATAGGTTGATTCGGTTCGTAATGGGTCAAACACGTAATATAATTTTTGTATATCATATTTAACATGCCATCTATTCATAGAAGTGCTATTTTTAATGGCAAAGTTCAACCCAATCCAACCCAACCCAATTCGTTTAAGTCGCTATGAAATTACACATTTTGACACAACCCGTTCCACAACCCGCCCGCACACCCATTTTAACACCTCTACTTCTAACATATAATTGCAATCACTTATTCCGTACTTAGTTTTAGCTTCCAAATGATGGAGGGCTTGATTGGGATGCTCGCTTAAAAGCATCATACAAAATGTGTTCTTAGACAAAGATCACGCGGGTATTCTTGGCATAAAAGTTCATGTGTGAATGAAATTCCTAGAGCAATAGACATCATCAAGGTGTGTTATTTATTTTATCCCGTCCTTTTCTTTATGTGTCATTGCAAAATTCGTTTGGTGAAAAATATGTGTGTGCCTTGGCGTTCCGGTTCTAACTCATTTTGATTCCCTCCAAGAGTTCCTAGAATATCCTCCCGGTTTGGGGCATTTGAATATTAACAAGGAAGGCATTTATGCTATATTTTTGTTAACGGTGTGGAGACTTTAAGTTGCTTGAAACGACAAGAATTTTAAAGAGTGCGATACCTCACAGTTCAGAATAAAAAATGACATAAAACAACTTCCTTTTAGTGGACGTTGAAAAGATCGAAGGTTACGGGTATTAATCTCGCAAACTGGAACGGGTTTGCAAGTATTGATTTCCAGCTAGCTGTGTTTTTTTCTTTCTAATGGTGTATGCTGGAGTGGTTTGCTCTTTGAGGCAGTAGTTGTATTTTTTTTTTTGTAGGTGTGTGGATGGATGTTTGTTTGTTTTTCTTTCTTTGTGGCGTCTGTTATTGGGCAGTTTGGCTTAGTTGCTTGCAAAGCTAAGTTTTGTTTTCGTAGTAAGAATAATCTTCTTTTATTGTTAAAAAATATATTATCGCAACAAGCTATGTGTTCTTGCAGGGTCATTTTGTTCTTTTTAATATGATTTATTTATAATGTTCTAATCATAAAATGGGTTCTAATATTAAAACCATGTATTCTATGTTTGACGCTTTATATTTATTAAAAAATATAATATAATTTAAAATCATAGTATGTTTGATGAATTTTACATTATATTTAAATTAATTTATTTATTTAGCCATAAAATCGTTTCTAATATTATAACCAATTTATTATATGGTTGACTAATAACCTTTAAATTTCTTTTACCAATAGTTAAAGTTACTAAAAATGTATAGTGAAGTCTTTTTATTTCTTTATTTTTTCACGTTACATAAGGATTTTCATTTTTCAAAATCTTAAAGTCTGTATGAGTTGAATTATTCCCTTATTTAAGTGTACTGATATTAAGGAACTGATTCAAACTTTTAATATTAAACGTACAATTTTTTTGTCAAAACCACAAAAACATATCATTTTCTTAAAATCGTGAAGTTCGCGGGTATTAGCATTAGTACACATTATTACAAGTTATTTAGATGTAATGTTGTAATAACTTACATGCATCACAGGGTATAAGAAGATATGATATAGATATTGTCGTATTAAACATGACAGTTTTTTTATCTATGTGTGGAAACATTTCATAATTATGCTATATCATAATTTGAGTTATGACATTTTTTTTATTTAATTAACTCTATGAATGACATTTTTTTATTTAGTTAACTCTATGAATTGCTTGTTAATTTGTTGTATATACTCATCCTCATTCATAAAATCTATATGCAACAAAAAGAAAAACATATTATACATTGGAAATAAATATTAAGATTAATATTTTTGTGAATCATATCCACATGTTGAAACTCCTCATATCACATATGATGAACGTTATAAATATCTACATGTGAATATGTGATATTTTAGGCATGCCTTATATGCTAATACTAACTCCTCAGTTGCGTTCTAAGTTATCACAAAATATTATTTTGTTAATTAATATTTAAATTTATGAAATTTGTGACGTCATACTAACTTAGTAAACTTAAATGACATATTTTATGTTATATATAAAAGCATTTTTATTGTTAATATATATATCATGTAGTATATATACTAGTATACTTGCATATACAAATAACTAGGTTATTATCCGGGATTGCTTCCCGGGCTCGGAAAACTTAGTTATATTAATTATTATTTGTTATTAATACGATCTCATTACATCAAGCATCTCATTGGATTCAACAACAATGTCTTCACATCACCGGATTAGATAATGAACCCATATTAGAGGTCAAACAAAAGCATAACAGGACCACATAAATAACATCAATTCCACTTTTACTACAATGCACTTATGTGATCGGGTGATTTAGGATTTTGTAAAAATGTTTCTTCTTGTACTTCTTTACAAAATTACATAGAATTCAAGAAGACGGAACAATAACTTAAAGAACTACAATCTAACACCCAATCTAATCGGGCAAACATATGTTGACAAAAAGTCAAACAGTGGTTAACCAAAAGTCAAACAGTTGTTTAGCCAGATCCACTATCTTCTTATATTTTAGCACTGTTTCCCTCTTCAAAACACTGTTCAACCTAACATAGGTTTCCACCAACTGTTGACCAATAGTCAAACAGATGTTCAAACCACTGTTTGAGTTATTCAAACGTCTGTTGAATACTAAATGAGATGTTGACCAAAAGTCAAACGAATTGAAACGTACATGATTTCTTATACATATTTAACATGTCTCATTTGGTCAATTTGAGTTTTAGTTTCGAAATTGTAGACATACCGGTGTCTCAAAATCCACCAACATCAATACCGGTTTTAAAACTAAGATTAACGGCTGCAAGTTTCTGACTTTTTAAAACAGTTATTACAAAATTCAGCATTGCCTGCTCGCATTGTTTTCGTTAGACATAGACCCAATAATTTACATCTACATATATTGTTTTAGAAGCACAAGTTCAAAACTAAACCAACAAAGTCTACCATCAGTTTCTAAAAGCGAACAACTACAACCCAAAAATTTCGTTCCATCTATCCTTCTGTATTTGCTTTGTTCAATCCCATAAACATTCATCCAAACAAAAAAAGTTTTTTACCTTTCACAAAGTTAAGTGTAAATTCTTGACCTGGAACCATGACTTTATCAGTCACAAACCTTCTCATTCCTTGCACATAATATCTTGGTTGACCTAGAGATGAACCTATCGTAACTTGAACATCCCAAACAACACCTGCCGCGTCCACAATCTTCAAATTGATCTTACGATTCAGTCCGAGATCTTCAGCCTGTCTTTTAAAAAGTCGTTGTAACAAACAACGAACAATTCAATAAACAAAGAATTAACACATCTATAAAATATGACTGAAGTATTATATATTAGTAAACTCATCATCACAAACTTACAAAATGACCGTCCACACGGAAAGAAATAGGTACGATCTGATTATCTTCATTCACAACAGCCATACCACCTTCAATGACATTAACAATGTCCTGTACAGCTTCACTATCTGAACTCAAGATAATCTTTTCTACCACCTTTTCTTTGACAACAGCACAGACCTCTTGTGGAAGCACTAAATCGCAGGTAGCACAATTGAAAACCGTGATATGAAAAGTCTGAAGATCTATCATCTCAAAGACAATCAGATGATCAGCAGTTATTGACAAGTCATTCATTATCTGCTTGCATCCGGTAGTTATGTAAAGTTCTTTGTTGAAATCTTCCATCCGTACAGACCAGTTCTGCTCTCCAGATCCTTTAATAACAACCGAATATGAAGGAATAGTGTTTAACATCTTGTGATGAACAAAAGAACGATTAACACTCTACAATCCGAAAAAAACACATTATATAGTACGTTAGTAAAAATATATCAGAAAATTAAGTAAATAAATAAAAAACAACAATTAAACAACTGTATCTCCAAAAAAATTACATGATGAATATTGTTTGAAGTTACATACCATACAATCTTCGTTACCACACATTTTGTAGTAAAATGATCACAAGGAGCAAGAGAAATGTCTTGATAAAAATATAATATTCTGAAACTTTCCAATGCTCCCTCATAGTGAAATATCAACCATGAATCTGAAGGTATTTTCAAACTGTCTACCAACTGATACCAACCATTATAGAAATAATATCTGCTATTGCTTAGAGGATAGATCTTGACTTTAAAAACATTTCCAGTTATGGTCCGGATGTTTGTATTTCCAAATGGATAATTAAACTGTTGAATCCTGCTAGGATCTGAGTTTGGTTTTGATTGTGTTTTATGTTTGATTTAAGATGAACAATGAATGAGTAGTGCAGCGGAATCTAAGTGGAAACAAACTTTTCACAATCAAATAGGAGAATTGCTTTCAACACACATTTTCAACAATGAACCGAATGATTGAATTTAATTTCATCAACTATTACAATTGCATGTATGCAACAAACTCCCCCTCAGCCTGAGCTCAGTGATTTGTTCATACAGGAAGAAAGATGGTGAAGAGCTGATAGAACAGTACATGGTACTGTTCTATTTATAGGCACGGAAAAACCACTGAGGCATCTTGGCTGACGTCACCATGAAAGTGACATCTAACCTCCTAACAAACTCTAACATCTGATATATACAAGTACTGCTACGCTAACAACTGTTATTACAATACATTACATAAAGACAATCTAACTACTGCTGAATCCTTCCACTGATGTGAACCCAACAGCACTTGATATATCCAGCAGTGCTTGACCCATAGCAGCAGATTGAACAGCAGGGCTTTAGTCTTCAGATGTTGATCAGCAGTTGTAGGTCAGTAGTTGTACCGATCAGTGGATTGGAGGTCATCAGATGTTGAAATCACTTTCAAGGGGAGATACTTGACTACATAACATTTGCTTATTCTAGATCCACTGCTCTGATCCAGTTTTGGCTTTAATTATCTGTTCCTCTGATAGGGTTCAATCCCAACAATCTCCCCCTGGAACAGATAATGTCAAAACTCTTCATTATTGGTAGATCTTTATTGCCTCATCAACAGTTCCCTTATTTGCCCTTTGAGTTGTAACTCAAAGGCTAAGGCATCTGTGTCATCTTCATCCCTGCACAGTGGAAGATTAAGGAGATCCTGCAAATCTTCAAGACTTAGGCCAAGTGCTTGTTCCCTTGTTATTTTCTTCACCTCTCCACTAGACTTGATCACTGTCATTACATGAGTCTGTTTGTCAGTTTTCCACTTTAGTACTTTTGAGTCTGGTGGGTTTCTTGGGAGATTTTTATTAGATGAGGAGTTTGGTGATGCTGGCCTTGTGATGACTGACTGAGCAGTGCTTGCAGGTTGATTTAGGCCAAGAGTTTCAACTATCATTCTCTTAATGCCCTCTTTTACAAGGTCATCTCCTGCCATTAATTCTGCCACTATTTCAGTACCCAACTGTTGTTGTTGTCTTCTTTTGTAGATGGCAGCACCAGCTGGGGCAGTGGTTCTCCTGATTTGCAGCTTTGGTGGTCTTGTTGAAACCTCTGCTTCAGGGTAGTCAGGTTTTTGTGGAACTTTGGGATCTTTCTTCCTTAATTCCTCCAGCCTTTTGTAGGTGGTCCTGACTTTGTCTTCTCTCCATCTCATCACTCGATTTTTGGACCCATAATCAGCAGCAATTAATTCCTCTTTCATTCTCTTCAGCTCCAATGTCTTTTCAGGCACATTCGTTTTGTACTTTGACCAATCTGGAGGAGTGTGTTTGACCTTATTCTTAATCATTTCTTGAATCCTGGCTGCTTCACTTTCAAGCTCAGGAATGGTCCACTCTTTGTACTTATATTTTTCACCCTTGTACTTCTTAAAAGCCATGATATTCTCAATGTAGTCTTTTCTCAGGGTTTCATCTGCTCTTTCTGACATTTGCTTACAAACATTCTTTGCAAACTGCTCCAAAGATCTGACCTGTGTGAGCAGAAATTAATAGTACCTTTGAATTTCTTTATCAGTTTTTCCTTGTGAATTTCTTTTAGAAATATCCTCTGCCTGTAGAGCCTTAATTTTCAAGTACTCTTCAATGTTGTTTGGCCTAGGATATCCTTCAACTGATGGCAACTTCCTTTTAGCAGGATCATCCTCATAGTAGAAGGATTTGATTTCTTCTCTGACGGCAATGAGTTCAAGAGGATATTGGAAACCTGCAGGAGTAAAGATATTGATTGGTTGTTGTACTTAAGCTGAAGAGAGAGGAACAGGGTTTGGAATAAGTGCAAGAGATTGTGAAGATGTTGGTGGTGGTGATGGAGAATCATCATCAGGTATAAAAATCCTTCTCCTTTTTATTGTAGGAGAGGCTGATGATGTTTTGGGTGGATCAGTGGTGGTGATTTGAGTGGTAGAAGGTGGCTGACTAACAGTTGTTGAAACACCTGGTGTTTCAACCACTGTTGTCATTACAACAGATGTTGTAACATCTGATGTCTTCTGCTTTTTAGCAGGAGGTGATGGTGGTGAGGTTTTTTTTGGTGGTGATGTGATTTTTGGTGGTGGTGGTGGTAAGGCAGTGGTTGTGGTGTGTGTTGAAGAGATAGCAGGTGTTTGGCTGGCAGTTGTTGAAACTACTGAAGTATCAGCAGTTGTTGATACAGCAGGAGTTACAACAGCTGTTGTTGCAGTTTGAGGTTTGGAGCCTTTAGTAAGTGGTTTGGAGGCATGCTTTGTAGGTCTGGATGGTGTGTGTTTGGGTTGCCTCACTTGTCTAGTGGGCTTCTTCTTTTCATCCTTAGAATTTTCATCATTCATAGGTTCAAAAGGACCCTGTGCATTCAGCTCCATGAAAGCTTTCTTCTCCTGTTCCCACCTGGCTTTATCCTTTGCCTGTCTATCCCTTTTTACACTTACTTTTGCTTCAGTAAGTGCATTTGTGGTGACATCCATCTTCTTACTACCATCTGGCAAAGGGATATTTTTTGTCATATTTTCTTTTTCTGGTGCAATATAGAGCCCATCTTCAATTCCCTTCTTCTTCCACTGCTTGATTTTCTCCCCATTTTTGGCATTATCTGGAGGGGGGTTATCAATGAAGAGAACAGTGGGAGGAGCAGTGCCAGTGGTGTTCACTATGTGGGCCTTTATAGCCTTGATGTCAGCTTGAGTATCTTTGAACCTTGACTCCATCATATTTCTCAGCATTTGAACATGTTTTTCATGCTGCTGGTCAGCCATTTGTCTTTGTTGTTGGAGCAGGGGTTGAAATAGATTCCATAACTCATTTGCAGCAGGTGCTTGTGGTGGAGCAGGTGCTTGAGCTGGAACAGCAGTGGGTTGCACCTTTTGTACTTTCAACAACTGTTGCAGCATTTCTTTGATTTCTGCAACAGAGGTATCCAGTTTGTCAATTCTATCCGTCAATTCTTGGTACTTTAAACCATCACCCAACTTAATGGGATCATCTGATTTCCCACTAACAGTGGTTTGAACAGTGGTTGACTTAGGGAATGTATTCCAATAGTCATCCATTAATGCCCTTTTTTCTTGGTTCTGGGGACTTCTTCCCTCAACACTTGATAACCTTTTGATGGTACCAGTGGTTAAAACAAACTCACTAGTGGTTATCAGAGGTGCTATAGAAGGAATTGCCTCCAAGGAAGTCTTATTAATGTAACCACTGTCCAAATGCAAACCAGTGGGTTCAACACTTGTAGTGGCTGCTTCACTTGGACTACCACCAAGAGTTACTTGTAACTCAAGGGGTGTAACCTCCTCAGGTCTTGTTGGTGGGTTAGCTATGATTGATACATCAGACCCAGTCATTTGTTGAAGTATGTTCTCAGTGATAGGTGAGTGAGAAGGACTGGTTTGTGCCTGGTTCAGATCAATAGCATCCAACAATAATTTAGTTGGTGGGGGAATTGTGGAGGTGAGGTTGGGTGTAGAAAGAGAATTGGCCCCGGGCATTGGGCTGTGGATGATGGAAGCAAGTGATTCCAGAGCATCATATTGTGGTGTCCCTATTTGTACAACCTGTTCTTTTTTAGAAGAAGCAGGAGGAGTTTCAGGCATAGGTTGAGATATTTCTACCAACTGATGTGAGGAAGTAGCAGCAGTGGTTTCTTGTGACTTTTGTGCTGTCACTGGCAGTTGCTCTGGTATCTCATCCTCCAGAGTTGCCTTTTTGGTAGGTTTTGGGGGGCTTTTGAGATTTCTTTTGTTTTGGCCTTTTGGTGATTGTAGGTGTGGGTTTCAAAGCAGTTGTTTTGCTGCTATGATCACCTTGAGCAGTGGGCTCAGCAGCAGATACCTGAGGAGCAGTGGTAGCTGCTAAAGTCTGCTCAGGCACCTCTGCTTGTGTTTTGCAAGGTGTTGACATTCTTGTAAAAGTTTCAGCAATTAAGCTGTTCATTTTAAAAAAAATCACCTTGTTTTATTGCAGAAGCATCATCCTTACCAAATTTCTTTTCAAAATAATAGCTTAGAAATCTTGGAAAAAGTAGGAATGGCTTTTTATCAACATTTTTAACCAAATCATTAAAGATTTCCTGGGAGTAATTGAAATTTTCGTCTTGAAGAATAGCATAACCCAAGTTTTGAATCTTTAATGGTATCTCATTAAAAGAAGTGGTTTTGTTTGAAACACACATAAGCATGGTATGGAACAAAAATCTTGTTGCAGGTGGAAATTACCTTTTTGTAAGGTATCATTTTTTATTTGTTCAGCATAACCCCTTTCAAGGAAATCAGTTTTTAGCTCATTTTTGGGAAAAGAAGTTTTACCTTGCAGATCATTGAGTTCAAAGACTTCTGAGATGGATTGTGGTGTGATTTTGACAGCTTTACCCATTAGAGAAGAGTTAATGGCTATGACATCTTCTCCTTGTTTTTCAAGGGTAGTATTTTTCCAAAACTCTCTCTGGGTTTGCAGATAAATTGGAGCATCTGCTGTTAACAAAGTTTTGTACTTTGATGCAGACATGGTGTCAAGGATGGAGTCGAATGCATCAGTGGTGCCTGGTTTTGTCAAAAGACCCAGATAATTGTGAGGTGCTTTGTATGGGATTTCGATGGGTGTAGCCTTTGAGCGGCCTTTTTACGAGAAGATTTTGAAGTGGATTGTGCGGATGACTTTGATTTTGTCATTTTGGAGAAGAAGATTGATGAAGGTTTTGAAGGATTTGAGAGAGGGAAATGGAAACTGTTTTGAGAAAGGAATTTTTGTGAATTCGATTCGATAGTAAAAACCCTGTTTGGGGTTTTGAAAAGGGTTTTATAAGGGAAAAAGTGAATGCTGATGTGGCAGCGGTTACAAAAGATCTGACCGCTATGTACTGACCACGTGCCAATCCCTGATGAGATGAAGGACAAGTGTTTTTATGAAAACCACTGATGGAACAAGACCAGTGGTGGTAATGGTAAAAATGAAAGCAGTGGGTGATTTTTACTATCAGTGGATAGCACATCTGTGGATAAAACATTGATTTTGAACAATCCTAGTGATCAAGCTTTCAAAGGTGGATGTGTCTAATGCTTTGGTTAGCACATCTGCCAGCTGATCCCTAGTTGGAACATGGTGCAGAGAAACCAAACCTTTTTCATAGCAATCCCTCACAAAGTGATGTCTGATGTCAATGTGCTTGGTGGTTGAGTGGGAAACTGGATTTTTGATGATATTTTCTGCTACCTGACTATCCAACATGAGTGGTGTTTTTAAGGCAGTGATACCAAAATCCAGCAACTGATTTTGAAGCAAAAGCAGTTGGGCTGTATAGCTTGCAGCAGCTATATACTCTGCCTCAGCAGTGGATGTGGAAACAGCTGCTTGCTTTTTGCTTTGCCAAGACGCTAAACAACTGCCTGGGAATTGGCACCCTCCTGAAGTGGACTTCCTTGTCTTGTCACATCCAGCAAAGTCACTATCTGAGAAACCTGAAAGCTCAATTTGACCATCAGCTGGATACCAGATACCAAGTGTGGGAGCACCTTTTAGGTATCTGAATATCCTTTTTACAGCAATAAGGTTTGACTTTCTAGGGGCTGATTGGGATCTTGCACAAACACATGTTGCAAACATGATATCTGGCCTAGATGCAGTTAGGTACAATAAAGACCCAATCATGCTTCTATATAAAGTTTGATCAACCAAATCATCCTTCTCATCAGACATGACTACTTTATTGGTTGCAATGGGTGTACTACATGGCTTACAATCATCCATCTCAAATTTCTTTAAAAGTTCTTTGGCATATTTGCCTTGATGGATAAAAGTGCCATTTTGCAGTTGCCGTACTTGGAGACCAAGAAAGCACTGGAGTTCACCCATTGCACTCATTTCAAACTCAGCTGTCATGAGTTGCCTAAACTCTTCACACATTTTATTACATGTGCTTCCAAAGATGATGTCATTCACATAAATCTGGACAATCATCAAATCCTTTCCTCTCCATTTTAGAAACAATGTTTTGTTTATCTTACCTCTTGTGAAACCAATGGAAAGTAGAAAGGTGGAAAAAGTTTCATACCAGGCCCTTGGTGCTTGTTTTAGGCCATACAAAGCTTTATTCAGCTTGTAGACATGATTTGGATTAAATGGATCCTCAAATCCTGGAGGTTAACAAACATAAACCTCCTCTTGAATCTTACCATAGAGGAATGCACATTTGATATCCATTTGGTACACCTTGATGTTGTGGTTGACAACAAAGGCCAGAAATAATCTGATAGCTTCAAGTCTTGCTACAGGGGCAAATGTTTCATCATAGTCAATGCCCTCTTCTTGTCTGAACCCTTGAACCACAAGCCTGGCTTTATTCTTGACAACAATACCCCTTTCATCAGTTTTATTTTTGAAGACCCATTTTGTGCCAATAGGACTTACACCCTCTGGCAATGGTACAAGCTCCCAAACTTGTTGTCTTCTAAACTGTTGGAGCTCCTCTTGCATGGCCTCTACCCAGCTGTTGTCTTTTAGTGCCTCTTGGTACTTGACTGGCTGATGGAGAGATAGAAAACCAGCAAAAAGACAAATGTTTTGAGATTGACTTCTTATGAGCACCCCTTCATTGATGTTGCCAATGATTTGGTCTGGTGGATGAGATTTCAAGAAGATAAGGTCTCCTTGGTATGGAACAATGGCATTGAGTGGGGATGGCTGCAGATGTGAATCATCTGAGCTAACCACTGCTGGTGACTTTGATGATCCAGCAGTGGCTTCAAAAGGTGGTGGAATAGGAGGTAATGGTGTGGACACATGTTGACTTTGATCCACTGTTTGAGGACTTTTGTCAACAGTGTTTGATGATGTGGAAGCAGGGGTTAATGGGCTACTTTGATCAACAACTGTTGAGGTAGCAGTGGTTGAGCTTTGACAGCTGTTTTGAACATCTGCTGCTCTTCCCATTGTGGCAGACTTTTGTTGAGGAATGATGATCTCATACCCATAGTCTGGTGATGAATCCTCTGATGGACCTGCAGTGTTAGTCTTGACAGCAGTATTTTCAAAAGTGAATTTATCAAGATCAAACAAATCTGCAGGGTTTGCTGGGATTTTCATTGATGAAAGTTCATTGAACTTTACATTCAAAGTCTCTTCCACTGTTCTGGTCCTTGTGTTAAACACTTTGTAGGCCTTAGCTGTGGTTGAGTATCCCAGATGATAACCACAATCAATTTTGGCTGCAAACTTTGAGATGGAATCTTTTAAGTTTAAAATGAAGCATGAGCAGCCAAAAACTTTGAAGTATGAAATTAATGGCTTTATTTTATACAGTAGTTCATAGGCAGTCTTTTGATGCCTGGGGTTGATTAAAACTCTATTTTGGACATAGCAAGCAGTGTTTACTGCCTCTACCCAAAAAGTTAATGGCAAACCTGAATCAGCAAGCATGGTTCTGGCAGCCTCAATCAAAGTTCTGTTCTTTCTTTCAACAACCCCATTTTGTTCTGGTGTTCTTGGAATGCTGTATTGTCTCACAATTCCTTTTGACACACATAAATCATCTAACTCCTTGTTCCTGAACTCTGTGCCATTGTCACTTCTGAAGATTTTTACTGGAAGGTCAAACTGCTTTTCAACCTGTTTCACAAAGTCTTGCAGAATGCCTGCAGTCTCATCTTTTGAGTGTAAAAAGTAAGTCCATGTAAACCTAGAAAAGTCATTAACAATAACCAAACAATACCTCTTTTTCTTAAGACTCATGACTTTAACTGGGCCAAACAAATCCATATGAAGCATTTACAAACATTTGGTTGTTTTGGACTCATCAATGGATTTGTAGGAGCTTTTATGTTGTTTTCCTTTTAGGCAGGAAACACAATGCTAAGGACAGGTGAACAGTTTTTGAGGTAAACCTCTTACTAACCCCTGTTTTGAAATGGCAGTGATTGTCTTGAGATTTGTGTGCCCCAATCTCCTGTGCCATAATTCTGTCTCTTTGTTTGATGCAGCTGAGAACAGACAGGCATCAGTTCTGGGGCACTCTTTTGACATGTCTACCACATAAACATTGCCACTTCTTTGAGCAACAAGTTTGGTTTTTCCAGTTTTTATTATTGCTTCAATCTTTTCAACCATTTCTGGTCCAACAATCCTACAACACTCGTTTGTGAAGAATGATCCATACCCCTTATCACTCATTTGTGAAACACTCAGGAGGTTGAATTTTAGATTGTCTATTAGATTAACATTTTCAAATTTGACATTACCAGACTGTACTGTACCAGACCCCAGAACTTTCCCTTTACTATTATTACCAAAGGATATATCACCCCCTCCATGGATTTTGAAATCTTTGAGAAGGGCTTTACATCCTGTTATGTGCCTGGAGCCTCCACTATCTACATACCAAAGGCTATCTAAGCATGCAGAAGCTCCCTGCACATGAAGTAAAAGGATTAGTTCATTAGGGTCTCCAAAGCCAATAAGGCTTTGGATGGGGTCTCAACAGTGTCTGGGATGAGTTCAGATAGATGGACAGTGGTTAGGTCAGGGGTTTGGACAGTTTTAGGACTGTTTTTCTCTAACCACTGCTGGGGTTCTTGACCAATCACCTGCTGATAACCAAAAGGATGCCTGTTCACTTTTGGTTTAGGGGGCCTTTTGTAGGCCTCATAAACATGTGGGATCCTTTGGTATGGTGGTTGTCCCTTGCCTCTTCTGTATTGGTTGGCAGGGGGTGCATCAGTCACTTGAACATCTCTTTGGACAGATGTTTGATTCAGCTGTTTTGTAACAGCTGTTTGGACCGGCACAAACAATGGTTGATTCTTGGTGAATTTGACAGATGATGTTGATGGACTCAAAGATGTTTTAGCAGTGTACTCATTCTTTTTCACATCAAAGTTCTTGAGATACACACATTCTTGAGTTTTGTGGTTATTTTTACCACAGATGGTGCAGCTTTCAGTAGGTACAATGATACTTGTTTTGTTTAGATCATATGCTTTTAGATGAAAACAGTCTTTTGTTAGATGGTTCATCTTTTCACAAAAATCACAAAACAGGTTTTTGATCTTTTCTCTTTTCTTCCTTTTCTCAGACTCCTTAGCAACAGAGTTTTGAACCACTGTTGGGATGTCTTTGATAGGAATGACCTTTGCTTTTGGAGCTGTGACACCATCAGTGGTTGTAAAATCCATGGGTTTAAAATTTTCAAGAATGTCACACTCATCAGACCATGTGGGTTTAAATTGGTATTTCTCAATTTCCTCAAAAGTTGAGGACCCCACAGATGATCTTTCCAGAGTGATTTTGTTACCAAGTTTGTCAGTAATCTTTACTTCTTGGCCATTCTTGTTGGTTGGTATTATTTCAGTTGAACCAGCTTGTTTGACAGTAGTGTTTTCAAGATCATCATATTTTCTATATCCTATACCAAACTTGACATTGCTTTCAACCTGTTTCTCAAGCATAACCTCATAACCTTTGCAAGATTCCACCCATCTTTCACAAGTGATCTGAGTGGATTCCAACTCCTTTTTGCAAACTTTGTATTTTTCTACCATAGTTTGGAGTTGGTTCTTGGTTATGCATTGCTCTTCTTTGAGACTGCTGATTTCTTTGTCTTTTTCAGCCAATTTGCTTTTAAGTTATTTTAATGACTTTTCAAATTTGACTTCATCAGTTAAGACTTTATCCCTAAGGTTTTCATTTACCTCTTTAATGCTAGCAAATGCAATAATACATTTGTCTGAACACAATTTTTCAAGAACTTGAGGTGATACCTTAGCAGTAGCCATCATGGCACAATCACATTGATGATCACCATCTTCATCAGCTCTAACTTCTTTCTCACCTGCTTTCTTCTCTTCCTTTTCTTCTTTGTCTTCTTTGGACCAAAGGTCAGACAGTGGTTCAATCAGGGTTTCTGAATTTTCTCCCAGCAGTAGTTCACCAGCAACTGCAGTAACCACTGCTTCAGCCACTTCATCCACTGTTTCAGCACTTAGCTGTTCACCTTCAGTTTCTACCCCTTCTGGTATTGACTCTAATGCCATCAAACAAAATTCATCATTAGAAGTATCATTAGAAGCATAGAGTGCAAAATTTTCATCACCAAGCTCATCAGGCATGCTGCTCTAGTCAACAAAGCCTTGGGTGAAAAAGCTTTGCTGATCTGGTTGTACCACTGTTGGAGCAGCTTGTTGAGGTGCAACAGGTTGCACTTGTGCCTGAGGGACAGGGGCTTGAACATACTGAATTTGTGGAACAGTGGTTTGAACATAATGCACAGGCACAGGGGTTGCAACATAGTGAGCAGTGTTAACATGTGCTGCAGGGGTATATTGGGTATAGTGCACAGTGCTTTGATGTTGTGGTCTAGGGTTTGAGCTGGGATGAGTTATTATTGGACCAGTGGTTTGACTCCTGCATTCCCTAGCAAAATGACCTAGCCTATTGCACTTGTAACACTTCAGTTTTGATTTATCCAACCCCACTCTTAAATTCCCATGTAACACTGGGAATTTTCTCCCTGTTCTTTTATAGAATTTGCTTGTTCTTACACTAAGCAAAGCCAATTGATGCAGAATGTCCATCTCTTCTAAGTCAGTGGGATCAAAGTGTTGCAAATCATTTAGTTCAAAACACAAGTTATCTGACATCTGGTTTTCACAATTTGCAGTAAAAGCATAATTTGCAGAGTGAGAATCAGAGTTGTTAAAATTTCCACCAGCAGTTATATCAATAAAGTGATCATAACTCTGATCCTTACTACTGCTACCAGATTCTTCCTGACTAAAAAGAGATGTGCTGCCAAATGAATAATCATCAGCAACTTTGCCAGACTCTTGCAACTTCTTTTTCTGGTTTAACTCCCTTTCATTAGTCAGGAGTCTACCATGAAGTTGGGTCAGGGTCAGATCTTTGAACTCAGCTGAATTTCTAGTTACAAAAGCAATTGTATCCCATTTTTCAGGCAGTGATCTAAGAAACCTGCTATTTTGTGTTGAATTAGGAAATGTAACTTTAACAAGTCTTAGTTCACTAATGAGACAGCTAAATCGCTCAAACTGTTGGGTCAATGATTCACCCTTGATGTGACAAAAGGTTTCATACTGCTGATTCAGAATTTCCCTATTATTTTCAATAACTTCCTCCGTTCCCCCAAAGTGTTCCTTCAGTGCATCCCATAGCTCTTTGGCACTGTTACAATGTAACAGCCCAGCATAGATTTCATTGGGTAATGCAGATGCAATGATGCTAAATGCTTTGGCATCGATTTTGAACTTTTGGAAATCAGTTTCAGTATAATTTTCAGGTTTTTTAGGTTCGAACTTCTTTGTATCCTCAGCACTTGGCACCATGGGAACGTGTGGTCCAAAAACAACAGATCTCCAACATCCAGTATTCTGTTGAGCAAGGATGTGACCCATCCTTCTCTCCCAGATGTTATATTCATTACGTTTAAGCATGGGTGGCTTGAAAAGAGAGCCAATGTTATTCTTATCATCTTGTGATTGTGACGTCATCCTGGTTGTTTTACAGGCACTGATTAATCAACTTTGATGGTGATTAAACCTTACACTGTTTTTCAACAAAAAACGAACAAACTATCAGTATCAACGATTTTGAGCTGAACTATTTATGTCAAAATGATTGTTAAATCAAATTTGACTGTCCGAGCTCTGATACCAATTGTTAGGATCTGAGTTTGCTTTTGATTGTGTTTTATGTTTGATTTAAGATGAACAATGAATGAGTAGTGCAGCGGAATATAAGTGGAAACAAACTTTTCACAATCAAATAGGAGAATTGCTTTCAACACACATTTTCAACAATGAACCGAATGATTGAATTTAATTTCATCAACGATTACAATTGCATGTATGCAACAAACTCCCCCTCAGCCTGAGCTCAGTGATTTGTTCGTACAGGAAGAAAGATGGTGAAGAGCTGATAGAACAGTACAGGGTACTGTTCTATTTATAGGCACGGACAAACCACTGAGGCATCTTGGCTGACGTCACCATGAAAGTGACATCTAACCTCCTAACAAACTCTAACATCTGATCTATACAAGTACTGCTATGCTAACAACTGTTATTACAATACATTACATAAAGACAATCTAACTACTGCTGAATCCTTCCACTGATGTGAACCCAACAGCACTTGATATATCCAGCAGTGCTTGACCCATAGCAGCAGATTGAACAGCAGGGCTTTAGTCTTCAGATGTTGATCAGCAGTTGTAGGTCAGCAGTTGTACCGATTAGTGGATTGGAGGTCATCAGATGTTGAAATCACTTTCAAGGGGAGAGACTTGACTACATAACATCTGCTTATTCTGGATCTACTGCTCTGATCCAGTTTTGGCTTTAATTATCTGTTCCTCTGATAGGGTTCAATCCCAACAAATCCATTTTTCATACTGTTTTGGCAAAATCTAAAGCATAAATAAATAAAACACTTTTATTGCTAGATATCATATGAAAAAAATAAAATTAAGTGTTAAAGTAAGATCGGGTAAAATTTCTAACCAAAGATTTCCTTTTACTGTCTTCAAGGTAACACGGAAATCCATAAATCATTGTCACGAAAAACTGTAACAGTATCAATTATATAGAATCAAAATCAATAACATTAAGAAACAAATGAATACAATCCATTAAGGTATGCAATACATCTAAATAAAAGATGATACAACTAATATATATCAAAATAACAATAGACAACATCGAAAAGTTGAGAATACATATATTTTCTTATCATATCGAAATATATATATTTTTTATAGCAAATCATATAATTAAAACTTAAAACCTACTTTTCCGATTAAGTATCATAAATAGACATGGAAGATCATTAGCTGAATAAATTGTATAGAAAGACAGGATAGTCACTTGTGTCTGTATCAAACAAAAACTTAAAAATAGTATACCAACTACTAATCAAAATAAGTTCAGCTTTACAAATACACGTGAGAATACATTGGTTAAAATCGAAAATTTATATCATACTTCAGAATAACATCGTTACATGAACAACTTTATAAACAACCTTAGAATCACATGAACAACTTTATAAATAACTTTACAAATACAAATGAGAATACATCAGTAAAGATCGAAATTTTATATCACACATCAGAATAAGATAAATACATGAGCAATGTGAAATCCAATAAAATCAATAATGGATAAGACATATGGTAGATACACCAAATGTAGATCACTTTTTTTAGAATCATATATGTCCATCATAACATGCATTATAACTACATAGTAATCGGATATAAAAAAAATTAGCACTATCAGAAGTTGTTCGGGTATAAGTGGCAACAATAAACGCAATCATAACAAACAATGGACTGAAAAAAACAGGGAGATACATGAATACACAACTGTCGATTACAACTTCTTCATTAAAACAACAAGAACCATAATCGGCTATGGAATTCAAACTAAAAGAATAAACATGAAAAAGTACAAAACAAATCAGATTATTTAATAATACCTTTGTTATTATCCAAGATGATATTGATGAAGATCGGAAGAAATAGAATAAGATGAGAAAGTTTCTTAGAGAAAGTGTACAAAGATACGTGGAGAGAGAAAGGAACCGAGATTTTCTGAGGATGTTGAAAAAGTTAGAAGGTTTAAATATATCCAATGTAACCGGGTCGGATCATCCCATTTAGTTTTGTTCACCATCTGTTTAACTTTTGGTCAACAACTGGTTGAGTTTTGGTCAACATCTCATTTAGTATTCAACAGAAATTTGAATAACTCAATCAGGGGTTTGAACATCTGTTTGACTTTTGGTCAACAGTTGTATGGAAACCCATGTTAGATTGAACAGTGTTTTGAACAGATGTTTAAACATCTATTTAGACTTAAACAGATGTTGGGGCTTAAACAGATGTTTGGCCTTTTATATCAGTTGTTTGGACTTAAACAGATGTTTGACCTTAAACAGATGTTTGACCAAAAATAGATGTTTGGCCATAAACAGATGTTTGACCTTAAACAAATGTTTGACCTTAAACAAATGTTTGCCCATAAACAGATATTTGGCCTTAAACCAAACATCTGTTTAAGGTGAACATCTATTTGACTATTGGTCAACATCTGTTTGAGTTTTGGTCAACATCTGTTAACATATAAACACTGTTAACAGAAATTACAAATAATTAGCTAACAGACGGCACACATTTAGCATCTTAAATCATCAAGACCCTTAACAATATGACCATATGATTTAATTGTGTGTTTTATCACATTAATCTCTGTTTAGGAACAGAGGGATCTTTCTTTCTTCTTTCTTCCAATTTTTTGTACGTCTCTATCACATTAATCTCTGTCCACCTTGTGATTTGATTCCTTGAGCCATAATTTGTAGTTATAAGCTCTTCCTTCATTCTCTTCAATTTCAAAGCCCTTTCAGGTACATTCTTTTTATATTGGGACCAGACTAGTGGGGTTGGTTTTATTGTTGAGTCTTCAAGCATATTTTGTATTCTTGCAATTTCTTGCTTGAGCTCACTTATGGTCCACTCTTTGAATTGATACATTTCTGCCTTGTATTTCTTGTTTTGTATGATGAGCTCAATGTAATCATTCCTTAGGCTTTCATCCTCTCTTTCTGATAACTGCTGACAAAGTGTTGGTGCATGCGTCTGTCGACTTCGTCTTGTATAGAGTCTTGCATTAGATTGTTAGATCAGGGCACGTAATTCAAGATTTTAGGTAATTTCGCTTGAAAGGGATTAATTCCGCTTGAAATGTCAAGTGACAGTTTCAAGCGAAATCAACATATTTAATTCCGCTTGAAATGCATCTTGATACCAAGGTGCTGCCGGTTTGTCCAGTGATTGTACTTTCTGTTATATCAATCAGATAGACATTTAAAGTGATTTACAAGCTGTTTCGAACTTGATATGTCTGTTTCCGCCTTTCATATTGAGTAAAACTCCTCTGATCGACTCGTTTGGGTCTAAAAACGATCCTTCAAGTGGTATCAGAGCTCAAGAGGAGGAGTTCTTACCGATTCAGCTCAAAATTTCTGTTTTCTACACCTTATTTTCAAAATTAACTAGTTTTCATGGTTAAAATCGGCTAATTTTCTCACAATATATGCGCATTACTGTTTTAACAAACCCTTGAAAGAATCAGTTCAAAATTCGGATTAAAAGTGATAAAAATGGACTAAAAAGGTAATTCCGCTTGAACGAACACCCTGATTCCGCTTGAAAACGTTATTTCGCTTGACTGATTCCGCTTGAAATAGCCTTATTCCGCTTCAGTGTGCTATTCCGCTTGAAAAGTTTCAAACGAACTCAGTAATTCCGCTCCAAACTGGTATTCCGCTTGAAATTGGTATTTTCGCTTGAAGAGAGATTTCGCTTGAAGACTTAATTCCGCTTGAATTTGTCTGATTTGGGAAATTTGTTACCAAAATCATGAGTGAGGAATTTTATAACGCGTTTGCTACCCCGACTACTCCAGCTGCCATTGCTCAAAACATGAACTTAGAAAATGAAACCGGAACTATGCAAAAACCTCTGAAACAATTGAGTATTGAGGAGTATTACGGATGGAAAGATCGGTTTGAAAACTGGGTTCAAGCAAATCATTTGAGATCTTGGGAGTGTATTCTGAAAAAGTATGTACTACCACATACTGATCTGCAAGTTGAGAAAACAATTTCTGAATTCACTAACAAAGAACGAGACATGTACAAAGCTGAAAAGATGATGATTAGTCTACTTCAGCAAGCTATTAAAGAAGACATCTTTGTATTGCTTCAACATGACAAAACTTCAAAATCAATTTGGGATGCTCTTAAAATTAAGTTTGAGGGAAGTGAGAAGATGATTAAGAGTAAAAAGGCACTGCTTAAGAAAGAATTTGATCTATTCACAAGTCTACCAGGGGAAGATACAAAGAAGTTAATTGAAAGATATTGCCATTTAGTGCGTTCTATGTCATTGTTAAGTATAAACAAAGAACGTGAAGAATGGGTCGACAAATTAGCTGATGCTTTACCTCAGAAAGAATGGGGTACATTTTTGATGATCTTAAAGAACACCGGAGAATATGATGATTTGACGATTTCTCAGTTCATCGAAAAGATTGAAGGACAATATCTTGAACAGCAAAAGATTGCAAGGATGGACAATCCTAGTAATCAACAAGATGTGAAAATGTATTACAAAGGCAGTGTTCAAGAGGTTGAAGTGAGTCCAAAAATACAAACTGCTTTTAGTGCTGGAAACTCATCTGAAAATGTTGATCAAAATCCAAACAGTAGCAGTGGATTTTCTTCATATCCGAGTGTTAATCCAAAGAGTTTAACTTCAAGTTTTCATTCTAAAAGTTCAAAAAGTGGAAATGGTTGTGTGATACAGTGCAACATTGCATTGAATCTTCCAAGTGGTCAAAGTTTTTCTGAAGAAGTTGCAAAAGATCACATGGCGTTGCTTGCAACTGTGCTACAATCTTATGAAGGTTTGGTTCCAGGAAGGATCGGAAATCCTATGCTGACGAAAGAGGATTACGATCAGATCGATGCAGAAGAAATGGAGCTCATGGATATAAAATGGTGCTTAGCTAGTGTCTTGAGGAGAGCAGAAAAGTTTAAAATGATTACAGGAAGAAATGATTTTCTGGATGCACATGTTTCTACTTTGGGTTTTGATAAATCTAAAGTTACTTGTTTCCGATGCAGGGAGAAAGGTCATTTCAAGAGAGAATGCAAAAAATCAAGAAGCTAGTGGAGCAAAGAATCCTTTTGGAAAAGATGATTACTATTGGAAAGCTATATATCAACAAGTTGCTCATCAACCGCATCAACAAAAGGAACCACAAACTGCTCATGCTAGAATGATCGAGGATGCAAATAAGAAAGCTTATTATGGTATCATTGATCAAGATGATGAAAAAGTGGCAGAAGGATTCAGCTGGGATAAATACATTCCACCTGATTCAAAAGTTGTTGCTCTCATTGCAAAAGTTATTCAAGAACCTGAGTTGTTTACAGAATGGATGAAAGTGATTGGTGTTAATACTAAGAATCAAGAAGAAGAGTCTGTTTCATCAGATGAAAGTTCAGGAACAATGGATTTTGATCAAACATCATCTGATTCTGATTCTTCAGATAATAGTTCTGAAAAGACAATAGATTTTGATCAATCACCAACTGATGACAGTGGTGATGATGAGGAAGAAAGATATATTAATGTTGCAAAAACTCATTTATCTCCTGAAAGTTTTCAATTTTATTTTGCAGATCGCTTGAAGAAACTGAAGGAGAAACAAGCAGCAAAAGAACAAAAGAAAATGAAGTGTGAAAGCCTTGCTAAAAAAGAAGAAATTGTTCAAAATGAAGAGGTTAAAATTGTTGCTGAGGAGATTGTTGAAACAGAAAAGGTGATTGAAGTTGAAAAAGTTGTTGAAGCTGAGAAAATCATTGAAGTAGAAAATATTGTGGAAGTCATCAAGCCTTGCTTAAAGTGTTTAGAATCTTGCAAGGAATGTGCAGTAAAAGATGAAAAGTTGGCTGAGTTTGAGAAGATGAAAGAACAATTACTGTTCAATCTTAATTATGTGAAAGAGTCATATGATGTGCTAAATAGAACAGTAACTGGTCTTCAAAAGACTAATTCTGAAAGAGAGGATGCATTGACCATGATGAATGATGTGATGATGTCAAAACAAAAAGCCATTAATTTCTACATTGAAGAAAGTGCAAAATGGAAGCAAGAGTTGGAGAAAGAAAAAATAGAGAATGAGAGAATCAGACGATTATTACAGAGTTATTCTAGTTCTGATTATCTTATTGACAGAATTTATCCAACTGTTGCAGGTTTTGAAGCATTTCAAGATGATGAAAAGCCAAAAAAGAAGGATACTGGTAAGAAACAGAGCGTTAGTTATAACAAGTGTCCGCCTCCGATTTGGGAAGGGTATTCTCCTAGAAAACCGAATGAGGAGCAAGTCGAAAAAGCAGTCAATATAAAGCTAAAGTCCGAAATAATTGATGATTTACCAGAAAATATTGACGTTATTTTTACATCGTCTGATACTGATCATGAGTCCGAGTTAATAAAAAAGGTGGTCGATCAGGTGTTGGATAAAGATGAGGAGTCTGAGTCAAAATCCGAGTCTGAAAATTCGAGTTCGTCGGTCAAGAATTCAAAGACGTCGGTTAAACGGGTTTATAGTAAAGAATTTTTACTATCAAAATCTAATTTGAATGACAAAACATTTGAAGTTGCATATACTTTGAATGATTCTGACAAATTATATTCTGATAAAGAATTTCCAATAAGAAGTGTTCAAGTTGAAAAGATCAAAAAGGTTTTCAAACTAATAGAAATTAATATTTCTGAAATAAAAGATGTAAATCTTAATGAAAAACCTAAAAAGTACACTTCAAGAGTTCAACAACGTTTAAACAAGAAAAAGGGTTACAATTCTGGTTCTGGTTTTCAAAAGAAACCAAACCATAATGGTAATTTCAAAAAGAAAGGATTGGGTTTCATTCCATCTGAAAAACATAAAAATGAAAAATTTGTTAAAGATTTTAATTCAAAAGTTAATTTTGTTTCAGGGACAAGCTGTGAAGAAGAATCAAAAAGCTCTTTCTGGAAACAATCAAACAGAGAATTTCTTGTCCAGAAGCAAGAAAGAATCGGGACTGGAGTATTTCATATCAAGGAGACAAGTAACTGTTATAAATGCAATGAAGTTGGTCACATTGCATGGAACTGTTCTAAAGCAACAGACACAAAACAGGAAGTTTCTAAAAAACTCAAAGAAAAAGTTATTGAGAAAAATGAACCATCAACTGAAAAATTTAAAATTTTTGAAAATTCAACATATGAAGTTGGTGAATGTTCAAACATGTTTTACAAGAAAAGAGGAAATCTTGCGAACCAAAAATGGGTTGTTAAGAAATCAGATGTGAAATTTGGCGATGAATCCGATTCCACAAAATCAGAGGAGCCACAAGTTAAGGTTAAAAAGGAAAATTCAGTGCCTCCAGTGGATGATGTTAATTTTTTACCATTGAGGACTGAGAATTTCAAACAAAAGGTTGGTAAGGTTGAGATTTCGAATCAATTCTATTCTAAGAAGAAAGAATTTGATGTCGACAAAGCTTTTAATGGAAATGTTAAAAAGATTTTTGGAAAAATGGTTGAAGGAAAGGTCAAAGGGGTAAAGGATTTTTATGAAACAAAGAAAGCAACTTTTTACCCAAATGAAGTTGAAGAGAAAACACCCAAGGTTGGTAAGGCTTGGGTGGATCTGTTTAAATGAAAAACCTGACTTGCCGGAACTCCCAGGTTGGTAATTGGGGAGTAGGAATCGGCATCATTCAAATGTTTTTGAAAATTAAAAATTGGTATAAGTGTGACTTGCCGGAGCTTCCAGGTTGGTAAGTGTGGAGCAGGAATCGGCATCTTTCTTGAGAAATTCATTCTGGTGATATTAAACCTACAAGTGGTTGAAAACAATGTGATGAAATGACCCCATCTTACAAGTGGTAAAATTAACAAAACTTATTTTCCGGAAAAACCATTTGATTAAAACAAACTTAAGTGTTTTGAAATCATAATGGGAAAATAGTTTGTTGAAAGGGGGAGTTCTGATTGTTTATGCCAAGTGAATGGTGAATTGATGCAATTCGAAATCAGTTGTCATTTTACTTGTACAGTTTATTTTCAAATTTCTTTTAAATGTGTTTGAATTTTAGGGGGAGTAAGAATTTTTTCAGAAAATCCAAAAACATTTGAAAATTTGAAAAAGTCAAAAACATGATAAAATTCAAAATGAGTTTTGTTGAGAAAAGAGGAAATGATAGTACATCAGTGGACTGTCACAGCCTGCTAAAGAAATGGAAAGTTAAAATGTGATAAACGGTCTCACTAAAGATGTGACGATAGGCTCAGCTAGACTAGTAGATTTGCGATAACGATACAAATATAAATGTAAAAGTCTAGTTCTAGTGGGAAACACGGTCAAAAGCATAGTACTTAGTTTTGTCCTTCTTGACTGTGTGCCTGCTCGGTAATCGCTGATTGTCGAAAAACATAAAACTGGTTAAGTCTGTGAACTTTCACAACTTTACTGAAAAAGTTGCTGTGATTGTGCATTTTATTTTGCAAAGATTTAAACTTGTTTTATTTCTTTATTTTGTTTAAGCATTGGACATCCTCTGCGTATACGTGAGTATCGACCTGGATGTTATTGCCTAAACGTTCTGCGTTATTTTTTTTGGTGTTTCGTTTAAGCTTTGGATCACTTCTGCGTATACGTGAGTATCGAACTGGTGGTTAAAGCCTAAACAATTTCAACTTGTTTTTTATTTCTTATTTTGTTTAAACATTGGATTTTCTCTGCGTATCGAAAGATCGACCTGATTGTTAATGTTTAAACATTCTGCTTTATTTTCGCACATATCACAGTTGATAAAAGGTTAAAGGCATTACTTGAGTCAGTGTATTGCATGATGAGGGGATATGCTGAGATCGTGGGGTCCATAAGAACTTAGTGCAAAATTAATATACCTTAACGTATCTGTAAGCATTTCGAAAGTTTTTAGATTGAGTTTAAGAGGACAAATATATCGTCAATCTATGTGAATCGTTTAGAACTTAAAATGTTTAAAGCTTAACGGTGTTGGTGATTTGTCTCAAAAACTGATATGGTCCTCTTACACAAACTCACAAAAAGATTGTCTGTAAATATTTCTTTACTGTATTTTATTTGAATCAAAAATCCAAAAAGATTTTCAGTGTGTTTTAGCATAAATTTTGAAAAATGCAAAAATATTTTTGACAACTGATGTTGGAAAGCTGATTTTCAAAATTCCAAGTGCTAAATATGATGACATTTTGTGAGGGGGAGTATGTGTTTAAATGAGAAAAGATTTTAAAGATTTGCATACAAGTGGTTCATCAGAAATTATCATTGTTAAATCATTCTGGATAATTTGAAGGGAAGTCTGGATATATAAATTTGTACAATTGAAAAATTGTGAAATTTTTTGTGAGATAGAGAATGTGCAGGAAAGCAGGTTTTTGATTCTAAGCAGAAAGAAAACCAGGTTACGATCTTAGTAATGCTGATGCTGATGAACTTAAGGAATCAAGAAATCTGATCAAAAGAATTAGAATGATCAAAAGCCAGATTGTGATTCTGGAATTGAAGATTAGATCAACATCCGAGAGGGAGATTATTTGTTGGTATTAAGATGGGTTGATAAAGCTGAATGGGGAAAAGCCAGGTCAAGATCCTGGAAGAGAAGAGATTCTGGAAGCCCTAATACTGATAAAGACTGAAGACTGCGAAGACTCGACACTGAAGACTCGTCAACATTCGAGGGGGGGTCTGTTGGTGCATGCGTCTGTCGACTTCGTATTGTATCGAGTCTTGCATGAGATTGTTAGATCAGGGCACGTAATTCAAGATTTTAGGTAATTTCGCTTGAAAGGGATTAATTCCGATTGAAATGCATCTTGACACTTTCAAGCGGAATCAGAAGTCTATAAATACTCTCCAAGCGAAATCAGTTGTAACGGTTCTGGATTTTGATACCGAGGTGCTGCCGGTTTGTCCAGTGATTGTACTTTCTGTTATATCAATCGGATAGGCATTTAAAGTGATTTACAAGCTGTTTCGAACTTGATATGTCTGTTTCCGCCTTTCATATTGCGTAAAACTCCTCTGATCGACTCGTTTGGGTCTAAAAACGATCCTTCACAAAGATCTTTTGAAAACTGCTCTAATGTTCTGACTTGGCTGAGAAGATATTGCAGATTTCTCTGTATTTCTTTATCAGATTTTCCTTTTGTGTCTCTTTTTGAGATATCCTCTGCTTGTTGGGCTTTCAATGTGACAACTGTCAAATTTGCATACATCCGTACAATTATTAAATAATGATTAGTGCTTAATGACTGTGCTAAATTACAGTTAATTACTTGAATTGCTTTCTGACTATTACCATATACATACATGTGCATTATATATTGCTTAACGTCATGTCATTATTGCATGAGAACTTTATTGACTCAAATGATGCACGATTAGCACAGTTATCCGGCAAATCAGAAAAATGCTGACAGAGTTCAGTACATAGACAGACATTGTATTGAGATACAAAATGAGCCAGAAACCAAGTATTACACTAGTATAGTGTGTAGGAAAGTAAGGACCCCAAAACTGCCTTCCTAGTGATAGTTTAAGTGCCGGAAAGTGCCTAAAACTCACATAAACTGCAGAATTCTGCAGAAAATCAGCAAATTCAGCATTTAAACACTCTAATACTATGCAGAAATGTGCTTAAATGGTCCTGAATACTTTCCTAAGTGTCGGGAATCAAAACTGTCACAAAAGGTAACATAAAGCACACTAAACTGCATAGTTTAGCACCTTAACGAACCGGTAACCAACCGAACAACCGGACACTACCCGAAACACCAAATTTTTACTAGAAGCATTGTTTCAACATTACCAATCTAGTTATGGTCCCCGAACATCATAACACACTATATAAATATCTACTAACTAAACACCTAACTACATACTTACATTTCAACCATAAACTAACTTAATGGTTATAACCTAGTCTACTACCCCCCCCCCCCCACCTAGTAATCGGCCAACATGGCCCCCACACTTAGATTTTATTTTATTTAAATATGTGATCTTGTTTATACTTTATAAAACATATAGACCAATGGAAATTGTGTCTTATTGGATTATAAGAAGACTTAAGGGTTCCTAAACTTCATTTCTCAAACATCACACTTCACACACTTCTTCTCCTCTTCCCCTTCTTGTGTTCGGCCGAAAACAACAACCCACACACCACCATCATCCAATCATCCTCTATACATTCCAAGCTTATACAAAGATGTTAGAAGGTGCATAAGGAAGCTAGGAGCTTTCGGAAGTTCAAGGACCTTCTCTATTTGCTTTTTTCCATCTCTTTTCTACTCTTGATCATCCCTAGCCTTGAGCTAGTGGTAAGAACACTCATCTTTCCATTTTACATCTTATCTAAGTGGTTAAAGAAGGATACATAATGTTAACTTGAAGAACACTAAGAATCAAGAGAATAAAACTTGAACATAAGCTTAAATCATGAAGAAATCTTGATGGTTATGAACATGTTAAAGTTTAATGAATCATCCTCACGAAAGACATGAACTTGAAAGAATATAATGTTTTCTTATAAAGTGATGATCAAAGTAAGATATAAGTCTTGTAGATCTAAAATTTCATGGATGATTTTTCAAGAAACCAAGTTAAAAATACAAGTCTTACTAAAACTTGGTTCTTAAACAAATAAACCTTATTTTTGGTGGTTAATAAAGTGTAGAAACACTTATGTAACAAGAAAAATCCAAGAAGAAACATTTTTAGTAAATATGATTGTAAGTTGTAAAGATCTATTTTCTTTAAAAATGACGTTTTTAAAGAATCAACCACACTTTAAAGGGTAACAAGACTTACTAAACACCCTAGTAACTTACTACAAATTTTACAAATATTCAAGTTCATGAAGTGATAGTTTATGCTTGTTAATGGCAAAGTTGGTAAGTGTAGAATGTTTATTGTTGATTGTGGATTGATTGTGTTGATTTACAAAAGAAAATGATATACCTTCAAGGTATGGAAACCTCCATTTTTAGGGGAAACTATGGCGAAATTTTTCTAAAAATTAAACACTTAGAAAAATGTTTCTAAACAAACATTTACAAGAATATTTCAAACCATGAAATTTTACATAAACTTTGTCATAATTTTTGTTACAAAAATTATAAATATTAGAGGTTGGTTTTTATAAATAAAAGTGACTAAATATGTATTTAGGAAATATATATTTAGAAGTCACCATGTGTGTGATTATTTGTATATTATGTGTATTAGTTATATTATTTTAGGACTTGAAATAATATAACTCATCAAAATACCAAGAAATTAGAATCCAAAATATTACCAAAATTCCAAGGATTAAATATACAAAGAATACCCAAAATACCGGTAAAACCGAACAAAGGAATATAACTTACAAAATATTCCAGAAATATTATTCATGTGTATATTTTGGTAAATAATATTTTGGACACCAAGTGAATGAAAATATGATTTTCACAATTATTACAAAGTTATATCATATTTTTGACAAGAAGAAAATATATTATTTTTTGTGGATAAAAATATATTTTCTTGGAATTAATAGAAAATATAATATTTTTGGGAGAAAAATAAGTTTATATATATTTTCGAAGTTGGACCTGAAAATATATTGTTTTTGAGACTTGTATGAAATTTATAAATATTTTTGCCAAGGGAAAAATTATAAATAATTTTTCTAAATAATATTTCTTAAAATATATATTTTGGAAATATATATTGACGAATTTCTATTAAAAGATATTATTCCGGAAAAATTAATACAAAATTAAGTATAAGGACACTTAATAATTACAAGAAATACGTATTTTCGTACGTATAAATACACACCGGAATACGACACCAATATATGGCAAAAATATACAAGTATAAGAATACAAATACAAATACACCCATCCTTGGGAAGGAAATACATGTACAAATACTTGAAAAGTGTCGAGTTAAAATATATTATTTTAACTATTATTCCAAAAATTTAATAAATATAATTTAAGTTAAAATATTTATTATTTTAACAAATAATTATATAACTTGGAATAATAATGAAGACACGTTGAAACGTAACTCAAAGACACTAATTAATACTAAGTCAAGGCACGACCCTCTCTTCTAATAGACCATAGTACGTTGTAGGTAGTTGTGTACACCAGAGGAAACTTTGAGTTACCGGCGGATTTGAAGAACGCAAACCTGTGAGTTCATGTCCCCCTTTTCTCTTAACTGTTTTCAGTTTATAACTTCAGGGGTGAAGTACATGTTACTAAATGTTTACAAACAATTACAAACGGTATGGTTAGCTAAGGAAAATACTGTTAGATCATGTGAATGGGTAGGCGCACTCTTAAGACCATTAATCCTCGTGTTAGGACCAAGGGACATGAGTGATAGATCTATTTGGGTGTAGCGAGCCCACACCCATGTGGACTGGGGTTTGGCCCATGAGGTGGCTATGTCTTACAGCCGGAGGCCCGGTACAAATCTGCTAGGTTTGAGCCTTCCTGCACCAGTTCACACATGTTAATGTGCTAGCTACATATTAATTGATCTGTTCCTTGTTGCTTCATACCAGTTTACAAGTACATACATACATACTTACAAATGTTTTCAAGGATGTTCGTGCACACATGCAAAACACATGAACTCGCTCAACTTTCATTGATGTTTTCAAACTACATGTATTTCAGGAAATTAAGTATGGATCTGGCGGGCGTTGAAGTTTACAAGTCATGTCTCTAATAAAAGGTGTCATCCGAAGTCGAAGGGTTTGGGTTATGTATTTTATATTGGATAAGATACATGGCTCGAAACCTAGTTGTTAGCGTCTTTTGTGATGTCCTTATGGATTTAAAACTTGTTGGTATTGTATTTTGAACATGAAGTCAGTGTTTTGGAATCTAAAACAATGTTGCTTGTAACGTTTTTAAAACTATCTATGGATGAACATCTTGGTTTTATCATATAGTCGTTTGTTATGGTTGAATGCAATGATATTAAGCAAGTCACACCAAATCACGCTTCCGCAAAAGTCAGGGTGTGACATTCAATTGAAGGTATTCATGAATGTTCTTTGGCAAAGGATACCCTTGAAGAGATGGAAGATTCCTCTTTTCAGGATCATCTTCAGAATAGAAGGATTTAATCTCCTCCCTAACTGCTGGAAGATCCAGAGGAAATTTCACACTCAAAGGAACAAAGGCAGTAGTTTGGTCAGGGGTTAGAATTGAAGCAGTTGAAGTAGGTTTTTGCACAGTTGATAGGATCAATGGTTGTGAAGATATTGGAACTGGAGAAGGTACAGTGTCATCTTCAAGTATGACATTTGTTATTCTCCTTCTTTTGATTTTTGGTGTGGTTGGAGGTGTTGAACTTGGAGTTGAATTTGTGGATTGAGTGGTGGTTGGTAAAGTAACAACAACATTTGTTGTGACAACAACTATTGAAACCACTGATGTATCAACAACTGTTGATATAACAGGTGTCTCAACATCTGTTGGCTTTGTGGTTTGAGGTGAGGAACTTTTGGGGATTTAATAAACTGATGTATCAACCACTGATGTATCAACAGCTGTTGATATAATAGGTATGGAAGTGGGATCGCTGACCTTTCTGGTAGTTCTTATTCTTTTTGAAGTACCCTGCTCTTCCTTTGCCATCAGAACTTCCTTTTCTTTTTCAAATCTTTTAGAACCCTTTCGTTCCATTTTCTCTTTTCTATTTGCTTTTTGTTCAGCAAAGGCATTGAGAGTCACATCAACCTTCTTTGTACCATCTGGCCTTGGAATTTCTACAATAGGTTTAGCCTTTGTATCAGGTTTTAGATACAAACCATCCTTTCCTTTCTTTCCATTCTCCCCCTTTTTGGCATCATCAGGGTTTTCTACATAGACAATTGTAGGAGGAGAAGTACCAGTAGTTTGAAGTAAATGAGCTTTGATGGCTTTAATGTCAGTTTGAGTATCCTTATACCTTGCTTCCATCACATTGCTGAACATTTGTAGTTGAATTTCATGTTGTTGATCAGCATATTTCCTTTGTTGATGAAACAGAGGTTGTAGAAGTTGCCATAGCTCACTTGTTGTGGTAGCAGATGATGAAGCAGTGGATTGAGAATTTGAGGATTGTAACAACTGTTGCAGCATATTTTTTATATCTGCAATAGATGTTTCAAGATTGGTAACTCTCTCCGTTAAATCCTGATATTTTAAACCATCACCCAATTTAATGGGATCATCTGATTTCCCACCAGCAGTGGTTGTATCAGCAGTTGGACCAGGAGAAGTCTCAAATGGCTCATCCACTGATGCCCCTTTTTCTTGGTACTGGGGACTTCTTTCTTCAGCAGTAGTTACCTTAGTAAGCACACCAGTGCTTAGCTTAAACACACTAGTGGATACCTTAGTTCCCAAGGAAGAAATTGCCTTCAAGGGATTCTGACTTATGAAACTACTGTCCAGGTGTAAATCAGTGGATTCAACACCTGTAGTAGCTGCTCCACTTGAACAACCACCAAGAGATACATTTAACACTAGGGGTGTAACCTCCTCAACTGTTAATGGGTTAGCAAAGGTAGAGGCATCAGACTCAGTCACTTGTTGGGGTATATTCTGAATGATGGGTTGTTGAGAAGAACTGATTAGTGTCTGGTCCATATCCAATGCTTTCAACAGAGGTAAAATGCTGGATGCTAATGTGGTTGTAGGGATAGGAAATGAAAGAGAATTTTCCCCTGGAGCAGGGCTATTGAACATACTCTCAAGTGAGGGTGTCCATGTGCTTACAACCTGTCCCTTTTGTGAGGAAGCAGGAGGAGTTGAGGCTTGTGGTGGAGATCTTTCCAACTGTTGTGAGGAAGTAGCAACAGTGGGTGTTGGTGACTTTTGTGTTGTCACAGGATTTACTTCTGGGATATCGTCTTCCAGAAGGTCCTTTTTGTAGGGTTTGTGGGGCTTTTTTGATTTTTTTCTTGATGGTCTTTTTGGTGATTTTTGGTGGGGGTTGCACAGCAGTGGTTGTGCTGCTGTGGTCACCAAGAGCACTGGGCTCAACAGCAGAAACCTGATGAGCAGATGTTGACGCATCTAAAGTTTGCTCAGGCTCCTCTGTTTGTGTTTTTAAAGCTTTTGACTCTGACAACCTTGTAAAAGTTTCAGCAAACAAACTATTTACTTCACAAGGAGCACCTTGGACAAGCACTTGTGCACTGTCGTTTGGTACTTTCTGCTGTAAATAGTAACTTAAAAACCTTGGAAACAACAGGAATGGTTTTTTCTTATCTTTTATATTATTGACATTTTTAACCAAATGATTGAAAATCTCTTAGGAGTAATTGAAATCTTGTTTAGCCATAATAGCATATCCCAAGTATTGAATTTTCAATGGAATTTCATTGAAAGCTGTTGTTTTGTTTGAAACACACATAAGTAAAGTATGAAATAAAAATTTCATAGGAGGTGGGAATGCTCCTTTTTCCATAGTAGCTTTGGGGCATTGCTCTTTATACCCCCTTTTAATCAAATCTCGTTGATACTCTTCTTTTGGGAAAGAGTTTTTACCTGTATGATCGTTCATCTCAAAAACCTCAGATATAGTTTGTGGAGTAATAGCAACCAAAATCCCACCTACTGTTGATGTAATAGCCTAAGGCTTATTGTCTTGAACTTCTAATTTTGCATTTTTCTAAAAATCTCGTAGGGTTTCTTGGAAAATAGGTGCGTTGCAGGTCAACAAAGTTTTGTAGTTTGAGGATGAAAGAGCATCGATGATTGAGTGAAAAGCTGTGTTTTTACTTGTTTTCTCAAGGGAACACAAATAGTTATGAGACTTTTTGAGAGCAAGAGCCATGGTGATTCAGAGGAATTTGTGAGAGGAAGAAGAAGATGAAGCGTTTGAAGGAATTTGATGGAAACCGCTTTTGAAAAAAATTTGGAATTCGAAATGGCAGTTAAAACCCTGTTTGGGGTTTTGATCAGGGTTTTATAAAAGTGAAAAGTGAATGCTGACATGGCAGCGGTTACAAAGATCGGACGGGTAAGAACTGACCACGTGACAACCTCTGATGAAAATGGATGACAGTTGTTTAGGGAAACCACTGATGGTCAATACTAGTGGATGTCAACAATAAAAATGTGAGCATTGGCTGTTTTATAACTATCAATGGATAGCCAATAGTGCTTGAAACACTGATGTTGGACTTAAACAGATGTTTGACCTTAAACAGATGTTTGGCCATAAACAGATGTTTGCCCATAAACAGATGTTTGGCCTTAAACCAAACATCTGTTTAAGGTCAACATCTGTTTGACTATTGGTGAACAACTGTTTGACTATTGATCAACATCTGTTTGAGTTTTGGTCAACATCTCATTTAGTATTCAACAGAAATTTAAATAACTCAATTGTAGGTCCCCATGATGTGTATGGATCTTCAACAGAATTGTCAATCCAATCAAGAGTGCGGAATCCTCTTGATCAGAATATCACAGAAACAAGTAGAAGAACAGAAACAACTATTCACTTTCAAACCGGGTTTACTATTGATTATCAAACAAACGTATTACAATCAATCTAAACCCTAACCACACTCAAATTCGTCCAAGTCTAGCTCTCACGAATTTCAATGCCTCTCAAATTCTGTTTTGGCTGATTAACCTAAACCCTAAAGCCTAACCAAGTTTATATAACACAAGGTTGCAACATTAGGCTGGGTTTGCTACATGGGCTAGGCCCAAATCGTCCCCCATCACCCAATGTGGGTTTTGTTTAGCCCAAACTCTATTATCTCACTAATACAAAGCTAAACCCGCTAACTGTTTATCGTTTAACTAATTACAAGATATCCAAAGACCAAATCTAAGCTGTTGTCACAATCATGCACCAACAAACTCCCCCTTGACAATAGCTTCATAAAATAACTTTGTCTTCAGTTATCTTGCAATCTTCATGTAGTCTTGCACTGTCTTTGGTCTTTGGATAGCTTCAGCTTCAATAGCTTCTGTCAGCAACAGACTCCACCTAAGCTGATGCATCCAATCACCAAATCTTCCAAAACTTTAGCGTTTGAGTAAACTCCAGTTCAGCATATGTATAACAATCTTCAAACTCTTCAACTTTGTCTGCAATGTAGAAAGGAGGTTCTACCATGCATCCAATCAAACTCTCATCTTCACAGCAACTTCTCAGCAACATACCACTTAAATCTGTATACTATAAAACAAACATCTCGAGAAACCATAAGAATTTTTCAACAAAGTTAAATAAATTATTATTATTCAAGAGATAGTTAAACTGTATCACAGATTAAGCATTTTCCAATTTATCACCAACACGCAAAACTTTTTAATCACACCCTATAACCCGCATGATTTAAAATTTTGAACTCACTTTCTAACACCGTCTCCCCCTATCAGTAACAATTCCTCCAAGAATAACAGTTTTCCGTACGTTAAGAATTTTAAACAGAAAAAGACACTATTTTTGGATTTTTTATATTTTCTAAAAGCAAGTAAATACAAAAAGCAATATTCACTCTATTTTTGTGAGAATCACTGGTAAGAAGATCATATCAACAAAATCAAACTGTTTACACAATTAGATAATTCTTTATTTAATTTTTCGTGAAAAGCAGTACAAGACGATTACCAGTATGTTTGTCCACTTAAACAAAATGCATGAACATTTCAAGTTCCATTACCGTATGATACGTTAAGGTAATATTAATTACTGATATACTAGCGTGTCCCACTTCAGGATATACCCCCACGATCAAGGTATGCACATAGATTCATCGTAGTAGGTGAGTATACTGAATTCATCTGTTTTATTTTTCAACGTTTAGATAATTGGTGAACAGGTCAGTACTTCCGTACAGCAGAGAGACCAAAATATCTAACGAGGGCTATGACAAATACCATTTTTGGTACGATTTATGCTTTTTGCACATTTGAATAACTCTCTTTGAGAGCTTCTTCATTTATGGGTTTTGGCATTTTTTGCTCTTTTAAGATATCCTGGGTGTGTCTAGGTCAGCATGTATCTGGATGCAGCAGAAGGACACCCCTGATATCCCCAGATGAAATAACAGTATAAAGACCCAAAACTTCAGATTTTGGCAATCTATCAACGCAAGATTTAAGGTCATTAAACCATACACCTCTGATGCGTTCCCCACTCATATTCAGTTCATTTAGGTTTATATCACATTGGTAAGTTGATTATTTCATGCTTTTTGCCTACTGGTACATCATATGATGAAGCTCCTATCACACTTAAGCATTTTAATTTCATTTTCAGTGTGACAGTCTAACTTGCCAATGTACTATCATTTCTTCTTTTTCACACAGTGATAACTCATTTTTAATTTTCTATTTTTTTTTATGTTTTTGATTTTTCAATGTTTTTATATTTTTGTTTTTTTAAGAAAAGCAGTAAACTATTTACAAAATTCTTATGAAAAAACAGTTATTCAGGATTCCTCATCCCGTTGAGTTCGACTAAATGTTCAAAGCGAGCCCTGTCAAAAGCTTTAGTATAAAGATCTGCCAGGTTATCTAGTGTGTCGACTCGATGTAATTCAATTAGTCTCTTTTCAGCACAATCCCGTATAAAATGATGACGAATGTCAATATGTTTTGTGCGACTATGTTTCACGGGATTATTTGTTATTGAAATTGTGGCATTATTGTCTATCATAATAGGAGTACGAGTGAAATCCAAACCGTAATCGCGCATCTGCTGTTGTATCCAGAGAACCTGAGAGCAGCAGCTACCCACAGCAATATATTCTGCTTCACACGTAGATGTAGACACACAAGATTGCTTCTTGCATTGCCAAGAGACAATCCTGCCTCCCAAGAACTGACAACCACCTGTTGTTGACTTTCTGTTAGACTTGCATCCTCCAAAGTCTGAGTCAGTGTATGCGACGAAATTCATATCACTATCAGCTGGATACCACAACCCAAGTTTAGGTTTCCCCTTCAAGTAACGAAGAATCCGCTTCACTGCTTTCATATGTGACTCTTTTGGATTTGCCTGATATCTAGCACACAAGCTTACGGCAAACATGATGTCAGGTCTCGAAGCAGTCAAGTACATTAGAGAACCAATCATCGCCCTGTATTGAGTAGGATCAACGTCTTCAGTACTTTCATGATCTGGGCCAAGATTGTGATTTTCGCAAATGGGTGTGTTGAAAGTAGAGCAATCATTCATTTTGAACCGATCCAAAATGTCATACACATACTTCGTTTGATGAATGAACATCCCATCCTCCTTCTGTTCAACTTGTAATCCCAGAAAGTAAGACAGCTCACCCATAGCGCTCATTTCGAACTTGCTCTTCATCACCTGCTCGAACTCTTTACACATGTTCTCATCTGATGACCCAAAGATGATGTCATCCACGTACACCTGTACTAGCAGAAAATCTTCCTTCTTCCTCTTGATGAACAGTGTACTGTCAATCTGACCTCTCTCAAAACCATTTTTGATCAGATGTGTAGACAGTGTCTCGTACCACGCCCTGGGAGCTTGATGTAGTCCATACAAAGCCTTATCAAGTTTGTACACCCGATCTGGATAATCTGGATCAACGAACCCATCTGGTTGTGAGACATACACCACTTCTTGGACTTTCCCGTAAAGAAATGCACTCTTCACGTCTAGTTGGTAAACTTTGAAGCCCTTGAATGTTGCGAAAGCTAGAAACAAACGAATTGCCTCCAACCTTGCCACTGGTGCAAACACTTCATTGTAATCAATCCCTTCTTGCTGATTGAAACCTTTTACCACCAATCGAGCCTTGTTTCGCGTCACTATCCCTCTGTCATCCTTCTTGCACTTAAACACCCACTTAGTGCCTATCTCTCTTTCACCTTTAGGAAGGTCCACTAACTCCCAAACCTTCAACTTAGCAAACTGTGCCAATTCCTCTTGCATAGCTTCAACCCATGAATTGTCTTTAAGAGCCATATGAATGTTCTTCGGCTCCTCTTGGGAAATAAAGCAACTATACAAGCACTCGTTCACAATCCCAGTCTTCTCAATCGACACAAATAAGCCAGAATTCGCTGCTATGCTTCTTCTCGTCTGAACACCTGCATTAGGATCTCCAAGTATCATGTCAACTGGATGATCTCTATTTGCTCGTGTAGTAGCAACAGTATCCACTTCTAAATTATCACCCAAGTTTGATCCAACCTCCCCCCTGAATGTTCTGATTTGCAAACGGATTAATGAAATCCTCCCCCTCAATGGGTTCAGAGTCACCATCGCTTGAATCAGGATCAGCAGCACCTTTGGAAGTTTCCGCAACATCTGTCATATCAACATTCGATCTAGGCATGAACTCGCCTTCATCGTCTCCACCAATCACTGCTTGAATCAACTGAGAATCATCTGCATTTGGAAACTCAGGAATATTAAATGATTTAAAAGTGCTTTCATAATCATATAATATAGCAGGACCACTCGTTGATTGTTGAGGTTTGTATGAAGTAATTTCCACATTAAACACAACCTCAATTTTACCAGTTTTTAGATTAAAAACCCTTTTATTCGGTGCGCCAGGTACGTAACCTAGAAAGTAGCCTTCGTCAGCCACCTCACCGAATTTTTGTTTATCTTTATTACGCACAATGGTGCAGGGTAATCCAAATGGTTCAAAGCTTTCCAAGTTTGGCTTTTTGTTAAACATTAATTCATGACATGTTTTGTTAAAACGTTTAACAGTCAAAACTTTGTTTAGGACGTAGCAAGCTGTATTCACAGCTTCTCCCCAGAAAAGAACTGGTAGCTTTGAATCTGAAAGCATCGTCCTAGCGGCTTCAATCAACGTCCTGTTTTTCCTCTCAGCATCTCCATTTTGTTGAGGTGTATAAGGAGCAGAATATTGATGTTCAATTCCCTTTCGAAGACAGTAGAGATCCAGAATTCGATTCTTGAACTCCGTGCCATTATCACTCCTTATCCTCTTTATCCTTGCATCATGGACGTTTTCCAATTTCGTAAAAAGATCTATCAGCATCTCCGCTGTCTCATCTTTTGTACCAAAAAAGAAAACCCATGAATAACGTGAGTAATCATCTGTGAAAACTAAACAATAGTACTTTCCACCTATGCTCCTTACGTTCACTGGACCGAATAAATCCATGTGAAGTAATTCATAAGGGGCATCTATGGAATTTACTGTTTTAGATTTATGAGGTTTCTTGTGTTGTTTTCCTTTTTGACATGGAAGACATTTATCTTCCACTTGAAACCTCTGCATTGGAACCCCTTTCACTAGCTCATTTTTAACAAGGTAATTCATTTTTCGATAGTGAATATGGGCCATGCGTCTGTGCCACAACATCGATTCAGCTTCAGATGCTTTTGATAGTAAGCACGCCACCACAGCATTTGGATCCTTAGCACCCATGTCCATGACATAAGTGTCATTTCTCCTTGGCGCTCGCATCACTATCCAATCGTCCGGAATCTTTAAACCTGGTTTCAACACTAATGCTTCATTCTTGGTAAAATGGACCGAGTGACCCTTCTCGCAGACTTGAGACACGCTCATCAGATTGTGTTTAAGCTGCTCCACATAGTTCACTTTGTCCAGTGTGATCTTCCCATTGGTCACTTTTCCTCGTCCTGTAATTCTACCACCTTTAGCACCCGCAAAATTTACATTTCCACCATCATAATCTTCAAATTCAGTCAACAATCTCGCATCCCCCGTCATGTGCCTAGAGCAGCCACTATCAACATACCATAAGTTGATAATCCTCCTTAGCAGCTCCTGCACACACCAACCAAGAAATTAGTTAGATTGGGGGACCCAAGCCTTAATGGTCTTGGGTCGTCCAAATTCACCAACCACTGGAACATCCATCCAATATCCATTACTCCTAACTGGAGTCTTGGATCTTAGACCTGTTGATGGAATTTGATTTTGATTTCCACTAGGTCTTTGGTCCTGAGGGTTCCTATATGTGTTTGGACTATTTGACCTTTGGAAATTTTGATTTTGGTACCTTGAATTTTGATTCCAAGAAGCATTATTGTTGTAATTTCTAAAGCCATTGTTATAAAAAGTTCGACCACCATCATTTTGATATCGATTTTGATATTGACCTTGACTTCTGAAATTATTAGCATTATAATTGTTCATTCTTGGTGAACTGCTTCTAGGTCTCTCAAATCTGCCTAGTGGAGATCTAGGCTGAAATCTTGGTTGATTTCTTTGAAAACGAGGAACTTGTGGAGTTCCTTTTTCAGCCTTATCTACACCAACAGCAACATTTTCTGGTTGCTTAGGAGCAGATTTCTTTGGAGAATTTGCAGCTTTCTCCTGTTTATCACCACTATTCTCTGGTGACTTCTCTCTCTTCCTCTCACTCACTTGTGCTTCACTCTTTTTGTTAGGACAGCAGCTAGCTACATGTCCCTTGGTGTGACATTTGAAGCACGATCTCTTTTTCGAAGACTTCTTTTCTGAAGCCTTTGAACTAGATTCGGGTTTTTCTTCTGATGATGCCTTAGAAGGATTTGGTTTAGTTTGCTTAGTTTCAGAATTTTCTATGTTCTTGTTTTTAGCAAACTCTATATTAGATTCATTTTCAATAACAGCTGTTTCGTTTTTCATGTCACTTCCTTGAACAAAATTAACCCTTTTAACAAAAGTTGGATTGTTATTTTTAGGATGTGATGTATTCTTTTTCAAAACAGGTTTGCTGTTATTATCCTTCTTAGCATCAGCACTCACAAACACATTTCCTTGACTTGATGTGGAACTACTTGGTGATGTTGACCCAAAGTCCATGAGATCATCTTCATCAGGCAAGAAAGAATAGTCATGACTAACAGGAGGTGGAACTTCATTGAAACCATGAAATCCCACACTGGTTTTGTCATTACTTTTCTTCAAGCCACCCATCATATGTTTCATAACAAAAGTAGAGTCCCTGAATTGACCTAATTTCTTTTCAAGTTCAACAATTTTGAGTTGTGCATCTGACAACTCTTTGCATTTTTCAGAAATCTCTTTTGTTTTCTCAGCCATCATTTCATGAGCTAAGTCTATCACTTGAAGTTTTTCGTTTAGTTTGCAGGTTAAAGAGTCAATTTTACTTTCATAACCTTTTATTTTCTTCAAGTATGATGATTCATTTCTTTTAGCAAAAAAGTTTGCTTCTTTTATGGTAGACATCTCGCCCACCAGACTTTGGTTTTGTGTGGACAACCTGTCAACTTCACCCTGTAATTCACGACATTTTAAACACACAGAATTAGACTTTACCTCTCCTGTTTGTTTGTCAAGATTGGCCATTAGAGCCGCAAGCTGAGCTTCCATTCTTTTATACTTAGCATCCTTTTCTTCAGCTTCCCGTTCCTGGTCAGACTTTTGCTTTTCCTCTTCAGCAACTGGTGTCTGATCAACCTTCTTTTCTTCAGCTTTATTCTCTATCTTCACCTCAGCCTCAGCATCCACTTTTGCTTCAGCATCTCCCACATTAGCTTCACCATCATCAACTGGCGTTATCTCTGCCATGAATGCCTGTGTGACATTGTCATCATTTTCCAAGTGAACACTCCAGTCGTATGAACCTTCTCTAGCAGTAGAGATCAGTGCTCTCGAGTTAGAGTTGTTTGAAGCATTCCTATTGTTTGAACTCTGACTCGAAGTCTCCTGCTTTTGTTTCTGACATTCCCTAGCAAAATGCCCATAACTTTGACAGTTGAAGCATCTCACTTTGGTCTTATCGAAACCAACAGTCTTTCCAATAAACTTCCTTCCCATTCGGTTCATAAACCTCTTCACTCGTCTAGTAATCATGGCCATTTGCCACTGCAAATCCATATCTTCAAGATCATCAGGGTCAATCTGATCGTAATCTTCATCTAAAGTGGCAGGATCAGATATCTTCCCTTGAATGTAGTTCTCATAAGAAGCAACAAATGAAGCAAGTAGAGCCAGATGCTCTTCAGCAGACTTCACACTCATTGGCATCGACTTAACACCACTGCTCTGCTTAGAACCTGATGTTCTCTTGGCTCCTGTTGATCCTCCTGAAGCAGCTACAAAACACACATCACCATCTTCATTCACTGTGACCTGCTCATTCTCACACGAAAGAAAAGCAGTAGCAGAGTCGCTAGAAGCGTTGTGAGATGAAGAAGATGTAAGCCCATTGTAAATCGTTGGATCTTGAACCTGATCATATCCAGTGTCTTTCTTCTTCATACTGAGCTCATAAGCTCTCAGCTTGCCAACTACTTCTTCAAGCTCTTTTGTTTCATAATCTGCTTCTCCCTTGATCATGAGAGTGTAGATATCCCATTTAGTAGGTAAGGCATCGAGCAGCTTGTCATTCTTTTCAACGTCATGAGATGGTAGTATCGAGTGATGATGTCCTCAAGTGACTCATGTTTCATGAACTTGAAAACAGCAAACTGCTTCTTCAGTAGATCAACTTTGTTTTTCTTAACATCTTCATTTCCAGCATATCTTTTCTCTAATGCATCCCACATATCCTTTGAGTTTGTGTACTTCTTGAAAGTATGCTTGATGCTGTCAGGTAAAGACATTTTGATTGCAGCCAAGGCTCTCTTTTCAGCCTCATACATCTTTTTATCAGCATCTTCCATGTTCACATAAGCAGTTCTACGAGGTCTGCCCTCAAAGTCGTGTGTAGGGTTTGTGTACCCATCTTCAATACATATCCACATGCGAGTGTCCTGGTATTCAATGAACGATTGAAAACGATCCTTCCATGTCAAATAATTTTCCACCTTCATCATCTTAGGCGGTTTGTTGGTAGTGCCAACCTCATGCTCCATTCTCAACAGCTCATTCAAACTAGACATGTTCGACATTTTTAACGTAACAGACTGATAAAACCGTACAAAATTTTTTCCGAAAACAGTGGTTACCAAATTACACCGTTAGAATCGTCTCGAAAAGACGAATCCAATGATATCTAATGTCGAAAACCGAAATCGGGATTTTCCAGAGGTTTTTTTTTTTTTTTGCCCTAAAAATCCAAGGAATTCAACGGTCCAAACGGTTCTGTCTAACGAGCTACGGATCAATTTCTATTTGCAAAACAGTTAAATTTTATCGACGCTTGCCAACAAAAATTCCACCCCTTAATTATCCTGTTAATTTCGCTGGTTTTGATGTTAAATTCGCTAGCCTCTTATGCTGTTAGTTTCGCTAGCCTCTTATGCTTTTAATTTCGCTGATATAGTTCGCTTAACAGACAGGTCAATTTCGCTGGCTATTTCGCAATTACGACGACCAGTAAAGTCGCTGAAAACCGTAATAATTTCGCTGTGGAAAATTATACGGTTACCAAAGTCGCCTTTGGATTTAACTTCGCCGATAAATATGCTGATCTCAGTTAATTTCGCAGGTCATCAAATTCGCTAGTTTTGAAAATTGGAAACTTAATCTTCTCAGAATTCAGCAGATTTCGTATCAATTTCCTGCAAAATCGAACAAGCAAATCAGCAAACTTTTGACAAATTTCTGATGAACTTAATAAAGAACACGAAAACAGTTTTCGAATCTTCAAGAAATTCAGCCAAAAACTCTTCCAGAAACTCTTCCAGAATCAACCAAAACTTTCCTGAAAAACCTAAAACCTGCAAAACAGCAATCACACAAAACAGAAGATCAAAACAGCCAACAAAAATCGAAAATTTTTATCAAACACACAAAAAATTTCGAAACCCTAATTGTCAGTTTTCAAGAAATTTCGAAAATACTCCCTGTTTCTGCAGAACACAATTCTGAACCGAGCCTTCAAGAGCCTAATGCTCTGATACCAATTGTAGGTCCCCTTGATGTGTATGGATCTTCAACAGAATTGTCAATCCAATCAAGAGTGCGTAATCCTCTTGATCAGAATATCACAGAAACAAGTAGAAGAACAGAAACAGCAATTCACTTTCAAACCGGGTTTACTATTGATTATCAAACAAACGTATTACAATCAATCTAAACCCTAACCACACTCAAATTCGTCCAAGTCTAGCTCTCACGAATTTCAATGCCTCTCAAATTCTGTTTTGGCTGATTAACCTAAACCCTAAAGACTAACCAAGTTTATATAACACAAGGTTGCAACATTAGGCTGGGTTTGCTACATGGGCTAGGCCCAAATCGTCCCCCATCACCCAATGTGGGTTTTGTTTAGCCCAAACTCTATTATCTCACTAATACAAAGCTAAACCCGCTAACTGTTTATCGTTTAACTAATTACAAGATATCCAAAGACCAAATCTAAGCTGTTGTCACAATCATGCACCAACATCAATAAGTGGTTTGAACATTTGTTTGACTTTTGGTGAACAGTTGGATGGAAACCCATGTTATATTGAACAGTCTGAATGAATAAACACTGAAGTATCATAAAATTGTGAATGGATATATGCAATCCGAAATTGTTACACATTTTCATAAATCTAACAACCATCATCGAACCTATAACAAACTCTAAACACTGATACACTAAACACTGTTACATAAGAAACACAGATACACAAATACAAATGTTGAATCCGCTGTAGATGTTGAACCACTGCTGTTACTCACCAGTGGTTTTCCTTTGGTTGATCAGCCATTATGTCACACCCCAACCGATGGCGAAAACATCGGGGCATGGCACTGAGCGAAACAGATTGTCCAGAAGTTTCCATAACAATTATAATTACCAATCAATTTAAAATTACATGTCCCATACCATGTCTCAAAAGGTAAACAAATTATTACAGACAAAATCTAGGAAAATAGTTCTATTCCGACAACTCAGATTTTCAAATAGAGCAATTGTTTATCTACTTCTAGAGACCCTTGATTTAATTTGTACAGACAACTATTTGTTGGCCTCTAGAGCCTTATTCTAGCCTTGATTTCCTAGCAGATGTGCATCCTAAGCACCTGTCACATACCTTAAAGTAAAGTCAATACATATAATGTAAAGGTGAGCATACAAGTTTGATAATAGCATATAGAGTTCAAATTCGTTTACGCATAACCATCACGTACACATAGTGAAATGAAGCACGTTAGTTATCGACATAGATCCATCGATACCAATGACTGCAGGTTGACTGCCTGAGGCAGTTCTCAATACATGATTACCACCGTAATCCATGCAAGTAATTGTCCTTAACAACCCCTGCGAACAGGTGCTGAGTCCAAACTATAGTACTATCGTTGCTTAGGCAGGTAGACAGCATTCCATGTGTAAACATAACAAACAAGCATTCATAAGCCACGTATAACATGCATTAACGGTTAGCGTTCAAATAGTATTGAGTAATGTGTTTATTGTGATTTGAATATTCGTAACGTATGTAACACCCAAAGGTGCGTAAAGCAAAAAGGGATCGAGTATACTCACTGCGATGATGGATTGAAGGGAGCGCTAGAGAGTAGGGTTAGCCTAAACAGATTGATAGCATAACGATAAGTGACGCGTAAAATGATGCAAGTGTAAGTGGCTCGGACAGTAGTTCGGTCGGATGGGTAATCCGACCGGATGGTCCAGTCGTGTGGATGACAATCCGTTCGGATGGTCATCAGGTCGGACAGGTTGTCCGGTCGGATGACTGTTCGAGTGGATTGTTTCTTCCTTTGATGTGTTTGTGTATGATGGCTTGTCTTTTGAAGTTTTCGTTGTAGCATTTTGAAAACATTGAAGTATCTCTACCTTTCAAGTCGGTCGATCGGATGGTCTATCGTGCGAACGGCAATCCGCTCGGATGATTTATCCGGTCGGACGGCGACTCGAGTGGTGAGGTTACTTAGTGAGAACAAATCCACAGCAGGTTGTCACTCGATCGTACAGCAGTCCGGTCGGATGACATCCCTGGTGCATTGAACATGTTGAAAATTGTTCGAGTGTTAAAGTCCAAGTATCTCATGATCCGAAGAGTAATCCGGGCGGATTGGTAGTCCGATCGGATAGCAATTCGTTCAATACTCAAACTTCAGATAAAGTTGATCAAGTGTGGGTCCCAAGGTGTAAGCCGTTCGGATGGCCTAGTCGCTCGGATGGATTACCCGTTCGGACAGTAGTCCGGTCGGATAGCACTCCGTGCTGGTCGTTCCGTTCGTGTTTCACTTGGCCGTTTTGATTGTTTATTGTTTTATCGAGACGTTTTGACAACGTGTTAACCAACAGAACTCCATCTTGACCCAAGTAACCCAATCGTCCAGGAATCACCCTAGTTCGACCAGTTAACCGGTTCGAGACGGTTGTTCTTGGTTAACCCGAAATCGGTGGTCTCGTGAGTAGAATCCAGATCCTGAGCTAGCACAACACCGCGAACGAGTAGGGGACTAGAACAAGGTCCGATTCTATCGGATTTTGAGTGCATTGAGTGTAATAGAGTTGAAAGAAAGTTAGAAACCATCTTTCAATCCTTTTTCACCATGAATGTGTCTAGATCTATGCAAGATCTTTGTTTATTTGTGTGGAAATCGATTAGATCTAAGTTGTTCTTGGTGGATTGAGGCCAAAACATGAAGTTCTTCAAGAACTCATGATGACGTCATCCTTGAACACCTCAAATCTAGTGATTTCACGGTTAAAAGTTAAGATTCAAAAGATAGAAAGGTGTAGGAGTGCGTGTAGATCAAGAAAGTACAATATTTAGGGTGAGATCTTACCGGAATCGAGAGAAATCGAAGAAAAGGTGAGGAGAGCGTGCTGGTCGGTCAGAGAGTTTCCAAAAGTAGAAAGTTTGAGAGTGACAAGGGTATTTATAGAGTTGCCCAAAGAGGAAAGTGTTAGCCGGTCGGATGGCATCTCGCCCGGATGACTTGTCCGGTCGGATGTCATCTCGGTCGGATGGCATCTGGCACCAGGTCAAGTGACAGCCCGGTCGGATGGGCAATCCGGCCGGATGGCACTTGGTTCGGGTGTTCAGCGCGACGATTTTTGAGGTTTCGATTGTAATTGCGAGCGATGCGATAGATTTTCCTAGTCAAATTACTTTTAGTCCCAACTATTCATATCTAGCACTGTCTCTTCTCCACTAATTATCATAGTTCGATTTCGATTGAGTTCGATTGTGATTCGAGTTTCGATTGCGTTTCGATTGATTACCACAACACAACATAAATAAACATGCACAAGTAACACATAAGGCACACACACCAGTATACCAATAACCAAATGCGTATTTCGAGCTGCGAGTTAGATTGTTATTCGATGTCGATTTGATTAGCATAGTTTGATTATCGTTTAGTTGACTTTATCGCATTGTTACTTCCTATAGTTCACAGTCGTAAGTCGATTATATAGCGAATAACATACGTCGATTATTGTAATTATTGACACTTACTCCAGATAATACAACTAAAATAAACACATAAAAGAAGTTCTCTACAAGTCAAGTCGCGCGAAATCGGTCGTTGACTTTGACTTCGAAAACACGGGGTGTTACAGCCTCCCCTTGTTTAGGGAATTTCGTCCTTAAATTAGGCTGAAGCCGTAACGAACAACTGCGGGTACTTCGCCTTCATATCGCTTTTAAGTTCCCATGTGAACTCTGCGCCCCGTTTGCCTTCCCATCGGACTTTCACAATAGGAATGCGCGAGCGTCTAAGCTGTTTGGTCTGGCGATCCATGATTTCGACAGGCTTCTCCACGAAGTGTAGTGTTTCGTTTTCTTGAAGGTCATCGAGTGGTACAATTAAATCATGCTCAGCCAGGTACTTTCGGAGGTTTGACACGTGGAAAGTCGGGTGGACGTTACTAAGTTCCTCCGGTAGTTCGAGTCTGTAGGCGACTTTTCCGATCCTTTCCAGAATCTTGAAAGGTCCAACATATCGAGGCGCTAGTTTCCCTTTCTTTGCCGAATCTGACCACACCCTTCCAAGGTGATACCTTTAGGAGTATGTAGTCGCCAACGTCAAATTCAAGGGGCTTGCGTCGTCTATCGGCGTAACTTTTCTGGTGATTCCGAGCTTTTACCAGGTTGTCTCGAATTTGGAAAATTTTGTTTGTCGTTTCTTGTAATAGCTCAGGACCGGTTAATTGCGAGTGACCGATCTCGTGCCAGACAATAGGCGATCGACATTTTCTTCTGTATAAAGCCTCCAATGGTGCCATTTGTATGCTGGAATGATAACTGTTGTTATACGAGAATTCGACTAATGGCAGGTATTTATCCCAATTACCACCGAAGTCTATGACACACGAACGGAGCATGTCTTCAAGAGTACGGATCGTTCTTTCAGTCTGTCCGTCGGTCTGAGGGTGGAAAGCGGTACTTAGATTAAGCGATGTACCGAGTGCCGTTTGAAACGTTTCCTATAGTTGCGAGGTAAACCGAGCATCACGGTCAGAGATGATGTCGCGAGGCGTCCCATGATTACAAATGATCTCGTCGGTGTAGATTCGGGCTAATCGTTCTACCTTGTAGTCTTCCCGTATTGGCAAGAAGTGAGCTGATTTGGTCAAACGGTCAACAACAACCCAGATGCTGTCGTGACCTGATGACGTGTGCGGAAGCTTTGTTATGAAATCCATAGCTATACTCTCCCACTTCCACATAGGGATAGGTGGTTGTTCGAGTAAGCCAGAGGGTCTTTGATGTTCAGCCTTGACTCTTGCACAAGTTAGGCATTTTCCAACGTAGAGAGCAATATCCCTTTTCATGCCCGGCCACCAGTACTTGTAGCGAAGATCCTGGTACATTTTGTCGGCACCGGGATGAATAGAATACCGGGATTTGTGGGCTTCGTCCATCAAAATCTGTCGCAAATCGGTCCGTTTGGGGATCCAAATTCGGTCCAGAAAGTGGAATATCCCATTGGACTTACTCACAAGCTGGGCTCCATCGTGGTAGATTCTTTCCTTCTTCAGAGTGCGTTCATTAAAACAGGCGTGCTGAGCTTCGCGGATGAGGGCTTCGAGGTCGTATTGGGCTTGGACATTACGAGTGCTAAGCAGATAGCTCCGTCTGCTGAGTGCGTCGGCAACAACATTTGCTTTGCCTGGGTGATAACGAATCTCACAGTCATAATCGTTGAGAAGTTCTACCCATCGGCGTTGACGCATATTAAGTTCCTTCTGATTAAAGATATGTTGTAGGCTCCTATGATCGGTGAAGATCGTTCACTTGGTACCATACAGGTAGTGTCGCCAAATCTTTAACGCAAAAACAACTGCGCCTAGCTCGAGATCATGGGTTGTATAGTTCTTCTCGTGGATTTTGAGCTGACGAGATGCGTAAGCTATAACCTTGTCCCGCTGCATAAGAACACCACCAAGACCAAGGTTGGAAGCATCACAATAGACAATGAAATCGCTGTTTCCGTCGGGCAATGTGAGGATAGGAGCATTGCAAAGCATGTGCTTGAGGGTTCGAAAGGCAGACTCTTGTTCAGATCCCCAAACAAAAGGCTTGTCTTTATGCGTGAGAGCGGTAAGCGGCACAGCGATCTTTGAGAATCCTTCGATAAATCATCGATAATAGCCCGCTAGCCCGAGAAAAGAACGGACTTCAGACGGATTCTTAGGTGTAATCCAACTCTTAACAGCTTCAATCTTCGCGGGATCGACGTGAATACCTTGACTATTAACAATGTGGCCCAGAAACTGAACCTCCTCCAGCCAGAATTCGCACTTGGAGAACTTGGCATAGAGTTGATTCCCCTGGAGTAACTCGAGAACCAAATGCAGATGTTGCGCGTGTTCGGCTTTTGATTTGGAATAGATCAAGACATCGTCGATGAATACGATGATGAAACGGTCGAGATATGGTTTACACACGCGATTCATCAGATCCAAGAAAACCGCGGGTGCGTTGGTTAAACCAAAGGGCATAACAACTAATTCGTAATGGCCGTATCGAGTGCGAAACGCTGTTTTGGGTATATCCTCCTCTTGAATGCGTAGTTGGTGATAGCTTGAGCGTAGATCGATCTTTGAGAAACACGTAGCACCTTGTAGTTGATCAAACAAATCGTCGATGCGGGGTAGGGGATAGCGGTTCTTGATAGTCAACTTATTCAACTCCCGATAGTCGATGCACATCCTGAACGACCCATCCTTCTTTTTGACGAAAAGGACTGGCGCGCCCCAAGGAGAGGTGCTCGGGCGAATGAAGCCTTTCTCAAGTAATTCCTGGATTTGGTTCGAGAGTTCACGCATTTCGAACGGTGCGAGTCGGTAAGGAGCTTTGGCAATAGGGTTGGCTCCAGGAATGAGGTCGATACGAAAGTCGATATCACGACTTGGCGGAAGTCCGGGAAGATTCTCAGGAAAAACGTTAGGAAATTCTCGGACCACTGGAACATCGTTCACACCAGGTCTTCCTTTCTTTTCCTTCTCCACTACTACAATGTTAGCCAAGAACGCTCTGTATTCCTTGCGGAGATACTTGCTAGCTTGGACACATGACATGAGCTTGAGACCTTTCGAAGCGGTTTCGCCATAAACACACAATAAATCACCATTCGCGAGCGAGAATCGAATCATCTTGTCGAAGCACACAAGTTCAGCATGGTTTTCGCGAAGAAAGTCCATGCCTACTATGACGTCAAAACTTCCGAGTTGCATCGGAATAAGATCGATTGGGAAGATGTGATTGTTGAGCTCAAGAGTACAATCACGAAGAACAGAATTAACGGAGACAGTTCTTCCGGTAGCGACTTCAACATCGAACGTCGTGGAGAGTTGGGAGCGCTTACGACTAAGGAGCTTCTCGAATTCGAACGACACAAAGCAATTATCGGATCCAGTATCAAATAAACACGAAGCATAAATACCATTCACAAGGAACGTACCATTGACCACGTTGTTGTCGGCTTGGGCTTGGCGCACGTTGATGTTGAAAGTTCGTGCGCGTGCTGCTTGTTGCTATTGCTGCTGGTGTTGTAGCTGTTGCTGAGGCTGCTGCTGCTGGGGCTCTTGCTTCACAACCCTGTTTGGGCACATGTTGGCGAAATGGTTAGGATCGCCACATGCGAAGCAGGCTCTGGCGTTGACCGCGGGTGCCGGAGGAGATTGTTGACCTTGAGGGGCGGTGAGTAGAGCTTGATGAGCAGGAGCTTGTCGAGCATGGCAGTTGGTGGTGAAATGGCCGTACATATTGCAATGAGCACAAAAACGGCAAGCGATGGTAGTCGGGTGGTGGTAGGTACAAGTAGGGCAAAGCGGGTGTGACCCAGTGTATGCACGCTTGGCAAGCGGTGCATTTGCCACAGGCGCCGCTACTTGACGCTGTTGGGCTGGTACAGCTTGTATTGGTGCAGCAGTGATCGCACAGTTCTTGTTGCTGGAGCTGTTATTTCTCTTGTTCTTCCTCTTGTTGCTCGATGCGGTGGTGGTTTCAGCAGTTGGTGCGGTGGTGGTAGCTTGATGCAGATGCTTTGGAGTTTTATCCCAGACACCGGCCTTGACCCGCTTGTCGTTGATTTCAGCGGCCAGTAGGTAAGTCTCTTCGATCGTCTTAGTCTTAGCCGCTTGCACGAAATCTGCAACACAGTCAGGCAGGGCTCGGATATACTTCTTGATTGCCATGTCTGAGGTCTTGACTTGGTCAGGCAGATGATGCTGAGCTGTTTGAAGCGAGCAGTGAGAGCAGCATTTTCACCTTCCTTCTGCTTTATGTGCCAGAATTCATCTTCTAACTTTTGGCGCTCGTGAGGAGGGCAAAATTCTTCCAGCATGACCTCCTTGAGTTCGTCCCACGACATACCGTAGGCTGCATCGTTTCCCCGCTTGTTTCTCTCAGCCGTCCACCAGTCTAGTGCGCGGGACTAGAAGACGCCGGTAGCATTTAGAGTGTGGAAGTCGTCGGGGCAACCGCTCTGTCGCAGTGTGACCTCAATGGAATCAAACCATTGGAACAACGCTGTAGGGTCTTCCTCGCCAGTGAATTCCTTTGTCCCACAGGACTTGAACTGCTTGAAATTGAAGGCAGCTTTGGGGGTAGCTTTAGGAGTTTCGGTTCTCGACTCCTCAGATGATTTGGTGACGTTCTCGTAGACATCACTCATGGCTTTCGCTACTTGTTTAACGATGATAGCAGCAAGACGTTTGTCTCTATTTTCTTCACGAGAAAGTGGTGTGTGTCGGGATGATGGTCCAGTTGACATTGTCTGCAATAGACATCGTCATAGGTCTCAGACACGTCATAATCGAATCTCACCTCACACGTCTACTACTTACTAAAGCTTAGGAACACGTAATGTAACAGGTATCTCACAAACACATAAACACATAATCACGAATTCACATAGAGACATATAAGCACATAAGCACGTAAGCACGTAGAGCACAGAATCCACCAAAGCACATAATCATTTAATTGCAAGAGGCAGTCAGAATACAGAAACCTATCATTCAAATTTCGCGAGTATTAGAATATAGCGATCGCGTTCTAGTATATCGAGCAGCGTAGTATTAGCGATTTGTCTGCGGCGTTTTGAGATAGGACTGCAGTGCGAGTCGTGCGTGTCAATCGAAGTGAAAGCAAAAATCGAGTAAATCTCCAAATTTAAACACATAAACAGGTAAACACACTTAAAACACATAAAATCAACGAATCATCAAAGTCAGCAGTTGCGGGATCAGAATCGACACACATAAAAATCGAGAAATATATTGTCTGCGGCTATTAGACTTCGACTAACCAAAGTGATTCGACTATTCTCAAGGACTTTTTGTGCACATTTGACCTTCAGGGCAGTGCATTTTGCCTCGATTCTTGGGCATTTGGCCCACATCCCGTTAGTTATATCGTGACTTCAGGTCGTTGGAGTCCGTCGAGACTTTGGTGAGAGTTTTGTAAAGTGAGCATACAAGTTTGATAATAGCATATAGAGTTCGAATTCTTTTACGCATAACCAGCACGTACACATAGTGAAATGAAGCACGTTAGTTATCGACATAGATCCATCGATACCAATGACTGCGGGTTGACTGCCTGAGGCAGTTCGCAATACATGATTACCACCGTAATCCATGCAAGTAATTATCCTTAACAACCCCTGCGAACAGGTGCTGAGTCCAAACTATAGTACTATCGTTGCTAACGCAGGTAGAGAGCATTCCATGTGTAAACATAACAAACAAGCATTCATAAGCCACGTATAACATGCATTAACAGTTAGCGTTCAAATAGTATTGAGTAGTGTGTTTATTGTGATTTGAATATTCGTAACGTATGTAACACCCAAAGGTGCGTAAAGCAAAAAGGGATCGAGTATACTCACTGCGATGATGGGTTGAAGGGAGCGCTAAAGAGTAGGGTTAGCCTGAACAGATTGATAGTATAACGATAAGTGACGCGTAAAACGATGCAAGTGTAAGTAGCTCGGACAGTAGTTCGGTCGGATGGGTAATCCGACCGGATGGTCCAGTCGTGTGGATGACAATCCGTTCGGATGGTCATCCGGTCGGACAGGTTGTCCGGTCGGATGACTGTTCGAGTGGATTATTTCTTCCTTTGATGTGTTTGTGTATGATGGCTTGTCTTTTGAAGTTTTCGTTGTAGCATTTTGAAAACATTGAAGTATCTCTACCTTTCAAGTCAGTCGATCGGACGGTCGATCGTGCGGAGGGCAATCCGGTCGGATGATTTATCCGGTCGGACGGCGACTCGAGTGGCGAGGTTACTTAGTGAGAACAAATCCATAGCAGGTTGTCACTCGATCGGACAGCAGTCCGGTCGGATGACATCCCTGGTGCATTGAACATGTTGAAAATTGTTCGAGTGTTAAAGTCCAAGTATCTCATGATCCGAAGAGTAATCCGGGCGGATTGGTAGTCCGATCGGATAGCAATTCGTTCAATACTCAAACTTCAGGTAAAGTTGATCAAGTGTGGATCCCAAGGTGTAAGCCGTTCGGATGACCTAGTCGCTCGGATGGCTTACCCGTTCGGACAGTAGTCCGGTCGGATAGCACTCCGTGCTGGTCGTTCCGTTCGTCTTTCACTTGGCCGTTTTGATTGTTTGTTGTTTTATCGAGACTTTTTGACCACGTGTTAACCAATAGAACTCCATCTTGACCCAAGTAACCCAATCGTCCAGGAATCGCCCTAGTTCGACCAGTTAACCGGTTCAAGACGGTTGTTCTTGGTTAACCCGAAATTGGTGGTCTCGTGAGTAGAATCCAGATCCTGAGCTAGCACAACACCTCGAACGAGTAGGGGACTAGAACAAGGTCCGATTCTATCGGTTTTTGAGTGCATTGAGTGTAAAAGAGTTGAAAGAAAGTTAGAAACCATCTTTCAATCATTTTTCACCATGAACGTGTCTAGATCTATGCAAGATATTTGTTTATTTGTGTGGAAATCGATTAGATCTAAGTTGTTCTTGGTGGATTGAGGCCAAAACATGAAGTTCTTCAAGAACTCATGATGACGTCATCCTTGAACACCTCAAATCTAGTGATTTCACGGTTAAAAGTTAAGATTCAAAAGATATAAAGGTGTAGGAGTGCGTGTAGATCAAGAAAGTACAAGATTTACGGTGAGATCTTACCAGAATCGAGAGAAATCGAAGAAAAGGTGAGGAGAGCGTGCTGGTCGGTCAGAGAGTTTCCAAAAGTAGAAAGTTTGAGAGTGACAAGGGTATTTATAGAGTTGCCCAAAGAGGAAAGTGTTAGCCGGTCGGATGGCATCTCGCCCGGATGACTTGTCCGGTCGGATGTCATCTCGGTCGGATGGCATCTGGCACCAGGTCAAGTGACAGCCCGGTCGGATGGGCAATCCGGCCGGATGGCACTTGGTTCGGGTGTTCAGCGCGACGATTTTTGAGGTTTCGATTGTAATTGCGAGTGATGCGATGCGATAGATTTTCCTAGTCAAATTACTTTTAGTCCCAACTATTCATATCTAGCACTGTCTCTTCTCCACTAATTATCATAGTTCGATTTCGATTGAGTTCGATTGCGATTCGAGTTTCGATTGTGTTTCGATTGATTACCACAACACAACATAAAGAAACATGCACAAGTAACACATAAGGCACACACACCAGTATACCAATAACCAAATGCGTATTTCGAGCTGCGAGTTCGATTGTCATTCGATGTCGATTTGATTAGCTTAGTTTGATTATCGTTTAGTAGACTTTATCGCATTGTTACTTCCTATAGTTCACAGTCGTAAGTCGATTATATAGCGAATAACATACGTCGATTATTGTAATTATTGACACTTACTCCAGATAATACAACTAAAATAAACACATAAAAGAAGTTCTCTACAAGTCAAGTCGCGCGAAATCGGTCGTTGACTTTGACTTTGACTTCGAAAACACGGGGTGTTACACATTAGGTACATCAGTGCTTGTCTTTAACAGGGATTTCTCTTCAACTGTGGATAGGCCTCATCAGTCTTTAAGTCCATCGGTCTTTATAAGGAGCAGTGCTTAGTTATAACAGTCCTTAGCATGATCAGCTGTTATAACCACTCCATAACCCTTTGAGAGGAAGCAAATATCAGTCTATTCAACTGAGAGGAATCATTGCATTACATCCCTGCTGAAAAACAGAATCGATAAATTTAGGGAAAATGGGGTTGAAAGATGATAACCCAACAGTGAAGGATCTTATTCTACAGCTTCGAAAATGAGGAAACATTTGCATTTTAGGTTTGTGTTTTATTTTGATTAATTGTTGATGATGTTGAGAGCTTTTATTGACAGTGACATTTTATAATATGTTAAGATGCATGTTGAGATTATTAAAATAAACTATAATATAGAAAAATAGAAATTTAAAGAAATATTTATAAACTATTACACGCTAGAGTTAACACTTGTTAGGATTTCCTAGACTCTGGCCTTTCTCTATGTGATTTCATGCTCTCTTTTGTTTTTCAGGTCAGTTAGCATGTTGCAAATTTTCTGATCCTGTTTTAGAAGTTGTGTGAGAAACTCTTCTGCATTCTTCTGGAAGTCTGATGTAGGAGAGTGGAGGACTTCATCGAGCAATGCTATGCTGTTCTAGGTTTTCTTGTAATTAGTGTCATTGATTATGTAGACTATACTGTTTAGTTCTTCATCTGTTCTATTTTCTTTGAGTTACCACATCGAGAATTGGGTTTTAACATCGCTGGTGTCTGACCAGTGGTAGAAGCTGAAGTTTGCCATGTAGATTTTTATTGGATTTTCTGATGTGGAACAATTTTTCATAGACAGTGCTTTGTAGGACAATTTGTTGATGTTTTGAATCAAAAGTAATTATCGGTCTTTTATAGAGTTTAAAAACGCGTCTACATGGTAAATGAAAAGGTTAATTGTAATTATGATAATCTACCTTTGTTTTTTGAACTTTGAAAATTTGTCCCTTGGGTTTCTTGGTATTTAATTTTTAAGTTTTCCAATAAAAGTTGGGGTTTGAAAAGGTTTTTGCATAAAAGAGTGCTATTTTGAAATATACATTAAGATGTTTATATTAAATCTACATGTTTTGATTGATTAAGTATATAAACTCATAGCCACTTCACCTGTTTTTCATCACGATTTCCTACGAAGATATCATACTTTCAGGAAAGTACAGTAATATAGTTTATTAAAATGGCGTCATTCACTTGTGTAAAATCAGATGATTTAAAGCAGCGTTTTGTGAAGCAAATAGAGGAACATGTGTATGAAGATAGGGCTACTCTTCAAGAGCTGAAGAGTTGTTTTGATGGAGTGCAAGTTGGCCTGTTCACGAGACAGCAGGTTTCTAGAAATCTTATTAGGATGCCTTCAACTTCCGTTCGTGAGCTTTGTGTTGTCAGCAATATAGAATGCGGTGATAGAGACGTGGAGTTCATGGCAATGCTGAATGACATACATCGAGAGGTTCAACAATCGATGGAGTTGAAGCTAAAGTTTCTTAATTCTTACGGTTATTGTTAGATTTAAAAGTTTAGTTGTTCATTATGTTATGTAATTATTAGACTTTTAATATCATGAATAAATGAATAAATTTTAATCTTATGAATCTATGTTTCGTTTGTAGGAAAAAAAGAGAGAGAACGTTAATTTTAAATTACCATTTTGCATATTTTGAATTTCAAAAGTTATTGATATTAACGGTAATTACTGATTTGATTTGAAAGCAATTCTCATCCTGACTTTTCTAATTTATATTTTAACTTTAATTAAGAGAAAATAACCGTCAATTTGAAATTCCCATTTTACATATTTTCATTGTCCAAAGCTCAAGAAATTAGCATTAATTACGGATTTGATATGCAAAAAAATGTCATCAACACTTTTTTTTATTTTTTATTTTAACTTTAATTTTTATCCGCAAAACAATGTTGGAGGAACTCTTATCTCATTGGAATGTAACGATTAAGTAAAATGGTAATTTCATTGTAATTCTAGTTTTCATTTGATAATTTAATTCTATAATTAATTAACCATATCAACAATAAAAATGTGAGGAGTGGATGTTTTTTAGGTAAACCACTAATGGTCAATATCAGTGGATGTCAACAATAAAAATGTGAGCAGTGGCTATTTTTTAACTATCAGTGGATAGCCAACAGTGATTAAAACACTGATGTTTGGTCAGTCAGTGGTCAACATGAAGAATGAAGAAACAGAAGTTGTCTTTCAGCAGTGGATAAAATTTAACAATCAGATGTTTGAACGAAAACAGTGGTTGTAACTGACTTTTAAGGATTAATGAAAACTATCATTTTTAACTATTTTGAAGATGTTTGAACTTAAACAGATGTTTGGCCTTCTATATCAGTTATTTGGACTTAAACAGATGTTTGACCTTAAACAGATCTTTGGCCATAAACAGATGTTTAGCCACAAACAGATGTTTGGCCTTAAACAAATGTTTGACCTAAAACAGAAGTTTGCCCAAAACATCTGTTTGCAAAAAAAGACCAATTTCAAGAATACTATACCCAAACAATCAAAATGAGGAGCTTAATAATCATCTAACTGAACTTCATTTTTATTTATTAGTATAAAGATAAAACCACTGAGGTGATGTGATAAATATTGTTACATATAAAAACTGAAGTGATATGACATCTCACAATCTAACAGAGTATAAAACACTGATGTGATAAATACTATTATATATAAAAAAACTGATAGATAAGAAACACTGATACACTAAACACTGTTACATAAGAAACACTGATAGATAAATACTGATGTTGAATCCGCTGTAGATGCTGAACCACTGCTGTTACTGAGCATTGGTTTTCCTTTGCTTGATCAGGCCTTAGGTACATAAGTTCTTGTCTTTAACAGGAATTTGTCTTCAACAGTGGATAGGCCTAATCAGTCTTTAAGTCCATCAGTCTTTATAAGGAGCAGTGATTAGTTATGATAGTCCTTAGCATGATCAGCTGTTATAACCACTCCATAACCCTTTGAGAGGAAGCAAGAGTCGGTCTATTTAATTGAGAGGAATCATTGAATTACATCCATGTTGAAAAACAGAATCGATAAATTTAAGGAAAATGGGGTTGAAAGATGATAATCCAACAGTGGTGGATCTCATTCTACAGCTTCGATAAATTCAAGGGTATTCTCAAATTATGGTTCCTAGATGCTTCCAAAGAAGCAGCACTTTGGACATCTGTTGTTCTTCAAACATCTATTATCTATGATCTATTCTATCTATTATATATAATAAATGAAAGTTATTTGGGCCACGTAATAACTTTCATTTATTATATATAATAGATAGATAATAGATAATAGATGTTTGAAAATGACAGATGTCCAAAGTGCTACTTCATTGGAAGTATCTAGGAAGCATTATTTGAGAATACCACTGAATTTACCGAAGCTGTAGAATGAGATCTCCACTATTGGGTTATCATCTTTCAACCTCATTTTCCCTAAATTTATCGAATTTGTTTTTCAACATGGATGTAATGCGATTATTACCTTATTTAAGATACCTTCAATTGCATCTTCTTATAAATAAACATTCATTTCACTCAAAAGATAACTTCAACTGCATCTTCAATCATGAACTATCTAAAGAAATGGATGAAATCATCCAAAAATACCCAAAATAAAACTAATTCAACCATCCAATATTCTTGAGTACTCACCATTAATATGATGACCAATATAAAATCAAACCCTAAACACATACAAATCATAATGAAATAAGAAATCAGGTAGTTGTATAACAAATCATTATACTATATGAAATAACGAAGAAGAAGAAGAAGAACAGATTACAAAGTGTATTAACAATTAGCAAAAGAATAACAATTACCTAATTTATGTGCAGCTCTTAACTACATTCTGTAGAATGTGTACATCTAACAAATAAACAAAGAACAAAGTAACAAACCAAAAAACTTGTTGGGCGATTAAAATTAAAAGGATATCATACCCAATATTCAGGTAATTAGAATGGCCATTTTTACCTTACTTGACAACAATAGCAAACAACAGCAAACAACAATAGCAAGTGACCAATCAATCGACCTCAAAATCATATAGAAGCCTAAAAATAAAATGAAATTTAGATAAATGAACATCAAAACTTTACAGGAAACCTGACCAAAAATTAACCAAACACCTGATGTTTAATCCGCTGTAGATGCTGAACCACTGCTGTTACTGAGCAGTGGTTTTCCTTTGGTTGATAAGGCCTTAGGTACATAAGTGCTTGTCTTTAACAGGGATTTGTCTTCAACAGTGGCTAGGGCTCATCAGTCTTTAAGTCCATCAGTCTTTATTAGGAGCAATGGTTAGTTATAACAGTCGTTATAAATGATCAGCTGTTATAACCACTCAATAACCCTTTGGGAGGAAGCAAGAGTCGGTCTATTTAATTGAGAGGAATCATTGAATTACATCTCTGTTGAAAAACAGAATCGATAAATTTAAGGAAAATAGGGTTGAAAGATGATAACCCAACAGTGGAGGATCTCATTCTACAGCTTCGATAAATTCAAGGGTATTCTCAAATAATGGTTCCTAGATGCTTCCAAAGAAGCAACACTTTGGACATCTGTTGTTCTTCAAACATCTATTATCTATTATCTATTCTATCTATTATATATAATAAATGAAAGTTATTTGGGCCACGTGGACCAAATAACTTTCATTTATTATATATAATAGATAGATAATAGATAATAGATGTTTGAAAACGACAGATGCCCAAAGTGCTACTTCATTGGAAGCATCTAGGAAGCATTATTTGAGAATACCGCTGAATTTATCGAAGCTGTAGAATGAGATCTCCACTGTTGGGTTATCATCTTTCAACCTCATTTTCCCTAAATTTATCGAATCTGTTTTTCAACAGGGATGTAATGCGATTATTACCTTATTTAAGATACCTTCAACTGTATCTTCTTATAAATAAACATTCATTTCACTCAAAAGATAACTTCAACTGCATCTTCAATCATTAACTATCTAAAGAAATGGATGAAATCATTCAAAAATACCCAAAATAAAACTAATTCAACCATCCAATATTCTTGAGTACTCACCATTAATGTGATGACCAATATAAAATCAAACCCTAAAAGCATACAAATCATAATGAAATAAGAAATCAGGTAGTTGTATAACAAATCATTATATTATATGAAATAACGAAGAAGAAGAAGAACATATTACAAAGTGTATTAACAATTAGCAAAAGAATAACAATTACGTGATTTATGTGCAGCTCTTAACTACATTCTGTAGAATGTGTACATCTAACAAATAAACAAAGAACAAAGAAACAAACCAAAAAACTTGTTGGGCGATTAAAATTAAAAGGATATCATACCCAATATTCAGGTAATTAGAATGACCATTTTTACCTTATTTGGCAACAACAGCAAACAACAATAGCAAGTGACCAATCAATCGACCTCAAAATCATATAGAAGCCTAAAAATAAAATGAAATTTAGATAAGTGAACATCAAAACTTTACAGGAAACCTGACCAAAAATTAACCAAACACCTGTGTTTAATCCGTTGTAGATGCTGAACCACTGCTGTTACTGAGCAGTGGTTTTCCTTTGTTGATAAGGCCTTAGGTACATAAGTGCTTGTCTTTAACAGGGATTTGTCTTCAACAGTGGCTAGGCCTCATCAATCACTAAGTCCATCAGTCTTTATAAGGAGCAGTGGTTAGTTATAACAGTCCTTAGCATGATCAGCTGTTATAACCACTCCATAACCCTTTGAGAGGAAGCAAGAGTCGGTCTATTTAATTGAGAGGAATCATTAAATTACACCCCTGTTGAAAAAAAGAATAGATAAATTTAAGGAAAATGGGGTTGAAAGATGATAACCCAACAGTGGAGGATCTCATTCTACAGCTTCGATAAATTCAAGGGTATTCTCAAATAGTGGTTTCTAGATGCTTCCAAAGAAGCAGCACTTTGGACATCTGTTGTTTTTCAAACATCTATTATCTATTATCTATTATCCATTCTATCTATTATATATAATAGATAATAGATAATAGATGTTTGAAAACGACAGATGTCCAAAGTGCTACTTCATTGGAAGCATCTAGGAAGCATTATTTGAGAATACCGCTGGATTTATCAAAGTTGTAGAATGAGATCTCCCCTATTGGGTTATCATCTTTCAACCTAATTTTCCCTAACTTTATCGATTTTGTTTTTCAACAGGGATGTAATGTAATTATTACCTTATTTAAGATACCTTCAACTGCATCTTCTGATAAATCAACATTCATTTCACTCAAAAGATAACTTCAACTGCATCTTCAATCATGAACTATCTAAAGAAATGGATGAAATCATCCAAAAATACCCAAAATAAAACTAATTCAACCATCCAATATTCTTGAGTACTTACCATTAATGTGATGACCAATTAAAAATCAAACCCTAAAAGTATACAAATCATAATGAAATGTGAAATCAGGTAGTTGTATAACAAATTATTATATTATATGAAATAACGAAGAAGAAGAAGAACCGACTACAAAGTGTATTAACAATTAGCAAAAGAATAATAATTACCTGATTTATGTGCGGCTCTTAACTACATTCTGTAGAATGTGTACATCTAACAAATAAACAAAGAACAAAGAAACAAACCAAAAAACTTGTTGGGCGATTAAAATTAAAAGGATATCATAAGCAATATTCAGGTAATTAGAATGACCATTTTTACCTTACTTGACAACAATCGCAAACAACAATAGCAAGTGACCAATCAATCAACCTCAAAATCATATAGAAGCCTAAAACTAAAATGAAAATTAGATAAGTGAACATCAAAACTGAACAGGAAACCTGACCAAAAATTAACCAAACACCTGAAATTTGTCCTTCGAATCTTTGAGTTGGTCGTCATAGTACTACAACCTTTCGATCTCGTTGGAGTCAGTCGGTGATGTCAGCAGCCTAATTAACAAACAATAGCAAACAACAATAGCAAGTCACCAATCAATCGACCTCAAAATCATATAGAAGGCCAAAAATAAAGCAAACCCTAACCTAAAACTCAAGATGGAAAAATGAAAAAAATATATTTATAACTAACCATGAACCTCAAATCCATTACAGCATAACCATTCAATCGACCTCAAAATCATATAGAAGTCTAAAAATAAAATAAAAATTAGATAAGTGAACATCAAAATTGAACAGCAAACCTGATCGAAAATTAACCAAGAGAACTGCAGGCCGCAGAGCCGACAACCTTCGATCATCTCCATCATCAAGTTCCCAGCGGAACCCTATCCGAAGCACAACCCTAGGTAAAAACGCATGAAGATCGAATGAGTGAACAATAAAAACAAAGATTGACACTTATTGATAATCTAACCTTTAATCGGAGTGTTGTTCTGAACATCTTTTAAGATCGGAATAGAGGAGAGCAACAGAGAAAGTGGGTAAGCCCTAAATGAGATATGAGATAAATGAGAGATGAGATAGATAAAAGAGGGGAAGGGTACTGTTGGGCGGGAAAAGGGAAAAAAGGTAGCCCTCATCTACTGACACGTGGCCCAAATAACTTTCATTAATTATATATAATAGATTGAAGAGGTAAGTACGAATATTAGAAAATCTATATAAGCTTAATTGTAAGGTATATGCGAACAAATGTGTCTTGAAAACATTCATATGGTAATTACTAAGGGAGTACAGGGTGGTCGCGGCAAGGGGATTCGGCAACCCCTTTACTGATCGACAAACACCGCCGCCACACCCGGGGAGAGGATGACTCTGGGAAGAGTTGCCGCTTGGGGGAAATGTTGATTTGACCGTTGGACTTGCTTTTTCAAACGGCCATATAGCCGTTACAATTAAAAAAGGTTATTTAAATAAATTTATATAAACCACACCCATTTTAGACAAATTCACACCAACTCACATCCTCATTTCTCCAAATCTATAAATATCTACCCCTATTTTATTTAAAAATGATAGAAGAAATACCTATTTTATTCCCACCCGATAGCAATGACTCATTCGATAGTAGCATAAGTTTTTTTTTCCCAAAAGATCATTGACGAAGCCAAACTACAAGACATGAGCACATCTAGTAAGAAACGTTATGTTCGTCGCGGTCGTGAGAGTGGCTACGAAATCCTTATGGCGGATTATTTTGTCGAGGAACCGAAATATAACGAAGAATTTTTTTGTCACTGGTTCCGTATGTCAAAAAGTTTGTTTCTAAAAATTGTGAGCGACGTGGAAGCGAATAACCCGTGGTCTGAAGAGGGTGTAGATGCAAGAATGAAGAAGGGTTTTACAACGTTGCAAAAAGTTACATCGGCTATTAAACAACTTGCAACCCGTAACACTCCAGGCGAGAACGGCGAGTATTTACATATGGCCGAAAGGACTTCTTGTGAGTGTCTAGAATATTTCTGCGAAACGGTATGTAAAATATACGCTCCCGAGTTCTTACGTAGGCCAAGCTCATAAGGATAAACATCACATTCCTGGTATGGTGGGTAGCCTTGATTGCACCCATTTCGTATGGATAATGTGTCCCACAAAGTTTTGGGGCCAATATATGAAAAGAGATCACTGTTACCCTACGATTATGCTCGAAGCGGTGGCCTCTCAAGATTTATGGGTTTGGCATGCTTTTTGCGGTTCACCCGGTTCACAAAACGACATTAATGTGCTTCAGCAATCTCCATTATTTCAAACTGAACAAAATGGAACGGTCCAAAATGTCCATTTTACATTAACAACCACTTATACAATCGTGGTTAGTATCTCGTGGATGGAATCTACCCTACATGGTCTGTGTTTGTCAAATCATTTCCATATCCTTACCAAGTTGACGAAAAAAAGTTCAAGAAGTAACATGAGGCGGCAAGAAAAGACGTGGAACGGGCTTTTGGTGTTTTGAAGTCAAAATTGGGTATAATGAATCGGCCAATGCGTGCTAAGAGTGTGAAAAAAATTAGGTACGTGGTGTATACGTGTATGATTTTACATAACATGATTTTAAAAGACGACAGAAACGCGATAGCACCCGTACACATTCGGGATCCTCCAGTCGAGCCCGCACTCGATGACAGTGTGTAAGACGAGCTTATGGATGAAGATACGCATTGAAGACTAAAACATGATCTCGTTGAGCATCTCGGAAGAATGGAATTACCCAACCTATTGGTGGAATCCGACGAAGAGTAGTTAATTTAGTTAGTTTAATCTAGGTTATTTTAAGTATTTTTAATTAATTTAATTTTTTTTTTTTCAGCTTAATGTAATGTTTTTTTTTTTATTTTAATTTAATGTAATGGTTTTATTTAATTTATTGTACTTTTATTAATTAAGTTTTAAAAAAAAATAGCTTGCCCAATCTCATTTTAGGCATGCACTTCTTATGTTTTTTTGGCAAGAGACAAGAATGAGCGGGGAAATAACATGACACAAAATGATTGGATGAGGAAAAGTTTGCCTAATCTCATTAGACATGCACCCTTACACCGGACGTTTCTAGGTTACAACATCTGAATAGTTGTTACTGAATACTGAAATGAATATAGGATAGTATACTTTGTCTTTGTTTCCTTGTTTATTTCTGCATACATATTTGAGTAATGTCATAACTTTTTAAATAATTAAAGAATACTAATATCATATATTACCAGTTGACAACTATCCCTTTTCTTTCATATCAAGTTTCTTTGGATGAGTTGTTGATGAGCTGACTCTTAATGAATTATCAAAACAACGACCCGGTTTCAATTCAGGCATGACTATTTACCCATTATTAAGTGAAATCACACTTAACATTATTGAATGAAACTAAATTGTTTAAGATAGTCTTAACTATAAAATAATTTTTACTTATCTTTCAATGTTAAAGAATATAATGACTATTTTTTTTTTCAAATTTAGAGACTAAAAAATTGTTATTTCAAATTTAAATAATAAAAATGACCATTTTAAATAAAATTAAGGAACAAACTAGTCTATTTTATTTTCAAATTTAAAGAGTAAAAAATGACATGCAATTTTTTTTTCTTTTAATTAAAAATTTACATCATTACCAATAGGGTAGTAGTCCATTGACAAAAACAAAGCTTTTAAAACACTTAGGCTGGGAAGGAAGATGTCTTGGGTTCAAGTCTTAAAGATACGGAGATTGAAGAAATTAGCCATTCGAAAAAAATTACATCATTATTTAAATAATACACATCAGCATTAAAATTTATAAAAAGGAGGATTCAGACATGTCATCAAGTATAATCCGAAAATGATAAAAACTCTACACTTTTATATTATAATGTTGGAACACATTATAAAAGTTAAGTGACTTTAGAGAAACAAAAAATATTTTAAGTGACATTAGTAGAAAAATGAGAAACTTGATGATTTGACGATTTTTTTCTAGCAAAATCTATAATCTATAAGGGTGCTCGGTGTGATTTCGGTGAACCATTCGGTGAATGGAGTTCACCGATCGGTGAACGGTTGCCGGCCTCATTTCGGTGAGCGGTGAATGTGGAGGGCGGTGAGTAGTCACCGATTGATTGAGTGTGATTGTTTGATAAATATAGCCGTTACCTATCCGTTGGGAACTAGCCGTTTATAAAAAAATCAACTTTTCTTTATAAAAACAACACCATTCAACACCATTTTTTACCATTCTCTTCTCCATTCAACTCAAGTTTTCACTTCTTCCATTTTTCACTTCTATTCTAAACAATGGATAATATACCATCGCTATTCATTCCATTTGATATTAGTGAAGACGTTTATTCTTCCTCAATCGATAGTAGTTTAATTTTTTTCCAAAATCTTATTAACGAAGCCGCCGGACTGGAAGACACGGGTACTTCTAGAAAAAAGGAAACATGTCCGTCGAGATCGAGAGAAATGTCACGAAAACCTTATAAGAGATTATTTTGTCGAAGAGCTCAAATTCAACGAAGAGGTTTTTATTCATAGGTTTCGTATGTCGAAAAGGTTGTTTTTAAAAATTGTGTGAGTGACGTGCAAGCGAATAACTCGTGGTTTCAAGAGACCCTGGATGCGAGTATGAAGAAGAGTTTTACACCGATGCAAAAAGGTACGGCGGCGATTAAGCAACTTGCAACCGGTAACCCTCCAGACGAGTATGACGAGTATTTAAATATGGCCGAAATGACTTCCCGTGATTGTCTAGATTTTTTTTACGAAACGGAATGTAATTTATATGCTTCCGAGTTTTTGCGTAGACCTACTAGCCATAACTTTGCGCTCTTGTACCAAGCTCATGAGGAGAAACATCACCTTCCTGGGATGTTGGCGAATTTCGACGACGAATAGTTAAATTAGGTTTTTTTAATTTCTTTTTATATTTTAATGTCATTTTATTAATTTTAATTTTATGTAATGTGTCTTTTTAATGAAAAGTACTTTTATTTAGTTTAAAATATGTTTTATTTATTAGGGTTAATGGATTTAAACACCCCCAACTATGGCCATTTGGCCGATGGCACTCTCAACTTTCACTTTGGCTCAGACCACTCCCAACTTAACACATCGATTGTCATGGCACCCCCTCGTTAAATATTCACTAACCAGGTTACTAAAATTAGCCTATGTAGCAATTTAATCTGATGTGGCATTCATACGTGTCATACATGAGCTGATGTGGATAATCCCTCATTCGTTGAAGTTTATAATCCCCAAAACACAGTATCACTTCACTCAAACCAAGATAAAAACATATCAGAAGCTCTCAAGTTCATCAATGGCGATCAAACCCTAATCGATCAGAGGTACGTTTTCTCTCAATATATTGGTATTGTTCACTGATTGCACTGATGGAGGTTATCGATGTGATGCTATGTTATGGTGGAACATTGGATTTTAGTTTTGATCAACCTCAATATATTGGAGGTGAATCAAAGTTGATACGTATGGATGTTGATCACATTGCATACTTTGAGTTGTTAGAGTATGCAATGGATTTTGGGTGTTATGAAAGTAGGGATTTTTACATGTATGGATTAAATGCTGATACTGGTGAATTCAAGTTTTTTGGGGATGATAATGATGTTATGGAGATTGCATTAAAGGCTCTAACATGGTCTGAACCATTCATGGAGGTCTTTATTCAAGTCGCTCCAATTACCCATGAACAAGAAGTCCAATTCATGTCCCAACCCAGTAAACCCAAAGCCCAATCTTATTCACCACCCAGTAAACCACAAGCCCAATCCAGTTCCCAACCCATTAAACGAAGAGGCCGGCCCAAAAAACTTGTAACCCAGTCAAAAAAGAAAGTAGTCCATGTCAGTAGAGTGAGTAGGGCATCTGACAAAAGTGGTAACCCTCCTGTACTTGAAGTCCCTAGATCTGGATCCACTGCCTCAGGAAAGGAGGCTGTTGCTGATAAACCAGTTGGTTTGAATAATCAGCCTAGTGTACAAGAGGCTACACGGGCATTTGATTTGGATGAGGAGTCTATTGTTCAAGAGGGTGTATCGAAAGAAACAGATGGTTTGCAAAAGAAGCCTATTGGAGAAGAGGTTTTAGTGGAAGAAAGAAGTGGTTTTGATAAGCAGTGTGCAGATGAAGATGACAGTGAAGACAGTGACTATAAAGCTGACTTAAATGGGACAGAAGAGTCAAGTTCAAATGAAGATGAAGGTTTTCTTGATGATAGTAATGAAGATGAGGTTCATGATGAAATAGCTTTCTCAGATTCAGACAGAGAAGATGCTGAATGGAGACAGTCACAAGATGCCATTAAACGAGCTAATAAGGATGAACTTGAAGCTAAAAAGAAGTTAGTTGAACAGTGTACTAAACCTTATGAAAAAGAAGGTAAGTTGAGTGAGTCTAACGATGCAGGGTGTGCACATGTAGAGGGTTACAGTAGTTACGAGGAATCTGATGGTGATGTTGCTACTCCTGGTGAGAGTGTGGATGATGATATAAGAGGTAAGAAGTACAAAGAAACTGCTCCAAGTGTAAATGAACACACCAACTGGAAAAAGTTTACATGGAAAGTTGGAATAAGGTTTGCATCAAGGGATCGTTTTAAGGAGGCAGTGAGAAGGTATGCTGTGACTAACGGCAGGAATCTGATCATTGCAAAGAGTGATAATAAGGAAGAAGGTCGTTTAGCTGTGAAGTGTGTACCAGGGTGTCCCTTCTATCTATATTGTTCACTAAACAAAGCCAAAGAGTGTTACATGATTAAAAGTGTGAAGAACAAACACAACTGCCAGAGAAACATGATCAAGAATAAACAGCTAACTGCCAAGTTCTTAGGGGATGAGTTCCTTCCTTTGTTTAAGGCCAAGCCAAATTGGTCTGCTAAGGAGATTCAAGCAGCAGTTAAACAGAAGTTTAAGGTAATTATAACTAAGTGGTTAGCTTACAAGGCTAAATCAAGTGCACACAAGAAGCTTCATGGTTCAATGAGAGATCATTACAGTAATTTTGATGATGTTTCAGTTGATCTAGATAATAGAACATGCACATGTAGGAAATGGGATTTGAGGGGGTATCCATGTAAACATGTTTGTGCAGTAGCTGGGTTTTTGCATAAAAATGCAGAAGAGTATGTTGGTGTGTGTTACCACAAAGACACATACATGAAGGCTTATGAATTCTCAATCCCTCCAATACCTAGTGAAAGGTATTGGCCCAAGATTCACCACCCTATGGATCCACCACCAATAAGATCTCAACCTGGGAGGCCTAAGAAGAATAGAAAGAGGGATCCTCATGAGGATCCAAAGAGACCAGGGAAACTTACCAAGCATGGGGTGATAATGACTTGTGGTAATTGTGGGGGTAGAGGTCACAACAAGAGAAAATGTACTGAACAGGGAAATCAGCAATCTACTACAGGTGAATTACTTGTTTTAGTGACAGTTGTCTGTGTATATTGTAGGCTTTAACTACTTTTGTTTTGTATGTTGTAGGGTCTGCTAAAAAGAGACAGAAGGGAACAAAAAAGTCAAGCCAGAAGTCAACTCAGCAATCTGCTCCAGTACCTTCACAAGGAACAACTCAGCAATCTACTCCAGTACATTCACAAGGAACAACTCAGCAATCTACCCAGGAGGGAAGCAAAATTTCCAGCCAGAAGTCAGCTAAAAAGTCAACTGTCAAATGGAAAGGGAACATACAAGGCATCAGTTAAAAAGTCATAGTTTGACTTTTTTGTGATAAATGGACATGTTTGACTTTTTTGTGGTCTTTATGACCTTTTTGTGCTGTTGGCTGTTTGGACAACTTTAAGTTATGTAATAACTCTCTAGGATAACTTGTGGTGATGTTATAACTCTTTAGGGTAACTTTTGGTAATGTTATAACTGTTGGTTATGTAATGGTATAAGTCTTGCTTATGGTCTTTATGCATTTTGGTTGATTGGTCATTATACTATGTAGTTTTGGTCATTACATAGTGCAGATTTGGTCATTACAGCTTGGACAACATACACAGATTTGGACACTTGCAGTTTTGACCCATATGCATTGTGCAGTTTGGACACTTGCAGTTTTGACCCATATGCATTGTGCAGACCCGTTATGCATTGTGCAGTTTGGACACTTGCAGTTTTGACCCATTAGGCATTGTGCAGTTTGGACACTTGCAGTTTTGACCCATATGTGCAGACCCATTATGCAATGCAGATGTGCAGCTATATGTGCAGACCCATTAGAGGTATGTTTCTTGTTATATCATGACCTTTGACATTTGGTGGTCAAAATACAGTTTGGATATGTTGACTAATCTGGTAATATCAATACATGTGCAGATATATACAATCAAGGACTAGGATTTTGCATTAAATTTCATCAAAAGTGTACAATTACAACAAGAACACAATTCATACTACCTAAACATATACAACACTATGCTAATGCCAATAAACAAGGTTAACACATATTGCTTGTTCCATTTCGACTCTGTTCCAGATATCTTTGCTTTCAACCACCTATTCTCTTCTACTAAGACCATGTTTTCATATTTCAGGTCTTCTGAACTGAACCTGCACTGGGATGCATGTTGGTTGAACATTTTGTCGACATCTTCTTTCCATAAGAAGAACTTGCAGTCTGATCTCTGCAAAAGCCAACAACACCTCAGTTAATCAATCAATTCAAGAAAAATACTCGGAGTTAAGGTGGAACATACCGGCCAATGAGAGCATCCATAGAATTGTTGACCTTGCCGCACACTTTTCCGTCCAACAACTCGAACAACTGCTACAACATCATGATGGCAGTACACATTACCCTCCAAATCAACCTTAAACAATTTAGGGTTTCTGGATACTGTGGATGAAGACGTAGAAGAGGAGCTCATTTTGATTCAAGATTAGGGCTTGTTCTTCACGGAAATCGACCGGATCGTATGTTGATGATGGATTTGCTCCAAGGTGCGTCTGATTTGCTCTATGAGTTAGGATTAGGGTTTACAGAATGAGTTTGTTAGGGATTGGGGGTTTTAAAGAAGGTGAATGAGTATACTTTACATAATGAGTTTGTTAGGGATTGAGTGAACTGATACTGTGTTTTGGGGATTATAAACTTCAACGAATGAGGGATTATCCACATCAACTCATGTATGACACGTATGAAATGCCACATCAGATTAAATTGCCACATAGGCTAATTTTAGTAACCTGGTTAGTGAATATTTAACGAGGGGGTGCCATGACAATCGATGTGTTAAGTTGGGAGTGGTCTGAGCCAAAGTGAAAGTTGAGAGTGCCATCGGCCAAATGGCCATATTTGGGGGTGTTTAAATCCATTAACCCTATTTATTAATGTATAATTTCTAGAAATAAAAAAATATATAAAAAAAGAAATAGATTACACATGTGTTTGATCATTACCAGTGAGTGAGTATAAAATGGGGAGTGAAATGAGGACTTGACATGACATAATATTATTGGCTAGAGAATAACTCAAACACTCAATAGTGATTGATCACTCCTCCAACCTAACATTAATATAAACACTTAAGTTGATTTTGTGAGAATATGGTAATCTCTATGTTACGACAAAGAAGTATTTGGGTAAAAGTGTGGTCTTTTTCTTAATCACAATAAATATTAAAAAGCCCGGGTGAAAATTTGTAAACATTTATCTCGACCGATTTATTTAGAAATATAATGAATAAAACATCGATAGAAAACTATGAGAGTGGAACTAAAGAGTATAAAAAGTTGTTGTGAGTGGAGGAGAGAGAAAATATTACTTTCATCTGTATATTTGGGGGGACACTGTTCACCCCCTATAATTTTTTAATATATTTTGAAAGTGTTTGTTAGTGGAGGAGAGAGAAAATATAATGATAAATGTATAAGAAATATTATTTAATTAAAAATGAGAGAGAAAATATAGTGTTTTTAGTGTAATTTAGGGTGAAAATATGGTGGGATAGATGTGAATGCTCTAAGATAAATTAACTAGCGCACCCACCTTGAATCGCTACACATCATTATGTGTGTGTGATTATGTCTCTTTTTTATCTTTAGACAATATATTCGTGAGTATTTCTTTCTAAAAGCTAAAAGTAATATATTCACGAGCTCTATTTTGATTAAAACTTTGTTCGACAAAGAATGATGTAAAAACATAACATCAATAGTCAAAACAAATTATTTAGCTAATCTTTGTTTCCGTGACAAGAATGTTTGTAATCAAAATTTGGTTGGATTTTACTCCCCGTTGTCATACATTTTAGTTTTAGTGCCGAGTATTTATTTTCATTTTCATTGAATTATTAAGAATGACGAGGAACAGAGTGAATTTTTCTGTTAAATAGATTATTTAAAGGACATAACAAATTTAGTGAGTTGAAAATGTCTATAAAGTTGATAACATGGATCAATGGGGTGGGTGGGTGCGTGGGTCAGGGGGTGGGGTGCAGGAGGGTAAAAAGGGCATTTCAAAAAGATCCAACCTATAGTCGAAGGAACCCTCGTGCGCCATCTCGATCATTTGCTCCCTTCTTTATCATCTTTCATCATTAGTCGCATGCCCCTCCTCTTAATTTAAGCATCTCTATTCCTTCTCACGCCTTCAAAATCAAATGGTTGATTTGTTATTATATATTATAATATAATAAAAGTCAGAAAAATATCTAGATTAGTTCTTAACTTACACCAATAGTGGTAAAACGGTATTCGGGTGTGTGAAATTGTACACCTTCTCAAATCTCAAGTAGCCGATGGTTCAAGTGCCATGCCATGGACGGACAATAGTGTAAAATTAGGAGTACATTAGTTTGCGGTAGAAAAGTACCCAACTTAGTGTTTCGACTAAACTGGAGACTAATTTAACTTCAATTTTTTATCGAGTTTCATATTATGAGATTCAAACTAAACCAACCTAAATAACCAAGTTCAATATATAAATATATGTTTTTATTATATCTTGAATAAAACTACATGAATTGACTTATATGTATGTTTTCTTTGCCCTTGTTATTTTGTTCGAGTCAACACAAATTTATATAAGAGTATCTAAGTATTGAAGGGAGAGGTGAAGTGATTTTAATATCCATGACTTTAAGGTGTAATGGTTGGTTTGTTCGGGTTTTCAGCTTCTTGTTGGCCTGATTTTTCTATTTATATAGAAGTCTTGCCGTTTTTGCAAGTTTGTTATGAGGTCGTTAAAAATCTTGATAACTTAAAAGTTTTTTTTTTTTTAATTTAACTTATCAAGTGATGAAAATTATACAAACTTTGTATTTTAAGACAGAAAGTGAGATGATATTAAACAGAAACCGAGTGACTGGACAAGTCTACATCGAATTCCCAGTGTAACGAATCAAACCGATACCGAGTGACTTTCAACCGCATCATGCGGGCAAATCCTACTAGCTCATGGGCGCAGCTATTAAGGGGCCGGGGGGCCAACCCCCGAACTTTTCGCTTAGTAGTGTATATATATGTGGTTTTCGTATAGAAACTTTGGGTATATACGTTTTCGATCCTCGTCAGAAATCTCAAGCTTCGCCACTGTACTAGCTTATTATTATAAACTAGGTCCATTAAGAGATAATTATTGTATGCTTTCTTCTTAAATATTGCGGTTACCTTCTAATCAGAGTCCGTGTAAAATAGGATGGTTTGGTGTTGAACTAGATGTTGCGTATGCTGGTATATCCAAAATACAGGGCGTACTTAATCAACCTTTTTTTAAGTTTTCTAAGCCATAGGTAATATGTGGAATAATATTCCAAGATGAATGTTAGATGTAGGGCTGTAAACGAATCGAACGAACACAAACAAGGTTTTTTCGCGTTCGTTCGTTAAGGAAATAAATGTGTTCACGAACGGTTCATGAACGCTTACCGAACGACATTTTATGTTCGTGTTCGTTCATTAAGGAAATGAGTGTGTTCGCGAACGGTTCACGAACACAAATAAATTTGGAGAACGTGACGAAGGGTAAAGGTGGATGGACTCTTATTGTGGAACGGAGGTCGATCGTATTCGTCGATGTAAATAAAGAGAAATGAAAGGAAATGATGCATAAACAAGGGAAATAGGGTTTCTTAGTTTAATTGTTAGGGTAATGATATAAATAAAAGTTTAATGGTAATAAATAAGTAAAAGTTTAATAATATAAAAAGTATAGATAAAATATATGAAAGTACAAAAATCTTTAATTAAAACACAAACATATGAACATAAACGAACGCAAATGAATGAATGTTCATGAACACGTTCACGAACACCTTACTGAACGTTCACAAACACAATTGAACGAACGAGACATCTGTTCATGTGTGTTCATTTAACTAATAGAACGGAATTTCTTGTTCATGTTCGTTCGTTTATTAAACGAACAAACATAAACAAACTTTCCGCCGAACGGTTTACGAACTGTTCGCTGAACGTTCGGTTTGTTTACAGCACTAGTTAGATGTGTATATTAGTTCGGTTGAGCGAAAACTCGTCTTAGCTCAATCTCATCTGTCTCAAGCTCAATGATCTTGATGAATTTTTAAACCCGTACCTGACTCGTTTGTGTATATAACAACCCATACATCTCTCTCTATATAGTATATATTATTTAAATATTCTTATCATTATTATCTATAATAATTTAATTACGATATTTATTATGTAATAATAAAAATTATGAATGTACTTATATAATTATGGTCCAGCAGTAGTCTCATGGCATTCCTTATGGAAGGTTACGGTTGGAGTCTCGCCTTAACCAATTTGCTCCAGGTTAAGCCAGAGAGTTTTCTCAATTGTTGGTGTGAGTTTCCTCCTGAACAGGTTGACTGGGTCACGACTTCTATTATTCTGACAGAAGGGTGGTCCGTTTGCAGGGCCAGCCCGTAAGGGGTGCGGGGTGGGCGCCGGCACAAGGGCCAAACCCTCCGAGAGCCCAAATGTTTTAATTTTGTATAGAATTTACGCTGTACAAGATATAATATTGTCAACTAGATTTTTCCCTTTAATTAATAAATTACTTCCTAAACTTAGCTAAAAGTAATTATTTAAATTACATCCACATAAATTTAAGTGATTGATGAGTTTATACTAAATTGAGATTTTCGAATAGAGCCCAAATTTTTTATCTTGCGCACAGGACCAAAATTTTGTTTGTGATTTTCGGAGACGGCCCTATCCATTTGCTAGAGTGATCCCCGTTCTTTGCTGTTAAAAAATAAGCCTTAATTTAGGCTAGAGTTTTGACTTTGATCTTATTAAAGCTCACCTCAATTCAAAATTTTAACGAGTATGCAGATTACGTATGTGTAGATTGTTCACACCTCTATTTGATACCCATGAGAGCTAACCTACGTACTAGCGTTTGTGGGTAGTGACAATGGATTATACATAAAGAAAACACACAGCAACTAATGACGGATTAACGTGCTTCCAATGATAAGCCGTACAAGACTTCAATTAGAGGCCTAGACGCCAAGTACCTAAGTAACGAATCTTGAAACAATTGAGTAAGCCCAACAATGGGTTTGTTCTTGAAGGTATCAAACTACTGGATAAGCGCTTTTACTATTTTAGTAGAGACAAATTTTTGGTCAATCAATAATTAAATAAAAGAGTAAACTATCAAAATGGTTCCCGAGGCTTGGTCACTTTTACCATTTTAGTCTAAAACTCAAATCTTTTGAATCTGGGTCACTGTGGTTTCAATTTTGTTGCCATTTTCATCCAAAAGTAAAACCTAATCAGATTTTTCAGTTAACATCTAGATTTTTCAGTGATCAAAACATGTTGAAGATGATCAAAACCTTTGCCAGTGACCAACACCATATTAAGAATGATTAAAACCTGTTAAAAAAAGCGGGATGTTAACTGAAAAATCTGACTAGGTTTTGCTTTTGGATGAAATGGCAACAAAATTGAAACCACAGGGATCCAGATTCAAAAAGTTTTAGTTTTGTATTAAAGTGTCAAAAGTGACCAAAGCTCAGGGACCATTTTGGCAGTTTACTCTAAATAAAATAAATAAATTATGATTTATAATATTAGAGATCTTTATTGGTTAGGCAATCCTTAATTTCGTATGTGTTAGGCTGAGAGGGGTAGTCACTTCTTGAGAAGAGATAAACTCTTCACCCACCCAATCATATCTTGTCATGTAATCAATTTGCACTAAAACATAAGGGTTGGTCACCTCTTTTGAGAAGAGGTAAGCTACTTTTTTTTAAATATAAAAAAATTATGATTGTTTGAAAAAAGTGAGCCACACCATTATCCAACTCTCTCTCATCTTCCCTCTTCGTGACTACTCACCGCTTACACTTAATCACCCCACTCACCCAAGTGTTGGCAATGGTGTTACCACGAGGTTAACTCACTCAATCACCCCACTTCACCTATCCACCCGTTCTCTTATGTATTATTTAACACTTGATTGACAATGGATGACCAAACATTCTCAGAGGGTGTTTGGGGTTGAGTTTTGAAAATAGATTATGTTTTTTAAATAATCAGAATCGGATAATTATTGTAACAAAACGTGATGTTGAAAGATAGTGTTTGGATTTGATTATGTTGCTTGATATCACAATAATCAGATAATCAACTATTTGAGTGTTTGGCAAATATATATTTAAAAAATAAACAAGTGAAAATCCTTTTCTATACGCAAATAATCAATTTTTGGAAAACTGCGTTTTGTTACAGTAAGGGGGGAGCTACTTTTGGAAAACTGCGTTTTGTAACTTTCTAAACACAAATAATCCATTTTTTAATTTTTTTACCCAAACACTCAAAACTGATTATTTACGATTTCAAAACTCAATAATCTAAAAATCTCCTTCAAAACTCAACCCCAAACACCCTCTCAATTAATCACACATAAGAGATGTTCTACTTCTGCATTACGAAAGTAAATGGCAAGAAACATTCATACAATTTTCACTCTTTTATTTAAAGTTTATAGGGTAAATTACATTTTTCGTTCTTTATGTTTATAGCGGGTTGCAATTGATTAACTTTAACTTCAATAATTACCGTCACAGTCATTTATTTAGAAAAAGGTATTATACCTTTCGTCCTTTAACACTAACCAGATTAAAAATTTAAGTTAAATTCATTCACTTAAGGGTATCATAGTCATTTCATGCTTTTATTTAATTTTTTCTTAATAAATAAAACAAAAAATTACATATATAACATATCTCCCCCAATTCCTAACCCTAATCACTCAGCCATCTATCTCTGTGCTTCTTTCTCCCTTTCTCCAAAAACCATCTCACAAAAAAAAAAAAAAAAAAAAAACCAAATAAGCAAAGGCAAATTGGATTTAAATAATCCCAACTCACTGTTATTGGCCAATAATAATCCCAACTCATTTAATCACCAATAATAATCCGAACTATTCACTTTTGTTTATAAAATACTCCCAGTTAAAAAAACACTAACTAGGTTAAAAAATTGCTGATGTGGCTTGCCACGTCACCTGCCACATCAGTTGCCACGTAATTGAAAAATGCCACGTAGACTGCCACATCAGCTGCCACGTCATCGAAAAATGCCACGTAGACTGCCACATCAGCTGCCACGTCATCAAAAATGCCACATCAACTGCCACGTCATATGACACATCAGCTAAAAGGGCCACATCAGATGCCACATCAGCAATTTTTTAACCTAGTTAGTGTTTTTTTAACTGGGAGTATTTTACAAACAAAAGTGAATAGTTCGGATTATTATTGGTGATTAAATGAGTTGGGATTATTATTGGCCAATAACAGTGAGTTGGGATTATTTAAATCCAATTTGCCATAAACAAATAAACAATCATAAGAACACTAATGCAAAAATAACAGAAGAAGCCCAATTACCGTGTCATCAAAGAAGAAACCAACAACTTCGAAAGCGGCTTCCACAAAGTTTCAATCAATACTTGAAACTGGTCTGAAGGCAGTAATCCTAGCATTCCAGATATAGTCCTTTTCATGGCATCCACAGTAGTAGGCGGAACATCTTTCTGAATAATACTCACATCCAACGGCTCAATCTCTTGAATCAACTTCAACAATAACGATTTCTACTCAAACAAACAAGACTCAATAAGGTCTCTCCGCGTCATTAACAACCACAGATTACACTCACGAAATATATTTAAGGTCACAACAAATTCAAAGCAATCCAATCCAATCCAATTCAACAAACAAATCCGTATAATTAACAAACACGCGTCGAAACAAACACAGATTCCAGGTCCTGTATACTTAAGGCCATAACAGATTTAAAACAATCAGATTGAATGAACAAACAAACGAACACGCAAAGAAAGAAACACAGATACCAGCTTCTGTATAATTAAGGTCATAACAAATTCAAAGACATTAGATTAAATGAAACCACACGCATCGAAACAAACATAGATTCCAGCTCCTATATGTTTATTTAGGGTCATAACAGACTCAAAAGAATTAGATTGAAGAACCAAACAAGAAATTGCACGCACCGAAACAAACAAAGATTCCAGCTTCTGTATATTTAAAGTTATAAAAGACTAAAAAAACAATTAGATTGAATGAACACACATCGAAACAAACATAGATTTTAGCTCCTGTATATGTACGGTCATAACAGACAGTCAAAAAAATTAGATTGAATGAACAAAGACAAATTCTAGCTCCCATATATTTAAGGTCATAATAGATGACAAGTGATTAGGGTTAGGAATTAGGGGAGAAAGAAGCAGAGAGATAGGGTTAGAATTGGGGGAGATATGTTATATATGTAATTTTTTGTTTTATTTATTAAGAAAAATTAAAATAAAAACATAAAATAACAATGATACCCTTAAGTGAATGGATTTAACTTAAATTTTTTAACCTGATTAGTGTTAAAACACGAAAGGTGTAATGAATTTTCTAAATAAAGAATTTTGACTATAATTATTGAATCCATTACAACCCGTTACAAACATAAAGGACGAAAAGTGTAATTTTTACCCATATTTATTTACGTGAAAGGGAAAATGAAAAACCGGTCAAACAAGATGAATGACACCAAATCTTTTTGAAAATATAATTAATTGCTTTAATTTTCGTAGTTACATTTAAATATCTAGTGTACCGTTTATTTATAGAATTAAACAAGTACATTTTTTATTTGTTATTCATGTACAACATTAAATAGTATTGCTACAACTTAACCGAGACCAAAGTGTCCCAAGAAGGTTTATCCTTTCAAACTCGAGCTAAATCTAGAAACATTGTTAGCCATAATTTAAGAAACAACTGTTCTAATTATACACAAACCTTGTTCATTATTAATGTTAGAGTAAATTACGTTTTTGGCCCCTGTGGTTATATCAGTTTTACTCTTTTGGCCCAAAATAAGAATTTCTAACAGATTTGCCCCCATGGTCCTTATATCTAACTGTTTTGGCCCCTAAATCTAACCAACCCCTAACTCAGGTTACTTTATGGGTCACATGCATGTCACATGATGTCTATTTTGGTAATTTTACCCCCCCCCCCCCTTAATATGTCTCTATAAATTAAACACTAAACCCCTATTTTTTCACTTCATCTTCTTCACTAAATCATCTTCTTCTTCGACAGTTCATTCAAAACCCTAATTTCATAGCTGATAAAGATGGTGATATGCAGATGTAGGTTGCCTTCTGTCCTTCGAACCTCCCATACTCAAGCGAATCCTGGAAGACGATTCCACTGCTGCACGATAAGGGTAATTTTTCAAATTTTTTTCTTATCCTTTCCATCCTACCAGATGTCAATGTTGTTAAGAAGACGACTATACTGGGTATTTCAGGGTAGTCGAGGCTGTGGTTTTGTTGCTTGGGCTGACCCCCCTCCCCCCACATGTCCAAACTGTTCAGAAGTGTCAGCAGAGTTAGAGAGGATGATACGAATTAATGAAGATGCACGAAAGACCATTGCTGAAAATAAGAGATTGAAAGTAGTAATTTTGTTGAGTTGGATGCTGTTTGTTATATATGTCTTGACCCAGTAATTAGAATCTTGTAATTTACTATTTTGGATGTGTAATGTACTTATGTATTGTTTTGGAATGCAATGTAATGTTGTTTGGCTGTTTCGGATGCAATGTAATGTTGTTTGAGTGTTTCGGATGCGATGCGATGTAATGCAGTTACAAAACTATTGGACCCAAATGACCAAAATTATGCAGCTGCACTTAAACAACTTGCAGCTGCAGTTACATCACTTGACCAAAAATATATTGCAGCTGAATTAAATACCAACCACCAAATAGTGTGACCAAACAACCATATTTAATAGATCAAACAACCATAGTTAATAGACCAAACATCCATAAGTGTTAATACATCTAACCATCCAAAAAGTACCAGTATCTAAAACATCCAAAACATCCAAAAGGTAATAACACAAAATGACAGACCCAACAAAAGTAACCTAAAACTTAAACTTGTGATGCAGCATCTTCAAACCCAACAAACTTCAAACCGCCCTTCTCCTTGCATCCTCTCATGTTGTGTCCCTTCTGTTTGCAAACCTTACAAGTGACAGACCCACCTTTCCTAGTAAGCTTCCCCTGTTTTTCAATGCTTTGAGAAATCACCTCAGCAGTCTTCTGTTTCTTCTCATAACCTATTTCAGTAATCATGTGATTTAGCTCAATCACAGAAAATGTATCAGAATCCACCATATCAACATGGTCAATCGTTCCATCAACATACCTCTTAACGGGGGAATTCACAAAGACACCACCATGGTTGATTCTTAGAGTGAATATATTAGGAGATTCCCCTGTAATGAAGAAATTACCATTCAACAATCAGTGATAAACTATAAGATTTTAAGAACATTACTGGGATAATCTTAAAGCAATGATTTTTTGATGTTAGAAACACATACCGTACACTTCGTAAGGATCAAACTTCTCCTTTTTCTCACGAACCCACCAGAGGGTTAAAACCATTGTCGTACAACTTGATCGTCGTCCTTATTCAGCTGGTTTGATCACTGGTTTCTTCAATGGAGGTTTGGGGGTTTCTTGGAGAAGGTGATACGAATTGAAGGGTTTTGGTGTTAATGAGTTTGGTTTGTTTTTATTATGTGTCAGTATGGGATATTAAAGGGGGGGGGGGGGGTAAAATTACCAAAATAGACATCATGTGACATGCATGTGACCCATAAAGTAACCTGAGTTAGGGGTTGGTTAGATTTAGGGGCCAAAACAGTTAGATATAAGGACCATGGGGGCAAATCTGTTAGAAATTCTTATTTTGGGCCAAAAGAGTAAAACTGATATAATCATAGGGGCCAAAAACGTAATTTACTCTTAATGTTATTATGTTATTGTAACACTATTATTTATTTATTTATGACATAGTTCATATTAAACAGTTGACATAGCTTATCAACTTGGACCCACCTTTCTTCCAACTGGAGAATAAGAAGAGAGGTGGTGGAGCTATATTTATACCTCTCCAAACCTTGCCTTTACCACCACCACCTCTTCTCTTTCATTCTTCTTAGGTCACCGGAGTTCCTGCATAACAACTTACACCGATGGCGGAAACCGGCGGTGGAATCACGGTGGCTGAAAAACTAAAAGGATGGTTCCCAGAAAGGGTTCAACTCCACATAGCCATGCTTGCTTTGCAATTTGGTTATGCCGGTTTTCATGTCGTTTCTAGAGCTGCCCTAAATATGGGTATCTCGAAGATTGTCTTTCCAGTGTATCGAAACATTCTCGCCTTCGTCCTCCTCGTCCCTTTTGCTTATTTCCTTGAAAAGTACGTTTTATATTCGAATAACACACGTATTTTAATTTTAGAGTTGGCTAAACGTACCCTCCTAACCTACACATCCCTAGAGTAAAAGTTGAGGGTTAAATAACTAATTTAGTACGGGAAAGGTACATTTGGTGAAAATAATGGGATGTGGTACGTTTAGCATATACCCCTTGTTTTAACGAAGCAATGAATGCTGACATGATTTTTGTTCTAACAGAAAAGAGCGGCCTCCCATTAACTTGAATTTTCTTGTCCATTTCTTCCTCCTTGCGATCGTTGGGTATGAATATTGAATCAAACCCTTGATAATTAAAGTACATTTCCTAATGTTTTCGTGTTTTATGAACTTAAATATGTGTAACACATCAGGATCACCGCGAATCAAGCATTCTACTTGTTGGGCTTAGACAACACCTCTCCAACGTTCGCCTCCGCCATTCAAAACTCGGTTCCCGCCATCACATTCCTCATGGCCGTCCTTCTCCGGTACGCTCTCACCCCTTTACTATAGAATAACATTGATGCATGATATTTATTTAATCTATAGTATATTGATGAACTCATAAGAATCTTTTTTCATTTTTCATTTATCATAGTAAATATATAAAAATCATAATGCAATCATATTCAAACACATCTCTAATAATATATAACTTGAGTTGTTGCCTGCAGGTTAGAAAAGGTAAGACTAGACCGGAAAGATGGGATATCGAAAGTGGCCGGAACATTATTCTGCATAGCCGGAGCATCAGTGATCACCTTATACAAAGGTCCAACAATTTACAGCCCGTCTCCATCTCTAAACAGCATTAAGGAAGCTTCACCAGTGTTGAAGTCACTTGGTGATGCAAACGGAAAAAGCTGGACCCTTGGGTGCATATTTTTGATCGGTCATTGCTTGTCATGGTCCGGGTGGCTCGTGCTACAAGCCCCGGTCCTAAAGAAGTACCCGGCTCGGCTTTCTTTCACATCATACCAATGCTTCTTTGGAGTCCTACAGTTTCTAGTGTTAGCTGCGTTTATGGAGAGAGATATTAACGCATGGTTCATTCACTCGGGTGCTGAGCTCTTTAGTGTGTTCTATGCGGTTCGTGACTTAGACTCATGACCTCAACATATAATAATAAGTATTTTGATGAACAAAACCTCATAAATCATTTGATTTAATTTTTGATGAATAAAACCTCAAAATATATTATTTATTAAAAAATATTTTTTATAATCATATTTATCACGATATTTTATTTATAAAAGAAATTAAAAGTGTTTCGAAAAGTGCTCTGTTAAACGTACTCTTCTCCATTTTTACCGAACATACCCTCCTTTCCAAATCAGTCGTTCTACGGGCCGTATAATTAAAAGTTGAACGTACTTATACATGTTCTTATATGAGCCGTATAGAAGGATGACGTTTGTATGATATATTTTGTACGGGCCATTTAGATTTGTTTAAATGAATTAAAATCCCTCAAACCAAAAAGTGGTGTATTGAATAAAAGGTTAGTCCCTATGATGGATCGTATCCTACCGAGGCATGGTGCGGTCTTGAGGGCAACCCGGTTTTACCCAGCTGTTACCCCAGCGAGTCTCTCGTGTGGGGGCAGTATGATTTCCGGGCGTAAGTCAGTTTGTGCGCCGGCCGGGGCCCGATCGAACATCGCGTCCGGAAGAGCGGGGCTGACGGGGGAATGTCTTTGACATGAACCCGGAGACCTGATCGGTTTGTACAGAGAAAGTCTCCTTCCAAAAAAAAAAGAATAAAAGGTTAGGTTTAGCCAACCAACTAGAAAAAGCGTTTTTAGTTCTTTTACCAATCAAAGCCTCAATACCCATAAACATAAACATGTGACCAACTCATTTTTAACACCTCAAACCAACACTTCAAACTTACTAATTTATTATTTCTACATGTTTGATTTTTCTTTGTTGAAAATGATAGGATAAAGGGTGTAATTTAATATACTAATATGTTATATAAATACAGGGTGTGGTCGCATCAGGGATTGCATTTGCTGTACAGATATGGTGCATTGACAGGGGTGGCCCGGTGTTTGTAGCCTTGTATCAACCGGTTCAAACCCTTGTGGTTGCTATCATGGCCTCAGTTGCTCTAGGCGAAGAGTTTTATTTGGGCGGGTACATGACTAACCTAACCTAACTTAACCTAACCATCACAAGTTCACAACCCTACCACACACGTGCACACACATTCACACACAAATTCAATATTGTAAGCATTTTGAGCTCATTAAAATTACAGGTTTTTGATGATACATTGATTACTCACATCTATCATATTCAAAGTTAAGTACAACGAGCTATAATAATTCAGGAGATAGTAGTAATGTAGTTGCAGACAAACCCACATGTACTTGCACAACCCATAGTCTAAAGATTATCTGTATTGTGGGTCAAACTACATACATGATCTCAAGTTCTCAACAACTATTATATATTGTGGGTCCCTAAAATACAACAATCTTATTAATATATGTATATATGATTACCGTACACGGTCAAAGAATGACATTGTTTAATGTGCGTGGTGTGCAGAATAATAGGAGCGGTGTTGATCATCACAGGCTTGTATCTTGTGTTGTGGGGAAAGAGTGAAGAAAGGAAGTTGATGCTACAAAATCAGCCTGGATTGGGTCAAGCCGTCACGGACCATGGTGTACCGAGGTTAACAGGCCATCCCAAGTCGTCGATCACTCAACCTCTACTCCCTCAGTCGACCGAAAACGTTTGATCAACATAACACTTACGTTTTTTTAACTAGTGTGTGCTTTTGGGACTTGGAAAGAAAAATTATGGAAGTTTCTATGCATCTATTATGTAAGAGAAAAAAAAAAAAAAAACGTTTGGTGTGTTTAATGGATTTGGGTGTTCCCCTTTTTAATTAGTATTGGAATGATTAGATTAAACATTACAATATTCTACGTACTTATAGTCTATTTCAAATTGTGTAATTTCGGTTTCTTGAAAGAAATACCGTTATCATAACATGTAAATATATTGTATGATGTTGTATAATATTTTGAATCTATAAATTTTTATTCTAAAAAAAGATATGGTGTCTATATTCATGACGGTAGCATGCCATCCACTTTAGGGAAAAGGAAAGTGAGAGGAAAGAACATATAATGATTAGTGTTAATTAAAATTGGGACCACGCATTATTAACAATAGATTTGATGTTATGAAATCAAACAAGATATGAATACCTATAATATCATATAAGGATTTCTATAAAAGTAGTTGAATATTTGTCAATATAGTTTGGTTGCAAGGGAAAAAAATATGAAGGTTGTGAATTTGAATGAGTGCAAATGTTTAGTGTAAATTAGGATCACCGCAGATGGATTAACAGGCAAACTTCTAACCCAAATTAAGATTATTCATCTTATAGAGGTACGTTTTGACAAATTAACCAAATTTTATTTGAAAGCATAAGGCAAAATTTTATTAAACAAATTAACCAATAATCTCTAGATCAAGTAGTGGAGGGCTTGCATTTCTTTTGAGAGATGCAGGTTCGACTCCCACTTGGTGCAAAGTGAGGCACTGGTGGGCAATTATAGGAGACCCAGGGAAACCTAGGTTGGATCCTTGAGCCAAACGGGTTTTACCGGTAATTTCACTGTCGTGCCTACGGGCGGGTGGGTTACCGGGTTTTTCCCGGAATTGGTGGTGGACTCGGGTTACTCTCGGAGTACTCCGTTTGTCCAGTGGGTGCCCCGAGAGTGCTCGGGATTGAGTTTGTTGGCCGTTCAAAAAAAAAAAAATTTGGTTACTCAATAATTAATGAACACCTAAGATGATTTCTTAATATGTCAAAGCTTTTTTAACCGCAAATATCTTGCTCTTGTGAGAATTAAGCCAAGACTTCACATTTAAGTGTTTTAAAAGGTTTTATCTTGCCACTAGACCACCAATTACAATGATAAAATAATCAAAACTGAAGTATTGTATCAGTCGAGAACTGTTTATAAAAAAGATATAATTAAAGTATTATTATATTTTATAGAGATAAAATTCCATTGTATTGTCTAACTAATGACACTAGTAATCCTCACGTGTTCAATAGATTAAAAACACTGGTAATATGATATAATCCGGCGTCAAACTTACTGAAACTACAGTCTACAAGGGGCTTAGTAGTATTTTTTAGTTCCCTTTAAACTTAGTTTTCTTTTATTATGGCTTGCTAATCAAGAGTACTTGTTGGCTAAGTAAGGGATTATGGTAAGTCTAGTTAATCTACTAACATAAAAAGGATGTTAGATCAGGAAGGTTTTTTCTTTTTTAGGGGGGCGTAAATGAGCCGTTCACGAGCTACTCGAGAGGGTATCGATAAAAAGCTCAAAACAAGCCGAGCCTAATCAAGCCCGAGCCTCAAATAAAGCTCCTTGAGTTATCGAGCTCGAGCCTTGAATAGGAAGATTGTTTAGGCCCGTCGAGCCTTAACGAGCCTTGTATATTTTTTAAGTTTTAACTTAACTCTTTTTAAACTTCTATGTATGAATTAATATTCAGCCGAGCTTGAGAAAAAACATTGGCTTGTTTAAGGTACTCTAGGCAAGCTCGAGCTGAGCTTTAGTTCGCTTAAGGTTTTTCTGATTTATTTGGAGTCAAGCCGAGATGATCTCAAGCTTCAGTTTCTGTACGAGCCAAGCTCGAGCTTCAGCAAAACCTTACAAGATGAGGTCGGGTAGTGTAAGGCTCAGGCTCTGCTCCTAATTAATTACGATGAGTATTTTGAGCCTTTAGTTATTGAGAGATAAACTACTTCTTGAATTTTAGACACTATCATTGTTATTATTTATTATCTAAAAAAAAAAAAAAAAAAACTACACCGATTTGTTTTTCACTTATAATCCACCAATGCACGGGGAAGAATAGTCAAAGCCCATAAATATAGCCCAACTTTGCATAACACATGACCATTCCAGTGAGTCCCAGACCCAGTGTTGATCCAATATCCCCAGTCGAACATATACAATAATTTTTTTTTTCAAGAACGGCTTCAACATTAAATGATAGGGGCGAAAGGAAGGAGTGAGGGATGTAAAGGACTGATACTCCATTGATCTTTCAGTGATCCAAATTTGCCGTTCAAAAAAAATTGTAAAATCTATGCTAATATCTAAAAGGCCCCTTGCAAATTGCAATTATTTTACATGCAACCAAGGCCCCAATTACTTTCTGTAAGCACATCCACCTTCATTGTTGAGACCACTAACCTTCCGTATTCCCTACCAAATTCGCGTCCACAAACGTAATTCACAACATCAGGTGTTTAGCCTAGTCGATTTTCATGACAATCGGCATATCGCAGTACACATTCTAGATTAATTTTTAGCAAAATGTAAATCACTATTCACATTCCATGTTCATTATTATTAATTCAAGAATGCTCAAGATTCCATCTAGGTAATGGTTTTTAGATTACTCGATTTTGTTAGTTTACGGCTAAAAGCCGAATTTATTAAGCATCCATGTTCGTAAATTAAAACTTATAGCTTGATTTAATATTTAATCAACCCTATAGTTTTACATTTTATATTATTAATCATAACTGATTGTTGAACTTAATAACGAACCGATGATTTCCAGAAACTAGCAACTCATATTATCATTACTTAACTAATTCATATATAACAAACACACTCTAATACAGAGCTAAGATGATAACTAACTACCTAGTTGTCACTAACTAACTCATGCTTAGATGACACTAACTAATTCATATATAACAAACACACTCTAATACAGTTTGTTATTTGTTATTTGTTAGATGTCTACATCAAGGTGACGTCAGCTGATGCTACTCTGATTCTATCTCTGTGTATATATAGATCATGAACATCTTTATGATTTGTATCAATTTTTCAAATAAATCGTGAGACCTAGAACACAGTATCATTAGGTGAAGGGGAGCAAGATTTTGTAATATCAAATTTAGTGATTAATATACATGATAATTATGTGTTTGTTGAATTCAGTGTGTTGTTGACTCATTCTGTTACTAATTTTTGTTTATTATAACTGTTCTTATTGAAGAACACTACTTTAGATCCCAAAACTCGATATCAGAGCATCGTTCTTTAGTGTTTGAGTTAACTATCAATTTAGAACAGAGTTTGATGCTCGTAATTGGTATTACATTCGTACGGTCTATAAAATTCGTGACATATCCTTAAAACTGACCAGAAATCTAACTTTCTTATCTTAAAGAGTTAACTACTTTCCTAAACTTATTTGATTCGCAACTTATAAACAATGTATTAACCCTATTTCCCGCTAATAACATTAATTAGCTATATATTACAGAACCTAACATGTGTCGAAACATCACCAATTAACACCATGCTTATCTAGAAACTAAAACTTGTCCTTACACACTATACCTGTGTTGTAGCATTTGCATAGGACAACACTCGCAATCTATTTTTGAACCTTGTGTGGAACATCAAACAAGCTATCATGTGAGTTTTATTGCCTCTTTTTACAACTTTTCAACTTTGGGGTGGAAAACACGCATACAACTACTACAAGTTTTTCATACAAGTCATGCTACAATTTTGGGGATTGGGTATTTGTTAAATAGCTTTTACACAATTTTGGGGATTGGGTATTTGTTAAATAGTTTTTACATGCTGCAAACAAGTTCAATTATCACACATAAGTCCCCTCATTACAACACTACCCAACCATTAATTAACTTTGGATAAGACATCGATAGTACGTTGATAGATCTATTGGTTTGACTAACCGAGTAGATATCTGGATGTTCAAAATTCGACTACAAGAACAATAGTTTGACATCCCGTGATAAGGAGTCAGGCGTTAGGGGGCTACAGTCACTAGGGTTGGATAATGATGACATGTATTTAAATTTATCTGCCTATATGCTTAACTTGTTTGTGATTTGGTATAACTACGTCATGACATTTCTCAAAACCTATGAACTCACAGATTTTTAGTTGACACGTTTTAACAAAATTTTCAAGTGATGAAAGCTAGAGAATAGAGACTGTTGAATGCTCACACATAGGATTCATGCAGAGGACCTCGATATTTAATAATAGGAATTTATCTGTTTTCTCATTTAATGTTTGAAAATTTTGGGTTATTCTAAAAACATGTATTTCTTTATTTCAAGTGCTATGCAATTCGCCGTGCCCCGGCATTTCCGCCTTAAGCCGAGGTGTGATGGTTTATCAAATAAAAAGCTTAAGTAATTACACAAAACTGTTAAATAGTATAATTCGTTATATATGAATTGAATGAAAGAGGTCAAAAATTAAAAAAAATATTTTTTTAATAAACTAGAGAAAGGCATTTAGGCCATGTGTAGTCATAACGTCCCTTTGTGGGCGTTATGCGACACGTGGCGCGCCACGTGTGCGGGTAGGCGTTATGGGGCGTTATGCATTTTAAGCCCGTAGTCATAAAGCCCCCGCCTAATCATTACTCAATTATTAATTTCTATTTTTTAATAATTCTTCTCCGGCTGTCTTCTTCTCTGGCCTGTCTTCTTCTCCGGCAACCAAGTTCACCGGAAAAAATGGTGATGATGATCTTCTTCTCCCCACCAATCTTTTAACCCCAGAAAATAAAAAAAATAAAAAAAAATCAAACAAACACACCCCTCTTCTTCTCCGGCCTGTCTTCTTCTCCGGCAACCAAGTTCACCGGAAAGAATGGTGATGTTTGAGTGGGGAAAACCAGAAAATAAAAAAAAAAATAAAAAAATTCAAACAAACACACCCCTCTTCTTCTCCGGCCTGTCTTCTTCTCCGGCAACCAAGTTCACCGGAAAAAATGGTGATGTTTGAGTGGGGAAAACCAGAAAATACAAAAAAAAAATAAAAAAATTCAAACTTCAATCCATCACGCCGCTATGGAGGTCGCGCCTCACCTCAAAATCATCTGCATACCGCCCCTTGTGGCGGTGTTCCTGGGCGTTTTCGGGCGCCATGTGATGTCTTGGGCGGTATATGGAGCCCCATTACACACAGTCTTATAACGGACCATTTATCACGTCTGACAAGTGTAAAAGCAAACTAGCCGTAATCATATTTGATAGCTAAGATGGCCTAGTGGGCCCTTAATCTAGTGACACGTAATGGACTAGTAAGTCCCCTCATTACAACACTACCCAACCATTAACTTTGGATAAGCCATCAATAGTACGTTGATAGATTAATTGGTTTGACAAACTCATCCAGTGTCCCCGAGTAGAGACGGAGTAGAGATTTGGATGTTTGAAATCTAACTATAAGAACAACAGTTTGAGGTCCTGTGATAAGGAGTCTTAGGGCATGTTTGGCTAAGCTTTTCAAACTAACTTATTGGCTTATTGACTTATCAAAAAGCCAATAAGCTCCTTATAGTGTTTGGCAAATGAAAAAGTGCTTTTAAAAATGACTTTTTGATATGAATGTAAAGGAGTTTTTGAAAAGTCAGGAGATTGTGACTTCTTGTTTAGCTTATAGCTTTTCAACCAACAAATTACCAACCTTATGAAAGAATGTCCATTTTAGCCATTTTACATCAATAAGCTAAGCCAAACACTTTTTAAAAAACAACTTATTGACTTATTGGCTTTTCTCACCCCACAAGCTAATCCAAACACTTTTTTTAAAAACTCATTTTCAAAAAGTCATTTCTCAAAAGTCCTTTTTAACTCTAATAAGCTTAGCCAAACATGCCCTTAAGACATGTATTTGAATTTATCAACCTATATACCTAACTTGTTTGTGATGTGGTACAATTACGTCATTACATTTATCAAAACCTATGAACTCATAGATTTTTAGTTGACGCATTTTAACAAGTTTTTCTGGTGATGGAAACTAGTGGATAGAGACTGTTGAATGCTCATACGTAGGATTCATGCAAGGGACCTAGATATTTAATAATGGTAATTTATTTGTTTTCTCTGTATGAACAATTTGGCGATCCGTCGGAATCGGTGGACCATATCTTTACCGGGTGTGAGCTGTCGGGTTTTATTTGGAACCGGCTGTGTTCGTGGATAGGAATTCCCAATTTTTTCGCTTTCTCTTTCAGCGACATTATGAACCTGCATTTTAATGTTGCGGTTGAGAAGAAGGCCAAAGTGATTATTTTCGGTTTGGTTATTGTGGCCTGTTGGTGCGTATGGAAAGCTAGGAACACTAAGATATTCTCGGGTGTCAATGCTAAAAGGGAAGAGATCTTTGGGGAGGTCAAGTCGCTTAGCTTTTTTTGGCTCAAAAATAGGTCCAGGTTTTCTGATTTAGCTTGGGATGATTGGTGTATTAGCCCATTGTATATGTTGTAGTGTTTTTCTGGTTCTGTGCTGTTTTTAGCCTGGCCGGGTTGTTTATAAAAGTTATCTTTCAAAAAAAAAAAAAAAGCTATGCAATTCGTCATGCCCAAGCGTTTCCGCCTTAGGCCAAGGTCTGATAGGTTGTCCAATAAAAAATTAAAGTATTTACACAAAATTGTTAAATAGTATAAATTGTTATATACGAATTGAATGAAAGAGGCCATAAATTAATAATATTTGTTAGAGTTAATAGCCAAAATGGTCCCTGAGGTTTGCTCACTTTTGCCACTTTAGTCCAAAATCCAAAATTTTTAAATCTGGGTCCCTGAGGTTTGCATTTTATTGCCATTTTAGTCCAAATTTCAAAAACCCCATTTTTTAACTATTGTAACCAGCCTATTTTGTCCTTTTGTGCAGGGGTATTTTGGTCATTTTTATGCCATTTTCACCAGATCATCTCTCTCAAAAGAATACAGATTTCATCTCTTAACCTCAAACAAAAAACCCAGACAGATTTCATTTTTATGCCATTTTCACCACCACCGTTCTATCACCGGCACCAGAACTCCACCACCGCCACAAACCCTCATCACCGGCACCAGAACTCCACCACCGCCACCATCAACACCCACCCATCAACAATGAATCATCATCATCTGTTTCACCCCTCTGTCTCTCTCTCTCTCTAACACAAATCAAGTCAGACCCAATCCCTCCCAAACCACAAACCCTCATCACCGGCACCAGAACTGAAGAAAGATTGAAGAAAAATCACCACTGTTGGTTGCTGAATCTGCTTCGGCTCTGGTGCGGCTTGATAAATTAGGGTTAGGGTTTTGAGAGAGAGAGAGAGAGAGAAGAAGAAGATGAGGTGGAGATGATGGTAGTGCAGTGGTGGTGGTGCGGGGGTGGAGATGATGCCGTCGAGGATGGAAGTGGGATGGTGGTGGTGGGGATGATGCGGTGGTGGGGGTGGTGGTGGTGTGGTGGTGGTAGTTCAGAGAGAGAGAGCAGAGTGAGAAAGAAGACTCTCTCTTTCCCGTCTCTACTGGTCCTGCCGCCAGCCGCCGTGTGCGGCGGCTCCCTTTTATTTCGCATCCAGAGTTACAGGGGTGACGTGTGAGAGTGGTGTAAAGGGAGGAGAGTTGTGAGTGGTATGACATCGCCGACAAACACGGGTCGCCGGAGCTCCGGCCGAACCCGGCTCTGATCGCTGTTTATGGCAGAGAAAGAGGGAGAGATGCAGGGTCTGTGGGTGTGGTGGTGTGTTGATTGCTTTAATATGTTATAATAAAATAAAAATGACCAAAATGCCCCTACATACAAAGACAAAACAATCAGGTTTCAACAGTAAAAAAGGGGGGTTTTTTAAATTTGGACTAAAATGGCAATAAAATGCAAACCTCAGGGACCCAGATTTAAAATTTTTGGATTTTGGACTAAAGTGGCAAAAGTGAGCAAACCTCAGGGACCATTTTGGCTATTAACTCTATTTGTTAACAAACTAGAGAAAAGCATTTGTAACGTATAAATTATCACGCGTGACAAATGTAAAAGGAAAATAGTCATAATCATATTTGAAAGCTAAGATGGCTTGGTGGGCCCTGAGTCTAGTGACATTGGAACTTTGACTTCAGACTACTATACACTTAATGGACAAATAAATCCTATCATTACAACATTACACAACCATTAGCTTTGGATAAGTCATCGATAATACATTGATAGTTCTATTGGTTTGACAAACCCATCCAACGTTCCCAGGTAGGAATCTGGATGTTCGAAATCTGACTCCAAGAACAACAATTTTGGTGTCCCATGACAAGGAATCAAAAATCATAAAGTCACTAGGGTTGCATGTATTTTAATTTAACTACGTATATGCCAAACTTTTATGTGATTTGGTACATCTACGTGATTACGTTTATAAGAACCTTTGAACTCACCGATTTTTAGTTGGCGCATTTTAACAAGTTTTTCTGGTGATAGAAACTAGAGGATAAATACTATTGAACACTCACACGTAGGATTCATAACCGAGATATTTAATAATGGGAATTTATTTGTTTTCTCATTTAATGTTTGAACAATTTGGTTTATAACTACAACAAGTATTTCTTTATTTAAAGTGTTATGCAATTTGTTATGCCCCAGCGCTTTCGCCTTAGGCTGAGGTGTTATAGTTTATAAAATATAAATCTAAAGTGATTACACACAACTGTTAAATGTGACAAATGGCAAATAACCGGTAATTCTGTAAAATCTAATCACTATTTTTATTACATAATCTCATGCATTTAGCGTAATTTAATCACGTAACGAAGCCGTACATTATATAACAATGTTAGGACAAGTAAACAATACTATAACATATGTTGGTTTTCGTCGTGTCGCGAAATCAATCAAACTATGTCCGTGTTGGTAGAAAGTGTTGCGCACACTATTAACAGTCACACTATTCATTACAGCAAAACTGTGAAAACGAAACGAAACAATGAAAAACGACATACGAATGACATAACTGAGTCCATACATATACATGAAAACACTCATCTGGGAACACATCTTGCAATATTACATAGCTTTCCAGTATAACACCCTAATCACAATATCATCCGTTCGGCTAAAAATATAACAATTTTAACTCGTCCGAACTACTAATTCAGCATTTCCGAGACTCCGGAATTATGACAAAATAATGACAAGCACATTAAAACACTTTGAGGATATCAATGGGGTGTCCGAAACATAATCTCTCGATGCTACATCGCAACCCCCATAACTAGTCCATTTTTTACCCGACGAGCTAGTAAACAATATTTTCGTCGCCATAACAACCAAACGAACAACTTGGCGAACTAGTTAAGCTTATTTTGGAAGTCGAAATCACTTCATACATCTTTGTTTGCGGAATAACAATTTACGGAAAACATTCGTCGGTACGAATTAAAAGTGTCGATATCGAACCGACAACTAAACGTAAGTCGTTTAAGCTATCAAAATACAACTTCTACTAGTCTAGTGAACTAGTTAATGACAATTAACATTCCAAATCCCTAATTACCCCCTAATGGTGCTAGAAAACCCCTAAACGCCATACTTTGGTTAAACACCTAAATATCTAGAGGATTAATAACTTTTATAAAAAAAAATTATGTATTACCCCCCCCCCCCCTTCATATTTACGGCAATGGTGGGCCCCATCCACCATGCCTCTTGTTGAAAATGTCATGTATGTTGTGAAGTATGCCACAAGATTTTATGAAGACTTTCTTTGTAAATTGTAAGATCATAATCTAGAAATACCATAACTTCCATCATTCCATCACTTCACTTCTCACAACATTTTTCAAAACTAAATCACCTATCCTTCTTCCCCTTGGTCTCGGCTCAAAGACACCACCCAAACACCACCATAAATCACCCTAAAACACCACATTTTACCCACTTTCAAGGCATTTCAAGATCACTTATGCAAGGATAAAGCATGGAGCTTCATTAGAGCACTTGTTGGAGCTTAATATCTTCTTAATCTTCTTATTTAGCTAGTGCAAAGTTGTAAGCCATCATTTACCCATTTTTAAGCTTCTTATTAAGTGTAGATTATAGAAGTAAAAGCTAATTATCTTGAAATTAAAGAAAATTCAAACCAAAAACCCTAATCTCAAACATAATAGTCTACAAAACATAACTTAATATGTGATTATTTGTGTAGATTAGTGTAACTAGTTAGTATAATTTTGTTGATTATGTTGATTATGTTAAGATTAGTTGTTTAAAGATGAGATTTATGATGAACTTGTTGTTTATTTATTGTAGTAATTCATAAATATGATCATCTTGCCATGTTAAACTTGAAAATGTGATTTAAACATGTATATGTTTAAATCATACAAGATCATCATCTTCAAGACCATGAGCTTTACATATATGTAACTTTGATTATTGTTATTGAAAGATAGAACATGGAATAGACTTTAAACTAGACATTTAAAACACTAGTAAACTTTGTTTTTAAATAAAACAAGTTATATAAAATTGTTATAAAAAGAAGTCTATTAAAAGTCTTGAGATTTTGATAACCTTGGATGTTATGGAATTTTAAGAAGACTTTTCAAAGTATAACAATATATGAAACCAAGTTTGTATAAAAATGATGCTCATAAAAGATGAACATAAGACATTGTTACTTTAAAAATCTTGAAAATATATATGTTTAAAGCTCATGAAGAAAAGAAGACATATGTGATCATTGTTTGTAAAATCGTTTTTGATGAAACTTGATAAATTGGTGATGATTTGAAACTTGATTTGCAGTTTAAACGCGTTTTTAAAAACGTGGGAAATGCCATAGTTTAGGGGAAACTATGACGAAATTTTCTAAAATTATAATGGTGATTAAGTGGGGCTTAAAGTGTGATTAAAATGGTTAATCACAGTTAAGGATCTTAATCTTGGTTAAACGAACTTTTTGGTAAAAAGAAGTATGGAACTCCTAAGCAACTTTCTAAATACTTATAATAATTTTTATAAATAAAAATGGAGACTTATAAATATATATTTTTAGGAAAAAATATATATATACTTAGACAATTTACCAAGGTGTATATGTTATGTGTATGTATTTAGATGGTAGGATAATATAAATAATACACCGAATCATACCAGGAAAATAGTTGTATTATATCCTCAAATTACCAAGGAAATGCTAAGAAAATGGGTATATAAACTTTACTTGTATTATATCCCTAAATGAAAAAACAGACGAGCGGAAAATTCGGACAACAGACGAATCAATAAAAATATATTCCTAAGAAGTAAAACATATTCCAATCCGACCAAATAAGACATATAAACTAATCGGTCAATAAAGGAATATATAACGTTCGTCGACGACAAACGAGCGTATCGCCATCACGAGGAGCTACTACGACACTTGGGCGATTCTTCGTCACAAAAATATATACACAAAACAACTACGATGACGCGTCTAAAAATAATATATTTCTAGACACTTAACGAATATATATATTACCGAAAACAAAATCCGGAAAGTCGAAACGTATAAAAATTACTAAGTGTTTTCTTATAAGAAGAAAAACGTGCTTAAAAACTCTATACTTGGTAAATATGACAAAATTCCAAGAATATTAATATTATGGACTCATAAAAAGCAAATGGGCTAGGCCCAATAATATAAACACTTGGGCTAGGCCCAATAACATAAATACATGGGCAAGGCCCATAACATGAAATACATGGGCTAGGCCCAATAACATAAAAGACATGGGGAAAGCCCAATAACATAAAATACATGGGCTAGGCCCAATAACATAAAAGACATGGGCAAGGCCCAATAGCATAAATACAAGGGCTAGGCCCAATAACATAAAAGACATGGGCAAGGCCCAATAACATAAAAGACATGGACTTGGCCCAATGACATAAAATAATGGGCTAGGCCCAATGACACACATGACATGGGCTAAGGCCCAAGGACACGCGTGCAAGGCACGAGGACATGTGAAGGGCGAGGCTCGTTCATACACGATTTAATAAACACCAAGCATATATATTTAGTTACGAAATATATATAAATAATGAACAATCGAACAAACAAACTACCAACACTACAATAACACAAAGTTGTTCTAATTATGACAAGTGAAAACATAACGAGAGTTCAAGATGAACAACTTGTACGAGATCCAATAAGACCTAAGTGTCTAATAACGTTAGTACACATGTATGTTACCCACGCGTACGAACGCTCACATTTCAGTAGTACGATTCACGGAACATAAACCTGTGAGTTCATGTCCCTCCTTTATATGATTTCAAAGTTTTATTTTAAAAAAAAAATCGAGAGGAAATACATGTCAAACAAACGGTATGTTAGCTATGGGTTTAGATGATAACACGATCAATGTGCATAAGTAGGATGATGACAATAGTAACCATTAATCACATAGTGACCCAGGTGCAAAAGTTATAGATCTATAGAGTTTGAGACGCACTCCACTCCTGGTTGGTATACCCTTAGGAGTGCTTTTGTGATCCCAATGATGTCAAAGTTGTCTCGGTTTGGTTACTTACTTATGGTACATATGTCAGGGTGTTCGTGGCATACTGATAGATCCTTAAACTCCATCAATGCTAATAACATACCATCATTTCATTACTAGATTACAAATATTACATTTCATACGATAAAAATAACTACATGAACTCGCTCAACTACTGTTGACTTTTTAAACTACATGTATTTCAGGAAACATGACTTGAGTCGGTGATAGACTATGGGATAAGGGAATGACATGACAACGAATACCGCTTTTAGAGGATTTGTCTTTTATATCCCAACCTCGTATGGGTATGTAGGAGACAAAACCTCAACATGCTTTTATGTCAAAAACAATATTTTTTTATGTGTAATGTAACTTGATAACTATGTTATGGTTAACATTGTGAACGTGTTTGAAAACTTGTAACCATATTTTGGAAACTTGTAAACTTTGGTTGCAAAACATTATATGTTTGGCATCGTTGTTGTTTATATTGTTTACATAATTGGATGCAATGATTACCTCATAGTCACACACAATACGCTTCTGCTACTAGCAGGGTGTGTTAGATTGGTATCAGAGCTCCGATTGTAGTGAACCGGGGAAAAACTTTTACTAAGTTTGGTCTACAATCACCAAGGGCTCTCACATGAAAACAAAGTGTATAACATCACAAAAATAATTTCAGAAATATGACAAAAGGTTTTCATTGTGTCACAATAACACGAGGATCTATCACGCGAGCTCAATCATAAGTAACGAACAAGGATCAATACATGGTTAGTCTATAAGGAATAGACACGAAAAATTAGGAATTACATGTGAAAAACAAGAAAAAAAACAGCATGAGATATAGTGATTGCATGAAATTTACTATAAGTAAAATTTATTTGCTAACATATATATATATATATATATATATATATATATTGTACGGATTATTTGCCAGGACCGATGTCTTTCTTGTCAGACATTTCAGAGGCGGACCCTATAGAGTTGGTGTCGGACGACGAGTATGGACCCATTGTCGTGATCATCTCATCTGAAGACGAGTCGGATCATGACGCCTTTTCGGATGACGACGATTTGTTGGATGATTTCCAACCGTTCGCACTCATTGGCCAAGTGGAGGACCACGCCCCACTAGGAGACGGTGTACTAGCTATTCAGCAGCCGCCACATGACATGATTATCTATGGTCACCCCGAGGGGGAGCACCAGATTGTATACTTAGTCGTACCCTCGCTATTCTTCCTCCTGTTATTGATCATGACGATGACGATTATGTCATTCCGATCTTCCATGTTGACCATCTTGAGGACAATCTCAGTGACGGAGAGGTCTTTGACATTGCTATCCTCGAGATACCCTCACCTGTCATTTCTGTCGTTGACATCTCATCCACTGCATCTACTGTTGCCCCGACTACTCCCTCCCATGTGTCCTCTCCTACCTCGGTACTACCTACCCCTTCTGATCCTACTCATACCGATGTCCCTACTGTCGACCCTATGCACTTATCGGGATTTTCACATTTTTGGATCCCCCATCTCACTACGAGATTGGAGAGTCATCTCACCAGCCATTCACCCACACTTTTCAGGATCCATATGCTGCTGGACCGTCCCAGACCACCGGACGCACTTCTCACTACCCTAGGGTACATGCTTGGATTCCACCACCAGGAATGAGCCCATCTGATCCCTACCATCCGTCGTACTTTCCTTCAGTTACCATAGAGGAGAGACAGCGATCGTCTGAGATTCAGATTACCATACTTTTCTGTAGGATAAGAGAGCTTGAGACTGAGCTAGCCATAGTCAGAGCCGCTACCCTTGCACCACTACCATCACCATTACCACCCTTACCATCCTCACCGCCTCCATCACAACCACCACTACCACAGTCACCACCCCCACCCCCGCCCTCTCCACCTCAGTAGTATGTTAGTAGTTATATTTTGGGAGTCTAGCCACTTTTAGAAGACAAAGACTTTAGAAGATCCAGACTTTTGAAGACAACTTGAAGACATGAAGAAACAATGCAGAAGAAAATCTTACTTTTGTATTGTAAACTTGTACTGACTAGGGTTATGTATCCCTAAGTCCTTTTGATCTTCATGAAAAAAATGTAACAAGTTGTTATTATATATGAAAGTGTGTTTTCATTAGTTTACATTGTATTTCTTTTATGTTGTGGTTGATACTATTGTGATGTGATGATATTGTGGTTTGTACTATTATGACATGGTGAACTTATGGTTGATGTTTTGTCTATGGTGTGGTGATTTCCTGCGTGTGGAGTTATACGATTGTTGTGATGATTGGTGTGTTCATGCATGCTCGCGATCGTGTGGTTACGTCATGTATACATATACATATTTTTCATTATTCATATAAACCCGAGTGTTTATATATATACTTGTCAAAATTTATTATTAAATATTTGTCTAATGGCGATCGATATTTTATACTAGAAGATGATGCCGCCCCGCCGAGGAAGAACGAACACAAACCGGCTACCGATGACCGAACAAGAGTTAAACGTACGCATCTCTTAGGCAATCGCACAATACGAAGCCAACCGCACTGAGCATAGCGGTGGAACAAGAGGTACTTCTGGAGGTAACCCTCCTACTGGTAATGCTTGGTTATTCATAAACCTACACGATACTCTCATTTATTCTAATCGTGCTCTTGATACTCACTTTTGAATTTGTGCATACGATGATTTCAGGTTGCACTTATAAGCAGTTCTTAGACTACAAACCCCTGAACTTTGACGGTACGGGAAGTGCTGTTTCTTTCGTACGTTGGACCGAGAAGACTGGCTCGGTCATTCGGATGAGCAAGTGCCCTACCGAACAGAGGGTCACTTATGTCACTAGGCTCTTCATCGATGGAGCACTATCTTGGTGGAACCTCTAGGTCCAAACTAAGGGCGAAAATGTGGCATACGACCTGACCTGGGAGGAACTCAAAGAATTGATGAGGAAAAAGTATTATTCGAGGCCAGAAATTCAGAAGCTGGAAACGGAATTTTGGAAGTTGAAGATGATTGGGTAGATATCACTGGGTAAACGCAGCGATTTCATGATTTGTCCCGTGTGGTTCCATACTTGGTGGAACCCGAGTTCAAAAGGATCAAGAGGTACATCTGTGGACTTGCCCCTGAGATCCTGAGTCTGGTTACCTCTTCTAAACCCACAGAAATTGGTGAAGCGATTGATTTGGCTGTCAGCCTTATTGAGGAGGCTATGCGTCAGGGAAAATTCTCTAATTCTGGGGAGAACAAAACGAAAACCACTGTGGAGACTACGAGCTCTAACAAAAGGAAGTTCTCTCATTTCAAGAAGGGTTCACGGGGTAAGAGCAGTAAGAACTGCAACAATAACAAGGGGCAAACCACGAAGGAAATCAAAGAAGCGAAGGCGTATGTTACCACCACCGCAAACAATACCGACAAAAAGCCTTATACTGGGAATGCGCCAAAATGCAACAAATGCCCTTTCCACCACTACGGGGAATGTCGAGGCCCCAAGTGTGGCAAATGCGGTAGGTTTGGGCATCGCACCGATGCGTACCGGGGAACAAACACTAAGGATCAAGGCCATTTTGGATGCGGTGACAAAGGGCACTTCAAGAAGGATTGCCCAAAAGAAAACCAAGCTCGGGGAAGAGCTTTGTGATAGGAGCTAAGGACGCTCGCCAGGACCCGAATGTGGTCACTGGCATGTTCCCTATCATCAATCACTTCGCATCTATTCTTTTTTATACTGGAGCAGATTTTAGTTTTATTTCTAAAGAATATAGAGACATACTTGGGGTAGAATCGTGTAAATTAGATGTTCCATACTCGATTGAATTAGCTAACCGAAAATTGGTAGAGTCAGGGGAAATTATAAAGAAATGTACCTTAGAACTGGGTGAACGAAAGTTCGACATAGATCTCTTACCGGTTCCATTAGGTAGTTTCAATGTCGTTATTGGTATCGACTGGCTATCCGATAATCGAGCCGAAATCATATGTCACGAGAAGATCATTCGCATCCCCCTACCCGACGGAGAACATTTGGTAGTTCACGGGGAGAGACAAGACACGCCACTACGAATTATTAATTGCATGAAGGCTCGAAAATGTTTGAGAAAATGATGCATCGCCTTTCTTGCTCATGTGGTTGACAAGAAGGCCGAGACGCGCAAGGTGGAGGACATACCTGTAATGAGAGAATATTCCGAAGTCTTTCCGGGACTACCCCCACAACGACAAGTTGAATTCCGTATCGACCTAGTGCCAGGAGCTGCACCGGTGGCCAAAGCTCCATATCGACCGACGCCCTTGGAGATGCAGGAATTATCTACTCAGCTTTAGGAACTGCTTGACAAAGGATTCATTAGACCAAGTTTCTCACCTTGGGGAACTCCAGTGATATTTGTCAAAAAGAAGGATGGAACCTTTCGAATGTGCATTAACTATAGAGAATTAAACAAACTAACTATCAAGAATCGGTATCCAAGATTGATCTAAGATCCGGATATCATCAGCTGAGAATTTAAGAGGAAAGCATTCCTAAGATGGCATTTAGGACTGCTACGGGCATTATGAGTTCCTTGTTATGCCTTTCGGCTTAACAAATGCTCCCGCCGTATCTATGGATTTAACGAACCGGGTATGCAAGCCATATCTTGAAAAGTTCGTGACCGTATTCATTGATGGCATATTAATATATTCACGAACCGAGGCAGAACGTGAACAACACTTGAGAACTATTCTGGAGCTGCTTAAGAAGGAACAGTTGTATGCCAAGTTCTCGAAATGCGAATTTTGGATTCGCGAAGTACAGTTTCTCGGACACGTGGTGAACGAGAACGGAATACACGTTGGCATATCTAAGATAGAAGCCATAAAGAACTGGAACGCCCCAAAGACCCCAACAGAAGTAAGATAATTTCTGGGTTTAGCGGGATATTATCGGAAATTCATTGAGAACTTTTCTAAAGTTGCTCAACCCATAACCTCTCTCACTCAAAAGGATAAAAAGTTCAATTGGGGTGAAAAACAAGAAACGGCGTTTCTACTACTCAAAGATAAACTATGCAAAGCGCTAATCTTATCACTTCCAAACGGTACCGATGACTTTGTGGTGTATTGTGATGCTTTGCATCAAGGCTTGGGTTGCGTGTTAATGCAACGTGAAAAAGACATCGTGTACGCGGTGCACAAGTTAAAAGTCCATGAAAAGAACTATACCACTCATGACCTAGAACTAGGCGCAATGGTATTTGCTTTAAAGATTTGACGCCACTATCTCTATGGTACTAAGTACACCATATTCACCGATCACAAGAGTCTTCAACATATATTCAATCAAAAGGAGTTAAATATGCGCCAACGGCGCTGGGTGGAATTGTTGAATGACTATGACTATGAAATCAAGTACCATCCAGGCAAAGCAAACGTTGTGGCGGATTCTTTGAGTAGGAAGGAACAAGTCAAAACATTACGAGTATGAGCTTTAGAGTTAACAATTCAAACGAACTTTACTACTCGAGTGCATGATGCACAACGAGAAGCTCTAAAGTCGGAGAATATTCAAGAGGAATCATTACGGGGATTGGAGAAACAAATGGAAACGAACTAAGATGAAACTATATATTTCATGGGAAGGATCTAGATTCCATACTTTGGTGGTCTACGAGACTTGGTGTTGGATGAAGCACACAAGTCGAAATATTCAATACATCCAGGATGCGATATAATGTATCAAGACTTAAAAGAATATTACTGGTGGCCAAATCTCAAGGGAGATATCGCGACTTATGTTGGGAAATGCCTAACTTGTGCAAAGGTCAAGGCCAAATATCAAAAGTCGTCTAGCTTTTTACAGCAACCCGAGTTTCCCATTTGAAAATGGGAACAAATAACAATGGATTTCATTACAAAACTACCACGGACCTCTCGAGGTCATGACATGATTTGGGTTATCGTTGATCGGTTAACCAAGTCAGCTCACTTCTTACCGATTAGCGAGAAAGACAGTACCGAGAAGTTAGCTGAACTTTACCTCTAGGAGATTGTGGCACGTCATGGAGTGCCTGTTTCAATAATCTCTAACCGAGATGGTCGCTTTGTGTCCAGGATATGGCAATCATTTCAAGAATCGTTTGGATCTCGTTTAGATCTAAGCACAACATTTCATCCGCAAACCGATGGCCAAAGTGAGCGAACTATCCAAACTTTGGAGGACATGTTTTGTGCCTGTGTGATGGATTTAGGCGGAAACTGGGATACTCATTTACCCTTGGTAGAATTCTCATATAATAACAGTTATCACACGAGCATTAAAGTCGCCCCATTCGAAGCATTATACGGACGAAAGTACCGATCACCGTTATGTTGGGAGGAAGTCGCTGGCAAACAACTTATTGGCCCCGAACTAGTCCAAGAGACTACTGACAAGATATCCAAAATACGAGACCGTATCAAAGCGGCTCGTGATAGACAAAAGAGCTACGCAAACAGAAGATGCAAACCATTATCCTTCAAGGTCGGAGACAAAGTTTTGCTAAAAATCTCGCCTTGGAAGGGTGTAGCTAGATTCGAGAAGCGCGGAAAACAAAACCCAAGATACATTGGGCCTTTTGAAATTCTGGAAAAGATCGGTACCGTCGCATACAAGATAAAATTGCCAGAAGAACTCAATAACGTACACGACACATTTCATGTGTCAAACCTCAAGAAAAGTCCGACCAACGAAACAGTTATCATCTCAGTGGATGAAATTCACGTAGACGACACACTCCGGTTACCGATGAACCTGTTGAGGTTATGGACTGGAAAGTCCACAAGACAAGGAGAAGTCGTATTAAACTAGTCAAGGTCCGCTGGAACTCACGTCACGGACCCGAGTATACCTAGGAACGTGAAGATCAAATCAAGATAAAGTATCCCCACCTGTTCGAGAAGACTCCTTCAAAAGATAACTCAACGTGAATTTCGAGACGAAATTCTTTTTAACATGGGGGAATGTGACAAATGGCAATTAACCGGTAATTCCGTACAATCTAATCACTATTTTTATTACATAATCTCATCCATTTAGCGTAATTTAATTACGTAACGAATTCGTACATTATATAAGAGTGTTAGGACAAGTAAATGATACAATAACATATGTTGGTTTTCGCCGTGTCGCGAAACCAATCAAACTATGTCCTAAAAGTGTTGGTAGAAAGTGTTGCGCGCACTATTCACGGTCACACTATTCATTACAGCAAAACTGTGAAAACGAAACGAAACGATGAAAAACGACATGTGAATAACATAACTGAGTCCACATATATATGTGTATATATATATATATATAGGGAGGAGCTCATGCGAGAACCACCTTTATTGTGAGAACCAATGTGAACACAACCTAAAATAGCTAAAAAAACCTAACCCCCACCCCCCCCCCCCCCCAAAAAACCTAAACCCCCCAACCCCCCCCCCCCCCCCAAAAAAAAACCTAACCCCCCCCCCCCCCCCAAAGCTAAATGCTAAAAGCTAAAACCCCCAAAAAACCTAAAAAAAACTTTAAAAAAAACCTAAACCCCCCCCCCCCCCCCAAAAAAAAACCTAAACCCCCTCCCCCACCCCCCAAAAACCTAAACCCCCCCCCAAGCTAAAATGCTAAAAACTAAACCCCCAAAAAACCTAAAAAAAAAAAAAAAAAAAAACTAAAAAAATAAAAAAAAAATCTAAATTTTTTTTTTTTTGATTTTTTAAATATTTTTTAGGTTAAAATCGCTACTTTTCGAAGCCAAAAAAATATTTTTTTTTTTGGATTCGAAAAGTAGCGATTTTAACCTAAAAAATATTAAAAAATAAAAAAAAAATTTGTGTGATTTTTAGCTATTTTTAGGCATTTTTTGTTGTGTTCACATTGGTTCTCGCGGTTCTCGCAATAAGAGGTGGTTCTCGCATGATCTTCTCCCTATATATATATATATATATATATATATATATATATATATATGAAGACACTAATGTGGGAACACATTTTGCAATATTACATAACTTTCGGGTATAACGCCCTAATCACAATATTGCCCGTTCGGCTAAAAATATAACATTTTAACTCGTCCGAGCTACTAATTCAGCATTTCCGAGACTCCAGAATTATGACAAATTAATGACAAGTACATTAAAACACTTTGAGGATATCAATGGGGTGTCCAAAACATAAGCTTTCGATGCTATGTCGCAACCCCCATAACTCGTCCATTTTTGCCCCAACGAGCTAGTAAACAATATTTTCGTCGCCATAACAACCAAACGAACAACTTGGAGAACTAGTTAAGCTTATTTTGGAATTCGAAATCACTTCATACATCTTTGGTTGCGGAATAACAACTTACGGAAAACATTCGTCGATACGAATTAAAAGTGTCGATATCAAACCGACAACTAAATGGAAGCCGTTTAAGCTATCAAAATACAATTTCTACTAGTCTAGTGAACTAGTTAATGACAATTAACATTTTGAATCCCTAATTACCCCCTAATGGTGCTAGAAAACCCCTAAACACCATACTTTTGTTAAACACCTAAATATCTAGAAGATTAATAACTTTCATAAAAAAATTACATATTACCCCCCTCATATTTACGGCAATGGTGGGCCCAATCCACCATCCCTCTTGTTGAAAATGTCATGTATGTTGTGAAGTATGGCCACAAGATTTTATGAAGACTTTCTTTGTAAATTGTAAGATCATAATCTAGAAATACCATAACTTCCATCATTCCATCACTTCACTTCTCACAACACTTTTCAAAACCAAATCACCTCTCCTTCTTCCCCTTGGTCTCGGCTCAAAGACACCACCCAAACACCACCATAAATCACCCTAAAACACCACATTTTACCCACTTTCAAGGCATTTCAAGATCACTTATGCAAGGATAAAGCATGGAGCTTCATTAGAGCACTTGTTGGAGCTTAATCTCTTCTTAATTTTCTTATTAAGCTTGTGCAAAGTTGTAAACCATCATTTACCCATTTTTAAGCTTCTTGTTAAGTGTAGATTATAGAAGTACATGTTGATTATCTTGAAATTAAAGAAAAATCAAACCAAAAACCCTAATCTCAAACATAATAATCTACAAAACATAACTTATTATGTGATTATTTGTGTAGATTAGTGTAACTAGTTAGTATAATCTTGTTGATTATGTTAAGATTAGTTGTTTAAAGATGAGATTTATGATGATCTTGTTGTTTATTTATTGTAGTAATTCATAAATATGATCATCTTGCCATGTTAAACTTGAAAATGTGATTTAAACATGTATATATTTAAATCATACAAGATCATCATCTTCAAGACCATGAGCTTTACATATATGTAACTTTGATTACTGTTCTTGAAAGACAGTACATGGAATAGACTTTAAACAAGACTTTTTAAAACACTAGTAAACTTGGTTTTTATATAAAACAAGTTATATAAAAATTGTTATAAAAAGAAGTCTATTAAAAGTCTTGAGATTTTGATAACCTTGGAAGTTATGGAATTTTAAGAAGACTTTTTAAAGTATAACAATATATGAAACCAAGTTTGTATAAAAATGATGCTCTTAAAAGATGAACATAAGACATTGTTACTTTAAAAATCTTGAAAATATATATGTTTAAAGCTCACGAAGAAAAGAAGACATATGTGAGCATTGTTTATAAAATGGTTTTTGGTGAAACTTGATAAGTTGGTGATGATTTGGAACTTGATTTGTTGTTTAAACGCGTTTTTAAAAACGTGGGAAACGCCATAGTTTAGGGGAAACTATGGCGAAATTTTCTAAATGATAATCGTGATTAAGTGGGGGTTAAAGTGTGATTAAAATGGTTAAACGCACTTAAGAATCTTAATCATTGTTAGACGAACTTTTTGGTAAAAAGTTTAAGTATGGAACTCCTATGCAACTTTCTAAATACTTATAATAATTTTTATAAGTAAAATTGGAGACTTATAAATATATATTTTTAGGAATATATATATACACTTAGACACTTTACCAATGTGTATATGTTATGTGTTAAGTGTATGTATTTAGATGGTAGGATAATCTAAATAATACACCGAATCATACCAAGAAAATACTTGTAAGGAAACAAGTATAAAATACCACATGAATACATATACACTAATATCCTCAAATTACCAAGGAAATGCTAAGATAATGGGTATATAAACTTTACTTATATTATATCCCTAAACGAACAAACGGACGAGCAGACAATTCAGACAACGGACGAATCTATAAAATTATATTCCTAAGAAGTAAAACATATTCCAATCCGACCAAATAAGACATATAAACCAATCGGTCAATAAAGGAATATATAACGTTCGTCAACGACAAACGAGCGTATCGCCATCACGAGGAGCTACTACGACACTTGGGCGATTCTTCGACACAAAAGTATATATACAAAACGACTACGACGTCTCGTCTAAAAATAATATATTTTTAGACACTTAACGAATATATATATTCCGAAAACAAAATCCGGAAAGTCGAAACGTATAAAAATTACTAAGTGTTTTCTTATAAGATGAAAAATGTGCTTAAAAACTCTATACTTAGTAAATATGACAAAATTGCAAGAATATTAATATTATGGACTCATAAAAAGCAAGTGGGCTAGGCCCAATAATAAAAACACATGGCTTAGGCCCAATAACATGAAATACATAGGCTAAGCCCAATAACATAAAAGTCATGGGCAAGGCCCAATAACATAAAAGACATGGGCTAGGCACAATGACATAAAACCATTAGCAAGGCCCAATAACATAAATACATGGGCTAGGCCCAGTAACATAAAAGACATGGGCAAGGCCCAATAACATAAAAGACATAGGCAAGGCCTAATAACATAAAAGACATGGGCTAGGCCCAATGACAAACATGACATGGGCTATGGCCCAAGGACACGCGTGCAAGGCATGAGGACATGTGAAGGTTGAGGCCCATTCATACACGATTTAATAGACACCAAGCATATATATATATAATTACGAAATATATATATAAATTATTAACAATCGAACAAACAAACTAACAACACTACAATAACACAAAGTTGTTCTAATTATGACAAGTGAAAACAAAATGAGAATTCAAGATGAACAACTTGTACGATGTCCAATAAGACCTAAGTGTCTAATAAAGTTAGTACACATGTAGGTTACCCACGCGTACGGACGCTCACATTTCAGTAGTACGATTCACGGAATGCAAACTTGTGAGTTCATGTCCCTTCTTTCTATGATTTCAAAGTTTTATTTTTAAAACAATCGAGGGGAAATACATGTCAAACAAACGGTATGTTAGCTATGGGTTTAGATGATAACACGATCAATGTGCATAAGTAGGAGGATGACAATATTAACCTTTAATCACATAGTGAGCCAGGTGCAAAAGGTATAGATCTATAGAGTTTGAGAGGCACTCCACTCCTGCTTGGTATACCCTTAGAGTGCTTTGTGATCCCAATGATGTCAAAGTTGTCTCGGTTTAGTTACTTACTTATGGTACATATGTCAGGGTGTTCGTGGCACACTGATATATCCTTAAACTCCATGAATGCTAATAACATACCATGATTTCATTACTGGATTACAAATATGACATTTCATACGATAACAATAACTACATGAACTCGCTTAACTTTTGTTGACTTTTAAAACTACATGTATTTCAGGAAACAAGACTTGAGCCGGTGTTAGACTATGGGATATGGGAATGACATGACAACGAATGCCGCTTTCGGAGGATTTGTCTTTTATATCCCGACCTCGTATGGGTACATAGGAGACAACCTCAACATGCTTTTATGTCAAAAACAATCTTTTGTTTGATGTGTAATGTAACTTGATAACTATGTTATGGTTAACGTTGTGAACGTGTTTGAAAAATTGAAACCATATTTTGGAAACTTGTAAACTTTGGTTGCAAAACATTATATGTATGGCATCATTGTTGTTTATATTGCTTACATAATTGGATGCAATGATTACCTCATAGTCACACACAATACGCTTCCGCTACTAGGAGGGTGTGACATTAAATAATATTAATGGTTATATACGAATTGAATGAAAAGGTTATAAATTAAAAATATTTGTTAACAAACTAGAGAAAGGCATTTGTAACCGACGATTAATCACGTTTAAGAAGTGTAAAAGCAAAATAGTCGTAATCATATTTGACAGCTAAGATGGCTCGGTGGGCCCTCAGTCTAGTGACGTTGGAACTTTGACTTCAAACAATACATTTAATGGCTAATAAACACAAAAGTAATAGAGTTATCCATGGTAGGATTTAAGATTGAGCATTTTAATGGATTCCCTATCCACAACTTTATAATTTAGCTAAAACTATCTCTATCTCTAAAAAATTTCATGTTTTAAAAACCTTCTACTACTCAACAGTTGCCACTACTCTACTTGCCACAAGACATACTCTCACCGCTCAGTATTAACATATAAATGAGCTTGTTTTGCCACTAACATCCGGTTTCTATTGATAACGAGTAGCAACTTGCTAGTGATAAGTTTGCAACTGATATATTTAAGTATTGGGAACTGATAAAAAATGTTAAGTATTTTAGTTACATATGTTTTATCATGTTATTGTTATATAAAATACAATATAGATAGATAGATATGTAGATACCTGACACATCCTCTATTTTGCTCTATGTCTTATCCATAATAAACTCTTAATCAATCTATAAGAGAAAAATAAATAAGAGAGTAAAAGAGACCAAAGTGTGTAAAATAATAACATTATGTAAATGTATTAAGAATGTAATTGCGCAAAACCACCAAATGCATAAAAATCATTACGCTCTCATTCACAAGCAGTTCATTTGTTACCTAACACCTCTCGATAGACAACATTTGATGTGTATACCCCCCGTCTCGTCTGAATAACATAAAATTTATTGAAGTAAAAAAAAGCTATTGAATATGAGTTATATATATAATATAGATATTTTGAATAAACTACGAACTTTTTAGCACCTAACTAATATTATCTATAAGAATGTAGTTTGAACTTACAATCACTAAAAAATTACAACATAATCTAGTATGTATCTAGTCAAGATTGTAAAGAGTTTTTTTGCAACTAACTAATATTATCCATAAGAGATTATTACAAACTTCTTTTATAGAAATAAAAAAATGTTTTTTTTATAAAACATAATAACTCAATTATAAAACTATAATATAAGTTGTTATAACTATAAAGTAAGTTAATTTTTTTGGTTAAACTATAAAGTTTTGTAATTTTATTCTTTATTAATATTATTACTACTATTATAAAGTTCATACCTTTATTTTTTTTAAATACTCACATACTACTCATTAATAAACATTTAAGTTTAAAAAAACTTATAAAATTAAAAAATAGTAGACTTGTTTTACACCTGTAACTTCAATTATAAATTTCGTATATATTAAAATAAAAACTTTCTTTTTTATAAGAATACAAAAAAATGTCTATATATATATAACTTTAGATTTTTCCTGTTATTCGTAAATGTCAAAGTAAGTTCAGTTTTTTAGTTAAAAATAAATTTATAATTTTATTTTTATCAACCTAACTATTTTTATACATTTATAACTTTATTTGTTTAGTTTGCAAAAGTTTAATTGCTTACAATATTACATCTCTATACTATACTATTACAAGTTTAATGATGTTAACTGTTATTTATTAGTATTATTATTTTCTATGTGAAAAGATCCCATACAAATAGATTTATCGTATAAAACGTACGTATGACGTGAAAAAGTTAAAAAAAACACGGTGGCTTTTTCGTAATTATTTTACTCGTATGGTAATTATCAAAATTACCCTACAAGATCAAAATTACCCTACAAAATCATGTGTAGAGTAATTATGATACAAGGTTAAAATTACCCTATAAGATCAAAATTACCCTACAAGACCATTTTACAAAATTACCCTACAAGATCAGAATTACCCTACAAGATCATTTGTTGAGTAATTTTGATAATTACCAAAGGAGTAAAATAATTACAGAAATGTCACCACGATTTTTTTTACTTTTCCACGCTATTCGTACGTTTTGTACGATAAGCGTATTTGTATTTGATTTTTTGTCTGTTTTTTATATAGTCAATAATTACATTATAATACAGCAAAACCAAAAAAAAAGTTTTAAGTATAAAACATTACATTCATAGATCTAGATAAAACATAGTAAAATGACAATGAAAAAACACAAAATACAGTTGATAGATATAATATTAAACTGCATGAAATCTATTCTGCTTCTGAATTGAGACTCAAGGTATCTTCGATCGAGTTTTCTTTGTCATTGTCATCAAAACCATCTAGATCAATAATCAAACTCCATTTCCATTCAACGAGCCTCTTGGATCTTTTTCTTTGTGTTTCAAACATCTAATCCTTAAGAAGGTGTAAAATTTGAATACAGAAGTTAAAAATAAACATTATTATTACCTCTTCACTAAATTCACATTGAAGATTAGACTTGTAGGGACTAAATATTGCACCATAACAAATAATATCAACACTATTATCACCATCATTATGCAATAGAACACACATATTTTAACATAACAGACATGTTAATATGACAGATATATAAAAAATCAAATCTTAAAAAGCATAACCTTAGAAGCTTGTACAATGATTGGCTTGCTCAAATCAATATGTTCACCGTGCAACTGAATCTACAAAATCAAATATGTTAACAAACAAACATCATATACGCCTTGCTGCTATTATATCATAACAAAGAGAAAATTGACTTTAGAAGCTTCAACTGTACATGCTTGGTGTTTCAGAACATTTGAAATCAGAATCGGATGCATGCCTAACTTTTTTTAGGAATTGAAATAGGTGCGCAATATTATGTATTTATAGGATAAACATTAGTAGTGCAGTAGTTTTTTAATTTAAAAACTTTGTTTTCCCGCTTGGATTTTTAACAGATTTTGCCACCACAATAATTAGGAAGTTTGTTTTGTTGAGTTTTTATTGTGTTTAATATTGTGTTTTATATTTTTAAGTGTTTAATATTTTGTTTTTAAAGGTTTTATTATGTAAGGAGACAAAGAGAATAGAAGGCACATCCGATATAATTATGAGAATTGTCAAAAATTACAACAACTATGTGATGTGCAATTTGGATCGAAGGGACCTTGGTGTCAGGTATGTCTAATATAATGATTTTTTCTTGAGAATAATAATATTCACTGAGTTTTAGAAAGAATATTTATAATTACCACGACACTTTATAAACAAGTTGGACGACTTTTACATGCTCACACTTACATTTCATTTTCTTTTCTTATGACACTACAAAGAATGTGAATCCTTGTAAATAAATAGAAACACATACTAACATCATGTAGAACACACATATTAACATTGTGTAGAACAAATTGGGTAACAAGATGGTATATCTCGTAGGAAGGCACTTACTAAAATACACGAAACTTAACGTTGTATATTACTATTGGTTGCGCATGTACCTACTTTGAAGTTATGTACGATACGATAAAGCACATACACGAGTGTAAATTTTACGACACACATGTTTCTTTGGCGCGAAACATGCTACGCGTGTAAATATTTGATACACGAATATCACTAATGATTATATGTGTGAAATAATTCTGACATAAGTATGGATATGTAAAATACATGGAATGAAAACTAACTTATTAATTTAATCAAATAAAAGTTTGTTGTAATCACGCAGAGTCATTAAATAGTATACATATTATTTATGAATGAAAGAGGTCATAAATTAGAAATTTGTCAATAAACTTAATAAATCTATTGTAACGGATCTTATATCATCGTTGACAGCTGTAAAGAGCAAAAGACTCGCTACCATGTTTGATTAATAAAATAGCATAGTGGGCCCATCGTCTAATGACGTAGGAATTTTAATTTTACACTTAATCTATTAAAAACATAAAAGAAATAGAGTTATCTGAAATACCTATAATACAACAATATACCAAATGGGCAGTGCTCTAACGGTATCCAAACGACTTTGGGAGTCGTATGTTTAGTCTCGACGGTGGGTTTCCTCTGGTATTGGTGATGTTGTCTTCGTTCGCAAACGTGGGTGTCCTTTTGCCTATGGGTTCACCCGGGTGGCCGAGCTTTGTTGGGCGTTTAAAAAATACATCAACATTAGCACCGTATGCGAGTGTAGATAATCTAGGCATGATTTATTAAACCTCAATTTGCAACCGAAAAAACAAAAGATCTATTGCCACAACCTATGATACATCAACTCGACGTAGGATATGCCGCCATAATATCACCAAAATGTATTAAAGTGTTGCCTCCACCAAGTGGTGTGGGTCTTAATCTCGTTGTGGACATTGGTGTCATATTCAAGACTACATTTAGTTGATGTGCGAGTTTTGTCATTAAAAAAAAAAGAAAATTGAAAACTGAAAAACAAACAAAAAACCTTATATGATGATTATAAATATTGGGATGAATACGGATAACATAAATTATTTATTGCGAGAAAAAAACTAAAATTATTAACGTATTTAAGTTAAACTAAATCCCTCCCTAAGAGGTTGATGGTTCGAGCCTTGTGGTGGATAATGGTGCAAAGTTAGAAGTAGATCAGTTTGTCAATTCAGAAATTGAAAAAAAAAACAAATAACAAAAATATAAACACCTGTTCGCTGAACGTTTGATTCGTTTGCAGTGCTAATAAAAACCTAGCATACCACAACCCCATTTAGACAAATTGCATATACATAATTTTTATTTTATATATTATATTTTATAAACACACACTATATATAGGAGTCACGTATCACGTGACTCTACACACATACTATGTTATTATTTATATATTTGTTTATAACATATATATCAAGTGCCACCATAAGCAACCATGCAGACCTCCATATGTTTTTATAGAGATTATGGCACTTGAATACTACCAAGATCACACCATTAGTGGGTGATCAAACTCGATCCCGAGTTCATCGCCAAGCGCCATCGCAGCAATTCCAGGATCACAGATCGTTTGAGAACGATAATCTGTGGTGGAAGCTGCTTCCTCCCACATGAAGAAGTCATCAAACACTGGTAAGTCGGAGTTCAGACTGTTTGGAGTTGAGTCGAAAAACATAACGTTTTCACATAATGGATCCATGAAATTTGGTTTTCCGAAAGGATGGTTGTTCGGAGGATGATCATATTCATTCATGGCGCAATGCACCACACCAGCCTGGATCCTTTGCATCTCCAGAAGGAGATGCTGACACCTACAGGGAGTAAAACAACCGGAGTTAACAAATAAAAGAATTAATGTTAAGTAAACTTTGTGGAATTGAAAACCCTAATTTAGACAAATAATTTAGACAAATAACCAACCAAAATAATTGACACAATTTTTACTCTGGGTACCTGGCTTTTGCCGCAACTTCGAGCAGCATCAAGGCCTCCTCAGAAAAAGTGGGTTCTGGAGGGGGTGGAGGCTCCACATCAGGAAGGTTGAGAACAGCATCGGGACCAAACAGTTTCCGGGCTTTGTCATCATAAGCCAATGCGGCTTCAAGGGCGGTGCCGAATGTCCCTAACCAAATACGCACTTTGGCTTTGGGATCACGGATTTCCGCCACCCATCGTCCCCATTTGCGTTGCCTAACACCTTTGAAGATGCATGAAGGATTCTCTGGGCCACCTTGCCCGCCTCTCATGTTCCCTTTTCTTGAGCTTGCACGGGCCACCTTGCGTTCACCACCACCTCTGCGAGCACCACCATCATTGTTTCCGACACTCCTCACAGAATTCATGGTTTACTAAATCTGATCACAAAATGTGAAGTGGATGAAAATGGGAGAATAAAAGGGTGGATTTATAGAGGGAGGAGGTATGGCTGTGTACATAGCATTAATGACATTTTTTTAATGTAAAACAACATATACTTATTTCATAATTACTAAGTGCATGGTAACAAGGAGTGTATTTATTAAACAATTTCAGAGGCTCGAGAGCTACTTGTTATCGGCTCGATTAAAAGCGTGAATGAGCCGAGCTTTCACAAGCCTGAGCCCGAGCCCGAGCTTGAAATAGAGCTCGTTTAGTTATCGAGCCCGAGCTCGAGCCTAAAATACAAAGCTCATACAGCCTCATGACTCTAAACGAGCCCAAATAAAATTTTATTTTTTCAATATATATAATATAATATTAATGATGATAACATTGGCGAGCGGAGCCTTGGCTCATTTAATCGATATTGAAGCGAGTTAGAGCCGAGCTTTTAGCTCGTTTAAGGTGGTTCTCAAAATAGCTCGAGCTGAGCTCGAGCTTTGGGTTTTAGTCACGAGTCGAGCTTGAGCTCAAGTAAGTAGGCTTGAACCGAGCCGAGCTCGAGCTTCATAAAAACAAGACGAGCTGAGCTCGAGCCTAACCGAGTTCGGGATCAGCCCGACTCGTTTACACCCCTAAGACCATACATTGTGTGCATGGAAAAACGGCATAGAGGGGAAAATGTGTGGGTGAGGTGGAGGCTCTTGATTAGTGGATGTAGTTTAGGTTTGTTTTGATCGGTTGATGTTTATTTTTTCTTAATTTTTTTTATTTTCTCACTCTCGCCACTTTCCCACCCATTGTTTTTTTTATGCACGCCACCATTCTGACGTGGTTGCCACGTGTCGCTTCACCCCCTTCTTTTAGCCCCTCCACAGTACCGTCTGATCTAAGTGTATAGAAAGGTATTGCCCACAGGTGATATGGGATTTATTTTTTTATGGACATTAATTAGTGTAATGATTAAAAGTAAATTTAGTGGACGTGCAAATTTATCATTCAAAACAAATAAAAAAAAAACTTTTTTGATGATTATAGATTTATAGATATTGGATTGGATATGGATAGCATAAATTAGTTATTGCGAGAATAAAATAAATCTAAAATAATTAATTTATTTGATATAAATTAAAGCCCCTTCTAAGAGGTCGAAAGTTCAAGTTTTATGGTGAACAATTATACAAACTTAGAAACATATTAGATTCTCAAATCGAAAAAAAAAACAAATAATATAAATATTAAAAGTTGTTCGTCTATTCATATATCCTACACATGTGTATTTTTAGTTTATATCATGGTTGCAAAAGTCGCTAGACGCTCCTAGTCGGATTCGGGAGTACTCGGGAAGTACTCGGGAGTATTCGGGAGTACTCGGGGAGTAATTGGTCTGGGAGAAGAGTACTCGTGCCTCGGCAACCTTCATTCTAGCGAGTACTCGGGGAGTACTGGGAGCCTAGGCGGGACTTTTACAACCATGGTTTATATCATTTACGCACGTAGAGGTAATACGTGTTATTTACTACTTATACATTTTGGAGTTCAGTGAATAGTGTCAGACAGCTTACCTGGCACTTCCCTATTTTACCAACCCATTTTTTATTTAATTTTATTCCGAGCTTAAAATTACGGTTTCGTCCTTTGTTTAAAATTACGTTTTCGCCTCTAATTCAAAATAAAATTTTAATTTTGACCTGACTCAAAATTTACGCTTTTGCTCTCAGTTTAAAAACTCATTTCTAATTCTATTCCCACCTTAAATTTACGGTTTCGCCCTCATTCTAAAATTACGCTTTTGCCCCCCGTTCAAAATAAAAATATGTTTTTGCCCCTAGCTTAAAATTACGATTTTGCCCCCGGCACTTCCTTATTGGACCAACCCATTTTTAATTTAATTTTACTCCTAACTTAAAATTACGGTTTCGTCCTTTGTTTAAACTTACGTTTTCGCCCCTAATTCAAAATAAAATTATAATTTTGCCTTGGCTCAAAATTTACGCTTTTGCCCTCAGTTCAAAAACTCATTTCTAATTTTATTCCCAGTTTAAATTTACGATTTCGCCCTCCGTCTAAAATTACGCTTTTGCCCCCCGTTCAAAATAAAAATATGTTTTTGCCCTTAGCTCAAAATTATGATTTTGCCCCCAACTCAAATTTACGTTTTTGCCCACAGTTCAAAATAAAATTATGTTTCCCCCATAGCTCAAAATTATGATTTTGCCTTCAGTTTAAAATTATGATTTCGCCCCCAGTTCAAAATATTTTTACGATTTTGCCCTCTGTTCAAAATTATGATTTTGCTCCCATTTCAAAAATTACGATTTCTCCTCGAGTTAAAAATAATGATCTTGCCATCGTTTTACTTTTTTTCGTACAGTTTTATTTTGCTTGATTGACTCAATGTAACTTTTATTGTGTCAAGCAGTTGTCTAACACTCGCTCATTGGTCCTGACAAATTAGTATTTTACCTCCAGCTCAAAATTACAGACCTGTTATTGTTTTAATTTTTTTTTAGCAAAACTATGGTAGTGTTTTCGTTTAATTGGTTGTCTCGATGTATTTTTTTTAGATCGTGTTATAAGTAGTATGTACAAGTAACCTAAATACATGCATACATGTTATGAAACTAAGAAATATTTGATTTAACGCCCGCAACGCGGGCGAGCATAGGTGTAATTTTTATTCGTCCAGGCATGCCTGTTACATGCTCATTTATCCTGAAAAATTACAATTTTGCTATCAGTTTCCATCGTTTTAGTTTTTTTTAGTAAAACTATGGTAGTGTTTTTGTTTTAATTGGTTGACTCGATGTAATTTTTTTTTTTTTTTTTGAGATCGTGTTATGAGTAGTATGTACAAGCAACCGAAACACAGACATACATGTTATCAGAGAGAAATATTCGGTTATTGCCCCGCAACGCGGGCGTGGCAAAAACTAGTTATATAACATATATCAACAAATTAATTTGTAGTTTATATATATATAGGGGATGGTTCAAATAAAAACCATTTTTATTGCGAAAACTCGAATACCAACTATAAAAAGCCTAAAAAACACACCAAAATTTTTTTTAACAATTTTTTTATTAAAAATCAATAGTTTTTATATATAAAAAACTTTTTTTCAAAAAAGAAATTGTGTACACATGTGTAATATTACACATGTGCACTACAAAATTTTTTTAAAAGTTTTTTTTTTATAAATAAAAACTAGTGATTTTTAATAAAAAAAATTGTAAAAAAAATTTGGTGTGTTTTTTAGACTTTTTTTAGTTGTTATTCGAGTTTTCGCAATAAAAGTGGCTTTTATTTGAACCATCCCCTATATATATATAAACCACAAATTGTAGTACACATGTGTAATAATACACATGTGTAGTACACATACACATGTGTACTATAAAAAAAATTCTGAAATTTTTTTTATATAATTTAATTAGCGATAATTGGTATGCAAAAAAAAATTTGTATGTTTTTTTGGCTTTTTTAGTTAGTTTTCGAGTTTTCGCGATAACTAGTGGTTTTCATTTGAACCTTCCCCTATATATATATATATATATATATGGGGATGGTTCAAATGAAAACCACTTTTATTGCGAAAATTAACTAAAAAATCCTAAAAAACAAACCAATTTTTTTACAATTTTTTATTAAAAATCGCTAGTTTTTATATATAAAAAAATTTATATTACGCATGTGTAGTATTACACATGTGCATTACAAAAAAAATTTGAAAAAAAAAGTTTGTATGCAAAAAAATTGTGGTATGTTATTTTGGCTTTTTTATTTAGTTTTCGAGTTTTCGCAATAACTAGTAGTTTTCATTTGAACCTTCCCCAATATATATATATATATATATATATATGAGAGAGAGAGACTTTCAAATTAGCTTTACTTTTGAGTTGAGAGAATTCATCAGAACCTACTTTCCATGCGAGTTTTGCCACCAAATTTTGCATAAAAGTAGAGTAACACCTGACAAAGACACTTGTGAATAATCTGGAAAAAAAATTACGAGCCGGTTTTTTCGATATGAAAGTTTCATTTATGATGGGGTAAATCACTGTAGCGGCTAACTTTTAGCGAATCTGTCCACCGTAAAAAGTGCCTTACTTTTTTTTTTTTCTGGAAAGGCAATTTAAAAAAAAATGTTGAAAAAAATTTCGTGCAGCCGATACATGTATAATACAAAAAATGTAATTTTAAAAAGAAAATCATAGTGTTGCATATGTCTAAAATATTTATTTATTTCTTTAAAAAAATTATACTTTAAAAATGCTAGATTTACAGCCAGGAATATATATATATATATATATATATATATATATATATATATATATATATATATATATATATATATATATATATATATATGTTATAGCAAAAAAACAGTCGCTCGCAAAAATTTACATTAGGTGTAAAAACAATTTCATCGTCGTAACAAAATTTACATTAGGCGTAAACAAAACTTAAATCAAACGTAACTACCGACTTGACAAAAGAAAATTGTTTTTTTTTTCACAGACGTATTTATAATATTTTAATCTACGTTTGTGCAAAACAATTCTAGCCCGACTTGCGTGGGAAGTAGGAGTTCTCATTTTTCTCAATTCGTGGTGGTTCTTAATTGAACCGAAGCCTATATATATAGTGTGCGTTTTTTAAGTTTTTTTTAGGAGTTTTCGAATTCTCGCAATAAAAGGAGTTTTCTCTTAAACTCTCCCCTATATATATAATTGTGTGTGTGTGTGTGTTTGTATATGTGTGTGTGTGTAGGGTTAAGGTAAATTTAAACTCCAACGAGTGGTGAGAACTTGGAGAACTCGGCCTTTCAAAAGGTTTTTAAAAAAAATTACCAAAAATCTTATAAAAATAATTTAAAAAAATTATTATGTGATTATTTGTGTAGATTAGTGTAACTAGTTAGTATAATCTTGTTGATTATGTTAAGATTAGTTGTTTAAAGATGAGATTTATGATGATCTTGTTGTTTATTTATTGTAGTAATTCATAAATATGATCATCTTGCCATGTTAAACTTGAAAATGTGATTTAAACATGTATATATTTAAATCATACAAGATCATCATCTTCAAGACCATGAGCTTTACATATATGTAACTTTGATTACTGTTCTTGAAAGACAGTACATGGAATAGACTTTAAACAAGACTTTTTAAAACACTAGTAAACTTGGTTTTTATATAAAACAAGTTATATAAAAATTGTTATAAAAAGAAGTCTATTAAAAGTCTTGAGATTTTGATAACCTTGGAAGTTATGGAATTTTAAGAAGACTTTTTAAAGTATAACAATATATGAAACCAAGTTTGTATAAAAATGATGCTCTTAAAAGATGAACATAAGACATTGTTACTTTAAAAATCTTGAAAATATATATGTTTAAAGCTCACGAAGAAAAGAAGACATATGTGAGCATTGTTTATAAAATGGTTTTTGGTGAAACTTGATAAGTTGGTGATGATTTGGAACTTGATTTGTTGTTTAAACGCGTTTTTAAAAACGTGGGAAACGCCATAGTTTAGGGGAAACTATGGCGAAATTTTCTAAATGATAATCGTGATTAAGTGGGGGTTAAAGTGTGATTAAAATGGTTAAACGCACTTAAGAATCTTAATCATTGTTAGACGAACTTTTTGGTAAAAAGTTTAAGTATGGAACTCCTATGCAACTTTCTAAATACTTATAATAATTTTTATAAGTAAAATTGGAGACTTATAAATATATATTTTTAGGAATATATATATACACTTAGACACTTTACCAATGTGTATATGTTATGTGTTAAGTGTATGTATTTAGATGGTAGGATAATCTAAATAATACACCGAATCATACCAAGAAAATACTTGTAAGGAAACAAGTATAAAATACCACATGAATACATATACACTAATATCCTCAAATTACCAAGGAAATGCTAAGATAATGGGTATATAAACTTTACTTATATTATATCCCTAAACGAACAAACGGACGAGCAGACAATTCAGACAACGGACGAATCTATAAAATTATATTCCTAAGAAGTAAAACATATTCCAATCCGACCAAATAAGACATATAAACCAATCGGTCAATAAAGGAATATATAACGTTCGTCAACGACAAACGAGCGTATCGCCATCACGAGGAGCTACTACGACACTTGGGCGATTCTTCGACACAAAAGTATATATACAAAACGACTACGACGTCTCGTCTAAAAATAATATATTTTTAGACACTTAACGAATATATATATTCCGAAAACAAAATCCGGAAAGTCGAAACGTATAAAAATTACTAAGTGTTTTCTTATAAGATGAAAAATGTGCTTAAAAACTCTATACTTAGTAAATATGACAAAATTGCAAGAATATTAATATTATGGACTCATAAAAAGCAAGTGGGCTAGGCCCAATAATAAAAACACATGGCTTAGGCCCAATAACATGAAATACATAGGCTAAGCCCAATAACATAAAAGTCATGGGCAAGGCCCAATAACATAAAAGACATGGGCTAGGCACAATGACATAAAACCATTAGCAAGGCCCAATAACATAAATACATGGGCTAGGCCCAGTAACATAAAAGACATGGGCAAGGCCCAATAACATAAAAGACATAGGCAAGGCCTAATAACATAAAAGACATGGGCTAGGCCCAATGACAAACATGACATGGGCTATGGCCCAAGGACACGCGTGCAAGGCATGAGGACATGTGAAGGTTGAGGCCCATTCATACACGATTTAATAGACACCAAGCATATATATATATAATTACGAAATATATATATAAATTATTAACAATCGAACAAACAAACTAACAACACTACAATAACACAAAGTTGTTCTAATTATGACAAGTGAAAACAAAATGAGAATTCAAGATGAACAACTTGTACGATGTCCAATAAGACCTAAGTGTCTAATAAAGTTAGTACACATGTAGGTTACCCACGCGTACGGACGCTCACATTTCAGTAGTACGATTCACGGAATGCAAACTTGTGAGTTCATGTCCCTTCTTTCTATGATTTCAAAGTTTTATTTTTAAAACAATCGAGGGGAAATACATGTCAAACAAACGGTATGTTAGCTATGGGTTTAGATGATAACACGATCAATGTGCATAAGTAGGAGGATGACAATATTAACCTTTAATCACATAGTGAGCCAGGTGCAAAAGGTATAGATCTATAGAGTTTGAGAGGCACTCCACTCCTGCTTGGTATACCCTTAGAGTGCTTTGTGATCCCAATGATGTCAAAGTTGTCTCGGTTTAGTTACTTACTTATGGTACATATGTCAGGGTGTTCGTGGCACACTGATATATCCTTAAACTCCATGAATGCTAATAACATACCATGATTTCATTACTGGATTACAAATATGACATTTCATACGATAACAATAACTACATGAACTCGCTTAACTTTTGTTGACTTTTAAAACTACATGTATTTCAGGAAACAAGACTTGAGCCGGTGTTAGACTATGGGATATGGGAATGACATGACAACGAATGCCGCTTTCGGAGGATTTGTCTTTTATATCCCGACCTCGTATGGGTACATAGGAGACAACCTCAACATGCTTTTATGTCAAAAACAATCTTTTGTTTGATGTGTAATGTAACTTGATAACTATGTTATGGTTAACGTTGTGAACGTGTTTGAAAAATTGAAACCATATTTTGGAAACTTGTAAACTTTGGTTGCAAAACATTATATGTATGGCATCATTGTTGTTTATATTGCTTACATAATTGGATGCAATGATTACCTCATAGTCACACACAATACGCTTCCGCTACTAGGAGGGTGTGACATTAAATAATATTAATGGTTATATACGAATTGAATGAAAAGGTTATAAATTAAAAATATTTGTTAACAAACTAGAGAAAGGCATTTGTAACCGACGATTAATCACGTTTAAGAAGTGTAAAAGCAAAATAGTCGTAATCATATTTGACAGCTAAGATGGCTCGGTGGGCCCTCAGTCTAGTGACGTTGGAACTTTGACTTCAAACAATACATTTAATGGCTAATAAACACAAAAGTAATAGAGTTATCCATGGTAGGATTTAAGATTGAGCATTTTAATGGATTCCCTATCCACAACTTTATAATTTAGCTAAAACTATCTCTATCTCTAAAAAATTTCATGTTTTAAAAACCTTCTACTACTCAACAGTTGCCACTACTCTACTTGCCACAAGACATACTCTCACCGCTCAGTATTAACATATAAATGAGCTTGTTTTGCCACTAACATCCGGTTTCTATTGATAACGAGTAGCAACTTGCTAGTGATAAGTTTGCAACTGATATATTTAAGTATTGGGAACTGATAAAAAATGTTAAGTATTTTAGTTACATATGTTTTATCATGTTATTGTTATATAAAATACAATATAGATAGATAGATATGTAGATACCTGACACATCCTCTATTTTGCTCTATGTCTTATCCATAATAAACTCTTAATCAATCTATAAGAGAAAAATAAATAAGAGAGTAAAAGAGACCAAAGTGTGTAAAATAATAACATTATGTAAATGTATTAAGAATGTAATTGCGCAAAACCACCAAATGCATAAAAATCATTACGCTCTCATTCACAAGCAGTTCATTTGTTACCTAACACCTCTCGATAGACAACATTTGATGTGTATACCCCCCGTCTCGTCTGAATAACATAAAATTTATTGAAGTAAAAAAAAGCTATTGAATATGAGTTATATATATAATATAGATATTTTGAATAAACTACGAACTTTTTAGCACCTAACTAATATTATCTATAAGAATGTAGTTTGAACTTACAATCACTAAAAAATTACAACATAATCTAGTATGTATCTAGTCAAGATTGTAAAGAGTTTTTTTGCAACTAACTAATATTATCCATAAGAGATTATTACAAACTTCTTTTATAGAAATAAAAAAATGTTTTTTTTATAAAACATAATAACTCAATTATAAAACTATAATATAAGTTGTTATAACTATAAAGTAAGTTAATTTTTTTGGTTAAACTATAAAGTTTTGTAATTTTATTCTTTATTAATATTATTACTACTATTATAAAGTTCATACCTTTATTTTTTTTAAATACTCACATACTACTCATTAATAAACATTTAAGTTTAAAAAAACTTATAAAATTAAAAAATAGTAGACTTGTTTTACACCTGTAACTTCAATTATAAATTTCGTATATATTAAAATAAAAACTTTCTTTTTTATAAGAATACAAAAAAATGTCTATATATATATAACTTTAGATTTTTCCTGTTATTCGTAAATGTCAAAGTAAGTTCAGTTTTTTAGTTAAAAATAAATTTATAATTTTATTTTTATCAACCTAACTATTTTTATACATTTATAACTTTATTTGTTTAGTTTGCAAAAGTTTAATTGCTTACAATATTACATCTCTATACTATACTATTACAAGTTTAATGATGTTAACTGTTATTTATTAGTATTATTATTTTCTATGTGAAAAGATCCCATACAAATAGATTTATCGTATAAAACGTACGTATGACGTGAAAAAGTTAAAAAAAACACGGTGGCTTTTTCGTAATTATTTTACTCGTATGGTAATTATCAAAATTACCCTACAAGATCAAAATTACCCTACAAAATCATGTGTAGAGTAATTATGATACAAGGTTAAAATTACCCTATAAGATCAAAATTACCCTACAAGACCATTTTACAAAATTACCCTACAAGATCAGAATTACCCTACAAGATCATTTGTTGAGTAATTTTGATAATTACCAAAGGAGTAAAATAATTACAGAAATGTCACCACGATTTTTTTTACTTTTCCACGCTATTCGTACGTTTTGTACGATAAGCGTATTTGTATTTGATTTTTTGTCTGTTTTTTATATAGTCAATAATTACATTATAATACAGCAAAACCAAAAAAAAAGTTTTAAGTATAAAACATTACATTCATAGATCTAGATAAAACATAGTAAAATGACAATGAAAAAACACAAAATACAGTTGATAGATATAATATTAAACTGCATGAAATCTATTCTGCTTCTGAATTGAGACTCAAGGTATCTTCGATCGAGTTTTCTTTGTCATTGTCATCAAAACCATCTAGATCAATAATCAAACTCCATTTCCATTCAACGAGCCTCTTGGATCTTTTTCTTTGTGTTTCAAACATCTAATCCTTAAGAAGGTGTAAAATTTGAATACAGAAGTTAAAAATAAACATTATTATTACCTCTTCACTAAATTCACATTGAAGATTAGACTTGTAGGGACTAAATATTGCACCATAACAAATAATATCAACACTATTATCACCATCATTATGCAATAGAACACACATATTTTAACATAACAGACATGTTAATATGACAGATATATAAAAAATCAAATCTTAAAAAGCATAACCTTAGAAGCTTGTACAATGATTGGCTTGCTCAAATCAATATGTTCACCGTGCAACTGAATCTACAAAATCAAATATGTTAACAAACAAACATCATATACGCCTTGCTGCTATTATATCATAACAAAGAGAAAATTGACTTTAGAAGCTTCAACTGTACATGCTTGGTGTTTCAGAACATTTGAAATCAGAATCGGATGCATGCCTAACTTTTTTTAGGAATTGAAATAGGTGCGCAATATTATGTATTTATAGGATAAACATTAGTAGTGCAGTAGTTTTTTAATTTAAAAACTTTGTTTTCCCGCTTGGATTTTTAACAGATTTTGCCACCACAATAATTAGGAAGTTTGTTTTGTTGAGTTTTTATTGTGTTTAATATTGTGTTTTATATTTTTAAGTGTTTAATATTTTGTTTTTAAAGGTTTTATTATGTAAGGAGACAAAGAGAATAGAAGGCACATCCGATATAATTATGAGAATTGTCAAAAATTACAACAACTATGTGATGTGCAATTTGGATCGAAGGGACCTTGGTGTCAGGTATGTCTAATATAATGATTTTTTCTTGAGAATAATAATATTCACTGAGTTTTAGAAAGAATATTTATAATTACCACGACACTTTATAAACAAGTTGGACGACTTTTACATGCTCACACTTACATTTCATTTTCTTTTCTTATGACACTACAAAGAATGTGAATCCTTGTAAATAAATAGAAACACATACTAACATCATGTAGAACACACATATTAACATTGTGTAGAACAAATTGGGTAACAAGATGGTATATCTCGTAGGAAGGCACTTACTAAAATACACGAAACTTAACGTTGTATATTACTATTGGTTGCGCATGTACCTACTTTGAAGTTATGTACGATACGATAAAGCACATACACGAGTGTAAATTTTACGACACACATGTTTCTTTGGCGCGAAACATGCTACGCGTGTAAATATTTGATACACGAATATCACTAATGATTATATGTGTGAAATAATTCTGACATAAGTATGGATATGTAAAATACATGGAATGAAAACTAACTTATTAATTTAATCAAATAAAAGTTTGTTGTAATCACGCAGAGTCATTAAATAGTATACATATTATTTATGAATGAAAGAGGTCATAAATTAGAAATTTGTCAATAAACTTAATAAATCTATTGTAACGGATCTTATATCATCGTTGACAGCTGTAAAGAGCAAAAGACTCGCTACCATGTTTGATTAATAAAATAGCATAGTGGGCCCATCGTCTAATGACGTAGGAATTTTAATTTTACACTTAATCTATTAAAAACATAAAAGAAATAGAGTTATCTGAAATACCTATAATACAACAATATACCAAATGGGCAGTGCTCTAACGGTATCCAAACGACTTTGGGAGTCGTATGTTTAGTCTCGACGGTGGGTTTCCTCTGGTATTGGTGATGTTGTCTTCGTTCGCAAACGTGGGTGTCCTTTTGCCTATGGGTTCACCCGGGTGGCCGAGCTTTGTTGGGCGTTTAAAAAATACATCAACATTAGCACCGTATGCGAGTGTAGATAATCTAGGCATGATTTATTAAACCTCAATTTGCAACCGAAAAAACAAAAGATCTATTGCCACAACCTATGATACATCAACTCGACGTAGGATATGCCGCCATAATATCACCAAAATGTATTAAAGTGTTGCCTCCACCAAGTGGTGTGGGTCTTAATCTCGTTGTGGACATTGGTGTCATATTCAAGACTACATTTAGTTGATGTGCGAGTTTTGTCATTAAAAAAAAAAGAAAATTGAAAACTGAAAAACAAACAAAAAACCTTATATGATGATTATAAATATTGGGATGAATACGGATAACATAAATTATTTATTGCGAGAAAAAAACTAAAATTATTAACGTATTTAAGTTAAACTAAATCCCTCCCTAAGAGGTTGATGGTTCGAGCCTTGTGGTGGATAATGGTGCAAAGTTAGAAGTAGATCAGTTTGTCAATTCAGAAATTGAAAAAAAAAACAAATAACAAAAATATAAACACCTGTTCGCTGAACGTTTGATTCGTTTGCAGTGCTAATAAAAACCTAGCATACCACAACCCCATTTAGACAAATTGCATATACATAATTTTTATTTTATATATTATATTTTATAAACACACACTATATATAGGAGTCACGTATCACGTGACTCTACACACATACTATGTTATTATTTATATATTTGTTTATAACATATATATCAAGTGCCACCATAAGCAACCATGCAGACCTCCATATGTTTTTATAGAGATTATGGCACTTGAATACTACCAAGATCACACCATTAGTGGGTGATCAAACTCGATCCCGAGTTCATCGCCAAGCGCCATCGCAGCAATTCCAGGATCACAGATCGTTTGAGAACGATAATCTGTGGTGGAAGCTGCTTCCTCCCACATGAAGAAGTCATCAAACACTGGTAAGTCGGAGTTCAGACTGTTTGGAGTTGAGTCGAAAAACATAACGTTTTCACATAATGGATCCATGAAATTTGGTTTTCCGAAAGGATGGTTGTTCGGAGGATGATCATATTCATTCATGGCGCAATGCACCACACCAGCCTGGATCCTTTGCATCTCCAGAAGGAGATGCTGACACCTACAGGGAGTAAAACAACCGGAGTTAACAAATAAAAGAATTAATGTTAAGTAAACTTTGTGGAATTGAAAACCCTAATTTAGACAAATAATTTAGACAAATAACCAACCAAAATAATTGACACAATTTTTACTCTGGGTACCTGGCTTTTGCCGCAACTTCGAGCAGCATCAAGGCCTCCTCAGAAAAAGTGGGTTCTGGAGGGGGTGGAGGCTCCACATCAGGAAGGTTGAGAACAGCATCGGGACCAAACAGTTTCCGGGCTTTGTCATCATAAGCCAATGCGGCTTCAAGGGCGGTGCCGAATGTCCCTAACCAAATACGCACTTTGGCTTTGGGATCACGGATTTCCGCCACCCATCGTCCCCATTTGCGTTGCCTAACACCTTTGAAGATGCATGAAGGATTCTCTGGGCCACCTTGCCCGCCTCTCATGTTCCCTTTTCTTGAGCTTGCACGGGCCACCTTGCGTTCACCACCACCTCTGCGAGCACCACCATCATTGTTTCCGACACTCCTCACAGAATTCATGGTTTACTAAATCTGATCACAAAATGTGAAGTGGATGAAAATGGGAGAATAAAAGGGTGGATTTATAGAGGGAGGAGGTATGGCTGTGTACATAGCATTAATGACATTTTTTTAATGTAAAACAACATATACTTATTTCATAATTACTAAGTGCATGGTAACAAGGAGTGTATTTATTAAACAATTTCAGAGGCTCGAGAGCTACTTGTTATCGGCTCGATTAAAAGCGTGAATGAGCCGAGCTTTCACAAGCCTGAGCCCGAGCCCGAGCTTGAAATAGAGCTCGTTTAGTTATCGAGCCCGAGCTCGAGCCTAAAATACAAAGCTCATACAGCCTCATGACTCTAAACGAGCCCAAATAAAATTTTATTTTTTCAATATATATAATATAATATTAATGATGATAACATTGGCGAGCGGAGCCTTGGCTCATTTAATCGATATTGAAGCGAGTTAGAGCCGAGCTTTTAGCTCGTTTAAGGTGGTTCTCAAAATAGCTCGAGCTGAGCTCGAGCTTTGGGTTTTAGTCACGAGTCGAGCTTGAGCTCAAGTAAGTAGGCTTGAACCGAGCCGAGCTCGAGCTTCATAAAAACAAGACGAGCTGAGCTCGAGCCTAACCGAGTTCGGGATCAGCCCGACTCGTTTACACCCCTAAGACCATACATTGTGTGCATGGAAAAACGGCATAGAGGGGAAAATGTGTGGGTGAGGTGGAGGCTCTTGATTAGTGGATGTAGTTTAGGTTTGTTTTGATCGGTTGATGTTTATTTTTTCTTAATTTTTTTTATTTTCTCACTCTCGCCACTTTCCCACCCATTGTTTTTTTTATGCACGCCACCATTCTGACGTGGTTGCCACGTGTCGCTTCACCCCCTTCTTTTAGCCCCTCCACAGTACCGTCTGATCTAAGTGTATAGAAAGGTATTGCCCACAGGTGATATGGGATTTATTTTTTTATGGACATTAATTAGTGTAATGATTAAAAGTAAATTTAGTGGACGTGCAAATTTATCATTCAAAACAAATAAAAAAAAAACTTTTTTGATGATTATAGATTTATAGATATTGGATTGGATATGGATAGCATAAATTAGTTATTGCGAGAATAAAATAAATCTAAAATAATTAATTTATTTGATATAAATTAAAGCCCCTTCTAAGAGGTCGAAAGTTCAAGTTTTATGGTGAACAATTATACAAACTTAGAAACATATTAGATTCTCAAATCGAAAAAAAAAACAAATAATATAAATATTAAAAGTTGTTCGTCTATTCATATATCCTACACATGTGTATTTTTAGTTTATATCATGGTTGCAAAAGTCGCTAGACGCTCCTAGTCGGATTCGGGAGTACTCGGGAAGTACTCGGGAGTATTCGGGAGTACTCGGGGAGTAATTGGTCTGGGAGAAGAGTACTCGTGCCTCGGCAACCTTCATTCTAGCGAGTACTCGGGGAGTACTGGGAGCCTAGGCGGGACTTTTACAACCATGGTTTATATCATTTACGCACGTAGAGGTAATACGTGTTATTTACTACTTATACATTTTGGAGTTCAGTGAATAGTGTCAGACAGCTTACCTGGCACTTCCCTATTTTACCAACCCATTTTTTATTTAATTTTATTCCGAGCTTAAAATTACGGTTTCGTCCTTTGTTTAAAATTACGTTTTCGCCTCTAATTCAAAATAAAATTTTAATTTTGACCTGACTCAAAATTTACGCTTTTGCTCTCAGTTTAAAAACTCATTTCTAATTCTATTCCCACCTTAAATTTACGGTTTCGCCCTCATTCTAAAATTACGCTTTTGCCCCCCGTTCAAAATAAAAATATGTTTTTGCCCCTAGCTTAAAATTACGATTTTGCCCCCGGCACTTCCTTATTGGACCAACCCATTTTTAATTTAATTTTACTCCTAACTTAAAATTACGGTTTCGTCCTTTGTTTAAACTTACGTTTTCGCCCCTAATTCAAAATAAAATTATAATTTTGCCTTGGCTCAAAATTTACGCTTTTGCCCTCAGTTCAAAAACTCATTTCTAATTTTATTCCCAGTTTAAATTTACGATTTCGCCCTCCGTCTAAAATTACGCTTTTGCCCCCCGTTCAAAATAAAAATATGTTTTTGCCCTTAGCTCAAAATTATGATTTTGCCCCCAACTCAAATTTACGTTTTTGCCCACAGTTCAAAATAAAATTATGTTTCCCCCATAGCTCAAAATTATGATTTTGCCTTCAGTTTAAAATTATGATTTCGCCCCCAGTTCAAAATATTTTTACGATTTTGCCCTCTGTTCAAAATTATGATTTTGCTCCCATTTCAAAAATTACGATTTCTCCTCGAGTTAAAAATAATGATCTTGCCATCGTTTTACTTTTTTTCGTACAGTTTTATTTTGCTTGATTGACTCAATGTAACTTTTATTGTGTCAAGCAGTTGTCTAACACTCGCTCATTGGTCCTGACAAATTAGTATTTTACCTCCAGCTCAAAATTACAGACCTGTTATTGTTTTAATTTTTTTTTAGCAAAACTATGGTAGTGTTTTCGTTTAATTGGTTGTCTCGATGTATTTTTTTTAGATCGTGTTATAAGTAGTATGTACAAGTAACCTAAATACATGCATACATGTTATGAAACTAAGAAATATTTGATTTAACGCCCGCAACGCGGGCGAGCATAGGTGTAATTTTTATTCGTCCAGGCATGCCTGTTACATGCTCATTTATCCTGAAAAATTACAATTTTGCTATCAGTTTCCATCGTTTTAGTTTTTTTTAGTAAAACTATGGTAGTGTTTTTGTTTTAATTGGTTGACTCGATGTAATTTTTTTTTTTTTTTTTTGAGATCGTGTTATGAGTAGTATGTACAAGCAACCGAAACACAGACATACATGTTATCAGAGAGAAATATTCGGTTATTGCCCCGCAACGCGGGCGTGGCAAAAACTAGTTATATAACATATATCAACAAATTAATTTGTAGTTTATATATATATAGGGGATGGTTCAAATAAAAACCATTTTTATTGCGAAAACTCGAATACCAACTATAAAAAGCCTAAAAAACACACCAAAATTTTTTTTAACAATTTTTTTATTAAAAATCAATAGTTTTTATATATAAAAAACTTTTTTTCAAAAAAGAAATTGTGTACACATGTGTAATATTACACATGTGCACTACAAAATTTTTTAAAAAAAAATTTTGAAAAAAAGTTTTTTTTTTATAAATAAAAACTAGTGATTTTTAATAAAAAAAATTGTAAAAAAAATTTGGTGTGTTTTTTAGACTTTTTTTAGTTGTTATTCGAGTTTTCGCAATAAAAGTGGCTTTTATTTGAACCATCCCCTATATATATATAAACCACAAATTGTAGTACACATGTGTAATAATACACATGTGTAGTACACATACACATGTGTACTATAAAAAAAATTCTGAAATTTTTTTTATATAATTTAATTAGCGATAATTGGTATGCAAAAAAAAATTTGTATGTTTTTTTGGCTTTTTTAGTTAGTTTTCGAGTTTTCGCGATAACTAGTGGTTTTCATTTGAACCTTCCCCTATATATATATATATATATATATGGGGATGGTTCAAATGAAAACCACTTTTATTGCGAAAATTAACTAAAAAATCCTAAAAAACAAACCAATTTTTTTACAATTTTTTATTAAAAATCGCTAGTTTTTATATATAAAAAAATTTATATTACGCATGTGTAGTATTACACATGTGCATTACAAAAAAAATTTGAAAAAAAAAGTTTGTATGCAAAAAAATTGTGGTATGTTATTTTGGCTTTTTTATTTAGTTTTCGAGTTTTCGCAATAACTAGTAGTTTTCATTTGAACCTTCCCCAATATATATATATATATATATATATATATGAGAGAGAGAGACTTTCAAATTAGCTTTACTTTTGAGTTGAGAGAATTCATCAGAACCTACTTTCCATGCGAGTTTTGCCACCAAATTTTGCATAAAAGTAGAGTAACACCTGACAAAGACACTTGTGAATAATCTGGAAAAAAAATTACGAGCCGGTTTTTTCGATATGAAAGTTTCATTTATGATGGGGTAAATCACTGTAGCGGCTAACTTTTAGCGAATCTGTCCACCGTAAAAAGTGCCTTACTTTTTTTTTTTTCTGGAAAGGCAATTTAAAAAAAAATGTTGAAAAAAATTTCGTGCAGCCGATACATGTATAATACAAAAAATGTAATTTTAAAAAGAAAATCATAGTGTTGCATATGTCTAAAATATTTATTTATTTCTTTAAAAAAATTATACTTTAAAAATGCTAGATTTACAGCCAGGAATATATATATATATATATATATATATATATATATATATATATATATATATATATATATATATATATATGTTATAGCAAAAAAACAGTCGCTCGCAAAAATTTACATTAGGTGTAAAAACAATTTCATCGTCGTAACAAAATTTACATTAGGCGTAAACAAAACTTAAATCAAACGTAACTACCGACTTGACAAAAGAAAATTGTTTTTTTTTTCACAGACGTATTTATAATATTTTAATCTACGTTTGTGCAAAACAATTCTAGCCCGACTTGCGTGGGAAGTAGGAGTTCTCATTTTTCTCAATTCGTGGTGGTTCTTAATTGAACCGAAGCCTATATATATAGTGTGCGTTTTTTAAGTTTTTTTTAGGAGTTTTCGAATTCTCGCAATAAAAGGAGTTTTCTCTTAAACTCTCCCCTATATATATAATTGTGTGTGTGTGTGTGTTTGTATATGTGTGTGTGTGTAGGGTTAAGGTAAATTTAAACTCCAACGAGTGGTGAGAACTTGGAGAACTCGGCCTTTCAAAAGGTTTTTAAAAAAAATTACCAAAAATCTTATAAAAATAATTTAAAAAAATTAGTTTAATCATTTAGCCATTTCCCATTAAATGCTAATTCCACCAAGTTTTTTTAACAATCTATACGTAAGTTCTTATTTTGTTGTGTAATTCTTATGTGTTGTTATTTTTTCCTTTTTGTGTTGTTATTGGGAGCCTATTTGGAATAAACTTGTTTTCTACTAGTTATGTAATACTATGTGCTATTTACAAAATTAAAACAAAAACATGAAATTGTGCTAGTTATGTAATGGTATTTGTTGTTTACAAAATTCAAAAAAAAACATGAAATTGTGCTGATTACGGTGCTGATTAATGTGTTGATTACAATGTTATGCAGATTACAGGATGTGCTGACGGTGGTGGTATGGGATGTTACCATCGGATGTGCTGATGGTGGTGTTACCGTGCTGATTAAGGTTCTGATGTTGACTATGTGCTGACTACGGTGTTTACGATGATGTCGATTACGGTGCTGCTGATGATGTTGATTATAGTGTTGATGATGATGCTGATTACGGTGTTGATTCGATGATGATGAATAAATTAGGAGATTAGGATTTTAATTAATCTTGCATTAATGTACAGATAATTTAATTATTGTTTTTAATTAGATATAAATAAAAGGGTATAAAAAGTCTAAAATACCCTTAAATCAATTTTTTTAATTGAGGACACATGTTATTAAACTGTTGATTCTTACAGTTTATACAAAGATACTTGTTTGTATATAATCATATACCCTATATATGAACTCTACTTTTAGAAAGATTTGGACCTATCAACTCCTATTGGGGGAGAAGAGTATAAAGAATATATATGACAAAATTTTTGCATGATATATTTCATATTATGATTTTTTTTTGTAATATAGAAATTTGTAAGTTTTAGTGAATATGTGTAAATGTCATATATATATATATATAGAGGGGGGTATGTCTAATATAATGATTTTTGCTTGGAAATAATAATATTCTCTGAGTTTCAGAAAGGATATTTATAATTATCTCATATTTTTCAAGCTCAGTCTGTCCTTATAATATTAAATTGTATTTTTTGGTCTAGAATGTTCTTTTATTGTATACTTAGAAAAATACTATTTTTTATATGTGTTTACAGTCTTAGGATCATGTAAAAAGGACATTTTTTGTAAGAAGTGTGAGAATACATAAGAATTAACATGTATGCATCATGGTTTGCTCTTGGGGTATAATGTTTTGGGTTGTTTTGTCAAGAAAAATACCAAACATAACAATTTAAGACACAATGCAATGAATTCAGACTTAAAACATAAATTCCATGCCAAGAACGTTAAGTAGTGTGTTTTAAGTGTTAAGCAGTGTGTTTTGAATTTCACGCCCATAATATGTTGCATTGTGTTTTAAATTATTATGTTTGGTATTTTTCTTGCCAAAACAACTCAAAACATCATGCCTAAGTACAAAACATGATGTCTACATGTTAATTTCTATACCTTCTCACACTTCTCACGAAACATGTCCTTTTTACAGGAACCTCACCTTTACCTTATATTAGATAATTTTACTCATGTATCATCTTTACGAATAAGGTAATCAACTTTAACCAAGCATTCAAACACTCAATCATCTAATACCGCGACCCTTTATAAACAAGTTGGATGAATTTTACATGCTCACACTTACATTTCATTTTCTTATGACACTACAAAGAATGTGAATCCTTGTAAATAAACAGAAACACATACTAACATCCTGTAGAACACACATATTAACATCGTGTAGAACAAATTGGGTAACAAGATGGTATATCTCGTAGGAAGGCACTTACTAAAATACACAAAACTTAACGTTATATATTACTATTGCTTGCGCATGTACCTACTTTGAAGTTATGTACAATACAATAAAGCACAGACACGAGTGTAAATTTTTCAATACACGACACATGTTTCTTGGGCGCGAAACATGCTACGCGTGTAAAGTTTTGATACACGAATATCACTAATGGCTATATGTGTGAAATAATTCTGACATAACTATGGATATGTAAAATACATGGAATAAAAGCTAACTTTTTTTGAACGGCAAATTTGGATCACTAACGGACCACTAGAGTATCATCGTGCTACCAGCGGAACCACCCGATCATATCCATCTCCACTAGACATAATGCATATACACCAATTCAAGACGAAACCCAATAAATATGGGAAAACCCCCTTGTGAGAATCGAACCCAGGACCTATTGGTCCCAAAGCCTTATCCCACCCCCAAGATGCCACTAGGCTATAAAGCCATGGGTGAAAACTAACTTATTAATTTAATCAAATAAAAATTTGTTGTAATCACGCATATTCATTAAATAGTATACATATTATTTATGAATGAAAGAGGTCATAAATTAGAAATTTGTCAACAAACTTAATAAATCTATTGTAACGGATCCTATATCATCGTTGACAGCTGTAAAGAGCAAAAGACTCGCTACCATGTTTGACTAGTAAAATAGCATAGTGGGCCCATCGTCTAATGACGTAGGAATTTTGATTTTACACTTAATCTATTAAAAACATAAAAGAAATAGAGTTATCTGAAATACCTATAATACAACAATATACGAAAGGGGCAGTGCTCTAACAGTATCCAAGTGACTTTGGGACTCGTATGTTTAGTCTCGACGGTGGGTTTCCTCTGGTATTGGTGATGTTGTCTTCATTCGCAAACGGGGGTGTCCTTTTGCCTATGGGTTCACCCGGGTGGCCGAGATTTGTTGGACATTTAAAAAATATATCAACATTAACAATGTATGCGAGTGTAGAAATCTAGGCATGATTTATTAAACCGCAATTTGCAACCCAAAAACCAAAAGATCTATTGCGCCTCAACCTATGATACATCAACTCGACGTATGATATGCCGCCATGATCTCACCAAAGTGTAATAAGGTGTTGCCTCCACCAAGTGGTGTGGGTCTTAATCTCGTTGTGGACAATGGTGTCATGTTCAAGACTAGATTTAGTTGATGTGTGAGTTTTGTCATTAAAAAAAAGAAAATTGAAAAACAAACAAAAAACCTTATGAGATGATTATAAATATTGGGGTGAATACGGATAACATAAATTATTTATTGGGAGGAAAAAAAACTAAAATTATTAACGTATTTAAGTTAAACTAAATCCCTCCCTATGAGGTTGATGGTTCGAGCCTCCGAGCCTTGTGGTGGATAATGGTGCAAAGCTAGAAGTAGATCAGTTTGTCATTTCAGAAATTAAAAAAAAAAACAAATAACAAAAAAATAAACACATGTTCGTATATTCATATATATATATAATTAGGAAAAGTGTAACGTACAACAGGGCTTATCGTACGATACGTACGCGATCATCTCAGCCATACGATCTGAAGCGAATTCAATCTTCGCATGTTATAAAAAGGCAAATGAAATCGCATGGCTTGAAAATGCAATGAAATCGCATGTGTTGAAATCCCATGCAAATGAAATCGCATGTGAAAAATGGCTAGCATGTGGGTAATGTGAAAAATGGCATGGGGGTGTGTAGATGGACAAAATCACATGTGGAAGATTGAATATCGCATGTGAAAAAATGGCTAGCATGGGGTAATGTGAAAAATGGCATGGGGTGTGTAGATGGACAAAATCGCATGTGGAAGATTGAATATCGCATGTGAAAAAATTGGCTAGCATGGGGTAATGTGAAAAAATGCATGGGGTGTGTAGATGGACAAAATCGCATGTGGAAGGTTGAATTCGCACCAGATCGTACGGCTGGGATGATCGCGTACGTATCGTACGATAAGCCCTATTGTACGTTAACTGACCTCTATATATATATATAGCGGAAGGATAAACGAAAACCCACTTGATTTGATAAAACTCAAGAAATCCTTGTAAAAACTATATATAACATTTTTATTTTTTTCTGAAAAAATAGGGAATGTAACATTAATATATTTGAACACTTTTGTTAAAAAAACTAAAGAACGCCGACTAGTTTTTTTTTAAATGTTAAAAGTTTCATGTTTCAAAATATATATGTCCAAAAAATGTAACATACATATTTTAAACATTTTTTTTAAAACAAGTCGGCGCTTTGTACATTTTTTTATAAAAATATTCAAATATATTTGTGCTACATTCCCTTATTTTTTTAGAAGAATGTTACATAGGGTTTTCTTGAGTTTTTTCAACTCAAGTGAGTTTTCTTCCTATACTTCACCTATATATATATATATATATATATATAGTTTGGTTTAATGGGGAACCTTAAAATAGTGGTGAACCGAGGAAATATGCATTTAACATGTTAAATATATTATAAAAATTCAATTTAACATGTAATAAATTAATTTTTTTCAAAAAGAAATCGAAAATTTTGCATATAAAGATGTGTATAAGTCATTCTAATAAAAAAAATCATTTACCTTTATTTTAATTGTTTTGAATCATTTTTTAATATTTTTTTTTTGAATTTCTTTATTAAAAGGTTTCTACATTTATTTATATGCAAAAGCTCTGAAAAAAAATTAAAAATTTAGTTTTTTACATTTTAAAGTGAATTTTGAATACTATATTTAACATGTTAAATGCATGGTTCTCGATTCCCAATTTTTTAGATTTTCTATGGAACCCACCCCGATATATATAGTGGATGGTTCAAATGACAAGAAATTCTTTGTAAAAAGAAAAGAGAAGAAATTTCAACAATTAAGAATCTTTTAGGTCATTTAATATTATTGTAAGGGTATATTGGTAAACTTATATAGGTCATTAATTTGTAGTCTTACTCTTTAATAGCTTACTACATTAAAATTTTAAATTATTTTCAACATATATATATAAATAGAGTATGAGATAAATTACGAGTTGTTTAAGATAAATTTCTATATGTGTGGTATAAAATTCAATAATGTGTAAGATATATGTTGGATAAAATCTTATGTTTGTAGGATAAAATGAAATTGGTTGATTTATAAGAAAAAGAATAATTAATATAAGACCACACGGTGTAGTAGGGCTTGAATATTGGGCGTTATTCAACACGTGTATGACACGTCAGCGCGCCTTAGAAAAATGGCGTGGAGGAAAATAGGAGGGTGTGGAAAGGGGCGTGAAAGAAGGGCGTTATTCGACATGTGGTATCTACATTTTATTATTATTTTTATTTAATAAATATATATTATGTATAATATTTTTGAAAAAATAGCATTATTATTAATATAATAATTAACGATAATAAAAAGAGATTACATAATTTAAATAAAAAAATCACATATGTTCGGATCGGTAATACGTGGTAGGTTTGATTGAGAACCTTGAGGTGAAGTGGTGCTCGGCATTTCGTCGAAACCATATGTGTTGTTCGGATCAAAGTTGTGGTTGTGTGGATGCATTATTTTTTATAAAAGTTGTAGAGATTTTATAAAAAATGAGAGTTGAGAAGGAGTTGGGTAGAAGGAAGCTAGGTGAAAATGATAGTTTTTTTATATAGAGAAGGTTAAATATTTTTTTTAAATGAAAAATATGTTTTAAATAATGTCGTTGGGGTCCAACGGCTAGTGGGGACCCCAATCAAACCATGCCACGTCAACGCACATTAACTCTCAACGCCGGTGGAAAAGTTCAAGCCCTTAAGACAACGCCGTCTACAACGCCGTGCACGGTGTGGTGTGTGCGGCGTGGAAATGCAACGCTGATAAACCACGATCACACCGTGTCTAAGAAGTTATAAATTATTTAATGTTTTATCATCGTACTATTTTCTTCTTCTCTTTAAATTAATGTTCTTCTCATTAGATCATCCCATAGATTTAAAAGTTTGAAAGAAATCATTCGTAACAGAGTCTATATCATCTTTGTAAAAAGCAAAAGACTCGCTACCATGTTTGACTAGTAAAATAGCATGGTGGGCCCGTCGCCAAATGATGTACGAATTTTCAATTTACACTTAACCTACTAAAAACATAAATGAAATAGAGTAATCTTTATTATATATAGTATAACAATATTAGCATCGTATGCGAGTGTACATAATCTAGGCAAGATATATTTACATTCCATAAATTAGGAACAATTTTGGGCATAAGGTTTGTAATTCTTGTTTTGAAGGGTTTTAAAAAAAAAATGTGATTTTTTAACTTTAACCCAAAATCTTTTTTATATTTTGCAATTTTAACCCATATAAATTGTTTTTTTCAACTTTTAACTCAAAAGTTTCATTATTTTCAATTTAACCTCACAATATTTTTACCTTCAACTTTGGTCCCTATACTTTTCATCTTTCTCAAATTTTCGTTTTACGTTTCGTTCTAAATTTTGCGAGTTAAGACGGCGCGACGTGCGTGTGTCGTTTAACTTTTTTTTTGTTTCGTTCAAAATTATGTGAGTTAACACGACGCAACATGCATGTGTGGATCAATGTTTTACATTTATTTTTTTCGTTTGACAAGTTCGTCGCAACGCGCGGGTCCTGGATCGACTCAGTGTTGGTAGTCGCTGACGGTGGTGTGACATTAGTCCTATTTGGCATAATTTGCAACCCAAAAATAAAAAAGATTTATTGTACCAGTGTAACATCCAATATCTTCAATAAATTTGGTAAATTCGAAAGGGGAAAAGAGTAATTGAAAGATAAAAAGGCCCATTGGTTATGGATTGTGTAAAGGCCCAAAGAAAGCCATTTGGTGATATCCACAACAACAACATGATGGAAAGTATGGATTAGCCACCATAACCTCATTCTCATCATTTTCATTTTTGTGTCTAGAGAGAGAGAAAGGTTTTGAGAGATAAAGTTCATTTCAGGTTGTTTCCAAGCCGGATTTACAAGGTAATTAAAGGATCATTCACGATCCAAGTCCAAGAAAGAAAGCGGTCTCTTAGATTGGTTTCAGTTGGTTTTTCCTAACTTCAAGCTCGGTTTTGGTTCAAACAAGTTAAAGGTTAAAACTCATCTAGATCTTGTTTCGCGTGAAAATTTATGCATGGAAACATGATATATGTTGATTTCGAAGTATATGGATTCATAAAGTTAGCATCATGATTAGTTGTAAGATTGGATTTCTTAGTCGCCATCAATGTTTAGATCTAGGGTTACTTCATGAATCAGGTACTCCGCGCCCAGCAATCTGCTCGTCGCTTTGTGCGAGCATATAGTGTAGATTGTGTTGTATAGTTTACATTACTATAGAATAAGCGTAAAGTAGATCATGCTTGACACATTGTGCGAGGTCATTCCCGCTAAGTGTCAATACGCGCATAGTATAGTGCAATGGATTAGGTAGGGTGTAAACTCTAAGTGAGCACAGAGGAATTCTGTTTGTAGGACAACTTTGAGTGCAAAGCTTGCTTTGCACCCCATCTTTGGAATAATAGTTGACCCATTTCACATGTAAATTTGGAACAACTGCAAAAGGTTACTAAGGGTCGGGAAAGCTCATTAATTGATATAAAACAACATAGCATCACAGGTGAGTATCAAGACCCCTCATTACATTGCTATTTTTGGGGCGGTGTGCATACTCGGTAAAGTTTCAAGGTAAAATAGTATGTTTTAAATATGACATAGTATGATAAAGTTTGTTAAACTAATAGTAACATTTTAAAGTGTTAAAGTGATAGAGATTCAAGTGTTCATAGTATGTATATTGCATGGTAAAGGCTAAAGGAGACTTATTGCATCTAAAATTAACGTCGGTGTCTAAAGTCAACACCGAAGTCTCAAACAACGTCTAAACTTAGCGGTGTGGTCACACAAGGTGTCTAAACTTAACATAATGACCAAACAGTAATAGGGAAGCACCTTTGTGGTTTGCTGGTTGTTGATCAACTACGCATAGGATATTGTTCACATCATAGTCCATACTAAAGTGTTATAGTTAATGATAAAGTGTTATGTTTATTCATAGTATTAATCTGAACCATCCGTCACAAAAGATCAATGGTGGATAAGTGGTTCCTACGTTTCTCGCAACTGGAGGTGGTTTTCATTTTAACCCATCCCTATATATATATATATATATAAAACTGAACTAAATCATCATGTGGTTCGGTGAAATTTTACCTATAGTCTCCACATTTCTAAAATTACAGGCTTGTTCCTTATGGTGTGCACTTGTTTTTTAGATAGTCTCTAACTTGGACGAGGTTAGTTTTTTATGTTAAATGGAATGAATTACTAAATTACCCTAGCTATTAGAAAAACAGGGAAAAAAACAATCTAATTAATTAATCATTTAAAAACTAAAATAGATCATCATTATTATTTATTTAAATAGAGTTAATTATGTTTTTTTATCTTTGTGGTTTGTTTAAAAAAACTATTACAGTCCATTGTTTAAAAATTGTCAAAACAGTACTAGTACTTTCACTTTTGTAACAATTACAGTTCACCCTCACTAACTCTATCTAATTATTCCTTTAGTTATTTGAAATTACCATAATACCCCTGTTATTTAAAATAAAATATAAATAAATCAAGGGTTAATTACGTTTTTCTTCCTTGTGGATTGTTGAAAATAAACATTAGAGTAAATTACAAATTTTGTCCTTTACATTAACACATTTTTGCAGGCGATGTTCTTTGCCGCAAAAGTTTATGGGTTCTATACTTAATGTCTCATAATCTGCGTCATATGTCCTTTGAGCCTAACTCAGATAAAACTTTCTGTTATATCAGGGTATTTTTGTAATTTTAATAGGGAGATGAGGGTATTTTTATGATTTTATCCATTTAATTAAAAAATTTGTTAATTAAAAAAACAAAATATTAAAACCTATATTAACTCAAAACTCTCTCTCTCTATCTTCAGTCTTTCTCTCTCTCTCTACCCACCACCACAACAACCCCTTCACCCACCACCACCACGATACTCCTGGTGGCAGCGTTCCTCCTGACGACAGCGCTCCAATCAAGCAACCAGCTGGCGACGTTCCTTCCTTACAGGTTTAGGACATCTGATAAATTATTCCTATAAATGACTAAACATATAGCGAAAGATAATACCCTTATGGCCGGAGTCTGGTGATTTTTTATTGTTGATTTTAAGCATTTAGGATTCTGTCTAAAATTGGCTTATTGTCCAGCAAACCCAAATTTGTCATTGAGGACTTTCACTTTCTTTGTTCAGTTTTAAAAGATTTGTAACACAGTAACACACAAACAGTTTTGAGCTTTGTGGTTGTAATAAAAAACTAACATCAAAATGAAATGGGAGATGAATGTTGGTTCTAATGAGAGAGAGAAGAGAGAGAGAGAGAGAGTGATAATATTTTTTTATTTTACAAATAGTCTATAAATAATATTTTTTTTTATAAAATAGCCTTTGGGAAAGTGAAATGACAAGAATGCCCTCATGTTCAAGGCACGTGACGATACTTAATCATAAAATCTAACTAAATTAGGACGTGCATGATTTTGAAACTTTAAGTACATAACTCGTCAACTTTTGCGCCAAAGGACACCGCCAGCAAAAGGGTGTTAACATAAAGAACAAAACTTGTAATTTCATCTATCTACTATTGATCGGAGTGTCGAGCTCCGGTCAAATATAATATTTATAAGCCAAAATTACCCTAAACAAATAGTTAGTGGTAGCAAGGGGTCGAACCACGAAGAGTATGTGGTTTACGTGTGGATTCGATTGAATTAGAACAATTGTCACAATTTATGAAGCTTGTCAGATATTTTTGTTTAGTTGAAAGATGTGAATTTAAACTAAGGGAATTGGTTCAATTGATTAACAACTACTAATTAACGAATGCAAGAAAGATTGATTACTAAACAATAATAAGAAAAAAGGGTTCACACCCGGTTTCGGTAATTGCCAACCTAGGGTTTCTACAAGTTTTTAGATTCAACTCAATTGTATATGATTAGCGGATTTAGTGTACCGTGACTTAGGTGCCAATAACTATCAACGTTTCAAAGAACGGACAAGAATGCATTTTGTAATCAACACAAGTAAAACCTAACCAAGACAATGCATAACTACATATAACCATTTTGTAAAGTCATAACTTTTAACATCGTTCGACAATTTACGAATACGAAACAAATGTAAACTATTGTCAAAGGTTTCAAAAATCAATACAAGTTGTCACAAAGTTGAATCAAGAACAATTCAAAACCCTAAATTTAACAACTACCTACACCGGGGTGAAACTAAGGTGATTAGCCGCTCATGGTTGAAGAAACTTGATCACCGGATGATTGGGACTTGATTGATATCATCTTGAAGCTTGAAGGACGGAGGAATGGTGGATGATGAGGGTTGTGGAGTGATTGATAATGGTGAAGTGAATGATGAATGGAGTTAGGGTTGTGGATGGTTGGTTGTTGTTGATGATGATGATGATCTTTGATTCGGATGATGATTGTTGTTAGAGATCGAATGGAGATGAATGGTAGGTGGTTAGTGGCTCCAAGAATCAAATTCAAACACCCAAGATAGTGTAACTTATGAATTGAATGCCCCTTGAACCAATGGAAATCGATTTTAGCTCAAAATCCCACAATTTCGCGTTCGTGAAATCTGCTACTCGTCGCTGACGGGCCTGACCCCGTCGCCGACGGGTTCTCCTGATCGAGTTTTCGTCCGACGGCTTATTACACTGGTTAGGGGGATCTTTGGCCGACGGGATTATCTGGAGCCCGTCCCGGACGGCCCTATACCCGTCGGCGACGGCCTCTTGAACACCACTCTTCCAATTTCCACTTCTTGCACTCCCGGTTGATCCGTAACGCGTCCCGGTGCTCCGGTTTTCGAGTCGATGACTCGTAAAGCTCCCGAAAAGCTCCTTAAACTCCATCAAACCTGCAAAACACATTTTTGATTAAAAGTAGGCTATCCGAAATTAAAACTTATGTAAAAACATCAAGTTATGCAATAACAAACAACGGTTTTCAACCACGTATCACATCCCCACACTTGTCTTTTGCTTGCCCTCAAGCAAATCTGTTTTTCACTTTCACGTGGGTCGAACAACAAATACACTTCCCATTCCCAAGACAAAGGTCAAGGTTTATTGTCATACAAAAGTTCAAACTCTTTACAATTTTCATAATATTTAGCGGTAAAAAGAATATTCTCATATGCATTGGTTATCCAAGATTAACCCGCCCGTAAAACTAACAAATCATGCACATCCCTCACAATGTTCTCTCCACTCGGCTTATAATTTGGCTAACGTGTATAATGTATTAGCACTTCAAAGAATAATCACTCAAAACCGATTAGAACGCGTACCCGCATAGGCTTGCAACTCAATCATTCTCCACCACTGATCACGAATACTAAGCACAAGTCATAAGGTCTTTGTAAAGGTTGTAACGGGGCTAGGCTAAAGGTAGGGAATGGAATATTTTAAAGTGGCTAAGGTGATGAAAATTCGATTTTTTTATTACAAAAGACTACTCTAAACAAAACTAAACTATAAGCATCAACTACAAGGCAATCAACTTTAGCCTTTTATTCAACAACTAGAACACATGTTTTTGTTCTTTTCTCAATGATTTTCTATTCTTTTTCGTACATTTTCTGATTTTTTTTCGAAGATAAACAAATACAACTATACAAACTTTACGCCTATAATCGAATTTCCATCACACGGGTTTAAAAGAAAAAAAAGGTTTTAAGGTTATGGGCTAAAGGGTGGTCAAACGAAAGGATTAGGCTCAAAATTGGCTACTAGGGGATAATTTTTTTGGGTAAGGATATAAAAATGGTGTAAAAGGGAAAGGTTTACCTAATGCCTTAATCATTCTCGTGCTTGTATTCGGTCTATGGTCTCGAACGTATCCAAAGTTGCAAGTTCTACAATACGCGACTAATGGTCCACTCAAACAAAGAAACATGTATATGTAAATCTATGATATAAAAGTGGCTCAAAACCTCACGTATAAGGGTATGGTATGGTATGTGATATGCATAAAATGCTAGTTACTTAGGAGAATTATTCCCAAATAACCACCCGCTAAATACCTGTCATGCTATTACTTTGAACTTGACCATGACAAAAGACCAAATGGGTTATGCCATCCCTCGTTGACTTAGTTACTTATGCTTTTAAGATCGCTTTTGAAACAAGAAATTTTTGAAAATTTTTTGAAATTTCCCCCCATCCCCATACTTGAGGTACACATTGTCCTCAATGTGTAGTGTTTTGAATGAACGGGTCAAAATCGAAACTTTTACTACTCCCCAATCCCCACACTTGAGGTAAACATTGTCCTCAATGTGTAAGAACTATAGTTTTAAAACGCACAAGGGATGTGACACGGCTAACCTTCCCAAAATTTCACCCCGGAAAAATAAAATACAAAATACAATCCACTTATTACTAAACTAAGAATCAAGGTAAAAGGAAACGCATGCACCTGATTTTTGTCGCTTGATGCCCATATCTTCTTCTTCTCTTCATAAAAACGGTTGTCCCGTGAACATGTTGTACCTACAAATCTTAACCCTTGTGTAGAAGCATGCTTCTCACAACCATTGAAATTTGTTAGGTGATTAGTTCTACCATTTTTATGAAAGTGTTACCAAATCATGCGTTAAATTACCTTGATTTCTGTGGAAAAATAATTTACAACAATAACAATTCTAACTCACTTTCGTAGGAATCACGGTTGCATTTATCTTATGCAACAAGCCCTTTTAAACCCCCCAATAGCTTGGGAGGACGAGAGGTCTCGTGAGGGTTATATAGTGAACACACCCACAACGTTCATTTAACTAGGCAAGAAAAATAAATAGTAACGAAAAAGAAATAAAGAAAACTAAAATATACAACAACAACACAAAACATACCTTGCCCTCACCGCTGATATCTTTCGTTGGGATCAACTGGCGGTTTTGGTTGGTATGGATAACCAGTGAGGGCCTCAAACATCTCCCGGTAGTTATCAAGTGGGCTCGGCTCTCCTTGAGGTAGTGGCTGATAGGGTATCGGAATGAAGCTGGAGCCTACGGCCTCGGGCCAGTGAGGAGATGGATCGGATGGGCCTCGTGGAACGGGAAGGTTGGGGTAGTCGGTCCACCCCGAGTGCTCGACATAAGGAAGGCCGGCCTCATAGTCTCTTCGATGTCTCTCCTGATCGTGGAGGATTTTGGCATTATTAATAGCCATTTCATTTGAGACATATAAGGAACTCCAGCGGTGGTCTTCCAATGTGTTTCGTTCGTGCCGCGCTTTTTCTTCCCTTTCTTCCCATGCCCGTCTTTGGGCCATATCTTCTTCCTGCAATTGTAACAAGCGTTCCATGTGAGATCTTTGAAGCGCTTGTTGCAATTGTTGTTCTTCCATATGTTTCTCCATCCGCTCACGATAGGATGCTTGGGAGGCCCACTGTTCTTGCATGTAGGCCTCGTGCATCTCTTCCCAGTTCTCTATCCTCCTATTATATTAACTGCCCTCGCCTATACATGCCGACACATTATCATAAACCGCTTGTTGCCCGCGGTTAAAATTTCTGTACGTCGGCCCCTGTCTTTGTTTCACAAAACCTGGCACATCTGCATTAATCTCCCTGTGTGGCCTCATGTACCTCTGTTTTGGTCCCCGTGGACCAGAACGCTCAGTCTCGTCTTCTTCATCAATCATTTCCTCATCTCCCCCAGCTCCTTGCTGTGCACCTGGATTAACAAAGTCATACCTATGACCCAATTTGTCGGTCACCACATATTTGTTTCCCGACAGCTGCACATCTATCTTCCAATTTTTCCTCATTGTTGCTATGTTGAATTCTTCCAGAGGTTTGGATATCCAAAGCGATTCCGGGGGCAAACAATTCTGCTGGACGATCATAGCACTGATGAGGCGTGCATATGGAATAAAACGCCTTTGAGATGCCTCCCAGGTGATCCATGTATTCATCATGATGATATGCCTCCAGGACAAAGTAGGTGTCTCGTACAACAAAGAATAAACAACCCTACAATCGCTTGCTCTCACTCCTCCTCGATCACCAAATCTCACCATCACATTCTCTAGGGAAATTCCTTGAGGAATTTTCCCCTCAATAGTCATTTGATTCCTTTAGGCCGCTCCCCCGTCATTGTATGGTAAAATAACCGCTGTCATTTGTTCCGGATCACCATCATTCATATGATTATCCAAAAATTGTTCAATGGTTGGATAGTCATATGCTTGCACCCCCAAAGAGTCAAAGCGCGCAATGCAATTAATCGTTTCGAAGGACATCGTCGTCGCCCCTCGGCTTGTTTTACCAACCAATTTCCACTGTGTGGGAGGGCCATCCTTATTCATGAACCTCAATGTCGCCAACCATTCACATACCTCCGCCAAATACACTCGAGAGGTGTTATCTTCACACCAATCAAGAACTCTCTCCCATCCTTGACGCTCAAAGATTTGCACAATTCCAATTTGTCTAAACTCTTCCACATTCACAACCCTTTCACATATAATCCTTTCCGGTACCGAAGTGTTCACACCATTGACCATCTTCCACTTCCATAGTTTGGCTTCCAACTTCCTATCCTGGTAAGCCGATAGAGGTTTGTTTTTCTCCTCATCCCATACTTGAGCGCTTCTACTATCCCTGAAATTTTCCCACGCCTAATCCTGCCTATAAAGTCTTGCATCACCCTCTTCTATGGAGCTTAGTTGCTCCCACTTCTTCGGTATTAAACCGAAAGAAGATCCTGCTCCGGATGACGAGCCTTGCCCTGTAGTCTTTTGCTTTTTCCTTCCTCCAGCCATACTACAATCACAAAACAAACAAAGCATCAATATAAACCCCAACCTTTACTAAATTCTAAAACTTTGAACATAATGTGTGATGTTGAAGTTTTAATTAACAAATATATGCAAAATCGCCTTTTTAAACTTCCAAAGTCGCTCATTTTATCATATACCTATCAATTTTACTTGTTAACTCGCAAGTTCTTGTAAGTTCAACAAGGTTCAACATCACCTTCATGTTCAATCATGTAAATAACCAGTGTAATCACTTCACTATGGTTATAACATGTTCAAATTCCATCCAAAACAACCAATCATACTTAAACTCATGCTAGAACAACATACATTGTTTAAACAACCTACTCTTAAACTAACAAGTTTAAAATTTCGAAAGAAAAACAACTAACATATGATAATCAAGCTTAACTTTAAGAGAAATCCATACCTTTGATGTTGTAAACAAGAAGAACTAAGAAAAAGATGTAGAGCAAGCAACTTGATAAACACCCTTCAAATAACCCGAAGTTTCACACTCAGAAATCTTGCAAACAAGCAAGAATTGATGAAAACCGTGATAGGGGTTTTGTTCCTCTCGAAAAAATACACAAGTTGGATTCAAGAATCAGGTGATTTGGTGGAGATTTGAAAGAGTTATGAGAGTTTGAAGGTTTTAGGGTTCTTGAGGGAGAGATGAAGAAGATGAAGGGAAAAGGATGAGTTAGGAGAGAGATGGCAGGGATTTTTGGAGTAATGAATGATGTGGGATGGGTGTAGGTCGAATTAGGTACTCAATATTGAGTTCAGATTGTGTTTTATGAGGTCAAAAGGTGCATTGGTTCGATGTTTAGTGCCTAGGAACGAATATGCGTCGGAGCCCAAACGACAACCCGTCGCCGACGGGTCCCACCCCGTCGCCGACGGGCAAGGAAAAACCGAGCTGGGGCCGACGCCTTAATCGTCTGGATACGAGAAGTAGGGGCCGACGGCCTTAACGGAAGCTCGTCCCGGACGGGTATATGCCCGTCGCCGACGGGTAGTAGATGTTCCATTTTTTTAATTTTTGATTTTTTTTTTTTTGAAAAATAGGGAGAATTTTATGAATTTTATCTAATGGGACTATATACATTTAAACTTCCTAAAAAATATTAAAAATATTTTTGTAAATTTTTATAAGTTAAATTTTCAAAACACGAAAACCGTTAACGGCCCTACCACCCCCCGAAAAGTCGTGTATTGTCCTCAATGCACAGGACAAAGCCTAAAAACATACCTTACGTCTTCATGACTCGTTCGGAATGTCCGGACTTCACACAATCACACGGGTTAGTATGAAACGAAAACGATTATATCTAAATCACTCAAACAATTAAATAAATTATACATAACTCTACATCAATTGTTACCGGTCCTTTCTAGTCGACCTCATAACCTGGAATGCTTACCACGAAGCTCACCGATTCCTTGTTTTCATCCATCTTTTCATTACCATCAAGAAACGGTTTTAGCCGGTGACCAGTAACCGTTTGTCGTGACCCATTCTTCGGGTCCTCAATGGTAACATCACCCAATTGTCCGACCCGGGTGATCACATAGGGTCCCATCCATTTGCTTCAAAGCTTTCCGGGAAAGAATTTGAGCTTCGAATTGTAAAGCCACACCTTTTGCCCAATCTCGAACTCTTTCTTCCTCAACTTGGCATCATGCGCCTTCTTCATCCCATCTTTGTACTTGGACGCGCATTCATATGCCATTTCCCTTAGCTCCTCCAACTCGCATAGCTTAAGTTTTCGTTCCTTACCTGCATCGTCATATTGAACATTAACCTCTTTAATAGCCCATAACGATTTATGCACAAGTTCAACCGGTAAATGACAATTTTTACCGTAAACCAACCGGTAAGGTGTAGTGCCAATGGGTGTCTTATGTGCCGTACGGTAGGCCCATAAAGCATCGTTCAACTTCATTGACCAATCCTTACGGTCCGCCCGCACGGTCTTTTGCAAAATCTCTTTGATTTGCCTATTTGACACCTCAACTTGCCCGCTTGTTTGCGGGTGATAGGGGGTAGCAATTCTATGGTCAACACCAAACCGTTTTAAAAGTTTTCCAAACCGAAAGTTTTTAAAATGAGATCCTCCGTCACTTATGATGACACGAGGAATCCCAAACCTTGAAAAAATATTGGTTTGAACAAAATTACAAACCACGGAATGGTCGTTCGTCTTGGTGGCTATTGCTTCGACCCACTTTGACACATAGTCAACGGCCACCAAGATATACAAGTTGCCATAAGAACTGGGGAACGGGCCCATGAAATCAATACCCCACACATCGAAAATGTCGACTACGAGGATTGGTTGCATGGGCATCTCATCCCGTTTTGAAATGCCCCCTAATTTCTGGCATTCTACACAATTTTTGGAAAACTCATTTGCATCTTTAAAAATAGTTGGCCAATAAAGACCATTATTCAACACTTTATGACCCGTTTTGTGGCCACTAAAATGGCCACCACACGCAAACAAATGTAGATGCTGCAACACGCTTGGAATTTCCTCATCGTCTATGCATCTTCTAATCACTTGATCCGCACACTCTTTCCACAAGTGCGGTTCTTCCAACCGGTAATACTTAATTTGAGACATGAAATGTTGCCTCCTCCGTCTATCCCAATGTGCCAGTAAGTCACCTGTAACAAGGTAATTCACAATGTTAGCATACCATGGTAACTTATCTAATTTCATAATATATTCATCGGGAAACGACTCATTGATCTCTAAAGCTTTAGGATCCTCTTCAACCATCAACCGAGACAAGTGGTCCGCTACCACATTCTCGGTACCCTTTTGTCCCGTATCTCCAAATCAAACTCTTGGAGCAACAATACCCATCGAATCAATCTCGGCTTAGCATCCTTTTTCTCCATGAGGTACCTGACGGCAGTGTGATCAGAATAAATAATCACTTTACTACCCCATATATATGACCGAAATTTATCCAATGCATATACCACCGCGAGTAGTTCTTTTTCAGTGGTAGTGTAATTCAATTGTGCATCCGAAAGAGTCTTACTCGCGTAGTATATGGCAACAGGTTTCTTTTCAACCCGTTGTCCCAACACGGCCCCCACCGCATAGCCACTTGCATCGCACATAATTTCAAAGGGTAAAGACTAATTTGGCGATTGCAAGACTGGGGCCTCAACTAACTTTTCTTTTAACTTGTTAAACGCGTTTTTACAATTTTCATTAAAATCAAACGGTTGATCTTTTAACAACAAGTTACACAAAGGCTTGGTTATGTCACTAAAACCCTTAATAAACCGTCGATAAAAACCCGCATGACCTAAAAATGACCTAACACCTTTAACACTCGTGGGATACGGCAAAGTAGATATAACTTGTACCTTTGCACGATCAACCTCTATCCCACGACTCGACACCACGTGTCCCAACACGATTCCCTCTTGAACCATAAAATGGCTCTTTTCCCAACTTAGGACCAAACTAGTTTCGACACACCTTCTTAGTACTTGGTCCAATTGGTCCAAACAAGCCTCAAATGACGACCCAAAAATTGAGAAATCATCCATGAATATTTCCAAAGACTTCCCCACCATATCTAAAAAGATACTCATCATACACCTTTGGAAGGTGGCGGGGGCGTTACATAGTCCAAACGGTATTCGCCTAAATGCGAAGGTGCCGTAGGGACAAGTAAACGTTGTCTTTGCTTGATCTTCCGGATGGATGGCAATTTGATTATAACCAGAATAGCCATCTAAAAAGCAATAAAATTGTTGCCCTGATAATTTTTCAACAATTTGATCAATAAACGGTAAAGGGAAATGATCTTTGGAAGTTGCGGTATTCAACTTCCTATAATCAATACAAATTCGCCACCCAGTTACCGGCCGAGTGGCTACCTCTTCACCTGCGTCATTTTTTACGAGTTGTATACCCGCTTTCTTTGGAACCGTCTGCGTTGGGCTCACCCATTGGCTATCCGAGATCGGGTAAATGATACCCGCATCAAGCCATTTCAGCACTTCCTTTTTCACCACCTCCCGCATATTCGGATTCAATCTCTGTTGTGCATCTCGAACGGGAGTCACACTTTCTTCCGTGATGATTTTATGCATCAACACCGAGGGACTAATACCCTTCAAATCAGCAATGGTCCATCCAATTGCCGCCCGATTGGTAACCAAAACACCCATCAATTTTTCCTCTTGCTCCTCGGTCAAGTTTGATGCAATGATAACCGGGAGTGTATTGCATTCACCAACATAAGCATACTTGAGATGCTTCGGCAATGCCTTAAATTCGACTTCCGGAGGCTCTACTAAAGACGGCTTCAATTTAGTATCAATGCTCTCCGGTAAACTCTCAACTTGGTGTGTCCATGTCGGTTTTCCTTCTCTAACCGCAAGCACCTCCAAACTTTTTACCTCCTCGTCCATGCTCTTATCCATCTCCACCTGTGACCTGTCAAACATATAACAATCCTCCATTGTGTTTTCCCCATCCACAACTGTGTCGCAAAGAGGTATACACGTGTCAACAATGTCTGCCATATAGCATTCATCATCAACTGGAGGGTTCATAATTTCGGAAAAAACATGCAACCTCAACCTTCGGTTTCCAAATGTCATGTCAACCGTTCCTGTTTTGCAATCAATTTGAGAATTTGCGGTTGCTAAGAACGGTCGACCCAAAATCACCGTAGGTTGCTTGGTTGGGTCCTTGGCCATATAATCAAGTACCAAAAAGTCCACCGGATAGTAAAAATCCTCGATTTTTACTATTACATCCGAAACAATTCCACGGGGTAGTTTGGGTGTCAAATCGGCTAACACCACGGTGGTGTTTGACGACTGAAATGGACCAAACTTGTATTGGTCATACAAAATACCCGGTAGAATGATCACGCTAGCGCCAAGATCTAGAAGTGCCCGGTTGATTTTGAAATCGCCTACTTGAATTGAAATGATAGGCGCACCCAGATCTTGGAGCTTAGGTGGAAGTGCACCCGAAAGAATCGAACTCACATTTTCGGTTAAATCTAATTTTTAGGAAATTTATGAGTTCATTTCTGGGTACACAATTCTTTCAAGTACTTAGCATAAAACGGTACTTGTTTGATTGCATCCAAAAGAGGTAAATTAATTTTTACTTGTTTGAAATTTTCCAACAACTCTTCTTGTTGTGGACCTCTTTTGTTTACAACCTTATGGGTCCCTTCAATGCTTCGGGATAAGGGGTGGTATTAGCCTCCACACCCTTTTCTTTAGCCTTGGGGATGAGTATGGTCACAACGGGAGTATTATTATTCTTTTTCAAGTCATTTTTATTTTGACCCGTTTGATCATCCTCATTCTCATCCTCACTAGCATCTTCCACCACCCCTTCAACAAACTAGGGTGGTGGTGTTTTGACACCATTATCTACGAATCAACCACTACGTAAAGTAATTTTATTAATTGGTACCTCACGTGTGTTCCTTGAGCTCGACCCTTGATGCTTAGGGTTCACCGTTGTGTCACTTGGAAGCTTTCCCGTGCTTCCTCTCATTTGAGCCATTTCCTCCGTGAGTTGGCCCACTTGTTTTGCTAATGCCTCATGTGCTTTGTCTCGAATCTCGTTCTCTTTCTTGGACTCATGCATCATTGAAAGCATCGCATCCATCTTCGCATTCAAGTCATTACCACCCCCTTGGTTGTTTGAGCCACTTCCATTACCGCCTTGATTGTTGTAATTTCTTTGATGCCCATCTTGATAATTATTATCTCGACCTTGGTACCCTTGATTGTAATTGCGTTGGTAACCTCCTTCGTTTTACCACCTTGGCGATTTTGATATGATGACCCGCTTTGATTACCCGATTGAAAATTCGGGTTCATTTGATTCGCGGCATTCCCATATCGGAAATTGGGATGATTTCCCAATCCGGGATGGTAAGTGTTCGAATTCATGTCATTATTCTTTCTATCCCCAAACACTTGATTTACTTCCTCGGTGTAATCACCGGGTCCTGTTGGACATTGATCGGTCCGATGGCCGATATCCCCACAATCCTCACACACTGCGAATTGAACCGCATTCACCTCCTTTTTTTTCATACGAGCCATTTCCCGTTCTAAGGTTGAAATTCGATCCTTAGAATCAAGGTCGGGAAGTGATCGGGAGACGGGATGTTTCTTGGCTCTATCGGCCGATTCCTTTTCCTTCGATCGCTTGCTCATTCGCTCGAGAAATTCCCAATCGTCATCTTCATGATTGCTCAATAGAGTCCCGTTGCTCGTTGACTCGAGACGATTCCATGTCGCATCATCCAAACCACGTACAAAACACTTCACCAATTCCCACTTTTCTATTTGGTGATGTGGGCATTTCCGAATCAACTCTTTGTACCTTGTAAATGCTTCGTGCAACGGTTCGCTTGATAGTTGGCGGAAAGACCTATTTTCATCTCTAGCGTCATCGGTCTTCGCCATCGAATAGTATTCATCAAGAAAAACTTGTTGCATCTCGCCCCATGTCCGAATACTATTCGCCGAAAGTGTAAGGAACCACTGCTTTGCTTTATCCTTTAGCGAAAACTGGAATAATCGAAGTTTGACCTCCTCTAATGCAAAGTTGTGCCCCCCGATAGTGTTACAAATAGAGGAAAACTCTGCCAAAATTTGATCGGAGTGTCGCGCTCCGGTCAAAGATAATATTTATAAGCCCAAATTACCCTTAACAAATAGTTAGTGGTAGCAAGGGGTCGAACCACGAAGAGTATGTGGTTTGCATGTGGATTCGATTGAATTAGAACAATTGTCACAATTTATGAAGCTTGCCAGATATTTTTGTATTTTTGTTTAGTTGAAAGATGTGAATTTAAACTAAGGGAATTGGTTCAATTGATTAACAACTACTAATTAACGAATGCAAGAAAGATTGATTACTAAACAATAATAAGAAAAAAGGGTTCACACCCGGTTTCGGTAATTGCCAACCTAGGGTTTCTACAAGTTTTTAGATTCAACTCAATTGTATATGATTAGCGGATTTAGTGTACCGTGACTTAGGTGCCAATAACTATCAACGTTTCAAAGAACGGACAAGAATGCACTTTGTAATCAACACAAGTAAAACCTAACCAAGACAATGCATAACTACACATAACGATTTCGTAAAGTCATAACTTTTAACATCGTTCGACAATTTACGAATACGAAACAAATGTAAACTATTGTCAAAGGTTTCAAAAATCAATACAAGTTGTCACAAAGTTGAATCAAGAACAATTCAAAACCCTAAATTTAACAACTACCTACACCGGGGTGAAACCTAGGTGATTAGCCGCTCATGATTGAAGAAACTTGATCACCGGATGATTGGGACTTGATTGATATCATCTTGAAGCTTGAAGGACGGAGGAATGGTGGATGATGAGGGTTGTGGAGTGATTGATAATGGTGAAGTGAATGATGAATGGAGTTAGGGTTGTGGATGGTTGGTTGTGGATGATGATGATGATCTTTGATTCGGATGATGATTGTTGTTAGAGATCGAATGGAGATGAATGGTAGGTGGTTAGTGGCTCCAAGAATCAAATTCAAACACCCAAGATAGTGTAACTTATGAATTGAATGCCCCTTGAACCAATGGAAATCAATTTTAGCTCAAAATCCCATAATTTCACGTTCGTGAAATCCGCTACCCGTCGCCGACGGGTTCTCCTGATCGAGTTTTTGTCCGACGGCTTATTACACTGGTTACGGGGATCTTTGGCCAACGGGATTATCTGGAGCCCTTCCCGGACGGCCCTACACCCGTCGGCGACGGCCTCTTGAACACCAGTCTTCCAATTTCCACTTCTTGCACTCCCGATTGATCCGTAACGCTTCCCGGTGCTCCGGTTTTCGACCCGATGACTCGTAAAGCTCCCGAAAAGCTCCTTAAACTCCATCAAACCTGCAAAACACATTTTTTATTAAAAGTAGGCTATCCAAAATTAAAACTTATGTAAAGACATCAAGTTATGCAATAACAAACACCGGTTTTCAACCACGTATCAACTATCTTTCACTATACTCTTCACTCTCTCCGTTTCTTCAGATCTTCGGAACATCGTCAGCTCCGGCTCTACAACTTTTTTCCGACGACTCAGTTTCACCACCATTCCCCTCCTTAGTATCACCGACAACCAGCTCTCCTGCGTTACCTCCACTGGCGTCAGAGTTGTCTCCGTCAACCGGTTACACCAGAATCGAAACCGGCGGCTACCTAATTTTCCCCATCACAATCAAAATAGTGGGCCACCTAATTTCCCCCCATCACACTCACCGTTTGTGGGAAAGCTCATGCCTACCCGAAAAAACTAAGGGGAGGAGATGAAATTTGGGTGGTGCCCTGTGTAGGGGTTGAAAGTGGTCGAATTCATCGCTAGAAAAGAAGTTGGCCGATGATTAGTTTGAAGAGGATGGTCATGGGCGTGGGGGTAGGGGTAGGGGTAGGGGTGGGCGGTAGGCAGATTGGGTGGTAATGGTAGTGGTGGTCATCATTCAAGTATGTACGTGTGGTGGTGGTGGTTTTAGCATCGGCGGGGGATGGGTGGGTCACCGAGGGTGGGTTTAAGTAGTAGTGGTGGGAGAGGTTGAAAATGGATGAAATGTAGAGGGTGTGGAGCCGAAGCAGGTGATATTCTAGCTAAATTTAAATCTGGAGAAATGGAGAGTGGAGGATAGTAGATAGATGAAGTTGTTAACCACCATTATTGGTGAGTTGAAGGTGGTAGTTGTGAAAGTACGGGTACTATTTTGAGAATTTTTAAACTAATGGACTATAATGGTTATTTTCAACAAACTATAAGGACGAAAAACGTAACTAACTCCTTATTTATTTATATTTTAATTTTAATAATAGGAGCATTTTAGTAATTAAAAATAAACTAACAAAATATTTGGATGGAGTTAGGGAGTGTGGATTGAAATTATTACAAAAGTGAAAGTATTGGTACCGTTATGGAAAATTTTAAACTAATGGAGTGTAATGGTGATTTTCAACTAACCACAGGGACGAAAAAACATAATTAACTCGTTTAAATATACAAACCTAACCCATGCGCCCACCCTTTACCCCTTTCTTCTTCATCTCCTTCGTATCATACCATCTACAACTGCAACGAGAAAAGAACGTATGGAGACCGCCATGAAACATCCCACCCTTGGCCGAAAATCCTTCCTCTCAATCTTTCTCCTTCAATTCATATCATCGTTCGTCGAACTTCAATACCAAATCTCAATCCAAATCAGACTCAAACCCTAGCTCTGACGCTCATCCACAGTGTCAATTTTGTGTCGGAAACAAGCACATGTTCATGCATGGGGGATTCATATTTCATGACATCATAATTGAGCCACTGGTTCACTTGACTCACTTGTTGGATCTGAAGTCATATAAACATGTAATACAGCAATTGGATTGTGATGGCAATGGTGCAGTGGTTGTTGTGATAACTCGAACTTTCGAGGTTTGTGCCGTTTAATCCCGTAATCCTAACTTCTCATTATTCCTATTCAAAGTTCCTTGTTTAGATGAAACTTGTTTTATGTTATGTGCTAATATAATCTTGTTAAACCTAGACGCACATTATAACCCCGTTAAACATTGTGCTTTATATGTGGGCCACGAGTGTGTTGGGCCACAAACACAACTTAGGCAGTGAATACGTTTGGGCCACACACACCCTCTAGCTTGCACCCTACTTTTTTAAACCACTCCGGCCAACGCATCATAAGCCCAAACCGATCTCATTCCCAAACCCATTAGTGGTGTTATGTTAATCATTGTTTAGCAGTTATATTAAGTTGCAAAAGTTACGTGACAAACAACCCTACTTCCCTTCCTTGTTCCTCTCGGCGACGGCAGCAAAGAAAACCCTAGTGCATCATACTCCTGTCAACGATCAGCCCCCTCATCGAAGCAGCATCTCATTAAACGAACCCTTGGTTAGTGAATTCATATTTGTGTTAATTCTTAATTGCCTGATCTTGTTATGTGTGAACTTGACTAACAGAATTGTGTGTGTATGTTCTATAAAACGTGAAAAACTTGATGTTGCGTTTAATGTTTATGAATCTGATTTAAATGCTCAGTAAGGAGGTTAAGGCTTGTGAGTTTGAATATTCGATTTCTAATGTGATGATGAGTTGTTTATAGGGTTGGCTTAATCGTATGCTGTAATCTTTGTTTGACCTTTGATTCTGGGGGAAATGTATAACTATTGTTTGTATGATCCTGACGAGTTTCATGGGGCTGCGCCAAACCCTAGTCCGATGAAAAACTGATGTTTCGTCACAAGGTGGTCCGACGAAACAGTGGTGTTTCGCCACAACCTGGTCTCGACTAAACATTGATGTTTCGTCACAAATGGGCTTCGACGAAACATAAGGTATTTCGTCATAAGGAGTGTTTCATCGTGAATGTAAATAAGCTGAACAGTAGATGTTGACGATGATACATACGTGCGTATACAAACCCTTGTTGCATGTCGATGAGAACAGTAGACAATATGAATGCATTGAATATTGCTTGGCCTACGTTTTCATATGTAGTTCAATTAGATAATTGGTTCTTGGTGGCTGTACATGTAATGGATTTATAAACTGAATATGGGCCGAAGCCTTAGTGGGCTATTACCACTCTATTTTGTAAGTTAGAATTAATTTTTGGTTGAGTGTATGAATTGAGCATCTAGGCCGAAGGGTAACGGTGGACTGCATAGGCCCCTATGTGAAATATTAATTTAATTAACAATTTGCATATTCTTGTATTGAGGGATGGAGGATTATATGTCCTGTAAGCATGAAATTTTGATATGAATCTATTTATGAATTGATTATATGCTGAGTGATTACTTGGTGATATTGGGTTGATAGATTAACGATCATGACATGAATTACACGTGTGTGCTACATGGTGTATTATGTGAATAAGGGATACATGAATTATTTGTACGTGAAACATGTGGATTATGTGCACCTGAAACTGATTGTGTCGGTAACCATGATAGGACGTGTGTACTCAATTGATAAACAAGTAACTAATCTTACCGAGCAAACCGAATGTGAGTTCACTGCTCTTTTTCCAAGCATGCGTCCCGGGGTGGGACATCTGGTAAACGTTCCGGGGAGGAATGTCGGGTAATGGGTTTGACTGGAATGTTAAACCTGGGTTGTTGGTTTATACACGTATATCTATCACTCAAGTACCTCCTACCGATTGTTGCCGGGAAGGCAACGGGGTATTAGTTAATAGCACTATTTAGGTTTGGCACCCTCACACCGCACCGAGGAGGTCGGGAGTGAAATAATGACCCCCATCTTGACCATTGCTTTGATAGAGGCATTGGGGTTTAGGGAAAATAATTTGGAGCCATCGGCAGTAAGCGTGTGATTAACAACATCGAAACTGTGAAATGTTTTATTCTGGTAACTGGTAACTAAACGCGTTAACAAAACTTTGAACTCACCAGCGTCGTCTGACATACTTGTCTGCATGCTTGCAGGTCGATAGGTTTATATCATTGGGACTTGCCGTCTGGGATGCTGGAGTGGTCATGGGTCGAGATACATGGAATCGCAATACAAGCCTAATGGTTTATGTACACATGGTTTGTGAAACACTTAACAATTGAGTTATGCTTCCGCTGTAAACAATGAATTATATGTAACGTTTTGTAACACTTTATGTTAATAAATGAAAGTTTTATTTAAATATAATTATGAGTTCAATGTGATTGGTGGCTAGATCCTGGTATGTCACATGCCCCGTGGTGTTTCCGCAGGTGGTATTTTAGGGGTGTGACAGTTTGGTATCAGAGCCACTTGTTATAGTGAACTTGGTTTTAAAAACGTTTTCATAAAACCAGACTATAACCAAACAGTTCTGAAAACGGGAATACGACCATGACACTGAGCTCCAGATTGCAAGGTTCGTCTCTTTCATCTGTTGTATACATTGCATGGCTAGTGTACACTTGTTTATGATGTGGCATACGAACACACACTCATCACTATAGCATAATTTCATGAAATGCTTGCTTAATTTATGATGCGTATTCGGTGTGTTGTAGTCCTTAGATTCCTGTGATCTTATCATTTGATAACCTCTGTTTGGCACTCGAGTTTGAAGAACCATTTGACATGAGTTAGGAGGAACTGAGATGAGCATGCAAATCACAGTATTATTGCGGGTGCACACATAATAATAATGTGGGGTGCATGCGAGTCCCAGTGAGGCTTAACAAGTGAGAAAGGGGTTACATTCTGTTATTTGATTGATGTGAAACACAACAGTCTATAGGAGTCGTAGCAGTGATTGTCTCCTACTGGAACATGATCTTTTCACTTCTCACTGAATCCTTGCGAATCTCGAAGCTATCGAGTATTACCTGAATGCACATCTGAACGTGTAGCGAATTGTGTAGAATGTTAGGTGCTAGTACGAACGTCTCTGAGTTGGATACCGCAGCGTCGAATGATTGGTCTATACCTTTCTCACTTTTCTTCGTTTACTGGAACTTAACGTGTTGACGCCTTAGATTCCGAAGTGCGAACACTTCTGCAACACTCTCGCAAGATACCGTGTATTACTCAATCAACTTTCAAGAATGATGGACAAGAGGATGAGCGTAGTGCCTTACCGACCCCAGTATTAGGACAACCCTGATTACCGGAAACGAACACCAGCAAATTGGCTACAATCGAATCCTTAACCCTAGTAAGCGACTTAAGGGAGTCAACTCTTACGAATCAATCGGGAAATAATCGATGACAACTGACTATAGAGTGGAAAGTGTAACTGCCCGCACCATGAGTAGTGCCTTAGGACGTGACACGGAATGTGAAAAGATGGACCCTGTTGGTGAAAGGTCGCAGGACACCGTTACAAGCAACGGCATTAGAGGCAACAGTCGCGGCAACATCAAGGTACTCGTGATCGTAGCCTACAACATGGAAACGAAGGTGACGTCGACTAGGATTGACTGTTGTTAGAATCAAGACAACAACAACCAAAGGAATGACAACAACAACAACACTGGAAATGATGCTCGTGGATGGACATTTAGGATTGGCGTGGGCGACACCAGGATTTTAGCAACATGGTAGCTAATATGAGTAGCTAATCGCTTTGTCTCTGTTCTGTTTAACCCTGATGCTTCTTGAATCTGAACCTGTTGAGGGATCAGCTGATGGCAAGACAATTGAAACCTCATATGCTTGTTGGGATGCAAACTCGACCTTGTGGGACAAGTGTACAACATCGACCTTCTTTCTACTACCTTTGATAGTTTTGATGCAGTAGTCCGTATGTTTGGTTATCCAGATATCGCGCAGATATACCCTGTGAGGAGGAAGTTGTCGTCAGCCATAAAGTATCCGAGTGGTGCCGAGGTTGGCATCAATTCAACAATGAAGGCCAGAAGTGTCCACGTAAGGATTACCCCGCTATATTAGCACTCGTTACTGATGTTAAGGCTAAGGAAGAGGATCGAGGATCCACCAATTGTTCGTGATTTCTCTCGGTGAGCTACTAGAAGAACTTTCCGGCCTATTTTCACAATTGCTAGGAAGAATCTCAGCTTGATCGCATGCCAGATGCAGCCCTGATTACTCATATTCTTTACCGTCTTGCACCAGGAGGGTTGCAAGAACTGTCTAATCAATTACAGGAACTGTTGGACAGGAGTTTTGTCGGACCTAGTTTTTCGCTCTGGGGAGCCCCAGTATTATATCTGTGAAGAAAAGCCTTTTCATACGTGTACTGATTACCAAGAACTCAACTAGGTGACAGTCAAGAAACGTTTGCCTCGACCATGTATTGACAACCTGTCGACCAGTTGCGAGGGACAAGCTTCCATTCGAGGATTGACTAACGAAAGAGCTATCATTAGAAGGAAGTCCAAGGGGAGAATGCTCTTAGGACGGCATATCGAACGCAATACGGCCATTTTGACTTTGTACACCATGATCATTGAGTTGATCAACACACCAACAGCTTTATGGACCACAAGAATCGACCGTGTTTGTTGAAGACGTTTTGAATCATTACCAGGAGAAAGGAACAACATGGGTGGCATATGTATCTTATTCTAGAGCTCCTGAGGGAGGAGCCACTCCACGCGAAGTCTTGTTAAAGGTAACTGCTAGATTCGAGAAGTACATTTTTGCTCATATAAACAACGAAGTGGGAGTACACGTGGATCTCGCTAAGATCCGTTCTGTTAGAAACTGATCAACACCAAAGATCCCTTCGAGGATGCAGCAAATTCTTGGCCTCACTAGATACTATCGCATATTCATCTCAGGATTTTCGAAGATCGCGCAGCTAAAATCTCTTTAGCACAGCAGGGTGCTGTGTTCGTGGGAGACAAAATAGGAGGACGTCTTTTCAGCTTTCGAATCCCAACTCGGCAATGCACTAAGCATCGTCTTTACCTAAGGGTACGGGTGATCTAATGGTATACCATGATGCTCCGAATCAAAGTCCTAGTTACACACCAATGCAACATGAGAGAGTGATGACTTACGTAATGGAGTTACGAAGAGGAACTGCACGACACACAATCTGCGGTGGAAACCGTGGTCTTTGGATTTAAGTTGGACGCATTACTTGGATGGTACCGAATGCACTACTTAGACCGATCACAAGGGCCTCCCATGTACCCTGGTTTCAAAAGAGCTAAATCACTTAATGGTATCGCTGGATGGAACTTTTGGATGATTACGACTGTGAGACTTGAATGTGCACGAGCTTTACAGCTCACTATCGACTCTAACCTACCTGATCAGACTCGCCCTGTTCAAACTGGAGAACTGAAGGAAGATGATTTTCAAGTTGAACCCATGCGGGGCATGGAGAAGCAACCTTTAGAGAACTTTAGGGAACTTGTGTTGAGCAAAGCACACCGGCCTCGATATTCTAGTCGTCTGGATTTCGATAAGAGATATTAGGATCTATAAAACTTGTACTGGTGGTCGGGCATGAAGGCCCACATGGCAATGTATGTGAATGATGTTTGACTTATGGGAAAGTCAAGGAGGAGTATCAGCAACCAGAAGCATCGAAACAGAAACAATAACACCTGGGTGATCGTTGATTGTCTTACGTAACTAGCGCACTTTATTGCAATCAAGGACATTGACGAGTCGTCATAGTTTGTGAATATTCCTCTGGGAGATGCGGCTTTTAGGCACGAGGTGCCAACTCCTGTTACCTCCAATTTTGAACTATACCTGATTTATGGCGGACAAAGCACAACACCCTCGACTCACGTCTAAACATGAGCATTGCTTATCACCGTAGGATAAGCGGTCTGAGTAAACAAACCATCCTAACACTCGAAGACATGCTGCGAGCATGTGTGTGATTGACTTTAGTAAGAGTTAGAAGGACATTTACCTTTGGTTGAGTTCTACTGCAGCAGTCATCGTGTTAGTATTTAGGCAGCTCTGTTTGAGGCATTGCGTGGACAATAATGCCATCCGTGTTGGGTTAACGTGGGTGAAAACCTAATCACAGATCCAGGATTTGTACTCGAACCTCTTGGGAAGATTGTTTAGATCGGAAACCATTTAGCGGCAACGCATGACCGTCAGGGAAGCTGATAAGCTTAGGAAACACTGGGAGTTCGCTGTGGGCGAACGTATCATAATCGAAAGCCTCACCCTGGGAGGGTGCGGTATGCTATGGGAAACGTGACAAGCTTAGTTTGCGGTAACGGTCACAATGCCATTTATGCCTCGAATCTAAAGAAGTGCTTGTCCGACAGAAAACTAGTGATACCCTTATTAGAACCTAAGGCTGGTGACAAGCTGCAGTTGTCATGTAATCTACTGAAATCATGGACCAGGATGTCTGGACTCATTAGCATAGTCAAATTTCAATCGTGAGAGCTCGTTGGAACTCAAGACGTGGACTAGAGTTCACGTGGGAACGCAATGATCGGAGTAAGCTCTGGTATCCTCAATTGTTCAAGCGGTTGTACTAACTTATGATATTATTGGCGAATTTCGGGACAAAATTCCTTTCAAGTTGGGGATGATGTGGTACCCACGGAAAATGCACAGTCATCCTGAGTAAACATCTTGTTATTTTAGATTACTCGTCAAATTTCGGGACGAAATTTCTTTCAAGTTGGGGATAATGTGACAACTCGAACTTTCAAGGTTTGTGTCATTTAATCCCGTAATCCTAACTTCTCATTATTCCTATTCAATGTTCCTTGTTTAGATGAAACTTGTTTTATGTTATGTGCTAATATAATATTGTTAAACCTAGACACACATTATAACTCCGTTAAACATTGTGCTTTATATTTGGGCCACGAGTGTGTTGGGCCACACACACAACTTAGGCCGCGAATACGTTTGGGCCACATACACCCTCTAGCTTGCACCCTACTTCTTTAAACCACTTCGGCCCACACATCATAAGCCCAAACCGAGCCCATTCCCAAACCCATTAGTGGTGTTATGTTAATCATTGTTTAGCAGTTATATTAAGTTGCAAAAGTTACGTGACAAACAACCCTACTTCCCTTCCTTGTTCCTCTCGGCGACGTCAGCAAAGAAAACCCTAGTGCATCATACTCTTGTCAACGATCAGCCCCCTCATCGAAGCAGCATCTCATTCAACGAACCCTTGGTTAGTGAATTCATATTTGTGTTAATTCTTAATTGCCTGATCTTGTTATGTGTGAACTTGACTAACAGAATTGTGTGTGTATGTTCTATAAAACGTAAAAAACTTGATGTTGTGTTTAATGTTTATGAATCTGATTTAAATGCTTAGTAGGGAGGTTAAGGCTTATGAATTTGAATATTTGATTTCTAATGTGATGATGAGCCGTTTATAGGGTTGGCTTAATCGTATGCTGTAATCTTTGTTTGAGCTTTGATTCTGGGGGAAATGTATAACTGTTGTTTGTGTGATCCTGACGAGTTTCATGGTGCTGCGCCAAACCCTAGTCCAACGAAAAACTGATGTTTCGTCACAAGGTGGTCCGATGAAACAGTGGTGTTTCGCCACAACCTGGTCACGATGAAACATTGATGTTTCGTCACAAATGGGCTTCGAAGAAACATAAGGTCTTTCGTCATAAGGAGTGTTTCGTCGTGAAGGTAAATAAGCTGAACAGTAGATGTTGACGATGATACATACGTGTGTATACGAACCCTTGTTGCATGTCGATGAGAACAGTGGACAATATGAATGCATTGAATATTGCTTGGCCTATGTTTTCATATGTAGTTCAATTAGATAATTGGTTCTTGGTGGCTGTACATGTAATGGATTTATAAACTGAATATGGGCCGAAGCCTTAGTGGGCTATTACCACTCTATTTTGTAAGTTAGAATTAATTTTGGGTTGAGTGTATGAATTGAGCATCTGGGCCGAAGGGTAACGGTGGACTGCATAGGCCCCTATGTGAAATATTGATTTAATTAACAATTTGCATATTCTTGTATTGAGGGATGGAGGATTATATGTCCTGTAAGCATGAAATTTTGATATGAATCTATTTATGAATTGATTATATGCTGAGTGATTACTTGGTGATACCGGGTTGATAGATTAATGGTCATGACATGAATTACACGTGTGTGCTACATGGTGTATTATGTGAATAAGGGATACATGAATTATTTGTACGTGAAACATGTGGATTTTGTGCACCTGAAACTGATTGTGTCGGTAACCATGATAGGACGTGTGTACTCAATTGATAAACAAGTAACTAATCTTACCGAGCAAACCGAAGGTGAGTTCACTGCTCTTTTTCCAAGCATGTGTCCCAGGGTGGGACATTTGGTAAACGTTCCGGGGAGGAATGTCAGGTAATGGGTTTGACTGGAATGTTAAACCTGGGTTGTTGGTTAATACACGTATATCTATCACTCAAGTCCCTCCTACCGATTGTTGCCGGGAAGGCAAAGGGGTATTAGTTAATAGCACTATTTAGGTTTGGCACCCTCACACCGCACCGAGGAGGTCGGGAGTGAACTAATGACCCCCATCTTGACCATTGCTTTGATAGAGGCATTGGGGTTTAGGGCAAATAATCTAGAGCCATCGGCGGTAAGCGTGTGATTAACAACATCGAAACTGTGAAACGTTTTAATCTGGTAACTGGTAACTAAACGCGTTAACAAAACTTTGAACTCACCAGCGTCGTCTGACACACTTGTCTGCATGCTTGCAGGTCGATAGCTTTATATCATTGGGACTTGCCGTCTGGGATGCTGGAGTGGTCATGGGTCGAGATACATGGAATCGCAATACAAGCCTAATGGTTTATGTACACATGGTTTGTGAAACACTTAACAATTGAGTTATGCTTCCGCTGTAAACAATGAATTATATGTAATGTTTTGTAACACTTTATGTTAATGAATGAAAGTTTTATTTAAATATAATTATGAGTTCAATGTGATTGGTGGCTAGATCCTGGTACGTCACATGCCCCGCGGTGTTTCCGCAGGTGGTATTTTGGGGGTGTGACAGTTGTTAACCGGAACTCCGGCACCATGGTAGCCAGAATCTCATTGGACCCGACGAATTAGGGTGGGGGTGATGACGGAAGGGGTGGGGTTAAGTGTTATATATAAATAAAAGGTGTGGTCCACTTTATTTATTAAAATATTTATTTCATTTTTATTAATATCTTAATGGTAAGGGCATTTTAGTCAGTTCACATCTACTTCACACCAAAAACTAACCCCATCCACGTTAGGGACTATCCAAGAAATGGGTGTACAGACCATATGTAGCAAGTCCGTAAGTAAGACCCTAAACGCGTTTTGACTCTATACGCGTTTTGACCCAAAACGACGGATCGGAAATATGAACCATAAAATTTCTTCATGTATAGTTGTTCTAACGTACTTTAAACCATTTAAGTCAACTTTCTTTAACTTAAGTACATCATTCATTCTAGATTAAGATAACTACGTTAACATATGATTACAACTACCTAACCACTTCTCTGTACAATCCATGATCTTCAACTCGATCTTCGTCCACTTATCTCCCATGATGATAATGATGATCTGACTAACCTGCGGTCACCATATACATAACCAACACGTTAGTAAAAGGTGACATCATACATAATTAAATGAATATATAAATAATTAATAACTACATAGCGATCTAACTATGTTTACTACTCCATAATTATATCCTTCTATATTTGTTCTTTACACCGGACCTCGCACCTTCGAAAGCCCAACACTTACAAACCTGCATTCTTGTTTCATTCTCAATAGCAATACAGTTAGCAAGACATAATCTCAACGTATTAAAGACCTACAACTTCTCATAAGCACATACCAGTGATCTACATTCAATAAGTTACAACCCGTGTTTACACTTGCATGTATCCATATACATACATACCTATCGCATACAAACGTCTCACATACAAATACGCATGACATGTACCCACTATGACTTTATACCTAAATACATACATGCAATTCACGTTCACTTGTTCACATTCAATTACCGTACTTAAATCATACACTCACTATTTATCAATAATCACACATGTAAATAAGTTAATCCTTTCATACCTATAACACATTTGCTCAATCTGAGTTTTAATCATACAATTACATAATTATGTATATGGCACCCACATACGAAACCACGATCATTATGCATATTTTAAGACTCATACTTTCAGATGTACTTAAGTTTTACAGGTCTAACATCACTTAAGAGCCTTAAAAACATCTTACAGGATACCGGGACGAAACCAAGATCAGTCAGATGCAGAACGTTCAATCATCAGCAAGAATGTTCACTCAAGAGAAAATGTTCACCCATCAGTAGGAATGTTCACTCAAGAGTTAAACCCATCCAACCACCCATTTTAAAGAATGTTCATCCATCAGTAGGAATGTTCACTCAAGAGTTAAACCCATCCAAACACCCATTTTAAAGAATGTTCACCCATCAGTAGGAATGTTAACTCAAGAGTTAAACCCATCCAAACACCCATTTTAAAGAATGTTCACCCATCAGTAGAAATGTTCACTGAAGAGTTGAACCCATCTAAACACCCATTTTAGAGAATGTTCACCCATTAGTAGAAATGTTCAACACATTAAATTACCATGTTCTACACTACAACTTTCAAACTAGAATTAACTTTCAAACTAGAATTAACATTAAGGATAGACGAAGTTCATATGAACTTACATTCCTACATGCCTCTCAACAATTAAAATATAACAATCCCCTTTAAATACTAAAGAGTGATTCCGAAAATCACTTACCTTAAGCGTGTGTATTAAAGCTTACTCCTTTGCCTCATCTCGACCCGTTAGCCCTCCGTGCTTGAGTCAATTGATACGGTTCCCTTCCATACATGTCATCATGTTCATATCAAGGTTAACATATTTGATCATATATATAATCATTCATTTCTTTTCATTTACACATTATTTGACTTTCATTAGTTAAATTATCGCATACATATGACATATATCGATAGTTACCTCATTCAAATCTCAAGCAACTAAATTACCATCACACATAGCACATAAATCATCTAGTACATAACACACCAATTCTCTGCTCTTACAATTGTGTCCAAAAGCCTATCCATTTCATTCATACATTGTTGACTTTCAAAAGTCAACGGTCCAACTTACATGTATACTTTCAAATTGCAAAGATGAGTCCATTCTTAATAAGATAGACCATAGTATTAACATCATATGCATTTCATACTCATGTGGTGATACACATACCACCACATGATCACCTAGTTATGTGCACATATAATCACATAGTCAATTCTATATATGCTAATTCTTCATGATCCTATTAACCACATTCAAGGTTAGCCCATTTGCATAACTCTACCATATTTACTTGCTAGTAAGTTCACACGCTTCATATTTAGTACATAATCATTTACTAATCATGATCAAACACTTAATCTCACATATGGTGTGCATCACACCTTCAAAGCATGTAGTACAACCTTCTAATGCATGTTTCTTACTAAATCATTCCCACTTGTATTACATCTAAAACACATTCCTTATGCTAATCTATTATCAATTACATCATTATCACATTCTACATATATTATCCATTATATGCATACAATTTCGCCTATTCTTGTCACTTAGACATTTCATCAAATACTTGGTGTGCATACAACATACAAGGCACAATGTACAAGTATTTTATTGCATAATCTTCCTAGTTCATAACATAGATCATCAAATTCAACTAGAATCATATAATTTTCATAGTATATTCAAATTAACTAACAATTATTCATTACATACAACATCATACATTAACATTACACAACTATTGAACGTGTATGATCATCCTTATCATCATCTTCACTACTACAAGTGGGTTTCTCCCCAAAACATCAAATTACTCATAATATTGCATAACTCGTGTTCTATATGGTGATTCTAATACATATTCATACATTTCATACTAATTCATGGATTAATCATAAACCCACTTCTTTCAAAATCACCAAATTAAAATCTACAACTTACCACATGTTTATATGAGCTAGAGGGTGAGAAATCTCCATTCATGCAACGTTTTTCCTTCAATTTTGTTCTTGATTTGGCTAAATTGTATACATGTTCTTGAGAGAGGGTTTCTCCTCTATCTCTTTCTCCATACACGACACACATATCACCCACACACTAAACATCCTGCATTTTCTATTTAATTGAAAGTTTAACCCAGTTTTCCACTTTTAGTCCCTCAACTTTACCATTCTTTCCTATTTGTCACAAAACTTTACTCCCCCACTATTTACTTATGATTAACTAAATTATTTATAACTAGGTAACCCACTTCATGCCATAAAACAAGAAAACATATTCGTGAGTTAAACATTTGGGTTTTTAGGGCGTTACACGTAATTTTAGAAAGTTGAGGACTATAGATGAAATTTCACCAAACCACAGGGACTATCCAGACATTTTTCTCTAATAAGTAAAAAATAATGAGTATGGATCATCTTCTATAAGTAGAAGACATTATGCGATGAACTTTGTTACTCCTGAGTAAGTGAAGAAATCATCTTGTATGATCAGTGGTGGACCCAGAAATTTTTGGTGCTCAGAAATATAACAAACTGAGGTCAAAACTTTCGAGGTTGGTCAGGTCATAAATAAAAGGTAATACCAAAATAATAGTTTCATTAAAATCAATAAATAAACCTTAAAAAACCTAAACCATCAATTAATATGAAAAATCAATAACTTTAATCAAGTTTACTATCACATAAAGACATCTAGTTGCAACCAAGTGTATCATCCATAAGCAAATGTAATTTTAAGCTTCAAGAATAATAAGATATAATGAATAAAGTAATATCTTTTGAATAATGGTTGAACGACCTTTTAATGATGTACATGTGACATGTTGTATTCTAAAAGTCATGATTTTTTACTTTTAATTTGATAAAATGTGTAAATATGTGTATATAAGACTGTAACAAATTTGTATGCATTTAGAGTCCGTTACCAAGTAAAATACTTATTGATCTTGAGTATCCTGAAGTATCTAAAGGGTGAAAGTAGATTTCAAAGGAAAACAATTGCTGGAGACAACGTTTTTCTAGAAAGATAAATGTTGTGGGGGTTGGTTCTAGTATCCTCATCTTTATGCTATTAATTCTAATATCACCCATAGTGGGGTGGTTTGGGCGTGTTTTTCATCCATAACGTCCCACCACGCCTCCTCAATCGCCCCTGGGGCGTTTTTTCAAAAATTTTTGCTTGGGCATGGACAGGAAAACGCCACATTGTTGAACTTTTGACCAATTAGGCAGTTGGACTACGTCTCAAAAAACGGCTATATTGTTTTTTTTTGTTTAAATCCAATAACTATATATATACACATTCACAACTATAATACCAAATAAACACAACTCCACACTATCTTCAACAAAAATGGATTCCCCCACGTCTTCGTCATCCTTTGCCAATTATTATTAAAAAGAGTTTTTAGCCCACGCGAGTGAGCCGACCAACGAGGGGGTCGAGCAAGAGGCTTCTTGCTCGGTTACGAGTGTGTGTTAACTAGCGGCGCGGTATATGAAACATGTTAGTTTCCCTCCACGCCAAATTTTCCCGAGATACTATATGGAACGAGACCAATTATCGGCAAACGCTCGTTTGATGAAAGATTACTTTGACGAAGCGCCAACTTATCCAAGCCCAAATGTTTTTAGCCGTCGTTTCCGGATGAGTAAACGTTTATTTCTATACATTTCCGGAGAGTTGGAAAACAAGTTTGATTACTTTAAGCAAAAATCGGATGCGAGAGGGACACTTGGATTTACCGCTATTCAGAAGTGTACTGCAGCGCTACGCGTGCTTGCGTACGGAAACACGATGGACGTCAACGACGAGTATTTAAAGATGGTTGAGAAAACAACGCGCGATACCTTGGAGTATTTTTATCACAGTACACTACAATCTTTTAAAAATTGCATTCATTTATATTTTTTTTAGTTAGTTTAATAGTGTGTGTATATATATTTAAAGGAATAAAAAATTTGTACGGCGCACGTTATCTGAGAAAGCCCATTTGATACAATCTACAACAAATTTACGAGGTGTATTCTAATAAACGTGGTTTACCAGACATGATTGGGAGTTTAGATTGTCGTCATTAGCAATTGTATAATTGTCCAACCGCATAGCGAGGTCAACACATACGAGGCGACCAAAAAGGACCGACGGTTATTCTTCAAGCGGTTGCCTCACATGACCTTTGGGTTTGGTCAGCTTCCTTTGATATCGCAGGGTCATGCAGTGACATAAACGTTTTTGAACAATCGCCATTGATAGAGTATTTCATTTATCACAAAATCTTTTGCTCAGAGATTTGGTTGGTCTGGAAAGCAGAGAATAATTCAAAACCAGAGTCTATTATCTTGCCATGTAACAAAAAAAAACTAACTCAGTTAGAGTCTATTTAACTGAGTGATATCACAACCCAAATGTTTAGTTGGGGGTGGTAGGCGTTAAAGTGATAGTTGGTGATGGCTGCAGCCAAACATCAATAGTTAAGGGTGAGGAAATCCAGTAACCTTATCTTTTAAGGTTTATTATAGAAGAGTATTTATTATCTCATCTATCTATACTTTCTATAAAAGGAGAAATCTGAGTGACATAAGAAAAGCTGATGTGTCAGCTGGAGGGGCTGTCCAACAAGGCTTTTCTTATGTCATTATTACATCATAAAGCTTAATATATAAAATCATTTAAAAATTAAACCTCTGCCCTCAACATTTTATAATCAAACCTCTGTTCCCAATAAACCTCTGTCCAAATTCAAAATTCTGGCTCCACATTCAAAATTCAAACCATATATTCTAATCCTATAAATAAGATATATGAATCTGGCTCCACATTCAAATCTCTCTCGCTCATATATGCGAGCGTATCTCTCTCTCTCAAATGCATATTTCTCGTGATTCAGCCGGCTAATCTCCGATTATACTTCTTTGTTCGAATGTTTGTTGATTCTGTTTACATGTTATCGTTCTAGTATCATTGTTCCAACATCTTCGTTCAAATGAAGCTTCCCTTCACACATCAACCTTTCAATATCGATGTTGCAGTATCATTGTTGCAACATCGTGAAAAGTTGCATGTGCTACCTTCTTTGATGCGAGAGTTGCATTGTTCGATTTTCGTTAAATCGAAAGTCAGCTTTTCTTGCATCAGTAAGATTTTCTTCTTTTATACAAAGTATAGCTTCGTGTAATATCGTGAAAAGTTAGATGTGCTACAACAGTTTAGATGAGACCTTTGCATTTTAGGTTTGTTTCTTATTTTGATTAACTGTTGATGATGTTGAGAGTTTTTATTGACACTGACATTTTAGAATATGTTAAGATACATGTTGATATTATTAAAATGAACTACTACATAGAAAAATAGAAATTTAATGAAATATTTATAAAGTATTACACGCTAGAGTTAACACTTGCTAGGATTTCGTAGACTCTGGCCTTTGTCCATGTGATTTCATGCTCTTTTTTTGAATTTCAGGTCAGTTAGCATGTTGCAGATTTTCTGATCCTGTTTTAGAAGTTGTGTCAGAAACTCTTCTGCATTCTTCTGGAACTCTGATGGAGGAGAGTGGAGGACTTCATCGAGCAATGCTATGTTGTTCTAGGTTTTGTTGTAATTAGTGTCATTGATAATGTCGACTTTCCTGTTTAGTTCTTCATCTGTTCTTTGTTCTTTGAGTGACCACATCGAGAATTATGTTTTAACATCGCTGGTGTCTGACCAGTGGTAGAAGCTGAAGTTTGCCATGTAGATTTTTTGTTGGTTTTTCTGATTTGGAAAAATTTTTGACAGAAAGTGATTTGTAGGACAATTTGTTGATGTTTTGAGTCAAAAGTAATCATCGGTCTTTTATAGAGTTTAAAAACGCGTCTACATGGTAAATGAAGAGGTTAATTGTAATTGTGATAATCTGCTTTTGTTCTTTGAACTTCAAAATTTTGTCCCTTGGGTTTCTTGGTATTTAATTTTACAGTTTTCCCATAAAAGTTGGGGTTTGAAAAGGTTTTTGCATTAAAAGACTGCTGTTTTGAAATATACATTAATATGTTTATATTAAATCTACACATTTTCACTGTTAGATATTGAAAGTATATAAACTCATAGTCACTTCACCTGTTTTTCATCACGTTTTCCTACGAATATATCATACTTTCAGGAAAGTCGAGTAATATAGTTTATTGAAATGGCGCCATTCACTTCTGTAAAATCAGATGATTTAAAGCAGCGTTTTGTCAGGCAAATCGAGGAACAGGTGTATGAAGATAGGGCTACTCTTCAAGAGCTGAAGAGATGTTTTGATGGATTGCAAGTTAGCATGTTCACGAGAGAGAAGGTTTCCAGAGATCTTATGCGGATGCCTTCAACTTCCGTTCGTGAGCTTTGTGTTGTCAGTAATATAGAGTGCGGTGATAGAGACGTGGAGTTCATGGCGATGCTAAAGGACATACATCGAGAGGTTCAGCAATCGATGGAGTTGAAGCTAAAGTTTCTTAATTCTTGCTGTTATTGTTAGATTTGAACTCTAATGTTGTTCAGTATGTTATGTAATTATTGGACTTTTAATGTCATGAATAAATGAATAAATTTTAATCTGATGAATCTATGTTACGTTTTAGTTTTACTTATTTATTGTTTGAGTTTGATTTAGATTATGTTGATGTTGAATTGTGTCTGAACATCTGTTTGGTAAGTCAACAGAGGTTTAATAGTATCAAGGGTTGGTTTGATGGTGAACAGATGAGTGCAAAGATAAAAAAAAATGTTCAGAATTTGATCATTGATAGCAGTTTTTTGAAGAATCTGTGCTCCTGCAAATTACAGAGAGTCAATATTTGGAGTTGTAAAAGATCTGTTGTAGTTAAAGTTTGGTAAAAGAGAACATCTGCTGATGATGAAAGATTGAAGAAGGAAAGGTCTGTATGGGAGACCAGATGTTAAATAACAACAGATGATATTCAAAATATGTTGAGCCGACAAAAGGTTTTTATAGTAACAGTTGTTAGGTTAATAGCAGATGTTGGGACTTTGTTAGTCCATTAGATTAGATGTTGTACAGTATGTCAAATTGTAATTGTAGACCTTTGTATAAGCATGTTGCTGTTGTCATATATTCGAACCTTCTTATGAAACAACTGTGTATGCTAACGACTGTTGATTTACCACTGTTGACTAAATGAATAAATTTTAATACTATTAAGCTTTGTTGTCGCATCTTCATTTTAATTATTTCAGTCATTCCTAAGTATTATTATATAATTTTGTTTATCAATAACAGTTTTTTGGAAGAATATCTGGTAAGACCTAATTACAAGGAGCCGATATTTGCTGTTGTAAAAGGTGTGTTGTAGCTAAAGTCTCACAAAAGAGAGCATCTGCTGATGAATAAATGTCTGAAGATGCAAAGGTCTGCTATGGGTCAACGGATGTTAACGAACAACAGATGATATTCAATCTTAAAATGCTCAACAGAGGTTTTGATACTAACAGTGGTTGGGCTAATAGCAGATGTTAAACTTACGACTATTGAGTTACACCGATTGAAAACAACTGTTTTTGAAACTTCTGCTTGCTTAAAAATACATCCACTGCTAAAGGGTACCGTCTGTTGTCATAATTTCTGTTTAATCTAATGACTGTTGATTTACTATACTGCTGACTGTCATCCATTACGACAACAGAGGTTCTGACGTGGACAGATATTAGCTAAAAATAAAACAACTGCTGAAAGTTATCATCTATTCTCATAACGTCTGTTTATCTAATGACTGTTTGACTCACACTGTTCCCAACTTCTGTAGTTGACCAACAGAGGTTTCCAAACAACTGTCATCGGTTGTCGCAAGAGAGGTTCTGACGTGGACAGATCTTAGCCATCAAATATTTGTAACTACTGCCATGTCAGCATTCACTTCTTCTCTCTATATAAAAGTTATTTCATCCCTAAATCGAGGTTCTACCACTGCCGTCTCGAATTCAAAATTCTGAAAAATAGTTTCCAACATATTAAAAACTCTCCAACTTAAACCCTGTTTCATCCCCAAATCACCTTCTTCTCCGATGATGTCTCTGAACATCAAAAACCCTCACAACTACCTCCCCATCTTCGAGAAAACCAGCAAAAATACCACCTTTCACTCAATAATTGACCTTTTAACGTTAACAAAATACAAATCAATCCTTACTGCTGATGCTCCAGTTCATATAGAAACACTTCGACAATTTTGGTTTAATGCTGAAATAGAGTCTGAAGATAATAATCCAGTTGCCATCACATCTAAGGTCGGGGAAAGTGTGGTACGAATTTCTCCCTTTACAATTTCCACTACATTTGCATTGGACGACTTGGGAGGTAAGACCAATTTTGAAAAACCTGAACTTCATACAGAGTTTATTGAAAGAGGGTATGATGCACAATTAAAGGAAGTTACTATCTACAAACAAAACTTCTCTCCGCCAATGAAATTTTTGTTTCATACTCTTTTAACTTGTCTCTCAGCCAAGACCACCTCATTTAATGAGAAACCTTTGAACATTCAGTATTTGGGTTATGCTATTTTAACAAAATCTTATTACAATTTATCACAAGCACTGTTCTCTGATTTGTTGAATAATGTGAAAATGTGAAAAAAATTGAAAAAAGGTGTTCGTAGTAATGCTTTTCTGTTGTATCCAAGACTTCTAAGCTACTACCTACGAAAACAAGTGTCACAAACAGATTTTGAACAAGGTGTAGCTTTTCAAATAAATAGTCTTACAAGTAAAACTTTTACTAAACTTATGGATAAAGAGTCAAAAGCTTCAACAACGGAAACAAAGGGGGATGAGCCTGTTTTAGATGCGTCTGCATCAGCTGCTCAAACTTCTGTTGTTGAGCGAACTGCTCCTGGTGATCATGACACCACAACTGGTGTTGTGAAACACACACCAGGAAAACGCAAAAAGAAGCATGTCACATCCAAAAATCCCACCAAAAGGAAACAAAATAAAAAGGTTCCTCTGGAAGATGAGATCCCAGAGGTTAATGCAGTGACAACACAAATGTCACTTGAAACCACTGCTGCTACTTCCTCACAGTTGTTGGAAAGATCTCAACCCATCCAAACTCCTCATGTATCCTCACAAAAGGATCATGTTGTAAGCACAGGGACATTACAACATGAAGTAGACCTTTCATATGAAAATATGTTTAAAAGTCCCTCTCCCAGGGCAATCATGCTTTCTACACCACAACCCTCGACTCAAGTTCCATCATCAATATTACATCTGTTTGAAGCAATTGAATTTCAGAAAGAAAGCAGTTCCTCTAATGCACACATTATTGAGAGTAGATCGCAACAAATGACTGTGTCTGAACCAATTCAGTCTGCTATCCTACAAACAGTTGAGGAGGTTATCCCGATTGAGTATTACGAAACTCTTTGTGGTAGTTCAAATGGAGCAGCCACTATAACTGTTAAACCCATTGGTGATCAGTTGGACAGTGGTTACATCATTAAGACTCCCTTGAAGGAAACCACTGATGAGTTTACAACTATAATCTCTGCTTCAGTGGGAAGTCCCCAGAACCAAGAAAAAGGGGCATCTGTTTTTGATGATATGGAGACTTCTCCTATTATCAAAACAAATACAACCACTATAGGTGGGAATTCAGATGATCCTATTAAAGTAGGTGATGAATTAAGTTATAAGGATTTAACGGTTAGAGTGTCTACCATTGAAATAGATGTTGCTGAAATGAAAGAATTGATTAAGCAGATGATAGAGCTTTTTAAAAGTCAACCTACCAGACAGGAAATTGCCAATGAGCTTTGGAATTCTATGCAACCCATCCTTCAAGCTCAGAGGAATTTGGCTGAAAGTAACCGCAATTTCAGTTTGGAATTTATTAGAAATTTGGTTGATGCCAGGTATAAAGACACACAAGCAGACATTATGAACATTAAGGAACATTTGTTGAAACTTACTGGCTCCACCTCTACATCAATCTTTGAGAAAGATGATGACGATGATAATGATGCCAAAAAGGGGGAGAAAGATTCACTGAGAAACTTGCCACCAGATTCAAAAGCTAATCCTACAGAAATTGTATCCCCTGCTCAACCTAAATCCCAACCTTCTCCAAAAAAAACCACCACAAAAGGATAAAATAGTTTCCACACCATCATCACCCATTCTGTCAATAGATGCTGGGAACACAAAAGTATCAGCAGATGTTTACCAAACAGCTGCTGACACACCAGTTGTTTCAGCAGAAGTTTGTCAAACATCAGTGTTGATCATTTTCACTACACCAACCACAATCTAGCCACCTCCAACGTCACAAATATTTCCCATACATTTATCTTTACTACCAAAACATTCTCCTTCACCAGAAATCATCTCCACACGTAAGAGAAAAACTCATATTGTGTTAGAAGATGATGAGGAGATTAAATCAGCAATCCCTGTATCATCTGCCTCCATTCAAAACAGTCCATGCTCGTCATTTCCACCCAGAGAACCTACTTCATCTCTTACAATTGCTACACTACCATCAGTCTTTCCCATGGAAGCTCAATATCCGCTGGAGTTAGTCATTGTTAAAGGTGAAATTGAATCATTCTTCACAATAAAGGATCCATCTAAAAGATCATTCCCATCTCTTTATGGCTACAAGAAGCCTCAAAACTTAGATGAGTATCTGAAATTAAAAGTATCACAGGCTGAGGTTATGGAAAGGGAGAAAAGCATAGGCATGGATGACAGGGAATACAAGAGGTTTTTATCATTTCAGCTTAGCAAAGTCGTAAAACTTGAAGACTATGCTAGAGACGTCAGTAAATCCATGTCTGAGAGGCCAATAATTCCTGAACTTCAGATGAAACTGAGGGATGCTTATGTTGCACACATTATGAAGTACAAACCATATAAGGCAACTGAAGATCAATTCAAAAACTGGTTAGCAGATGCTCTTAGAAAAGAGATCGATAGAATCATAAAAATGAACAATGATCCTCTGGTAAAGCCAACTCTACCTAATTGAAAGAAAGTCAAAACAGTGGATTCAGATGAGGCATTGAAGTTTAAAAGAATGAGAGCAGAGCTTGTGGCTGCTGGTTATGGTCCAGCTAGATCCATTGCCATATGGTCTAAACTAAAGATAGTTGAGACCTACAAAAAGCTGGAAGAAGTTAGAGCTGAATATTCAAATGTTCTTCAAAACCCAGTCTATCCTATAACTGCTGCTATGTCTCTAAAAATCGATACTCCGAAAAACCTTCTCTCATCATCTGATTTGTCTGAACCAATTGCAAATTTAGTTAGCAGACTAGAATCACCAAACTCATCTTCAATAATTCTTTGCCCAAGAAAACCAGCTGATCCAAAAATAGTAAAGTGGAAGTCATGCTCAAAAGCCCAAGTATTGACTTTGATCAGATCAGATGGTAGTGTTGAAGAGATTAAAATGGATAGTGCATATAATCTGAATCCATACGATCTCCAAGATTTGTTGGACCTTCAACTTGAGAAGGATGATGAAGAAGACATGTTATCCCTGGACTTTGAACTAAAACTCAAAGGACAAATCAGGGAGATGTTGATGAGAAATAAAAATCAGTAATAAAGAAGGGTTTTCGTATCATCTGTTGTATAGGGAGATTGTTGGATCAGCAGTTGTTCCATTGTTTCCAGTAGCATATTTAACCAGATCAAAACATGTAGCAAAGGACATGTTGCTGCGTAACAAATTGTTGAGTGAGGTTTGATGTGTGTTGTTTAGGCAGGTAATCGTATGTTCTTAGTTAATGTTTGTTAAAACTTAAGTTGTATTCGAATTTTATTAAGTTTGTTAGAAATGTTTTATATGTACCTATGTTTATAACAGTTTACATTGTCAATGGGTGGATACTCTCTTTTCTGAATAAGAGAATGGAAATAATCATATGTAACTGATGAATTTTATTAAGTTTGTTAGACATCTTTTATTAAGTTTGTTAAATATCTTTTATATTTACTTATAGTTGTCTTTTAGCTATAATAGATAACACATTTTCGTACAATATATATACATGTATCTATATGTTCTATCAATATGTGTTATGTATGGTTTTCTAAGAAACGACCCGTGTTTGCACACGGGTCTTACCGCTAGTCTATTCTAATATACTAAAGCTAATTTTGCTTATGTGTCATTTATACATAAGCCTACCTATTATATTGACAAGTGTCATCCTTCACCTTTCATTATTTAAACAAGATTTACCCTATTATATTCAACTAAATTTTAAAAAACCATGATTTTAGGATCTTAGTTTTTCCACATTAATCCAAAATGAGTAATTTGTAGCTTTTAAACTTTTTAATTACGTTTCATTTAAAAAAATAAAACCTTTTTTTCTTGAGAGTAAAATTCTGTAAATTTAATTTTACTAAAATATATATCTAACTAGTATTAATCCCCCCGTGTTGCGGTGGGGGCGTAAAACTGTGACAAATAGCACCAAGACCACAGCACCGCCAACGATCACCAACACTGAAGTTGCGACGTGTTAATGCGGAGAAATTAGACCGAAACATAAAACATAGAAAATAATAACTAAGTTGATTTAGGACCCGTGCGTGCGTCACGATGAACTATCAAACGGGAAAAATTAGACGACCATAAAAACGTTGAACCACACATGCACGTTGCGTAATGTTAACTCGCAAAATTTAGAACGAAGTGTAAAACAAAACGTAAAAACGTTGAACCACACATGAACGTTGCGTTGCGTTGTGTTAAATCGCAAAATTTAGAACAAAACGTAAAATGGAATTTTTGCGAAATATGAAGAGTATAGGGTACCAAAGTTGAAAGTAAAAAAATTATAAGGTTAAATTGACCAAGATAGAAAGCTTTGGGGTTAAAAGTAAACAACCAAAATAGTGTTAGATTAAAATTGTAATTATATGAAACTTTTTTGAAAACCTCCCTAAGCAAAGAGTACAACACCTCTGTGCATCACAATGTTGTTAATTTATAATGGGTAAATATTATAAATCAAGAAAAATTTAATTTAATTTGATAACAAATAAATAAGTGAAGAAAAAGAAAGTCAACCTTAGACTTAAACCTGGAAAGACTATTAATTTATAATTTAGTAAAATAATTAGTTGTATGACTTTTAGCTTTACTTTTTTTAATTTTTCGCAAATTTTTTTAATTTAGTACTAAAAGTGAGATTTCTGATCATCTTATCCGCGTGTTATAGAAGCTAAAGTAATGGTAATTGAACTTTCCTTCCTATAATTTCTTTAACGCACTATCTGACAAGAAGACTCTATTTAAGTTCAAAAGAAGACAATTTCCTATTGTTGTATGTTTTGCCATGACGATATATAAAAGTCAAGGTCAGTCGTTATCCAAAGTTGTTCTGTTTCTCAGACAACCAGTATTTTCTCATGGCCAGCCTTACGTCGCTTTGTCCAGAGTTAAAAGCAGAGATAAACTCAAACTCGTAATTGTTGATAAGATGGTAAACTTACGAATATGGCAATGAATGTTGTATATAAAGAAATTTTTAGAGATTTGTATTTGTATCTATATATTTCTTGGAGCATTCACATCCTATCCACCAAATTTTGTGAGAGACTCTCCCATATTATAGATAGTGGTTACGAGGGGTTGTGAGTGAAACAGAGAGAAAATGTTAGTGTTCATCTGTAAATATGGAAAAACGTTGTTCACCTTATAATTTTTTTTTTTTTTTCAGAAAGTGTGTTTTGATTAGAGGAGAGAGAAAAAATAATGATAAAAATATTATTTAATTGAAAATGAGAGAATTGTAGTGATTTTTAGTGTAATTTTAGATATGAAAACGATGGATACGATGTCAATGCTCTTAGTTGTGAATGTAAATATAACATGTAATTATAGATTAAAAATTTGCAAATACGATATCTATTTGTATGTTATATTTTTTATCTATTTCAATTTTTTTTATCCAACCAGTGGCGGACCCAAAAATTATTTGATGGGGGTGCGGACGAGGTGTTCGACTATATTTTCAAGGGGTGCGGTCGGATTTTTTGCCTAAAATATACACTAATTTTTTTTTTCAAGGGGTGCGGCCGCCCACCCTGGCCAAAGGCTAGGTCCGCCCACGTATCCAACCCCTGTGTACCACACGGGTTTTTACCTAGTAATATAATTAAACAGTTAAATTCAAAACAGCTATCATGTATTCATGTCTTGTTAACCAATTAAGAAGTAAATCCTCTTAAAACAACTAAATATCAGCGTCTTACACTTTTTTGATATAATAACACTAAGCATTTGGGATCTTCCGAATTTGCTTCTCATTGGTACCAAACATTCCGTTTTGGGCCCAGCCCGGCCCGGTTTACAAATGATCCAGCACCTGCCTTGATCATCATAGTTGGACCTGGATTATACACCATATTCATTTCACATGTAATACAAGTTGCAAGCTACATTGTAATTGTGATATTCTATTCTTGAAAAGGGTTGAATTTGTACAATCATATACTACAATGGATACTAACATGACCGATTGCTCTTTTTCGCTACGGATATAGGCCCTCTTCGGATCCCCGGCATTTTCTTAGGGCTGACCTAATTTCCGTTAGTAATTCGCCGATATTCATGTGTTTCCTGCAAAAAGAAATTAAAAATCAAGGATAATTTCATACATCCCCTCGAAGCTTGCATAATATCATATTTACCCGACACGTTTTAAATCATCAAATATACCTGATTACCTGTTCCCGTACTATGTCATTTATACCCTCTTTAAAACATGCATATAATCATATTTACCCCAAATTCATCTATAACCCGATAGAATAACCGAATTTCTAAAGTATATTTTTATGTTTACTTAAAACTTTTGTATTTAAGTTTTTCAAAGATGCATATTAAAAAGCAAATAATTTATACTTGAATGATTTTATGTTATTGTAATTTATTATTTTAACTTTTTTTACAAACCAAATTTAAATTTTTAAACGGATTTATTTTTGTGTAAAAAAAATAGCTTATTTTTAAAACCGACCATTAATACCCGAACCAATACCCGGTTATACCCGAACCCGATCATACCCTACCCGAGTACATAGGGTATAGTTTTTCTCCTCAACACTCATACCCAAACCCTACCCGGTTTCTCTCAATACCTGATACCCGATTATACCCAAAACCGAGTATTAAAAAAACCCGATTTGTGCACCTCTAACGTTACGGGTTACAGGTTTAGGGGTTTGGTTAGAAAATGGTGTAATGGTAAAATGACATATTGTATATTTGTCTTTAACAAATAGGTAAATATGAAAATCTGAAGTGTTTTGAAAAGGGTAACTTTGATATTAACTTTTTTGGTAGGGTAAATAAATTACTAAGAAAACTTTTAGGGGTATATATAAAAATGAAATATAGAACAAGATATGGGGAAGATTATTACAGGACACTGACGCCTACAACAGCAGCAGGTCGTGGATATTCATCGATTTCTTTTATCTTTTTATCCTCGGGTGAGGTTAAATTTGCAGGATCCTCGTGGTCAGATAAAGGTTGAACCTGCGATTCGTTGCTTCCAATTTTCTGTATTTGCTCAACTAAAAAAGGGAGCTTATTCATAGCCTGTAAGCAATAATGAATTGTTTATGCTAAAACAAGATACTTAAATGATAACATTATACAATTAAATATTAATACTACATAGTACATACCTCAGGTATATCGATTTTATTTAAAACCACCACATACGGCTTTTCAAGATATTCAGGATTGTACATCCTTAATTCCTGTAAATTTAACATAAAGTTAATATCCATATGAAAGAGTAAAATCTAAAGGAAGGCACACACACACACACACATATATATATAGAGAGAGGGGGGAAAAGCATACCTCTTTAACAGTTTTGTAGTCATACACGGGATCCTCCGCAGCAGCATCGACAACATGGACCAACATTCGGGTTCTCCTCAAGTGCCTCAAGAAATTACGGCCTAGTCCCTGAAAATTACAGTATGACACAATTTTATCCAACTTGGTAGAGACTATTGTCTCTTAAGGGGAGGTCTTGGGTTCAATCCCAAGCAAGGAGTAGTTTAGGATTACATTTGGTGTAGAGTGAGTAAGCACTGTCATTCAAAAAGAAATTCAAAATATAGTGACAGTAAAATGCCATTTTCGTCCTTGAGGTTTGGCCAGTTTTGCAACTTTCGTCCTTTGTTTTTCCACATCTGGATCCAAAAGATTTGAAATCTTGCCATTTTCATCCGGCTCATTAACTCCATCCATTTTTCTTCGTTAAGTAGGTATTTCCGTCTTTTTTTGTTAACTTAAAGTGCAATTCGGTCTGTTTCACTTTATGTAAAAAGAATGATACCCCTGAAAAAGACCGAACTGCCCTTTAAGTTAACAAAAAGACGGAAATACCCCTGACTTAACGGAGAAAATGGATGGAGTTAACGAGCCAGATGAAAATGGCAAGATTTCAAACCTTTTAGAACTAGATGCGGAAAAACAAACCTTTGGACGAAAGTCGCAAAATTCGTCAAACCTCAAGGACGAAAATAGCATTTTACTCTATAATTAAAATAGAAATTGTAAAAAAATGGTACCTTTCCTAAATGTGCCCCTTCAATAAGACCAGGAAGATCTGCCAATGTTGCTTCTGACGAGAATTTACCCGCCCCTAAACTAGGATCACCTTCAAGACGTCCTAGGTTAGGCATTAACGTTGTGAATGGGTAATCAGCAATATCGGGTTTTGCAAGTGTTATGGCTGACAGTAGGGTCGATTTTCCAGCATTAGGGAGGCCCTGAAATTAGACTGTGTTATTTACATTATTGTCTATATGGTAACTTAGACCAAGGAACAGATATATGAAATGACAAAGTATGTGGACATATGTAAAGAGAAAAGATTGAACTTACAACGAGACCGACATCTGCAACAACTCTTAGGATTAACTGCAAGCTGACCTCCTCCCCAGGTTGACCAAGAACCAACACCTGCATTACTGGTATTAATTATAAGCTTCTTTACAAGCAAGGAGTGCTTAATGAAGATAAGTAACAGAAAAATTATATTCGTTCCCAATTCTTGTGTCTTCTGGGATCTATTAGTGAAGAGGATACTAGTAAAGGACGGCAATCTAATGCCTTATATATACTTGAACCTCGGGTATCTCCTTCTCTAGCATGTTCCACTCTCGATTCAATATCCTACGAAACCATTATATCCTATTCTGCCTAAACAATATCGGTAGCACTTGCTTTGTCCGAGACGTCCGTCCTCATGTCAATATATTAGATCTAAAGTCTCAAATGTGTGTTGCTTGGCTGTTCACACCTATTGTCTTGATGTGTTAAGTGACGTGATTCAGGATTGATCGAAGCAAAAGTTTGTGATCCTTATTGATACCAAATGTACAGCTGAATGCAGATGACGGAGACCTACTATCTTACCATTACCCTCTGTGATACTCCTTTTCAGTGAGTATGGTAAGTAACTTCATGTCAACCCCAAGGACCTCACACTAGAATATTGTTAAGTCATATGAATATCCTACAATACACACGGTTGACAGTTGTGGCATCATGTACATGGTCGCCCCACGCGCACGCGATAGAAGGGTTACAAATGTTGACTAGAATGGAGACCCGAGACCCTACAAGCAGCCAAGCAGGTGTTTTACTACTTGATCTTGTCGGAGTAATCTTGTTGGATATATCGCATTCTAGTGAAATACAGAACCATGGTGCAAACTACTTGTGAACTCATTTGCATTAGGGGTGTTCACGGTTCGGTTTAAAACCGTCCAAACCAGATATCGGCTTGGTTTCATGGTTGGCTTTTGTTATTAGCTTTCGGTCGGTTTCAAAATTTTCAAACCGTAATGAATGGTTTGGTTTCTGGTTTTAAACTTTTCAAACCGTATAAAACCAAACCAGACCGGACTGTAAAGTTTGAATATAAATATTTTATATTACATATATTTTATTATGTGATGCTCTAATTGTTTTGTGACTAATGTGATAATTCTACTGTCGTATTCCTTGCTTTATACCAACCAACGAAATCGTAAAACCAAACCACTAACGTATTCTACTGTCGTCATTTTCTCTCAATCATCATTCTATGTTTATAAATGATACTTTGATATACCAACCAACGAAATCGTAAAACCAAACCACTAACGGATTGGTTTGGTTTGCATTTTCAACGGTTCGGTTTCAGTTTTCAGTGACCAAAAACCATTACTAACGGTTTGGCTCATGGTATGATAATGAGGCGATCATTCATTGCCTTGAAAGAACTAGACATAGAGAACTTAACAGGCATTTCAATTGGTAAAATCTTTAGGATGGGGCATGCACAGCACAACACCTCATGTTAGAATTCTTAGAACCAATTAGCTGGTTGTTTCACTAAATTGTTACCATGGAGCTGGATTAGTTATATTTGTTATATATTAGGCATCATCCGCATCTATGCTTGCTTCAACTTGAGAGGATGTGTTAGATTGTTTACAACGTAGCGTATGGCCCAATTAGCCATATGGTTTTAGTTTAGACTTTAGATTGTATCCCCTCTTCGCTATATATATCCTTATATATTCTTGTTGATATATATTAATATTATTAGGGAAATACGCGTGTTGAGCTTTGTTTATTAGGTTCACATCTTAAGGACTATTAAGCCAAAAAGGATAATATTATTATTAAATTATGTATGAGCTAAGATGAACTTGAACAGGCAACGTAATTCTATTAGAAAACTAAAACAAACTAATAATAATAAATATTATATACAAATAATGCCTAACAAACTGTCAAGCTCTTATCATCAAGTAAGAACACAATAAGTATGACATGATAATCCCATTGGGTCTGAATTGGAGAACTATAAAATAACAGTTGAAGATAAACATTGTGTATTCTAAAAAGGTAGATTGTTTAGCATTGTGTACCAAGTACCCGGGACACTCAATGTAAGAATATCATCACCAGTGAGAAAAATTAGAAGGCGTAAAACTAAACTTACAGTAAGGATAGAGTAAAGCAATAAAAAAATCTTTTACCTTATCATTTTCATCTGTCATCACATTTGATGTCATATTCATCATCTTCTTCTTTTTATGCTCAGGCATTTCTAACAAACTAATCTGTCACATGCACAGAACAGAAGTCCATTTACAAACCACAATATAGTTCAAAGCTCAAATTTTTATAAAATTTGTGTAACACTTGTATATCCTTTTCTCCAAGATCAATTGAGCCTTTTTACATTTGACATTCCACTCATATTCAAGATGAAATACTCACCCCTCCTTGACCACCCCTGGCAACAAGAATTTCGTCACCATGCTGAGCTAGATCAGCTAGAAACTTGCCTCTTTTATGTTTTACAACAGTACCTGTCAACATATCAAATAACGATAAAATGAAGGATAAAGTCTTGCTAATCACTCAGAAGATTACATAAAATAAAATATCAAACCTAAAGGTACGGGAATACGCAACGTTGGGGCAGCTAAACCGTTTCTTAGTTGAGAATGAAAAACACCCATTGTATCAACATTCCCACCACGTTTTGCATTAAACCGAGTGTTTTTATGAAACTCCAACAACGAATCTTTCCCCTCGTCTGCATAAATTACGACATCGCCACCATGTCCGCCCATCGGTAGGATAAGTGATCCGTCAAAATCCCGCTTATAAGAACTTCTTATCCTTGCTTTTTCTTTGTCCTGTTTGCTCTGTGACTTGGAACTGGCCTTTTGATTGTTCATGCTAAGAGTAGCACCATGGCCTCCATCTCCGGCGCGAACAGTTATGATTGCTTGATCGAAATACTTGTGAGGTTCTCGTGTTAGGCTTTCGAGGCTTGGAGAAGCGACTTCTTTGGCCTTTGCAAGTCGACACTTCAATATATGGTGTTGAAAAGTATTGGGAATGTTTTTTTGTTGATTCCAACTGCAGATAATGTGGATTGAGATAGTTAATACTAGAAAAACAACGTCGATGTTAAAGGTAATGAGTGAAGTTCTTATGTATGTAATGTTATAGATTAATGACTACAATTGTATAGTAATATATATCTCATATGACTATAGGACGAAAGAGATTTTGGTAATTCCATAGTTGTTAAAAGCCATCGCCTCTTGCGCCTAGGCCCATTTTCCAAGCTAGGCGAGACAACTGCGCTTAAAGTCAAGGCAATTGCGCTTTAATTCTCTGGGTGATGGTTCGGGTGCAGATTACGGCAAGATTCCTAGATTCCGGAGAGTTTCCGGCTATATTCTCTAAATTCTGGCAAGATACTAAATAGATGATATTAAAAGTTATATGATAGCTTTTGTTATTTTATTTAGAAAATAGTATTAATTTTCTACTACATAAAATATTTTTACTTTTTTTCATTATGCGCTTTTTTGTCTTAGGCCTCGCTTTTTTGCGCCTTGTGCCTAGGCCCCAGGCGAGGCCTATGCACCTTGAGTGCGCCTAGAGCCTTTAATAACTATGGGTAATTCTAACTGTATTTTCACAAAGCATAAGAAAATAAAATGAACAAAGAGAGCGTTACGGATTGTGTTTTGAAAGTGATTATGTGATATGGGATTATTGGAAACAAATGTCTGTTTTTTAGTCAGGATAATCAGAAACTCAGTTGTTCAGAGTGTTTGAAAACTTTTGTTTATTGAAGGATTTGCATGTAATATAACACTAAAAATAAAAAAACTGCTTATTTACCCCCCCCCCCCCCCCCCCACACACACACACACACAAAAAAAAAAACCTCCATATCAGCTGAAATTAATGTCAGAAACATAAACCCTAAAAACTCCAACAGTGGTAATTACAAACACAGAAAGTCGTAAATAAGGTAAAATTAGAGAGAGAGAGAGAGAGAGAGAGTAGTACCTGTGGTTGAGAGGAAGATGAGAGGGAGAGAAGGATTTATGGGGAAAGAGGGAGGTGCCGAGAAAGGGAGACGGCGACGCCGGAGAACGGACGGAGACGGAAGGGGATATCATGTTACGCCACCGGTAACTGCACCGTATGGATAATCAATCTGGCGCAAATCTTTTTTAAATATTAAAAATCTAATAATATCTTCCAGTTTAGTTTTATTTTAAACTAGAAAGTGTAACAACCGGATATCTCGACAACAACAATGGGGCTTAATAACGGAGGCAGCAATACAACAATACAATCCCCCTATAGAACTCTTGGATTATGAGGAAAGTTAATTTCTTACCGCATGATTGGGTAAGCTTTTTAAAACAACTTATTGACTTATTGGCTTCTTGGAAAAGTCAGGATTTTGTGACTTATTGACTTATTGGCTTTTTCCCCTCACATACACCCTCTTTGCCAAACATCATTTTAGAGCTTGTGACTTTTCAAAAAGCCAATAAGTCAATAAGTTGTTTCAAAAAGCCTACCCAAACATGCCCTTAATATGGAGGGCAATTATCGACAGGCTATCAACAAAGACAGCTCTAAAACACAGAGGTATATCCAACATCAAGGAGGGTTGCACCTGGTGTAATATCGGGCTAGACGAGTCACAACATTTATTAGCATTTATTTAAAATATTAAGTATTTGATTCTTAAATGGCTTATAAAGTTATAATGATATAAATTTTTATTTGCAAAAAAATGTTGAATATCACTTTATAATTTGTTTGTTCATACATTTTTAGGGATTTTAAGAATATCACTTTATAATTTGTTTGTTCATATACGTTTTTAGGGATTTTAACATATCAACATTGGATTGAGGTGCTTTATTATACCAAAATTGGATTGAAATACTTTTTCGTGAAATTAATGATTAATGGTATTGAAGCATAAATGTTTTAAACCTAGTTGGCTAGTTATATTTTATTTAAGTTAATTAATTTAATTAAAACAGATTGTTTTGTACTTTGTTTTGAGTTTAAGTTATATTTTTATAGAGCTTTTGTTCAAACTTTAGAAATGGTCATGTTACAAATGATCATGTGACATTATCAATCTGTTATAATAAATAAATAAATAAATAAATAAATAGATAAATAAATAAATAAAATTAAGAATAAATTACACGGATTGTTTTCGAAGAACGTTATTTGTCGAAATTTCACCTTTTCTATCTGGGTATCAGAAACGTGATTTATTGAAATTTCACATTTTTTATCTGGGTATCAGACATCATGGATATTGTCTTACTATGTGCCAAGTCATCACGATATTCGTTCCTAACATGGATGTCCGTTAATTAATTATGTTTAGTAGGTACCAAATTATCTTTTTGCCCTTTTATGGACTACCCTCGAATCCCCCCTCCTCCTCTTGGCTCTCGGTTCCTTTTCCCATGTCTCGGCAATTCATGAGTTTCAATCATGTCCAGCAGCAACAAGGGTGATCACGAGTGACGGACAGGATGGAGAAATGCAACCTGGCAACGGTAGGGTCAGATTCGCGTTTAGTGCCATGAAAGAGGGCGATCGAAGTGGTAACAGGGTCACTAAAGGACTCTAGTGACCGAAGGAAGGTTCGTCGTGACGAAGAGAACGTTGGGTTCAGTTGAGTTTGGTTAATAGAACGGGGCTGCCAGAAATGTTGTCTGATAATACGGCCAGTGGCGGATCTAGGATTCACGCCAAGCGGTAACGTTTTATAAATAAGCGGTAACGAAATCGGAAAAACGTCAATTTTTTCCAAAATTTACACTAATTTTACACTACCGCCGGAACGCCAAGCGGTAGCGGGCGCTCCCCCTTGTATACACATACATCCGCCCCTGAATACGGCGAGAAGATAAGGACATCACCTTTTTTTCCCAAAGGCAATGCCGGATATCATCACCCTTTGGTTGTGACATCATATACAGCTTTTGAACATAACTATCTAACCATCCATACCAACTACCAAGAACGAAAAACATGACAACTTCACAAACAGTATACACTATATCCATAATTTCTTATGAACTATCCTTGTAATCTACTCAAAAACTAAAAGACCCCGGACAGTTGGTATTTGTTCTTACAAATGAATCTTTCTAATGACTATTTAACAAATACAATTACACCAGAAACATTGAATAAATAAAGAAGCATGTGTTCTTAGTTCTTACAAATGAATCTTTACATCCGAGAATAGAACCCGGTTAAGAACTTGAAGTAATAACGACGCTTTTCTTCCACCCGACCTCAACCCACAATACAACGGTTTTATACATGTAACGAGACAGGCTGGGTAATTAGGAGAGATTAGACTAGACCTCCTCAACTAAACATAAATAAAAACCATGTGAAAACAGCAAATACAACATACCAATCCTTGGCTTGCAAACTGAAAAGCTGCGTGTTTTCGTGTTGAAATAACGAGCATTAACAAATCTAGCTCCTCTTCAGGAAATCCTTTAACGAGAACGGTGATAGTACATCCTGTATTAAAATAAGTGCCACAGGGTTAGGAAAATAATAATCGAACTTATGTTACAAATCCAAGAAACAAACTAATAATGATGAATATCTTATATATCATTCAAATTACGGTTGTAAGAATTTAAAATGAACGAGAACAAAGGAAAAAAAGTATAAATTATTTTACCTTTCCGAGTTCTTCGCTCAAGCATTGTCTAACTACGGTTGCCTGTTGTATTATCCTCTCGAGTTTTGAAAAACTTGGCATAAATGCATGTGCTGAAAGTAACATGAATCACATGAGAATTAAAAAAAAAAGATATAATGCCGAACCACTCAAACCGAAGCAAATCGGCAGGTTTGGTCGGTTCTATGGTTCTAACAGTTCAGTTCGGTTTGGAACTTGAAACGTGTTGTTTTATCTTTATTATGTATATTTCTTTTTCATCTTTTGAAAATGTAGTTCTTATATATGTATTTATAATCATGAACCATCCTTAACATTTTTTAAATTCTAATACAGACTAATGATTTGAAAAAATAAAATCAGTTCAACCTAGGGGTGTTCATTGAATAGAATAACGAATTTTCAAATTACTCGAATCGACTTTTTTTACTTTTATCTTTTGCTTGAATTCGAATGCGATTAAAAACTGATCAATTCAATTCGAATTAGTATTCAAATTGAAATGCCAATTCGAATTCGATTAAAAACTCGAATTCGAATAAAATTCGGATAAATTATAATAAATTCAAATTCATTTAAAATATGTAAGTTCGTTATGGGCTATTTTAGGACTTAATTAAATTTATACTATAATCTAAAACTCTAAATTAAAGTTATATGTATGTATTTAAATAAATATAATACATAAATATGTATACTTTGAATTTGAATTTCAAATCGAACCGAATTTAAAATTATAAATTTGTATTTGATTCCTATCCGATTTACTGGACTCGAATTCGAATTGAATCGATTCCAAATTCTTGATAATCGAATTCTAAACACCCCTAGTTCAAACCGCCAGGCAAAACCGGTAAGGTCCAGACGACCCACCCGGACCGGTCAGGCAGGTTTGCCCTTTCCTAAAAACATAGTTAGTGGTTCACCCAGAATTTTCATCAAAACTGACCGAACTGGATCGCGAACGCCCCTAGCTCAAGTTATCTAAAACGTTAGATGTGTAAAACAGTAGAGAATAAAATATACACACCAAGAATTGCTCTGTTCAAGTTATCCACAACATGTTGTCGGTATTCCAAGCTAAGTAGATGAAACATAGGTGATTTTTCTGGTTCAACATAAGCTAGCAAGCCCATAAAATCCTGCATGAAAGTAAGTCATTTAATAACCAAACTCAAAAGATTAATATAACGAAAACTATACAAATGACTTTCTTCCATGTAAAAACGTACTTCGAGCTTTCCAACATATTTTTGCACTTTCCCAAAAGGGGCCAATTTGACCTGCCCAAAATTAAGTGCTTCTGTTCTGCCACGAAATACGTTACATTTAGTAAAAAATATATATGCGTAAAGCGTAAGATTAACTAAACAATACTATTATTGTACTCACTGTTTTTTTGAGCATATAAGCTCAACAAAATGAAGGCTTAATAGATCAAAAAGCAGGTCCTTATTATTTTCAAGAAGGTCCGGTGACATCTGCTCTGTCAAATGAATAGCATCCAATGCGTTGCCTTCTAAAGCGGAGTGTAAAATTCCTGAAAATGTTACGTTAAAGCGTCTCATTAGCAAAAACATAATTATATACAAAGCATTCTAAAATAGTAGAGCCTTACGTTTTCTTTTCTCCATGTCCTCTAGCTGAGCATTGGTTACTTTTAATCCAGTAGAAGCAACGAGTGATTCCAAAGTTTCTTTATAGCAACCATGTATGAGATATGATAAGATAATATTGTGGCTATCTTTGTCATTAATTTTCTGCAAATTTCATTGGTGAAACTTAAAGTTATAATCAGATATATAGAACTAAAAAATGAAACATTTCAACTAAGAACTACATAAAAGGATATCATCAATCATTATAAACACAAAATGAAACTTTTCAAGATAAAATACAAAAGTAGAAATATTTAGGGTTTGAAAGTGCATTTCATAGCCCTAACTATCTTCTTTCCATATTAAGTCAAGAATAATCAGCATAGCAAAACCATCTTTGTCTCTCTAAAGTTCCAACGGCTAGTGGATAGCCGAGTTAAAAAAACGCTTGTTTACTTGTGTTCCAATAGTAATCATTAATCCCATCTTCTACTACCAACCACCACTAGGGCTGATCATTTTTATCTAAAACCCGACCCGAATTCATAGCCACCCGAACCCGAATTAGCGAGTACCCGAAAAACCCGAACCCAACCAACCCAAACTTTAAATGGTTCGGTTATCGGGTCAGTTTTCCCGGCAGAAAACCCGAACAACCCGACCTGAAACACGAAACCCGAAAAAAAACCCAACATTTAGGGGTTGTTTGGCAACTTCTGAATGATTAAGTGCTGAACCAATAAGAGGTCTGAACCATTAAGTTCTGAACCAGTTAGAGGTATGAAGCATTAAGAGCCAGTATAATTCTTAACCGTTCAGAGGCAAATGTCTGACCAATTCAGATTAGAGGTCTTAACCATTCAGATTCAGTATAATGCTTAACCATTCGGAGGCAAATGTCTGAACCATTTAGACATTTGCTCGCGAAACAAACAAACTAAACCATTAAGTGCTGAACCAGTGAGAGGTCTAAATCATTAAGAGCCTCATTAAGAGGCAAACAAGCATCCCCTTATTGTTTTTTTCTTATAGAAGTGTTTTGGTTGGGAGTAGAGCTGCAAACGAACCAAACGTTCGGCGAACAGTTCGTGAACCGTTCGGCGGGAAGTTCGTTTGTGTTCATTCGTGTAATAAACAAACGAACACGAACAAGAAATTTCGTTCGTTTAGTTAAATGAACAAACATGAACAGAGGTCGTGTTCGTTCGTTTATGTTCGTGAACGTTCGGTAACGTGTCCGTTTGTGTTCGATAGTTCAGTAGTGTTTTTAGTTTTTATATCTATTTAAATACTTCAAAATTCCGACAAATTAAATATCTAATAAGTGTCAGTGTATTATATATTCTGTTCATGAAACGATTGTTTGTGTTCATTTGTTTCCATTTGTGTTCATGAACATTAATTTGTGCTCATTTGTGTTCGTCAACGTTCGTTTTTGTTCGTTGCCTAAAATTAACAAATAAACACAAACGAACACGAACATAAAAACTCGTTCGATAAGTGTTCATGAACGGTTCGCGAACACATATATTTCTTAACAAACTTCGTGTTCGTTCGGTTCGTGTGCAGCCCTAGTTGGGAGTCTTTATTATATGGAACATTAAGTTTTGGCGCTTTTAAATATTATAATAGCATATGTTTGAACTTTGATGATATTTTTAAAGTAGCAATATTAGTTTTGATGACATTTGGTAAAAAAAAACATTTATTTTCATTTTACGTCTAAACCCGAAAACCGAACAACCCGACCCCGCCTAACCCGAAAGTGAATAACCCAAACCCAACTAACCCGAACTTTAAATGGGTCGGTTATCGGGTCAATTTTCCCGGATAAAAACCCGAACAACCTGACCCGAAACCAAAAGAAAAAACCCAATAAACACCCCTAACCACCACCTTAATCACAAAAGGTATGAAACCAAACATAACCTAGGGCTCACTTCTCAAAGTTTTAAATCCTAAATAATCTGCAAACTCAACCATCACTAAGTCTCCAATCTGTGTAATTATTTAAACATTAGGGTTTCACTTGCCAACAGAAATATGCAGAAACCTACAGTATTACAATTACGAACCCTAGAAAAGCAAAAACCATATGAAATCGTCAACAAAGCCACAATTATTGAACAAATTAACCACAAATAGTTGAATGATGCATTGTTGAGTAACAAATGATGCGGTTTTTAAAGGATTGATTGATTGATTGTTGATAATAACGATAAGTGGAAATGATGAGACTTACGATTTGTTCGTACTGCTTTGGATCGATATCCATTGTTGAACAGCGTTGATATTGTTGCAAAGATTATTATGGATGAATAGTGATCGCATATACGATGGATCTGAATATGGACTTGTAAATTTCTACCTTCTTTTTGAAAATGGTCCAAATGGTTGCTGGTTGCTTCTCCAATGAAACAATGTTGTTGTTAATAATTTTTTTTTTTAATATATCTCTCAAGAGTATTCACATCATCCCTTCAATCAAATCCTAGGGCTTTCGCTGATCACCTAAGCCACACCACATTTGGGCTGGGCTTTTTCTCTCCTAGCCACATCTGGGCTGGAATCACGGCTCTAGTCAAGGCACCACCAAACCTTGCTAGGCCAATCACTGGACACCATCAATCTTAATGGGCCAAACAAACACCTCACAGCATAGCCCCCTCCACAAACTCCCAGAGCCAAAGTGGTCCCTAGCTCTTGACCCTCCATATAACTTTAATGCCCCCACTTGGGTCACAGGCCCACGTTACTGAGCCCGGCATCTTTTGCAACGATTCTATCGAATCAACCGATCACCTCCTAGTCACCTGTGACTTTGCTCAAAATGTATGGGCTATAATTTTTCAATGCCTGAAAGTTCCACTTCCGCGTTACACCCTTAGCGTAGAACAATTACTTGAGCTAATCGCATCACACAAAACTCATAAGGTTACGAAGAGGGCAATCGGGGCGGTACTGGCTGCAACTTGCTGGCACTTATGGCGTACAAGAAACGAATGCATCTTTAGAAAAAAATCACCTCAGCTGACAAAACTAATAGGCGACATCAAGGCGACCTCGTTTTCATGGGTTAAATCTCGGGCTGGGTACTCCCAATTAAACTGGGAGAAATGGAAAGGTTTTATTTTCTCAGATTTTCCCTCCTGAGGAACATTTTTACCTTGTACTCTTGTCTTTCTTTTTTCTGTATTGTACCTACTTGAGCTCCTTGCTCAGATTCTTTTTATTGAAATTTCGCCTATTTTCAAAAAAAAAAAAAAATCCTAGGGGTTTGCAGTACGATTTTGGTCGGTATCAGTTAGTTTGGTTTGTTACAATCTCGATACGATTTTGGCATTCAATATAGCAACCGAAAGAGATATGTCTAAGAGGATATTAACATGTTTTTTTATATCTATAGAAAACCAAAAAACGAATACTTGTACGGTGTTAATGTTGTTTGGTTGGTATCGGTTCGGTTGCTGACATTTCTCGTAGCTTACGGTACAAAAAAAGACTCTATTGTGATACGTTGAGATAACCATATGAAAAAAATAATGTAAAGGCACTGATGTTGCTTGGACGACATCGGTCGGGTTTGTCCCAGTAAAAAAAAACTATATTTGACCCGTTTGAATAATATTTTATCAAATCATAAAATCAAGATTAAGTGTGTCTGGTATGTTCGGAATTTTATGAAATTTTATATTATACTACTAAAATAACGAAAAGAGTAAATGATGTGACTTTAAAAAAAATAAAATAAAAAAACCAAACGGCATGTTTAAAAGATATACCATTTTTTTAAATAAATTCTCCACACCGAAAATTTTTATTTTTTATTTTTTTTTTGAACGGCTCCACACCGCAATTAAGGTATGACTTTTTTCATCAACATCTCAACATACATTTTGATTAAATTTGGATTGCATACAACATATTCATCAACATCTCAACATCTTTTGATTAAATTTGGATTGCATACAACATAAAGTATTCTTAGAATGTATTGTTACATAACCAAAAATTGAATAATTGCATACAGCATAAAGTATTCTTTGAATGTTACATAACCAAAAATCGAGTATAACTTAGTTTTCCAAAAAAATAAATAAATAAATAAAAACCTAATGTCATAGCGTAGACAAAATAAACAAAATGTTGTTAGGCTAAGCGGTATGGTGCGCTAACTCATAGCTATCTTAGCAAATTTTAAACAGCAACGCCCCTGCCCATACCATGGGCGCCATGCAGGGGGCTCTATTGATGAAATATGAATACAATTGCGAGCGTTTGGGAGGGTTTTTTTTTTTTTGTGTGGGTCATGCTTACTAGCCATTGTGGAACGGCTATAAGGTAAAAAAATATTTTTTTGTGGAACGGCTATAAGGTAAAAAAAAAATTATTTTAAACTTATATATAAACACACACATCTCTCACACTCAACACAACTCTCTCAAACACACCAAAACATCTTGAACCAATTTAAGAAAATGTTTACAAGTTCCGAGACGTCAAATGATTCTCCAACCTACGCTGGTACACTTGACGATTTGCTCATAGCGGTGGCACAAGAGGCGGTTGAGGTTTTTAAAGAGGAGGAAGCGGAATCGTCACAACCAACTTAGAAAATGTGTGTTCTCATGTAAAATAACCAACTCATATATTGGATCAATTTTTGAATCGTACAAGTGGCATGAAACCATAAAACAAATATGTAGCATTGTAGCTTGTGTACAGTAACCAACTTAGAAAACGTGTGTTCTCATATAAAATCCATCGTCTTAACAATATGTTGGATCAAACTTCAAATCCTATTAGTGGCATGAAACCATAAAACACAGTTGTTGGTGTACAATAACCAAGTTAGAAAATGTGTGTTCTCATGTAAAATTCATCATCTAACAATATGTTGGATCAAATTCTGAATCTTATTAGTGGCATGAAACCATAAAATTCAGATACAATACCCAAGTTAGGAACTCATTTGACGCATTTGAAAATAATTTAATCATATTTAAATACCCGACTGTTGTTAAGTTACTCTTTTTGAGTAACCTTATAGAATCTTGAGTTACTAATGAAGTTGCTCATCTTTTATGTCTTGTACACATATAACTAACTAAAAGAACATTAGCCAATCGCCAAGACCGACTTGTGGTTGTAATGGTTGTTAACTTAACTCATGAATTCCATGACATCCTTGGATTGAAGACCATAACTAATAGAGATCATGTAACAAACATGCAATTTGATATATGATTTCATGAGTCTCATCATCATCATACTCAGTATATCCCACCAATAGCAAAGCTAAGATAGGGTCTGAGAATTGTAAGATATAGACAGTCTTCTCCCTACCCCGTAGGAATAGAGAGACTGCTTCCAGTGAGACCCCCAGCTCGATAGTAGCTTTGCATCAAGCCTTGGACATAAGGCACATAACACTTAGCAATTGAGACAAACGCCGATTAATGCATGTACCCCCTTATCTTTCAGCTATCAACGTCACCACTTGATGCGTGATTAACCATCCCATCTTTTAACATTATTTTCACGAAATTAGTAAAATAATGTTAAAATTAGTACACTTTTCACTAGTAAGAGCTATATACACTTTACAAGTAAGAGCTTGACCATGTGAGAAGTGATCACCCACTTACACAAGTAAGAGCTATACACTTTAACCATAATCCACACATGAGACAATGATTTGATATTTATATGATTTATACATTCAAAGTGTCACAAAATTGGGTTGGTGTGATAATATACTCTGTCTATTAACATGTTATGTGGCTAGAGAAAGCTTTCAAAGTTCAAACCTCAAAAAATACCATAACATAACTGATGCGGGTGACAATCCAGAAGCTGAACCCATTCCGGAATGGGTTTCAATGGGATCCTGGTTGAAGATTATCTCAAGATTTAATAATATTTAATTCCTTAATTATCGTATCTTTTATTTTATTTAGTTTATTCATGTCTATCTTTAAGGTTGTTAGGTTACGATCAGTTTTTGATTGAATTTTATTGAAAAGAACATTGTTCTTGAACCTCTTGGGTTCCTTTATCGTCTTTGATTAATCAATCGTTCTTGAGCCATTTGATTGCACGCGAAACTGCATCAGGTGGTATCAGAGCTTTGGTTTTCAAATGGCTCGACGTGATAGCGATTATTCTCGTGTCTGTAGAATCGCCGACCGAGGCAACGGTAGAGATGGTCTTGATTCACGTGCTCGTGGTGAAGATCGACGCCCTGTTCGTAGAATCGCCGATCGAGGCAACGACGGAGTTGATTCCGACCCACGGGATCTTAAGATCATGCGACTCCAACGACGAGTCCGAGATCTCGAGTTACAACACGAGATCATGCGACTCAAAACACGAATCCACGATCTTGAGGTATCACCGGTATGGGAGGAAACGGAACCGGAAGAACCCGTCGGGGGCGAGTTAACCGGGGATGAGAAGCATCCTACCCATGGCGGATTTATCTACCACTCACCTCCTTGTTTTGATTATTACGAGGACGAAGAGGTGAGCCAAGAAGATTATTTATGGGTTACAAAGGCCTTGAACGGAGAAGACGACAAAGAAAAAGACGTGGCTGATAATAAATCTGGTAAGTCTTTTCCTCACGTGATGATTAACAGATCTATTGTGGGTCAATATATGGATGCCAAAACTGCAAACAAAGAATATGATGAAGATGTTATATGCGACATCTGTGCATATAATTCATTCAAGGAGACTCGTTTCCTTGCGTGGGGGTGGGGAAATCAATGGGATGGCCAATGTGTTGTGAACAGAGAAACTTCTTTAGGGTCGTCAACCGAGCAACTAGCGCCTATTGAATCAAAAGCAATAGAAAGCAGTAGTCTTGCGATGGCTCCCGGTGGCGGTGTAGGAGCTAATGTTGGCGTTGGATCGGCTGGAGATGGTGAACCGGTCATAGAAAGTCCTATCATAGTGCCGACAATCTTGGATGATTTGAATTCAAAAATTCAAAATGTGGAGAAGATTATGGGTGTTAAAAACTTGGGTAAAGATGCCGGTAATTATGATAATAATTCGAAACTTCCAAATGAAATGGCCAGTCAAAATAATAAGTCTGCATGTGCCATGCATAAAGAAGTTACAAAATTAAGTACTCGGAAAATCATTCTTGATGATAAGTATGAGATAGTTGAAAATTGTGATCACATGCATGATTTGGATGGTAGAAATACACGTGGACATCAAGGTTGTATTTTGAATACTGCAAATGGTTATGATAATTTAACTTGTGGTCAAGAAATTAATTCACATGATGGATTAATTGATTCTGGTGCGTATTTGTTTCGTTTAAATCAAATAACTAAAGTTAAAAATGGAGGTAGTTGGCATGGATTATCTAACATGGTGATTGGGTTGTCGTTTAAGCCCAATGGCGATAAATTCTCGGGAGATCACAAGCAAATTAGAAAGGGTAGTTGGGCTTTTGGTGTGGAGACTTTAAGAATGGAACTGAAGCAACTTAACATCCCTTTCGATCCAGGTGGTTTTGATTCGGAGACAAAACTCGAGGACGAGTTTTTTTCTAAGAGGGGGAGAATGATGCGGGTGACAATCCAGAAGCTGAACCCATTCCGGAATGGGTTTCAATGGGATCCTGGTTGAAGGTTATCTCAAGATTTAATAATATTTAATTCCTTAATTATCGTATCTTTTATTTTATTTAGTTTATTCATGTCTATCTTTAAGGTTGTTAGGGTCCAGTATAAATAGTGGTCTTGGTTCAATGTTTACGATCAGTTTTTGATTGAATTTTATTGAAAAGAACATTGTTCTTGAACCTCTTGGGTTCCTTTATCGTCTTTGATTAATCAATCGTTCTTGAGCCATTTGATTGCACGCGAAACTGCATCAATAACACTTTATCCGTTTTAAATATAAATCACAATAATAATAAGCCAATATTATGATAAACCGATCACAATTATTGGTGGCTCGTTTCTAGTAGAAACCATAAAGGAATTCCACGTGTGAAATTACTAACCACTTAACAAAATACAAAAAATCGGAAACAAAAACTCTTATCCACATCATATGGTCTCTCCCATTCCACCAGAACCCTTTCCTTTCTCTCTCTAAAAACTTCTAGAGAGAGAAACTCCATCTCCACCTCACCTCCTCCTCCCCTTCTTCTCCCCCCCAAATGCACACTCTATACACCTTCATATTCACACACTAATAATATAACAATGGCTTTCCCTCAACTCCTCCCCTCCCCTTCTTCCCCTTACCTCACCCACCACAAAAACCCCACCTTAAACCTCTCATTTTCACCGTCTAATTTCACTTCAACCCCCCTCCCCCACCCCCACCACCACCGTCGTCATCACCGTCACCGGAAACTAACCTCCACCGCCACCGTCCACTGCCAATCGGAAAAACACGAAACCAACATTCCCCCTCAAAACGACGTCGTGGAGCTCCCACTATTCCCCCTCCCACTCGTCCTCTTCCCGGGTGCAATCCTCCCCTTACAAATCTTCGAATACCGCTACCGAATCATGATGCACACTCTCCTCCAAACCGACCTCCGATTCGGCGTTATTTACACCGATGCCACCACCGGAACCGCTGACGTAGGCTGCGTGGGCGAAGTCGTAAAACACGAGCGCCTCGTAGACGACCGGTTTTTCATAATCTGCAAAGGTCAAGAGCGGTTTAGGGTTACGAGAATCGTACGGACGAAGCCCTATATGGTGGCGGAGGTGGTGTGGTTAGAGGACCGGCCGTCGGGGAACGGTGAGGAGGATTTGGAAGGGCTGGCGAGTGAAGTGGAGAGTCATATGAAGGATGTTATTCGGTTATCGAACCGGTTGAATGGGAAACCGGAGAAGGAGGCTGGAGATTTGAGGAGGAATTTGTTTCCGACGCCGTTTTCGTTCTTCGTTGGGAGTACGTTCGAAGGGGCGCCTCGCGAGCAGCAGGCGTTGCTGGAGTTGGAGGATACTATGGTGAGGTTGAAGAGGGAGAAGGAGACTTTGAGGAATACTTTGAATTATTTGTCTGCTGCTTCTGCAGTTAAAGATGTGTTTCCTTCATCAAGTTCTTGATATTGAATGATAAAGTTTATGGCTTTTATAGTTAAACAAATATTAGTTCTTATTTGTTGTTTTCAGTTTTGGACTTTTGGTTTTGTGGATTTTCTTATAGCTCCTTTATTTGTAAAGTTTCTGATACTTGGTAGTGAAATTATCTACAATCATTTCACGTTTATGCGGTTCTTACAGTTCTTAATTTACCACAAAAACAAAATACCATCCATGCAAATTTTATAAACTGGATTCTACAAAAAACCAGAATGATTCTGAGCTAAACTCATGATATGTTTTATAAATATGTAGTTAAATAGTTGCCAATGGTTTATGAATATGCTTCTTAGTGAAGTAATATATCACCTTCAAAAGTATTGTTGAGGGAGACGACTCTGGCCACCTGATCTCCCAAAACTGCTGTTTTTCTTCGGCTGTATGGCTAGAGTACCGTTGCCTGTTTGCTGCAATCATGTCCAGATGGAGTGTTACAAATCAAGAACACAATATATTCGATACAAGTGTCTTACTTTACTCGTTTACATAATAATCAAGAGCAATTTACCCAAACCGGTATGAATGAACTAACCTTGAGGCATAAGTTCCGTTGAGAATCACAAATAGGATAATCAGATGGGCAACAGTGACGCTGGTCCTTACAGCATACAGAGGCATTCAACTCACAACACATATATTTCAAGCATATACCAAGAATTTTCGTAGCGCAACAACAGGTTTCACCTTCGCCACACCACGAAAATAAATTACATTTGACTGGTTTTGGAGTAGGTGATGGCGGTGGATTAGGGCTGGTCTTTATTGGATAAGAAGCTAGCATGTTAATCCCGCATAACCCATTTGAATCCCCTATGTTACGCGCCATATACATATAACCATCCATTCCCCATGATGTTCCCCATGAGTTCTTTATAATCCAGTAGTCAACCCCGTCTTTGGAATCGTATCCAACTATCAGCACCGCATGATCTAAAGCGGTCGAACAAGGCCCAGTGAATATTCCCTGATAGTAAATTCACTAAATCAATAATTGCATTTTTTAGGGCTATCAGTGTTATTACTTATTTGGGTTCGAGAGCACTAACCGTTGAATACAATTGAAAAGCTCTCTCACTGCCACATATACCAACACTCACAGGTTGAGTTGCAACAGCTTGAAGTAGTTGATCTTCTTTATTTTCAGGAACATCATTGTAACCATCAATGGTGACAACGTGTGTTTTCAGCTGCAGTTTAAATGATAATTAAACAATTTGAGTTCACATAAATGAGGAAATCAATCAACGAGGAGACGGATTTGTTACTTTGTTTTTATTGCAAGTAGATGATTTGCCTTTATACGGGTAATCCTCTTCTGTATCAATCCCCTTGTTCTTTATCACGAATTCATAGGCGTAATCCATAAGTCCACCGTCACAGCCACTGTTGAAGGTTCTATCACAATCAACCAACTCCTGTTCAGAAAGGCTGATAAGAGATCCGGTTACTATTTGATTAATCCCCTCCATTGCCCCTGTGGCTGAGAATGCCCAGCATGCACCTGTTCAACATAATATGATTTTGTTTTAATTCATTTTCGAAAGGTACCATTATCAATTATGCATACATTCATGTTATAAGTTCATCAAACTAAGACCGTCCAAAAAGCTCTGGCTCAGAGCTCGCTAGAAATTGGCTCCGTGCCTCCGTTTCCGAGCCCGAGCCAAGGAATGCTCGCTCGTTAACTTGGCTCGGTTTGGCTCGAATTATTTTAATTTCACTTTGCTTTACTTTATACATATGAAGATTATAAAAATTGCTATTTTTTTAACGATTTAACTCATTCTGTATTTTCTTTGAACTTATTTTGTATCCGGTAGAATGTGATTGAGACATGTATATGTTTTTTGCACTATCAAGTGTTAATTAAACTTCGTTTTTAAAACCGAGCCAAACTAAGCCAAGCTCGAGCTCAAATTTTCAGCTCGGTTTCAAATCCGAGCCGAGAGCTCGCCCTGGCTCAGCTCGTGGCTACATCAAACAAACGGGCACGGATTACTCACTCAACATCCTAGGGCTTCCATAAACACCTCATCGTCTACAATCGATAATAAGAACACTAATCACCGATTAACCTTTAATCCGAATCAGAAATAGTTCACTAACCTAAAGGTATTCAAGGCTACAGGTATCCAATTAACGTACTGTAAACCCTAAATTGTAATCAAGTAACATAAATTGCACAACTATAAACACAAACACAAAAGCATACCGCAACTTCCTTGATCTTTAACCTTAGTAACCGCTCCTTTCGCTCTCCAATCCAAAGATTTAGGCAGATTTGCAGACGATTGAACCACTGAACTACCGCGATTAAGCCTGATAAGATCACCGGAAGAAGCAGACGCAGAGAGTCCTCGCAAGCGAGCGAGTTTGAACTCGTGGTGAGTGAGATCGGCAAACGCATTGAGAGAGAGTGTATACGAAGAATTTGAATCAGCGTTGTGACGAAGAATGTAATCGTAGTTGTCCTGGAAGATGGTGAGCCTGTAGAGGTATTCTTCGTGTGTGGAATAGGTTTTGTTGTGGTGGTGACACCATTGGTGGAAGAGATCAGAAGTGGATAAGGTGGATATGGAGGTTAGAGGTGCGGAGAAGAAGGTGAAGAAGATGATGAGAGGTGAAATCCGCCATTGATGACTCATTGTTGGATATACAAGCTGTGTGTGTGTGTGATCGGGGGGTTGTGACGGAAGGGGGTGAAGGGAAACACGGGGAAATGTCTCGAAGTTTGGATGTGTGGTTTGGTCAAATCCACGTCTTTTTGGGAAGTTTAGGGGTGTTTGGTTTGGTTTAAGAATGCTCGGAGTGGGGAGGGGGCTTGGTCCGTGATGGAGCCCCCATCACGAGTGATGAAGACTTGCACACCGTCGCCACCCACAAAAATAACGCGTGGAATTATACACGCATGGAAAGGATCACGCGTTGTAAAATTGTTGATTGTATGTGTATGACTTGTACGTCGTGTATTAATACTTGTATGTTGGAATCCCATCACTAGTGATGACCACCGTCACTAAAAAATGCTTGTGAGTGATAGAATAGTGGTTGCTGACATGACGGAAAATGATTGGATGTTTGTGAGTGATGGAATTTCATCACTTGTGACCACCCTCACTCCCCTAAGCCTTGCACACCATCTCCTATGGGCTTGGCTTTGAGCGTTGCCTCTCTAGTGTGGGTATTGTGCCTGGTGTGGAATGCTGACTGGGTTGAGGTGGCTGGTTAATTAAATGAAACTTTTTCAATATGGCTGGCCATGCCCAGCTAAACGACGCCCCACCACATCCCTACTTTTTGAGTATTAGCTTGTGGATCCCATTATCGTCACGTGTCGAGCAAAGCACCCAACCCAAGCCCCCACTCCCCGCAGTCTAAGAACAAGAGAATGAAATCATAGTGGGACTCAAAGGAGATGACCAGTACCAAAATTACTTCTCATAAAGGTGAGCATCCAACCCGGATTCAAAAATAACCCGACTCGAAACTGTTGGGTCAAATTGAAGAATGATGTTATCAATTAAGGCGGATTTAATTTGCGACTTTATTGTTTGTATAGGTTGGCATTTTTAATTGTGATAGTCGCATGTTTTAGTGAGTTTATTAGGTTTTCCAAGCAAGAGGCGGCTTGCTTGGAGGACAAGGCTCAGGGGCTATATATAGAGTACTAGACCTCATTTGTGAGGGGTGCATTTGTGAGCCACCACCCCGGGGGAGCTCACCCGGGGTGGATCATTATCCTTTGTATTGTTCTTATCCAATCAATGAAACTTTCTATGTTACAATCCTTAAAGTTTCCATTTTTTTGTTTATTATTTGTTTGTTTATGGCTCGAATCACCCGTCTCACTATTATTCATCGAACCGAGACTGAAATCGGATCTTTACGGGACTATCATTTGGTATCAGAGCCTCGGTGGCTCGTTTCAGTTTCGGTGTTGGTCGGGTCTTTACCGGAAAACCGCCAGAGACGTTAAAAGATGGCAGATTTTTATGTTTTGATATAGTTTTTAGTTTCAGCAACTTTATTATGGGTTTTGTTTTCATCCAGTGTATATATTCTTTATCATGCTCATCAAGACTTAGAAAGAAAGGTCGAAAACAGTGATGATTGAGTCGGTACCTTCCACCTACATCCAATCAAAACCTACAAAATCAACCGTCACCGGAGCAGATTTCGACAACGGTAATAAACCAAACGCCGACGTATTATCTTCCGGCAACGGCAATAAATCAACAAGCGCAGGATACGCATCCGACGGATACGAAACGGCTAGCGAAACGGAAGTTGTAGATGATGAAACTATTTCTGATAAACCAGACGCCGTTGAATCTGAAAGTATTTTTGAGGTTCGTTTTTTCAATCCGTTAATTCTCACATTCGTTTCTCTTCTGCTTCTGCTCCTGCTCGACCTTCTAGTAGCATCGTCGCCATGGCCGGCACCGGCAAATTCTCTGTTGGCGACAACTGGATATGTAACGGAACAAAAGATTCTATCAAACAGCTAGTCTCAGCCTTGAACAGTGCAACTTTGAAGCCGTCATTGACAGTGGTTATCAGAGGTGGTCTTAGGTGGCGTTGAATGTTGGCACACGGTTGTTTCAGGCGACGTATAGCGGTGGCTATGGAGGATGATGTTGAGATAGAACGGAATTTATGGTTTCCGTACGGTGGCGTAGGATGACGGTGCATGATGGAGTATAACGGTGGTCAGGTTGTTGGCCGGTGATGGTTAACGGTTGGTGTGTTTGGAGATAACGGTTAACGGATGGCATGCAAGATGATCGAAACGTATTTTCAGTTCGTCGGAGATTATCGTTTCCGGCTACGGAATTATTTTTTTTCGGCCTGATGTAATTCCGGTGATGTCTGCTGAGGTCAGTTGATTGCGGCTAGGGTTTGTTGGCTGTACGTATGAGGTGCATGGGCTTCACATGATGGCCCAATGATTGGATGAGTTGTTGGATTATTCCATTGGGCCACCCGACAGCTACAAAGAATTGAATTTGGTCCTTAAATGCGTTTTATCCAGTGTTGTCGGTTGATGTAACACCTCGTAAAATCATGTCCAATATAATATCGACACGTGTCATGGACTTTAAACGTGTAACGGATTGATTATGAGGGACTAAAGTTGACAGACGAAGAAAGTATATGTATATAAGGATACAAAGTGTCAACATGTGATAATTTTTCCTTTCAACAACTCTACACGATGTTATACCCTTAAACGAATGAATCATGAAGCATATGAAACCGTTTGTGGAAGAAAGTGAAAGTTTACAAGACGCAAGGGTTAAATGTGTCAACATGTTTAAGTTATACCTCTGAGTGACCTTTTTAGCGAACCCGGAGCCTTGTAACGATTAATTATACTCCCAAGAATAAGTGATAAAAGTTTCACAAGGTTTCAATATCGTATGAGAAAGATACGCTAACTTTCGTAATTAAGGGGTTAAAAGCGTCAACAAGCAAAACTTATGTTTTCGGTTATCATTTAACGAAAACGGACCTAACGGTGTTTGGTTATATCCTATGGATCACAAAAATAAAAATTAAGTGGGTTAAAAGTGCTTAAAATGGAAGAAATTACGTTTTAGAAGGTCCAGGGGGTGAAATGTCAATAATTGAAACTTGTTTTGCTGGTTACCCACCTGGTGGTGCTGCGCCACCACTGAAGTCTTCTGCCGTCGCGCGACGCGACGGCCTGAGCTAGACAGATTCATGCACAGATGCGAGTTTCAGCAGGTTGCACCGCCTTAGAAGCCTTGTATTCGATTCTATGGGCTTGTTTGATGGTTTTTCATGCTTAGGGACACTTGTAAATGATCAGGGAACATCTATAGACTATTGTGGAATGATCTTGTTGCATCTAAAGTCCTATATAAGAACATCTTGTTGCAACATTTTGGGCACTCACTTGAAAACATTCATAACTTAACTTCTGGAGTCTCCTGGAGCTCAAGATCATTCTCTAAGGGTCATTAGTCGTGCTTAGTACTTCAGTAAGCCTCCTTGACCTTTCTTAATTCAGTTTTATTAGTTTAATGGCCTAAAGTCAAACCCATCGTAATTAAGGTTTGACTTAGTGATTAATCACTAATGGTCCAGTCAATTCTCGAATTGAAAGTAGCTTCGAGTTGGTAATTATATGGGTAATAAACCCTTAAAAGGGCACCCTCTAATTCTCACTCTAACTAGGTCAATTGTCGGGTCAAAGTTAATTATAAAAAGTCAACAGAAAGCAAATTTTCGCATAAGCACATAATTAACAATGTAGAAGCTATGAAACCTATTTTATCACTTATATAACTTAATAATTAATGTAATAACATGTCTAAGCATGTTCAACCCGACAATTTTCAGTTTAAGCTCGGTCCGGAACTGAAAGTCGCAAAAGTAGACTTTTGCTTTGACTTTCAGTTCTGACCCAATGTAGCATATTTTAGAAATTGCTTAGAGCTCTATTAGGACCAGGTTATAGATTAGTGTAACCCTCTGAGGTTATACAACCTGGTTCCTTAGTTATTCGATTCATGTGCAAATTTCCGTTATATGCCTAAATGTTGACCATAATGCCCTTTTGACCTTAAAACGAGTTTTTTGAAAATGTGAGAGGACAAAAACCTTTGTTACTGATTTATAAACTTGTCCTAAAAATTTGAGATCAGTTTGAGGTCTAGATTAAGAGTTATGCTCAATAGCGTAATTAGAAATCTTTTTATTAATTAAACGGCGTAATTAGCATAAAGCCTATCTAAACTCAAGTTTTGACACCAAACTTTTTACCCACTGATGTAATATAATATTTTAATATTTTTTAATATTTTTATTTATTTTTAAGCTGAGCATAACATAGGGTTCTTGCCTTAATTCGGTAATTGTCGGTTATACCTTTTTCTTGCATAAAATGAGTTTTACATAATATTTTGATACCAAACTTTTTACTACTGATTTTATATCATAAATAAAATATTTTGAACTTTATAAACTGATAAAAAACTTAGATTTCCTATTTAAACCCGAAAATCGCTTAAAACCGACTTTTACGCGTTTTAAGCGCATAGTATGAGTTAAAACTATTTTTGGCATATGAAACTTAATACCTACTGATGTTTTAAGTAAATTTTTATAATTAAACAGTAAGCAAAAGTTTTGAACTCAGAATTCTAATTTTAACCTTTAAAGCTTATGTGAAATTACCAAAATGCCCATACGGTGCATAGTTTGGTTATAAAAGATAAATTTCACATATATGCAATACCCTACTGTTATGACTTATAAAAATAAATATTTTTACTGATTATATCAGACCCAAAACTCAGATTAGTATTTAAACTCTTTTATAACCTTTAAAATGACCAAAATACCCCTACGGGGCATAAATTGAGTTTAAATCCATTTTGGGCATAATGGAAGGTATCTTACTGATATCACAACATAATTAAGGCATATTAACTTAGGAAACCTGTTCATGACTCATTTGGTTACCCGTTACGCATTATTCGCGTTCGGTGCGGTTTATATAACTAGTTTGCATAAATTAGCCGAAACGGGTCAAACCTTATCGTTTTTATCTCAAAATCCAGAATGTGTTTAGTTTACCCATATTATACAAGTATACAAACTTGTCGGGTCTAAACCACGCTCTAATCCGGTCATCGCTTAATCGTGCGTTTTGAACCGTATATCTTCCTTTAAAACTAACCGGTCTAAGTTTAGACTTAATTAAGACCCGTTAGGAATCTAATAGGTTATTAAAACCTTCGTTCTAGATTAGGAGACCAGTAAAAGATACTTGCACTCGCTGATTATGATAAATACTTGCTTAGGTAAATACTTTTAACTTATTTTCCCTTATACGGGCTTGGGGTACGGTATATAAAATACCGCTTGGTCGGGCATTGAATTGTTAATCGTATAAAGGTTAATTCATTGAGATGACCCGTTTAAACTGTTTTGTTTGCTTAAAACCTTTGGGGGGTTAATGACCATGTCCCGGATATCCTTGGCATCATTCATTGAAATGGCCACGACCTAAGCACGGGGTGTAGGCATACACCTGCCAGTGCATATATATATATAAAAAGGTATAACCGACGGATTGAGAATAACTCGCCGTGGGATTATATCATGTGGTGTGTCTATTAATCTTTAACCCGGTATTCAGCCCGGGCTACTGAACGTATAACAAACATGTAATTCTTTTACAAGTTTATATATAAATAATTATCCCAAGTTATAAAAGATTATTTTGTGCCTTGTGCATTCAAATCAATTTTCTTAAACATTTTCAAAATGAGTCAGTTAATTGTATTTACCAGTGTAAACTGACGTATTTTCCAAAAAGGCTAAGTGCAGGTACTAAACGGAATAGGCTGGCTACTCCTAGCATCAATAAAGAGTCTTGCAAGCTTAGATGTTATAAATCTGTTGAACAATGATCTTTTGTTAACTTTGATCCGCCTGTGGATCCTTACAACCGTTATTGTAATACACTTGATATTACTTTTAATTCGGTTTGTGATAATTTATCTTTCGACTTCCGCTGTGTATATAAACTGTGATAATTTTGACTATAATGATATCAACTAAGTCACGATACTCCCCACCGAGCCCACCGGTAATACGTGGAAATATCGGGGTGTGACAGCTGATGAGCATGTAGCAGCTAGGGTTTGTCAACAAAATAATTTGGTTGGGCTGTGAATGATAATGGGCCAATGATTGGGCACAGATTCTAAAGATTTAATTTTTTTTTTTAAAGTAAACTTCATTAGAACACAAACCTCCGACCCAAACGAGCAAAAGGCCAAACAACAAAAACAACACCCCCGACCCAAACGGGCAAAGGGCCACCAATTATAACATATACAACGGGTATTTACACCAATCCCCCCAACTAATATATTTACATGAGGTTCTATTTCTAACCCACCCATAACCCCTCGACTTAACCTCTCCTGGAATATCTTGCGAACTTCGTCTAGTCTGCTTGAAAACCAGATCATTCCTTCCTTTCCAAATACACCAACACGAAATCATCACCAAACCTTTAATGATACTCTTTTCTTTCTTGCCAAGACGTGAGAAGTTGTGTATCTCCAAAATGTCTTTGAAATCGAAAGCATATACCTGAGTTATTTTACACCAAGCGCTGAAAGCCGACCAAACCCTCTCCACCACCGAACAAGCAGTAAATAGGTGCTCCACCGTTTCCTCAAATTCTTCGCAAAAAGGGCACATTACCGAAGTAATATTCACATTCCTTCTTTTTAAATTAACTTTCGTAGCTAATCTATCCAAATTACCTCTCCATGCCATAATATTACATTTGATCGGCACCTATTTACACCATTCAAATTTAGGGGGATGATCTACTCCTCTATCCTCAATTAGAGCCATTTTGACGGCCTTCACCGAGAATCCTTCCTGATTATCGCCGTTCCACATCCAAAAATCCTCATTATTTGAAAATGTCGTCCTGTTGAGAACCTCCTGACATTCCTGCCACTCCTTAAGCTCAGCATCCGACTCTGGTTGTCTAGACCAATTCCACACATAAACATTATTTCCTTGGCTCGCATCCCTTCTGTCAGCAACCCTGCATTGTTTAAACAATTCCAAACCGAACAAGTGTGGCCATCTTTCCACAAAAGGCGTATCGCCCGACCAAGTGTCCAGCCAGAAACGGATCTCCTCCCCGTTCCCAACCTTACCCAATATCATACCGTTCATACCCTTCCCGTTAATTTTCAAATTAGAAATCGAGTTCACACTATTTTTCCAACATCCCGATATTTTACCATTAAGCAGAAGGAAGCTCCTTTGGTTGTTTTTCCCATGGCAAGCTTCCACCACCCTTCTCCGTAAGTTTTGATTTTCGACTCTATACCTCCATCCCCATTTATAAAGAAGAGCCAAATTAATCTCTTTAAGTCTATTAATACCCAACCCTCCTTTTGATTTGGGCCACGTGATCCAATCCCAAGCCACCCAGTTCAATTTATTACTTTCATTTGATCCCGCCCAGAAGAATTTTCTCATTTTTGCTTCAAGAATCTTTAAAATACCCACCGGGATCTTGCATAACGAGAAGTAGTAGATAGGGAGACTTTCTAGAACAGAGTTAATCAAAGTGAGTCTCCCACCTATCGACATAGTTTTAGCTTTCCACACCGACAATCTTTTATCGAAAACCTCAATAATCGGATTCCAATTATTAATTCTGTTCATGTTAGCACCCACCGTAATCCCCAAATAAGTAAGCGGAATATTATCCGGATTACGCCCCACCACCTTTGCCATATCCCTTATCTCTCTATCTTCCACCCCTAACCCGTATAAGTTTGATTTATGCATATTAATTTTTAATCCCGAACACAAGTAAAATATCCTCAAACATCTAGTCACATTTAACACATTATCCCTATCCCAAACCCCCATCAGTAGAGCATCATCCGCGTAAAACAAATGAGATATTTTGGGGCCATTGTTAGGAGTTTGAATTCCTTTGAAAAAACCTTCATCCCCAGCTTTATAGAAAATGTTGGATAAAGCTTCCATAACCAAAAGGAACAGGAACGGAGACAACGGATCTCCTTGCCTAACACCTTTGGAACAACTAAATTCAAAAGTAGGAGACCCGTTCACAAGAACCGAGGATCTAGCCGAAGCTAGAACCCCTTCAACCCATTTACACCACAACCCAGGGAAACCCATTTGCCCCATGATGTCAAGAAGAAACTTCCAATTAACGTTATCATAAGCCTTTTCAAAATCGATTTTTAAAAGGAAAACCTTTTTATTTTCTTTTTTAATCCATGCGATAAGTTCATTTAACATTAAAGGGCTATCAAGAATATACCTTCCTTTAAGAAAAGCTGTCTGATTTTCCGAAATGATGCCTCCAATCACCTTTTTTAACCGATTTGCTAGAATCTTTGAGATAGTTTTGCTAATTACCCCGATCAAATTTATCGGTCTGTAGTCCTTTAGCCCCACCGGGTCCTTGTTTTTCGGAATTAGAGTAATGAAGGACGAACTACATTCCTCCGCGATCGACCCTTTACTGTAAAAGGCATTTAACAGATCAAAAAAATCTTTTTCAAATAAATGCCAATACCTTTTAATGAATTTGAAATTGAAACCGTCTGGCCCGGGAGCTTTGTCCGCCCCACACTGGAAAACCGCATCCTTGATCTCTTCATTTTTGAACGGAACTATCAGTGTAGCCGCATCCTCCTCCGACAGCCGCTTATAATTGTGGCAAATAATCTTAGGTCTGTCCTTGAATTTTTCGTTGAAAGCCTTTTTGAAGAACCTCATAGCCTCCTTTTTTTATCAGGGAAGGTTTAGACGTCCACTCTCCATCGATCATAAGCCCAGGGATATTGTTATTAGCACGCCTACTATTGATATATCCATGAAAGAAAGCCGAGTTTTCATCTCCTTCCAAGTCCCATCTAATCCTAGCTCTTTGCTTGAGATCTTTAATTTTGTACCCTTCCAACTCTTTAAGATCTTTCATGCATTCCGCTTTGGACCATTCATCCTCTTCAGATAACTCTCTATTTTCAATCAATTTATCCAAATTTTCTAGATCCTCTCTTAAAATCCTTTCTGTTTCCTCTTCTTTAGCTAAAACCTCCTTTTTCCATTTTTTAATACCCTCCCTGATCGCCTTAAATTTCTGCATTAAAACCACATCTACCTCCCCACCCCCGATAAAATTTTCAACTGCCCTATTGACCACCTCCTCAAAATCCCTTCTCTCAAACCAGGAGTTGAAAAATCTAAAAGGTTTGAGCCCAAATTTTTTTTCGTAACAAGTCAAAACAATAGGGCAGTGATCCGAGTGGACCCTCGGTAAAGCCCTAAGGCATGCCACTGGCCACTCGGAGAAAAAATCATGACAAACCAGGACCCTATCAATTTTGCTTTGTTTATTACCATTTTCATTACAAAACGTGAATTTCCTCCCTTTCATATCATATTCTCTCAAACCGTTTTCAAAAATAAAATTATTAAAGTTTGAAGCACATTTCTTGTTGAAAAAAGAGTTCTTTCTTTCGCCAAAAAAGCGAACCGCGTTGAAATCCCCTAAAACCACCCACCACCCCTGAAAACTACCCAACAACCCCCCAATATCATCCCAAAGAGCCTTTTTCTGAGTATTTTTTTGCGGGGCATACACGTTAATAATGTTAACCTCTTTTTTACTTCCTTTTAAAACACCCATAGTCAATAAAAAATTGGTATGTTTGATAGAATTGTGTACCTTGAAAACGTCGGGATCCCATATGCTAACCATCCCTCCAGATCTTCCGTTCGCCGGAACATGATCCATCTCGAATTTTGCCGCTCCCCAAAATTTCTCGAATTCGATACCTGAGATGTCACTAAATTGGATTTCCTGAAGAGCCAAAAAATCAATCCCATTATCTCTTTTCAACTCCCTGATCCACCCAACTTTATTTTTCCCCCCTCCCCTAGACCTATGATGTTCAAAGAAAGAAAATTCATCTTAACACTTTTTGAATCCCTTCCTCCCTTAACGCCTCTCTGATCAAGTGCCCGTGATTCTTGAGATTAACTCCCACCGCGTCCCCCATGAACAAGGTAGCTTGTGTCTCTAAAATTATGATGACTTCCTCCTCGTTTGGTTGCGAGTTTAAGTCTTCAACCACTTTATTTTTTCTCTCATCCCCCATCTCTCTCAAAGCCCCCATTGTCTCCCTCAACATTTTTTTCGGTGGCAACTTGTTCTTCGCTGGAGCTGCTATCGTCGATAATTCCAATTGTTTCATTCAGGTCGAAAGGATCACTTTGTCTTGTCTTTTTTTGGGCCTTGGGATCTCACTGTCCACATCCATATTAGATTTGCCAATTCTAGGCTTTCTTATTTTTTTTGATCTACAAAGTGGCCCACCATTCTCTAGGTTCACCAAAAAAGACAAATTATTATATGTTCTATTCGTGAAAATAGAATCATCTGCCATAACCCTCATGTTCACCCATCCTTATCATTATTAAAACTATTAAATAATGTAGGGACATGTGCTGCCTCCATGTTTCTTTGTTGATCATTTTTTTTTCTTTTGGCCAATAAAGACATCTGAAAAAATTTTATTGTGTCACAATCTTTGGCCAACGACTTTATTACATATTTTGGCGACTTTAAATATTTGGGTGCCAACTTTACGGTAGTTTTGACAGTGGTGGGTTTTGCGTTTGTGTCACCAAAGAAACTATTGGCTACGTTAGTGTTGGATCGGGAGCTATTGCAATCTGACAGAATTAAAGATCCTCATGATGAAACTAATTATTTAATTTTTATCATTGGAGTTCGAACTCTATCATATACCTATTACGATTGTATCTTTAAAAATAAGATAAGGAGCTTTGATTGACAAGATATAGGAGGGTCTACATTTGCGAGGGAAAACGAAAATGAAGATTTTGGGTATTTAGCCGATTTGTGAGGATTCGAAGACGATGTCAGATTTATTTTTGAAGATCATTTGAAGAATTGATAGCATCATTCTCGGGGGAATATTGTTGGGTCAAATTGAAGAATGATGTTATCAATTAAGGCGGATTTAATTTGCGACTTTATTGTTTGTATAGGTTGGCGTTTTTATTTGTGATAGTCGCATGTTTTAGTGAGTTTATTAGGTTTTCCAAGCAAGAGGCGGCTTGCTTGGAGGACAAGGCTCAGGGGCTATATATAGAGTACTAGACCTCATTTGTGAGGGGGGCATTTGTGAGCCACCACCCCGGGGGAGCTCACCCGGGGTGGATGATTATCCTTGTATTTGTTCATCAGTATCAATCAAAATTTCTTTGTTCAATCTTTATTGTTTATCTATCTTTCTTTGTTCTTGGCTCAAAATCACCCGTCTCATTATTTTTTATCGAACCGAAACTGAAATCGGATCATTACGGGACTATCAGAAACCCATGTCAAAACCGGTTTGTATGAAACCTATTTGGTAAGAAATCGATCAACCGAACCGTAAGTTTTTAATAGATTTAAGAGTGAATTGCAAGTTTTGTCCTTTATCTATATATCAAATTTCAATCGTTGTTCTTTGTGTTTAAAATTGATGAGTTTTGTGCTTAATGTTTTCAAATGCTACACATTATGTCCTTAACCCTAACTCAGTTAATTTTTTCTGTTAAATCAAACACCATAATGGTATTATGTCTTTTTACTCATTTATTTGAAAATATTTTAATAAATAAAACAAAATTAATTTTAAAAAATTAATTACATACATACACAATATACACCCCCTCTTTCTCCCCACTAGGGATGAGCAAATGGTACCCGGTACCGGTATCGAATTTATCAAACCGGGTACATTTTCGGTACCGACTTTTGACATTTTCGGTACCGGTATTTTTCTGTTTTTACCCTAAAATACCGGTATTTACCGGTTTGGTACCGGTACCTACTTTTGGGAATTTTCGATATCAATACTTTCGGTTTCAGTACCGAGCTCATACCTACTCCCCACCTCATCACTTCTCCACCACCATCATCAACCACCACTGCCCACACCCGTCACCACCGACACCATCAGCCACCACTACCCCATTAATCACCCCACCATTTCACATTCATCAATACCCACTTCAGTTCTCCATTCACCCCACCATGAATCCAACAGTTTAAAAAACCCACCATAAAAAAACCCAGAAAAGTCAGCCCACCACCATTCACCATAAAAAAACCCACACAAGTCCACGTACTCACCATAAATTCCATTTTATGATCTTCTTTAAAAGTGATGAATCGATTATCAGGGCTGGCCTTGAGAATTCATGTACCTTGTTCGAACTTGAAAAAATGTGCCCTTAGGCCTTAACGAAATTGGGTATTGGGCTCATTAAAGGTTTAAACCTAATGGCAATGGCTAATAACTAATCTAAACCATAAAAATAGTTTTGTAAGTAGGCCAATGTTGGTGTTTGTATGAGTATACCCTATTAATTTATTTATTACATATCGGATTTTTTTTTAAATAACGTGCCTTTCGAAGTATCGGGCCCTGGCCGGTTGTCCTCCCCGCCCACCCTAAGGGCCGGCCATGTCGATTATCATCTTCCATTTGATTATGTACCGTACAGGTTACACGATTTGACCCTAATTGAACCCCCAATTGATTCTTCTTTTTTTACGCCCCATTGGCTTACTCAATTTCGATCTTTATACAAGAATCACTTGATTGTATTTGAACAGAAATAAGACTTGACCCTGTAACCTGTAATCATATCCAGCTTGACCAATTTTGTAAAAATCCTAGTCTGAAGTTTCTATAACTACTGTTAACATTTTAATGCTAATTGTTTGTGTTGTGAGGTATTTTTATTATTATCTTTCAGAATACACTGGGTAATACATAAGTGTTAATCCAATATAGGTCTTCTAATAATCTTAAACACGTTTCAACCTCTTGTCTAAGCCTGCAGGTTTTTCTTCTTTTTTTTTTCCCTTTTTTTTTCTTGTTACAAATCTTTCTACTTTGAGTTTCTTTATATTGGGTATAATGATGAATGGGAATTAGGTATTCAAGTTTCTCATGATATTTTAATTACTTTGTTTTACTTTCTGCAAATTATTATTGGTTTAAAAAAAGTGAAGTTGATTGAATTGGTATACAAAATAATATATTAGATGTATGTGTATATAATTAAGGTTTCTTTTAATGTTCTGATTTTGTTTCAGAGTGCTGCTGATTCTTTCATCAATGTTTGGGTTAAAAAGGGTTTGGGTTTAATTTTTAGAATATTTTAAAAGAGTAAAATGCACGGATAGTCCCTGTGGTTTGGTAAAATTTCACCCTTAGTCCCCAACTTTTGGAAATTACACCCGTGCTCCATGTGGTTTGACAGTTTGTTACTCGGATAGTCCCTGGAGTGGATGAGGGTTAGTTTTCTCCGTTAAGTCCATGTGAAATTACAAAATTACCCTTGCTTTTATTAAAATATAAAAAATAATTCACATACACACACATAGACCAGATTTTTTTTCCATGGCTCTCTCTCTCTCTGGCAAACCCCCAGCACCACCACCTGCCACCACCCACCCCACACAACACCACCAGCCACCACCTACCCCACACCACCACGACCAACCCCACACCACGACCGCCTGCTTCAAATCCGACAATCAGTATATACTTATCGAAAATTGTAATTTGTGTATCACCGTCGTCCTCAGGTATGAAAAAAAAACCCTAGATTTCTAAATCTACAGGAAATTGCAGCTCAATTTATTTCAAAACATCAAAAACGATACAAAAAACACAACAGAAAACAGTAATTAGGGGAACATACCAGAATCGTTTAGATTTGTTCCTGATACAAGCCCTAATTTAAGGTCACTGGAAGCGAAGTCGTTATCAGGGCTTGATTGACGGATGTATTGATGATTCTAGGGTTAAGATTGATGGATGAATCGATGAATCTAGGGTTTAAGCTAAACAGGACATGATGAATCGATGAACGATTATGAATATTTGTGTGTGATCATAGTTAGATGTGATCGGGTTACAGGATTTGATTGCGAATTGGTGCAGGATTCATGTATATGCGATGAGTGTGTGTGTGTTATCGGAGGTCAGAGATGAGGCATAGAAATGCGATGTGTGCGTGTGATGATCTGGGGTAATTTAAGACTTCATATGTTGCCACCACAATGTTGCTTATTTTGCTACGGTTTATTTCCATAGCAAATTTTGGTGGCAGTTGGCGTTTTTTGTAGTAGTGGTTTCAGGGTGGAGGTTGGTAGCCATGGTGGAGGTGGTGGTTCAGACAAAATTTCCGGCGACAAGGTAAACCTTACGTTTTAGGCTGAAAAAGTTGTTTCAGTTGCAGATTTTAGGCTGAAAAAGTTGTATACTGTTTAGTGTTAAATGGTAGAGGGTGGTGGCGGTGATGGTGCAGGTTTGAGGAGGCTGTCAGTGGTGGGTGGAGGGTGATGGTGGTGGCGGTGATGGTGTAGGTTTGAGGAGGCTGTCGGTGGTGGGTGGAGGGTGATGGTGGTGGATAGAGGTTGAAGATGAAGTATAATTTCTACTTTTTTTTGTATTATATCATTAAGGGTAATTTTGTAATTTCACATGGACTTAACGGAGAAAACTAACCCCCATCCACTCCAGGGACTATCCGAGTAACAAACTGTCAAACCACAGGGAGCACGGGTGTAATTTCCAAAAGTTGGGGACTAAGAGTGAAATTTTACCAAACCACAGGGACTATCCGTGCATTTTACTCATTTTAAAATTTAAAGTGTTTCTATTTGAAGATTAATTATTTTTAAAAGCGACCCCCCCGTTATGACCCGAACCTGTCCAGACCCAAACCCTTTCTGACCCGAACCAAAATAATCCTTCTTTTGAATCGGCCTATTTTGACCTGAACCTATTTTTACCAGGCATGTCACCCGACTTGACCCGCCCATGCACCTCTAATCTAGGCTTTCATTTTCTGGGACATCCATTGATAGATCATTATGTTCGTCCATTGGTCCATAAAACTATTAGAAATTAACCAGCAATAAATTTATTAGAAGTTACTACAAAACTATTTTACAATAATCGAAGTTATAAGTAGATAATAATTCATACAACTTTTATGTTAAAAGATTATAAAAAAAGATGTAATTCGATTTCATTATTATTTATAACCTTCTGTAATACATGTATAAAGTTTTAGTAAGCTTGTTTTGGTATTTTTAGGCATGTTTGATTTGTTGAGGTTCAGTGAAACAGCATTATGAATTATTCCTAGCTTTGTCAGAACAATGAATATGAATTCAAGTATTAACATGTTTGCTGGGGAATGAAAAATAATAGGATTAAATTAATTCTTTCAAATTTTGGTAAGTAAAGAAATTCATTATTTGCTAAACCAAAGAAATTAGAATCTTCATCTCCCTCACAACTTTAAAATCTGGTTCTGGGTTTTGGGCCCATTTTTATTTTATCGAGTATGGGGCCTAGTGAGAGAAGTTTCGGGCTGCATCTAAATTCTGATAGAAATTGTGAGCCCATATTTCCTTGCTGCTGGATTCATTGTGTTTGGATCTCAAGGCCCAATTCTCTGTTTCTTTATTTGAAGGCCCACTCAGTTTGGTTTGTGGAGTTGATTTGAGGGCCCTTTAAATTTGGGTTGTGGCGTATTTTTGTGGATTTTCTGGCTGGCCGTTGTTTTGGTTTTTCCTTCCAGGGCCCACATGTATAGTATCCTTAGTAAGTTAAATATAGTTTTCTTGTTTTGAGATTCCCAAACCAATGTCTGTTTTGAGGTGTTCTATTTTTAGGAATCTCGGGGGTATGCCTCTTATTTATATACTATTAAAGAGAAAGGTCGGTGGAGACGTTTCTCTTTTAACCCTCAAGTTTTTGACTTTTTCATTTCTTTAAGGCCCTTACACTTTCAAGTTTTTCCGCTTTACACTCTTAATTTTTTGAAATGAAACACTATTAATTCTTATCTTTAAATAAGTTGCACATTCACTTCTAACTTTCAGTAATTGACAACTTTGACCTTCTTAACCTTTTCTACTTAATAACTTGACACCTCCTTTGGTTTAAATGACTTTTACGACTTTACACCGCAACATGGACAAATTATTATACTTTTTTTTATCTGTGTTCTACTTATTTTGTGTATGTTCGTAAACTGTATCTGAAAGCAAGTCGGGTCAAATATACTACGTTTTCATTCGATAGCGATGTAATTTTTTAAGTAAAGAGTCAGGTCAAATATACAGTATAAATACGAGTTACTTTAACTTTCGACGCCGCCGCAACGCGCGGCGGGTCAAAATCCTAGTTAACCCTGTAAGATAAATATTTTTGCCAGGCGAAAACTTATTTACCAAAAAAGAAAAAACTTCTGCACTATGAACGTTTACCATACAAAATAGGGTGATCATAAGTATTACTTGTTCAAAACAAATCTTGATTTTGGACTATTTTAGCAGCAAATCTTGATTTTGGACTGATTTAGCAATTTGTGTAAAACCTCAGGGACAAATTTAGCAATTTTCTTTATTATTATTAAAAACTTCATATTTTTATGAAATAAATTGTATATATTATAAAATGTAAAATTTTTATAAGTATTATTAAATGTCAAATTTTTTTATAAAACGAATTGTATATATTATAATAAAGTTTTTTATTTATTAGGTAATTTTTACCGTCGTGCCTACGGACGGGCGGGTTACCGGGTTTTCATCGGAATTGGTGGTGGACGACATGGGTTACCCTCGGAGTACTCCGTTTGTTCAGTGGGTGCCTCGAGAGTGCTCGTGATTGATTTGTTGGTCGTTCAAAAAAAAAAAAAAATTCTTATGATGTTGAAAAAATGAATAGTTTTTTTTTTGTTAAAATTTCATTATGGTGTATTAATATCATATTAATTACCAAAAAAAACTTAATAAATTCGAAATGCATTATATGTATCATAATTAAAGTTTAAGATGACATAACGATAATACAATTACATGGAAAAAAATAACTAACAAATAAAAAATCATTTATTATATTTGAAGAAATTACTAGAACTTTTAAAAAAACCAACTTAGGTTTACATCACTATTAAAAAAGTCAAAATTACCATGATGGCATGAGGTAATATTTTGTGGTAAAAAATACATTCCACCTAAATTAATGGTTTTTTACTTTAGTGAAAAATTTGCTATCAAACATTTCGTAGGCCACCTGGAAGGTTCATGGAAACATGATGTAACTAAATATATGTATGTCATAAGAAATATGATGATGAATGGTGTATTTAAGCCACAATATACCATTCACATGCGGCATGCACAATTTACTTGTGCTACTTTTTCTTTATAAAGAAGATTTATTTTGAGGGGTGGCCTACAACACACGTAGCGGAGTACAAGATCTAACCCGTGTAATACAACTTCTGACCTCCACGGTCCTAGCTTGATTAAAACCAAAACAGGCGATTCATGGTCGCGTCGCGTCTAGTATACAATTCCTTTAACCGCTGGTCTTCGTGTCGCCTTTACGCCACTTGCCCTTCACTTGCTTATTCTGTATTCCTGTCTTGACCATGTTTTAGTTTGATAAGTGATATTATACAAACATGCCCTTAATAATCCGCTTCATGTCAAAAAATCTACATGCATAATTATAAACATGTATATAGCAACGGATAGGTACAACCTATTATTAACCATGCTACAACCTACAAAGCCTTATGGTGCAATCTACTATGCTTTTTTCACCAAGCTTTGTAGCTTTTTCACCGAAACCATTCATAATTCATAAGCTAGTTATGGATGTGATAGATCTATGAATAAAAATATATAATTCAGAGATATAGTGCTAATGACCTCTACTCCGAGGGTAACCCGGGTCATCCACCACTAATTCCGGGGAAAATTCGGTAACCCACCCGCCCGTAGGCACGACGGTAAAATTACCTAATAAATAAAAAACTTTATTATAATATATACAATTCGTTTTATAAAAAAATTTGACATCTAATAATACTTATAAAAATTTTACATTTTATAATATATACAATTTATTTCATAAAAATATGAAGTTTTTAATAATAATAGAGAAAATTGCTAAATCAGTCCAAAAATCAAGATTTGTTGCTAAAACAGTCCAACTGCTATATTTAACTGCAAATCTTGATTTTGGACTGTTTTAGCAGCAAATCTTGATTTTGAACTGATCTAGCAATTTGTGTAAAACCTCAGGGACGAATTTAGCAATTTTCTCTAAGTTAAATATAGTTTTCTTGTTTTGAGATTCCCAATGTCTGTTTTGAGGTGTTCTATTTTTAGGAGTCTCGGGGGTATGCCCCCTTATTAACCCTGTAAGATAAATAGTTTTGCCAGGCGAAAACTTATTTACCAAAAAAAAAAAAAAAAAAAACTTCTGCACTATGAACGCTTACCATACAAAATAGGGTGATCATAAGTATTACTTGTTCAATTACGTATTTGACCTGATATACTCATATATCTATACTATATTATAAAGCATTTCCTCAAGGGCTTCTTAAAAGTTAAGAGGTATAAGTAGCAATGCTTGGTATACAACACACAATGCATATATTAATTATGTTTGAGGGTTAAATTTGTCATTTTTCTACAAGGACTTCTTAAAAATTAAGAGGTACAACTAGAAAGACTTAGTATACAACACACGATGCGTTTATTAATTATGTTTTAGAGGTACATTTGTCTTCCAACATGAATATTAAATTAATATCTTAATTCTAACCGATTATAATTAATTGAAATGGATCTCTAGGGACTATAATTAAATGAATGTTATGACTCATCTTAAATTAATAATTATATAGCAATCAAAAAGTCACCGAAAGTTTGAAACCATTTGTACAAATACATGTATAGTAAATGACAAATATAATACTCTCCCATGTGAAGAGTCTAAGTTAATTGTTATTCTAAATAAATTTATGCATTGTTATGAAGACTCATAATTAACGAAGACAAGGAGTCCATCAACGTAAATTTTTTACTCTTCTGCTCTCTTACCATTGTTATATATAAGGTCATTGATCCATTAGCTTATTGTTGCATCACTGTGGAGTGATTAACATTCAAATTATATTGTGCATTGTGTGCCTGTTGGTCTGCAATGGCTTCGGCCAAGGAGCATGTGGAAGAGATAAGTTTTCAATCGGGGGAGAACCGAACCCGCTGACGGAAGATCTTCATCCGGTTGTGAACAGAAGACTCTGCCTGCAGAACTTTACGCAAAGGATTTGCACTTTTCGATAGAGCTAATTCAGGGATTCATTTCATTTATTATTGTTTATTTTCTTTACTTTGTTATGGTATGTAGTTTAACGAATTTCAAGAGTAATTTTATTTGAACTTGTGTGTTAATGTTCGTTTGTTACCTTAAGTTTTTGAATCTGATTGTAATTTACATTTGGTGATACGTCAACGTTCTGAACATATATATATTGCTTGTGACAATAAGGAAAAAGAAGGAAAACATGTCTCTGAAGTTTTAGGTTACAAAATTGGATATTAATGCTCGAAAATGGTCGTATTCACCTCAAAAGTCAAAGCATAGCTTCTTTTTTAGAAAATTTAAAGGCTAATGATCCTTATTGCAGGATTCCATTGATTTAAAAGATGCTAATGTAAACATATCCAGCTATGAATAAATCAAAGTTTCTTACTTCTAATAATCAGTATTATTCCGCCACTCGAATCCAAACTGCGTTTCGAGCATATAAGGTATGTGTTTATTTTTCGTGTCTCTCTTAACTTGAAATGAAGATGTGACCCACCAAATTTAGGTACCATTTAAAATAACAATTCTTAAAGATAGTGTTGTTTGTACATGAACAATTGACAGGCAAGAAAAATGGTACGGATTTCAAGATTTCAGACACTGATCACAGTGAATGCTCTTACAAAGCAGGCTCCTATTGCTCTTAAAAGATTAATTTTTGGGAGCAATATTCAGGCGGAAATCAGCGACATGATATATTTACACTAGATATAAATGTGGGTCAACTTGAGGTATTGCTTATGTAGTTATATCCGATATGAATGCGGGTCAACCTGACCCATTGTGACCCATATTGCATATTATCCTTTCACACTCGAACATGCCTGTACTTGACCCAACCCACCTCAACCCCCTATTTTGTCATCTTCACCAAAGAAACGACCATAAAGGTGGTTTAATGTTTCAAGCATCAACTTCACTTTCTGATATTGTAGTCCAAATGGTGTTCTTTTCTATGTAATTTGGTCAAATTTAATAGATTAATATCAATAGAAAACACACTCAAGAAGTAGAATCTATTTTCCTTGCAGATTTTAACCACTTACTTACGAAGGGGTCGTGTCAAACATGTCAAAAGTTGGCTTAAAAAACAAGTCAAATGTTGTCGAAGATCTCCTAAAGTGCAGTTGATGCATAAAAACTCCTAAATCAATTTTTTTAGAGAATTGTTATTATTATTAAAAGGTCAAGCAAGATAACCGAAGATCCCAAATTGAACAATGTATGGGACATCCTATTATTATTAAATCACTTTTTACAATTTAAAAAAAAAAAATCGAAACTAGAGTTAGGAATTGAAGGGGTGATTAAGATTCAAAAATCAATGGACTGTCATTTTTGTGTTACTGAATTGGTTTCTTAAAAACCATCAGAACATAATCATTTTTAAAACTTGTGGTTTAAACAACTTAAGTTGGGACTTTTAGGTTTTTTATAATTTTTGGTGCCAATTTTGTCAGGTTGGTGGTTTAAAGGTTTTTATTTTTATTTTTTATTATTAATGGGTTATATTCGCAAACCCAAAACTTGATTACTAATCTAAGTGTTGTGGTCTCCGCCGCAACACACGCGTACCCCACTAGAATACTTTATTTGAAGTAGTGGTTAGTACAAGCACCAACTATGTAAAACCAAATTATGGTTTATATTTACATTTTGTAGTTCATTTACAAAAATATGTAATATCCCAATATTAGCATTTGTAAAGGATTTATTTGGACATCTATTAGCATTTGTCAATGCTTCGTATTCAAATTCTATGACATCACATTCAATATGAACATTTAGTTTTGGCTTTACTTGAAGGTTATTAGTGTCTGCCACAATGTCGTGGATTGTTCCTTTGTGCAATATTACCCATTTGGAAAGAGGCTTAACCCGCTACAAAGGGCGTGATCGAGGTCACCAATTATAAAAAAACAAATAAAATAAACGGGACAAACGGGTCACACGAACACATTATGTTTAGCTAAATATGTTACTGGGTTTGACCCGAACTTACCAAACCCACAAAATAAAAACCATTGCTTATATAAGATTATGTGTTTACTGATAGTGTGATACCAATAGCATCTTTAAATTATAAATTATATAAAAATGGGTAAATAACTCAGTGGTAATGTTTGATAGGTGTTATAAACATATTGCATACATCCTCTTTATCTAAATAAAAGCAATCACCAATAAAGTATCACGAGCAGCTCAATTTTTACTCCAGAGTGCTTTTTTTCGAAATATAACACTAGGTGTACTATTGAACTTGCATTTTTCAATTTTGTACATAATCATGTTGTATTGCAATTTTTATCCCGCCGCAACGCGCGGGTAAACCCACTAGTCATTATCAATGAGGGTACGTGTGTTTTGAATATAATATTTCTCTGTGTTCTTACTTTATATTTTTTCTTCTTTGTTATCCACGAATTAGGGGTGGTTGTTCCGCTTAAATTAAATGAAATTACAATTTCAATCCATATTTCTTACTAAAATAGTTTGTTTATACAATAATTTCATGTTATAAATTTACATCGAGATATATGGTAAACTGGTAATAAGCTGCGTCGCTACCCCCTTTTGAATAACAAAACTAAGTCTTTTAAAAACGACGTCCATAAATCTCGAGATCATAACATGGATAGCCTGGCGCTAGGAAACCAAAAGGATCAAAAGCAAATAGGATAAACACGTGCTGATTGTCAATACACGCTTTCTCGTGTATGGTCACTTTGCCCGAAACAGCCTTTAAAGCAGTCTGACCCACCGTGAAAGCACTACTCTTATGCCCACAAGCGAGGAAACCCCTGTTAGATTCACACATGCATGTTTTCCTCCTACCTATCCAAAGACTAAAATGTCGGCTGGTCGAATGGTAGATCTCCCTTCCACTGGGTCAGTTAAGAAATTAACGGGTGGCTCTTTCTTAGTAGAAATACCAGCGTTCCTGAATATGTCAAAAGCGACATCCCTAACCAAATCATGTCGGTATTTGAACCTCAGGAGCTCTCTACAATGAACAGCATGCTCCCCAAAAGAATCCAAACACGCCTTATGACAAAGACGGCATATCTTATCAATTGGAAATAAAGGAATCATGAGGTGATACTTAAGGATAGTAGGGAGGGGGGGGGGGGGGATATTGCACGGTCCTCCCAACCGCTGGAGTGATCTCACTCCACAAGCTAGCTTAGCCCCATAGCTGCCTAGCGGTTACTACCCAACCGGAAGCGAAAGCCTGGAGGAAACTGTGCCTGCCAGGATTCGAACCCGGGTCCTCTGGGAAGAGGTGGGTGAGGCTGGCCACTGGGACACCCCAAGTGGTTGATACTTAAGGATAGTACGGTACTCCACCGGCGACATATGCTGCCTAACCCATCTATAGGTATAGCAAGAAGAAAATCTCGTGCATGTGGTGCTCGTAGTCACTCAAAACCGGCTATTTATTTAACGATCAAGTCAAATTGTACTTTAATGTCGTGGATAATTTTACTAAAAAGAGCACTCGCTAATGCATGTTGGGCTTAAGGGGGATGCCCTTATTAGTGAAACCGCCGAAGTCAAAGCTTGGAATCGTATCACGAAGACAAGCTAAAGCACAAACATTATCAGAATCCATACCACATATGCCACTGTCTCATAAGATGTGGTCCTGTAGCACCCAAGATTGGGCCCTCGAGGCCACAAAAGCATAGGATGAAGCCTCTACAGCCGAATACAACTCCAAACCCCCAAACCTAATAGGTAAGGAAGCAAGTCGCCACTGGAAGTCTCCAAAGATAGGACCTCCACAAACCACCAATTCCTCAATCGCCTCACGCAAACCTTTGTGTAAGACCCTTAATCTATTTTATACGATTATCATATAAATTTCGACTATAATAGGGTAGTTATAGTTAAGCATACACTTAAAAATACGAGTTTGTTAAAACATTTTAAACTTCAAAACATTTTAACATAACATGTATAAATTCGCCGTTTAAAAGTGACGACGAAACTTTTTGCGGAAGCTTGATTCTTGATTGTGTTCGGTTCCTCGTTGAGCTTGATCGTCCTCCGGTACTTTACATAATACCTACATTTCACAAAAACATGAAATGATTTAGTCATATGATGTTTAAAACAAGTTTAAACGAGTTCGCAATGCAAAACCATTAAACAGCAACAATTTGCAGAGATTTCAGGTCGTCGCGTCCCGCGACCATGTTTAGCCACCTCCGTCGCGTGACGCGAGGCCTTAGTTTCGACAGAATGTTTTGGTTCTGATGCTGCATATTTTCAGCACTCCAAGTTTTTACGCAAACGAGCATAACGTGCTCATTTTTTATCCGATTTGAGTCACGTTTCTTCCAACGTGATCGTAATTTAATTCTCCATCACATGGAGTTAAAATCCGACATTCGGATTAAATAAATTTGAGACTTTTAAGCCTTCGGCTTATTATCTTTTACCAAAATTTGACCCGTTCATGTATTTATCAAACAAACATGTTTGTTTGACTCCAATTTCTCATGAACCTTATATTTTCGATATTTTCTATAATATTAGGTTCAAATCATGGGTTTCATAAGTATTTTAAACCCATTTTCATTCATATGCTTATTTTGACCCGTTAAGGGATTTTAAGCATATTTTTGACATAAATCGCTTTCATTCGTTTCTAGGATTATATTACCACATTTCTTATCAATTAATCGTCCTCCACAACTATATTTGTGGCGGATTTAATGTGGTGCTTTATGTATTCCGAGTTTTACTTCTCGGATTATCATTTAATGGCAAAGACTCATATAGAGTCATTTGACCATAGATTTACACCTTTCGCTTTTTTATACTTATTCTAAGTATTTAATTGATCATAAAACTCGTTTCCAAACAACCTTTAAGGGTCGTTTGCTCGATTTAGCTTACAAGGGCGTTTTGGTCAATTTTAGTCCTTTTATGACGAAGGACTTTTAAGTACTTTTTTGACCAAAAATCTGACTTTTCACTATAATCTTGTTTAGAAACCATTACGTTTCTAAAAACATTATGATTATAATTTAAATTATTCGGTTTACCTAAAAGATAACCAAATGTTCATTTTGACCTTGTCTAACTCTTATAGAACCTCAAGTTCTAAATGATGAGTTGAACCATTATACATACCTGATTCGGATCAATATATTGACCCGTTTTAATGCTTTGCTTAATAATCGATACTTAATAGCAATGCAATTATCCATTCGCTATTTACTCTTGTAATTATACAACTCGACAAAATCATTAGTCGATATTGTCAAAGGGTGATATTTTCACTGTTTGACCCGTTTGGTCCAAGTGATCGTTTATCTTTGCGAGATGGTATTTATTATCATCTCGTCTACATGACTCGCTCCGGTTTACACCGTACGGTTATTTTACTTATAACCCATTTTCTTGACCCTTTTGACCCATTATGGCTTACGCCATAAAGTGTCTTTCAACAACTAACGGTTGTCATCAACGAGTGACCAAATTTCCGTTTTACCCTTTTCATTTATGTTGGTTTACCCAATAAGGTAACCATTCAATACTCATTATCTATTAGTCATTTCAAGACTAAATAATCGAAATAGTCCTTTTTAACCATTAAACATGGTTTATTAGCATTGTCTTTGTTCTGAACCGCACATGTCGTGTCGGAACATCATAATTCAAACATGACTTTCTATTATTTATAACCTATATAACCAATAGGTATTAAATAAAAGTTGTAAGCATTACTTACCTTGCATCCAGATTTTGCTTTTTCCTTCTTTCTTGATTCGTTTGACCCACTTCATTCCTAAGCTTCCACCTTGCTTGTCAAGCATCAAACTATCATTGAAATTTGTAAGATGGTTAGATTTGTCATAATCATTTACGACTATTCCATCCTACGATTCTTATGTCAAATTTATCATTCGATCATATCATTGGTCAATTATCCGGTAAGCATCATTCTTATGCTACCGTTTTTAACCACTTTATTAACCAAGTTCATGTAATCGAATTTCATCAATTTAACACAACTTTGATCATTTTTAATACATAATGATATCATACATCATTCAACATGAATATATCATCGATTTTTCATCTTATCATACTAAACTCACTACTTAGCAAGTATGATTTATATACTTAAACACCTAATTTGTTCAAGTATCATCTTATTAATTTCAGATATGATGATTCTAATCAGAATTATATCATCAATTTCATCATATGATTAAAACCCACTTATCATAGTGTGGTAAATCATCTAATCATTCCATTCATGGCAATATATGTATAATTTTCACTTAGGGTTTTGTTTTAAGCAACTATACATCATAATTCAGCCATATCTTCAATAATTTATCCATAATTCGCATATTATGAGATTTATCAAATTTCACAACTTCAAGAATCATCAAAATTTTACATACCTAGTGATCCCCTAGCTTGGGTGATCATTAATTCACGTTCAATTGTGAATTTGAGCTTCGTTTAAGCTTCCAATTTGTTGATTTTATTAGAATTTAGGGTTTTGTTGTCACACCCCAACCGATGACGGAAACATCGGAGCGCGACACTGAGCGAAACAGATTGTCCAGGAGAAATCCATAATAACTAAATTACCAGATATTTAAATATTATGTCCCATACCATAACATACCAAAGTAAATAGTTATTACAGACTAAATATCTCAAAGACAAATAACATGTTCCGAAAACTCAGATTTTATTAGATTTGTTTCTAGACTCCATCCTAGCTTGATTTTCCAGCAAGTAACAAGCAAAGCATCCTAAACACCTGTCACATACGTTAAAATAGAGGTCAATACACATAGTGTAAAGGTGAGCATACAAGTTTAATAGTAATAATAGATTTTGAATTCGTTTAAGCATAACCAGCATGTAACATGAAGCAAAGTGAAGGCTAGTAGGTTATCGACAATGAAATATGTACAGACGTGACTGCGAGTTGTAGAATGCGCAACACATATCCCCACTGGGACACGTGAGGTAAAGCCCTTAACAACCCCTGTCCATGACAGGTGCTGAGTCCAAACTATAGTACTATCGTTGCTAAGGTGTCAGGCAACAATCACTGTGTTAACATAACATACAAGCATTCATCGATTAACACGTAGCATGCAATAACGGTCAGCGTATAAATAGTGTTTGCGTTGTGTGTCGATTGTGATTTGAATAAGTAACGTATGTAACACCCAAAAGTGCGTAAAGAAAAAAAGGTTCGAGTATACTCACAGAGATGGTAGTGGCTAAACACAATCTGTGATTGGATTGAAGGGAGCGCTAGAGTAAGCATGATTACAGAACGTTAGCATAAGCGATGAACGGCGCATTAATCGGTGAAAAGTGGCTAAGTGTTGAATGGTAATCCGATCGATGGCAATCCGATCGGATGGTCATTAGATCGGATGTCAATCCGTTTGGATGGTCATCCGATTGGATGGCCATTCGGTCGGATTGACATTCGTTTGGGATGGATGTGTTTGTGTATGATGGCTTTGAAGTTTTCATTGTAGCATTTTAAAATCAGAGAAGTATCTCTACCCTTCAGGTTAATCGATCGAACGGTAGTTCGATCAGATAGCGATCCGATTGGCGAGACATTCAGTTGAGAACAAGTTCACTAGCAGGTCGGTCATTCGATCGGATGGTCTTCCGATCGGATGGCAATCTGTTAGAACTGATGATCTTTGAAAATTATGAAAATGATTAAGTGTTGAATTCCAAATGTCAACCGATCGGATTGTTGTTCGATCGGATGGCAATCCGATCGGACGGCAATCCGTTCGACATTCAGATTGTTTGAAAATTGAGAAAATGTTTAAGTGTTGGAGGCTCAAGTGCAATCCGATCGGATTGTTGTTCGATCGGATGGCACTCTGATCGGATGACAATCCGTCCCAACGAGCTGATCGTCTTGAAACTTGATTATTTTGAAAAGTTTAGCGGTTTGCTTGAGACGGTATGATAACGTACTGAACAACAGAACCTCGTCAAGTCCCAAGTCATCCGATCGAACAGGAATCACCCTAATCCGATCAGTTAACTGTTCTTGACGGTTGTTCATGTTCAATCCGTAATCGGTTGTCTCTTTGATAGAAATCAGATCTCAGACCGACACTTCACTAATAAATGAGTAGAAGACCTGTATGAGCTCCGATTCAATCGGTTTTGAGTGCATTGAGTGTAAAAGAGTTGAAAGAAAGTTGGAAAAGTATCTTTCAATCTTTTTAACTTTGAAAATGTTTAGATCTAGGTGAAAACAATGTTAAATCTTGTGGAAATCCTTCAGATCTGAGTTGTTCTTGGTGGGACGAGGCCAAAGCTTGAAGTTCAGAAGAACTCCATGATGACATCATCCTAAAACACCTCAAATCCGCTGATTTCACGGTTAAAAGTTAAGATTCAGAGGAGAAAATGATGAAGAAGTGTGTGTAGATCATAGAAGTACAAGATTTGAGTTGAAAACTTACAAGAATCACGAGAAATTGAGAGAAAAGAGGGCTTGAGCATGCTGGTCGAACGAGAGAGCTGTCACATCACTGTTGGTGATGTGACAGGGGTATTTATAGGTTGCCAAAAGAGGAAAAAGGAGCTGGTGTCGGATCGAATGTCACTCCAATGGGATGGTCATCCGATCGGATGGTCATCCGTTCGGATGACCATTCGATCGAGTGGCTCCGGCGAGTTGCGTTTCGACGTTTCGTTTTGCGTTTTGAGCGTTGCGATGCGTTTAAGCGAGTGTTGATTAAGCGATGCGATAGATTAATAATTGTTACACAAATACTATATCTAACATACAATCTTCCTAATACTTGCGTTTAGCGTTTGCGATTGAATTGCTTTGCGATAGTGTTGCGATTGCGTTTCGAGTAATCACCACCAAACATAAAGTAAACATGCACAAACAACACATAAGTAGCACACACACGTAAAACAATATACAGAATAACATACAGACTAATAGGTTCTGTACTACGATTGCGATTGTGATGCGATTAGCGATGAAGCGATAAAACATGCGATAAACATCGATTAAACCTCGATTATTAATAGATACTCCACATAATACAACTAAAGCAATTACATAAAAGGATTGATTACAAGTCAATGAAGTAAAGTCAATAGTTAAGAAAGGAGTGACAGATCGTAATTAGAAATCTTTTCTTCCTTTGAATTTGACTTTCGTAACACGGGTTGTTACAGCCTCCCCTACTTTAGGGAATTTCGTCCCGTAATTAGGCCTTAGGCGTAACGAACAACTGCGGGTACTTCACCTTCATGTCACTCTCGAGTTCCCAGGTGAACTCGACGCCTCGTTTGCCTTCCCAGCGGACCTTCACAATGGGAATGCGTGAGCTTCTGAGCTTCTTGGTTTCTCGATCCATGATTTCGACAGGCTTCTCCACGAAGTGTAATGTTTCATCCACTTGTAGGTCCTCAAGTGGAACTTGTAAATCCTGCTCGGCTAGGCACTTTCTGAGGTTCGATACATGGAAAGTCAAGTGGACGTTGCTAAGTTCCTCCGGTAGTTCGAGTCTGTAGGCCACCTTTTCGATCCTTTCCAGAATCTTAAAGGGTCCAACATATCGAGGCGCGAGCTTCCCTTTCTTGCCGAATCTGATCACACCCTTCCAAGGTGATACCTTTAGGAGTACGTGATCGCCAACGTCAAATTCAAGGGGCTTGCAACGTCTATCGGCGTAAATTTTCTGACGACTCTGAGCTTTCAGCAGTTTGTCTCGAATTTGGAGGATCTTGTCAGCCGTTTCTTGCAGCAGCTCAGGACCGGTTATTTGCGCATCTTCGATCTCATGCCACACAATCGGCGATCAACATTTCCTTCCATATAGTGCCTCAAATGGTGCCATTTGTATGCTAGAATGATAACTGTTATTGTACGAGAATTCGACCAAAGGTAAGTGCACGTCCCAATTACCACCGAAATCTATAACACACGAGCGAAGCATCTATTCAAGGGTACGAATCGTTCTTTCAGTCTGACCGTCGGTTTGGGGATGGAATGCGGTACTTAGATTAAGAGTAGTACCGAGAGCAGATTGAAACGTTTCCCAAAGACGCGAGGTAAACCGACCATCGTGGTCAGAGATGATGTCGCGAGGCGTCCCATGTCGACAGATAATCTTGTCGGTGTGGATTCGGGCTAATTTTTCTACCTTAAAGTCTTCTCGTATCGGCAGTAAATGAGCAGATTTAGTCAGACGGTTAACGACAACCCATATGCTGTCATGACCTGATGGCATGCACAGAAGTTTCGTTATAAAGTCTATAGCTATACTTTCCCATTTCCACATAGGGATCTCAGGTTGGACAAGTAAGCCAGAGAGTCTTTGCTGCTTGGCCTTGACTTTCGAGCAAGTCAGGCACTTCAAAACATAGATAGCGATATCTTTCTTCATGCCCGGCCACTAGTACTTGTAGCGAAGGTCCTGGTACATCTTATCGGCACTGGGATGAATAGAATATCGAGATTTGTGGGCTTCGTCCAGCAGAAATTGTCGTAAATTGGTACGCTTGGGGATCCAAATTCGGTCTAGATGATGGAATATACCATTCGATTTATTCACTAGCTGAGCGCCATCATTGAGAATCCTTTCATTCTTCAAGGTGCGTTCGGTGAAACAAGCATGTTGAGCATCGCGGATAATAGTTTCGAGATTATGTTGGGCTTGGATATTACGAACGCTATGCAAATAGTTTCGTCTGCTTAAAGCATCGGCAACGACATTTGCTTTGCCAGGATGATAGCAGATCTCACAGTCGTAATCATTGAGAAGTTCTACCCATAGGCGTTGACGCGTATTCAGTTCTTTTTGGCTGAAGATGTGTTGTAGGCTCCTATGGTCGGTGAAGACCGTACACTTGGTACCATAAAGGTAGTGTCGCCAGATCTTCAACGCAAAAACAACTGCTCCTAGCTCGAGGTCGTGGGTTGTATAGTTCTTCTCATGGACCTTGAGCTGATGAGAGGCGTAAGCGATAACCTTGTCTCGTTGCATGAGAACACAACCAAGACCAAGGTTCGAGGCATCACAATAGACAACGAAATCATCGTTTTTGTCGGGCAGAGCGAGAACGGGAGCATTGCAGAGCATATGCTTGAGAGTTTGAAAGGTAGTTTCTTGTTCGGTTCCCCAAACAAAAGGCTTGTCTTTACGTGTCAAGGAAGTAAGCAGAACAACGATTTTCGAGAAGTCAGCGATGAATCGACGGTAATAGCCCGCCAATCCGAGGAACGAACGAACATCGGATGGTGATTTTGGAGTAACCCAGCTCTTAATAGCTTTAATCTTCGCGGGTTCGACGTGTATACCTTGACTATTGACGATGTGACCAAGGAATTGAACCTCCTCTAGCCAGAATTCGCACTTGGAGAACTTGGCGTAGAGTTGATTCCCTTGGAGTAGTTCGAGAACCAAACGTAGATGCTGTGCGTGTTCGGTTTTCGACTTCGAATAGATAAGGATGTCGTCAATGAATACGATGACGAAGCGGTCAAGAAATGGTTTGCACACACGGTTTATCAAATCTATGAAAACCGCAGGAGCATTGGTTAAACCAAAGGGCATTACGACGAATTCATAATGGCCATATCGGGTTCGGAAAGCGGTTTTCGGTGTATCTTCTTCCTAAATGCGTAACTGGTGATAGCCTGAGCGTAAATAGATATTCGAAAAACACGTAGCACCTTGCAATTGATCAAACAAATCATCGATTCGAGGCAGGGGATAACGATTCTTGATAGTCAGCTTATTTAACTCCCTATAATCGATGCACATCCGGAACGACCCGTCCTTATTTTTGACGAAGAGAACTGGTGCGCCCCAAGGAGATGTGCTAGGGCTAATAATGCCTTTGTCAAGTAATTCCTGAAGCTGACTCGAGAGTTCGTGCAATTCGGACGGAGCGAGGCGATAGGGAGATTTAGCAACAGGATTGGCTCCCAGAATGAGGTCGATACGAAAATCAATATCACGACTCGGGGGTAAACCATGTAAATTATCAGGAAAGACCTTAGGAAAATCATGAACCATAGGCACCTTGTCTATTGCCTTAACTTCCTTTTTCTCCGCTACTACAACGTGCACTAAGAAAGCTTGGTATTCCTTGAGGAGATACTTGCTTGCTTGAACACACGACATGAGTTGGAGCTTCTTCGAAGTGACTTCACCATAAACACACAGTTGATCACCATTAGCGAGAGAGAAACGAATCATCTTATCGAAGCAAACAACTTCAGCATGATTCTCACAAAGAAAATCCATGACTACTATGACATCAAAACTACCAAGCTGCCTCGGAATGTGATCGATAGGAAAGATGTGATTGTTGAGTTCGAGAGTACAATCACGAAGAACAGAATTGACAGCGACGGTTCTTCCAGTGGCAACTTCAACATCGAACGTCGAGGGGAGATGGACGCGCTTACGATTAAGGAGCTTTTCGAATTCAAACGATACAAAACAGTTATCGGCTCCAGTATCAAATAAACACGAAGCATATATACCATTCACAAGGAACGTACCATTAACCACGTTGTTGTCTGCTTGGGCCTGGTGAACGTTGATGTTGAAAGTACGTCCGCGGGCTGCTGGTTGCTGTTGCTGCTGAGGCTGCTGCTGGGGCTGCTGCTGTTGTGGCTCTTGCTTCACCACTCGATTGGGGTACATGTTTGTGAAGTGGTTGGGATCACCACATGCAAAGCAAGCTCTAGCGTGGATTGCGGGTGCAGGAGCCGCTTGTTGGCCTTGAGGAGCGGGAAGTAGAGCTTGTTGAGTGACGGGTGGTCCGTAGGACAACCCTTAAACGAGCTAAAAATACATACATCTCACGCTTTATATGGTTAATTGTTTGAACATGATAACTATGAGACATTTGGTTTTGCAGGCAATAAAGGTCACAAGATGCGGGTTTTATGAAGCTTGGATGGGAGTTACATATGGTGGAAACAAGATAGGCCATGAGGGTTTTCAAGAGAAAAACAAAGAAGACAAGTTCAGTCATCGCCGTAACCTACGGAAAGTGCCGTAGGCTACGGCACTCATTGATGCCAAATTTGTCCGCCGTAGTCCAGTTGTTCCATGGCGTAAAAGAATATTGGGCACCGTAACCTACGGCGCCATATTGATTCTCCGTTGACCACTGACCGCTGTAAGCTACGGTGGGCAGCGTAGCTTACGGCGTCGACTGAAGACCTTGTGTAACTTATGCATTTATTGACCATTTGATGAGGTTTTTAAGGTTCTAATCATGCTATTTCGGTTATCTATCATCTAGAGACGAGTGGGGAGGGTTCTTGTTGCTTGAAGACATTGGTTAATCATTGTTTTTATGTTTTTAATTTGCTTAAAGATTAAGACTTTGTTGATGATGTTTGTTCGGGCCATGAGTGGCTAAACTCTTGATGACTATCTTTGGTTGAAGGTTTGCAAGACTTTATGCTTTGATTTCGTATTTCTAGAATGATAAACTCAATCTATGTTTTGTTTATTATGGTGTGTGTTTATTTGCTTGTAAATTGTTGATGATTATGTTAATCTAATTTGAAACCATACATTCTTGGTGCCATCGACAATCGATATATCATGGGTAGAATTAGGATTGGGTAATTATTGATTGGTCATCGGGTAGTAACCTCACATTCTAGGAATCTGAGTACTTAGTTCCCTTTTATCACAACAAGTAATCACACGTGAACTATGTCTATGTAGTTCTTTCTAGTGAATGATAGCATAAATGTCAAAGCAAACCGGAAACTAAAGATGGTCATTTGTCTCTAAATTATTTACAAACCAAACTTTCATTTTGCAATTGGAATAGTAATCTTAGTTTTTAAAACTCAATCAACCAATCCAACTCTTTGAATTTACTTTCATTGCCATTAGTTTAATTTTAGTTAACTTAGAGAAACTTTTAAATAACACATATTCCACAAACTCCCTGTGTTCGATACCCACTTACCACTAGCTATTAGTAGTATTTGGATTAAATTTGATTGTGACCACGACATCACGCCAAATTTTGACGCCGTTGCCGGGGAGTAGTGCGCAACGTGTGTTAATTTAGTAGTTTTGTTTGTTATTTTTGGGTTTACGCTGGTTGTGTTTAGTGTGTAGGTACTACGGGTGTATGCATACTTGGGGCTCCCACAAGTCATCAACACTATCATTTGATCCGGAAATCGAAAGAACTTTGTGGCAAAACCGAGTTTTATTACGCGAAAACAAGATCATTGGTTCACCCACTTCACCCATTACACCTAGAAACATCATGGCTGACTCACAAATTCCACCCACTACGGGTCAACCAACTTCATCATTCATTCCTACATCAACGCAACCTTCACCAAACACCACCATTCCAAATTACACTACCGACCTTATGCCACACATGATGTTACACAAACCAACACTACACCACCTATTACTACCCAAGTCGAACCTACCCTTACATTTAGCCCTGCTTCAACAATTCCACCACTTTCACATTTCTTTCCAACTTCGGGTCAATCATCCTCCACCTATTCAATACCACCAAATTCAACCGTTATTCATACTACATCTATATACCGACCACAACCAAACTAATCGGGTTTCCATTATTCATCTCTTCCATTCGTGTAATCTTCGGGTATAGGAGGAGATGGTTATGATGATGGGTATGAAGAAGACTTTAGAGGACACGAAGAAGAAGGATTCTACTATGGGGGTGATGGAGGTAATTTGGGACCTCAAGGAGTAGCGGGTCAACAAAGTCAACCATTGCAACAAATTCAAGACATGGGTAGGCTACCGGTTAGGGTACAACATATTCGGCCACAAGGGTCACAGTTTCAAAGACCAACGCCGTTACAACAAGTCCGTCCACAATATTCACAATAATTTCAAAGGCCGGTTCAACAACCACCAATGCAACAACATCAATTTCAGCCACCATTTGCACCTCAAGTGCCTATGCAAGGGCAAATCGGTCCCGTAGGTCCAAGAGTTCGGTTGGGTGTACCAAGAAGACATATTCGCGAACACACGAGAGGTATAGAAGCAAATTTTAGATCGGTGATCACTCATAATCCTTCACCAGTAGTTATCCCTCAAAATGATCAAGGGAGGACGTTTGAAGTGCGAACGAATTCGTTACAAAGTTTTCCAAAGTATAAGGGTCTAGCAATGGAGGAGCCGTATTTTCATTTGGAGGCTTACGATTCGATTTCTAATACTATTGGGGGTCAAGGGTTCTCAGCCGATGATGTTAAATTGGTGCTATTCCAATTTTCCTTAGAAGACAAGGCGAAAAAGTGGTTCTATACATTACCTTCGGCATCTATCTATACATGGGCAGAAATGCAACAAATCTTCTTGGATGAATTCTTCACCGCTCAAAAGATAAATGATGCTAGAAAGAGTTTGAGAAGTTTTCAACAACAAACGGGTGAAATGTTTCATGAAGCATTCGAGAGGTTTAACATGATGATAAAGAATTGCCCTCATCATGGGATAGAGCTATGGGAATTGATGAATGCATTTCATGAAGGGTTATGTTCCGAAGATGCGCGTGACTTAATGTCTATCACGAATGACACTTTTGGCACAAATTATGAGCAAGATAACTGGGAATTTTTGGAATAAATGGTGGTCACATCAAAAAGAAAAGCTCAAGCATCAAGGAGAGCATGACCGGCCATTACCCGAACTCAAGTGCATGCGGTAGATGATGGTAATGTTCAAACTTTGAATCAAATTTATGATGTTTGTGCGCTTTGTAATGAGATAGGGCATGCGGCTGAAAATTGCCAAGGAGTGGAAGGGCAATATGAGGAGGTGAATGCATTGCAAGGGCAAGGAGGGGGTGGTAGAAATTATAGCATGAACTCCAATACTTACCACCCCGGCTTAAGAAACCACCCAAACTTTAGATATGGAAATCCCTCAAACCAAGCCAACCCAAATTTTCAAGGAAGTCAAGGTAACTTTGTTCCACGCCAACCTTTTAATAATCAAGGTGGATACCGAGGTGGGAACAACCAAGGGTTTCAAAGAAAATATCAAACGGGTCAAGAGCAAGGGGGTCTTCGGGTGGAAATGAGATGATGGAGATGTTGAAGACAATGCAAGCGGAGATGCAAAAGAGGTACCAAATGGATGATGCTCGCATTCAAAAGGACGAGATCCGTGATAAAGCTATTCAAACTTTGACCACCCAAATGGGTCAACCCGCAACCGAAGTGGCGGACTTGAAAAATATTAAAGGTCAGTTACCAAGCGACACTAAGGTAAACCCTTCTCATAATTCTTCTCGTGGTAATAATAATATTAATATTAATCATGTAAGTGTCTTGAGAAGTGGGAAAGAGTACAAAACCAATCCTTCACCGGATTTGGTTGATGGGGTGGTCAAGGATATAATGGGTCAAGAAAGTGAGGAAGAAAATGAAACACCTAATATTTCTTCTAAAAAACCCAATTTTGAAAAACCCGTAAATAATGAAGAAATAAAAGATAAAAATGAGGAAGGGGTATCTAGTCAAGTACCATTTCCCTCGACTTTGTTAGATCCGGGTAAAAAGAATTTTATTTCAAAACGGGGTCCTCAAAAGGAAGAGATGTGGGAGGTTTTTAAGCAAGTTAAGTTTAATCTTCCTTTACTTGAAGCAATGAAGCAAGTACCCGCTTATACCAAATTTTTAAAAGAATTGTGTACTCAAAAGAGGCAACAAAAAGTGCCTAAATTGGTTGATTTGACGGAGCGGGTGAGTGTGGTTTTGAAAGGAGATCTTCCTCCTAAGCTACAAGATCCGGGAACGCCCCTTATTAATATTCAAGTTGGGAATTTTCAAACTTCAAGGGCGTTATTAGATCTTGGGGCCGGAGTGAGTATTCTACCGGGGGGTTATATGACCAATATGATTTTGCTCCATTGAAACGGGTCGAGACAACGGTGGTATTAGCCGATTTGTCTCATAAACTTCCTCAGGGTATAGTGCGGGATGTTATAGTAAAAGTTGATGAATTTTATTATCCCGTTGATTTTCTTGTGTTAGATTACTCGTCCGCGGACCCAATTCAACAACAAAATGTTATTTTGGGTTGGCCGTTTTTGAACACCGCTCACGCCGTAATTGATTGTCTCTATGGTATGGTCAACATGACGTTCGGTAATAGAAAAATGAGGTTAAATGTTTTTACTAACGGTGCTAATTCTTTTAGTGGTGATGAGTGTTTTCTAGCAGATTTCATCGATGGGTGTGACCCGCATGAATATGAAGAAGAGATTTTGGAGTCGTGTATGTGTGATGTTTCTTTGCAGGTTCACGCATGTGCATTGTAGATGGAAGAGAAGGAGCAAGAGGCTCTAGCGGTCAAGGAAGGAAGACCGCCATGGACCCACCAAATGGAAAATTTACCGGTGGGAATCGATTCGGGTACAAAGCCTTCTCTAGAATGTCCACCAAATGTGGAATTAAAGGAGCTACCAAAACACTTGAAATATGCATTTTTGGGGGAGAATGACACCTTACCGGTGATCATTGCTTCTAACTTGGAGGAAGCTCAAGAGGAGGATTTGTTGCGGGTGTTGAAGGCTCATAAGGCAGAAATTGGATGGACGATAGCCGACTTGAAAGGTATTAGTCCATCCATTATTGTTGGGATTGAACCCTATCAGAGGAACAGATAATAAGAGCCAAAACCAGATCACAACAGTGGATTCATAATAAGCAGCTGTTTACAATAGACTTTCCCCTTGAAAGTGATTATAACATCTGATGGTCCTCTATCCACTGTCCGTATACAACAGCTGCTGTCCTTCAAACTGCTGATGAAGCCCTGAAGATTGTCAAGAAGTAAACACTGCTGTTCAATCTACTGATGCTAAAGAACTGCCCACTCAAGGACTAATCAACCTTGAGGAAAGCACTGATGAAAGGAGAAAGCAGTAGTTTAGAGTGTCACTTGTTTTATATAAAGTCAGTGGTTAAGATTAGCAGTGTTTGTATAGGAACAGTGTTTACAGGTTGTTAGGTTGTTAGATGTCTCTTTCTTGGTGATGTCAGCTGAGATGCTTCAGTGGTTTGGTTTGCCTATAAATGGAGCAGTACCCTGTACTGTTACATTTGATTGACTGAGTGAGTTCTTATCCTCTAGTCCAATCCTTTCATCTTGTGTAATCAACCATGGAGTATCAGGCTGAGGGGGAGTTTAGTTTGTAAGCATGCTTTGTAATATTTTGATTTGTACTGTAATCATTCGACTCAATGAATAGCATGTATTCATCAAAACTATTTTCCTCTTTGATTGTGTTTACAAAGTTTGTTGTTCATTTCAGCTGCATTTAAACTCTGTTCATTTCTATTGATTTGTTCAAATTATACAAACAAACACAATTATGAGGAGCCTCCGATCCTAACAATTGGTATCAGAGCTTGGACAGTCAAATTCGATCTAACAGTCAATTTGACATAACAGTTCAGCTCAAAATTCATTGATACTAAGGTTGATTGTATTTAGTTGAAAAACAGAGTAACGAGAAATCATGTTCAAAGTGACTATTCAAAAGCTCTGTAAAACAACCAAGATGTCATAAGACACACAAAATTCACACAACAAGTGATGTCATACATAAATCACCTATAGGTTTCAGATCTGAAAATATATCTGTTAACTATGGTATAATTATCCTCTTTACAAAATTGATTTCAATTGTTGTTATGAAGTTTTGTGCTGAATCCATCATGTTTGCAGCTAAAGTATGTACCTCAGGTCGACAAAAACCTATGTTCATAAAAACATTAGTGTTTTTGTTTACATAAAAAGAGGGAAATTAAAACTTTAGTCATTTAGATCTTATGTATTGAAAAACAGGTTGAGAATCCTTCAAAAGGACCAGAATCAATTATGTTAAGAATACATTAAGAAAATCAGCAGTAAAAATGTCCAGATCATGGGTAATGTGAAATTTGGCATAAGCATGTGCAGAAATGACCAAATCTCTCAAAACATTACTGCAAAATGATTCTGGAATAAGTATTCCTTCAATAAATACCTCCCAGTAAGTATTTTAGTACTTATGTATGGGAATGGTAAAAAGGGAAGAAGAAAATTACAAAAACTCAAAAGTGTATTTATCTCAAAACTTTGAAAGTAAAGAGTATAAATATAAAACACTTAAGAGTACAAAAATTGGGTTAACAATGGTTATCAAAGCAACTGTGTGCATTCATTGGTTCAGAGAAGTTCAGGTAACAATAGTATCACCAGTGCTTAAACTTAAAAGAGGACTAGACAAGTTTTGCAGAATCATCACATGGTAACAAACGCATGTGAACATGTCTCCTCATTTTTGCAATCAATTAAACAAGAAAATGGTCTCAAACAGTGGTTATTACAATGTATTTCAAACCTCTGACCATTTTCATAAACTTGAGAATGATATGATTATGAGTTTTATTGAAAAATTTACCAGATCCTCTTGGTGCTATTTTCAGAAAAACCTTTAATTATTTTTCTTGAAAAGGTTTTTCTCAAATAAAGCAGGATATATTATTCTTTATTTTTTTTCTTAAGAATGATATATTTTGAACTTTTACTTGTTTTTGATAGCAAAAGTTTCAAACACCTGTCTGGATGTAGAACCCTTATTTTTGGTGATATTATCCTTGAAAATGGATCAAAAGGAATTGGTACTAGTGTTAAGGTCATGTCAAACTCAAGTTTGTTTTAACACTGATCAAAAGATTGATTGCCAACAGACCTTAAAATACATGGCTACTCATGTTCTAATTCAAATATTATGACACAAAATGAGTATCCCTTGTAAAAAAAAGGGTCTGCATCATCTGGGTTACTAAACCACTGTCAGGAATCTATAAAAGCTTCAAAATGTGTAATTGACTTGTGGCAAAACCTTGAATGCAAATTCTCATAAAAGCTGCTGACATATTGAACTTGACAATTTGCATCTAAAATGTATTTTGTTGAGGATAGCAATCTTGCAGACATTTCAGAATCACCATCAACAGATGTTAGAGATGATATTGTGATTTCACAAGACAAAATCATTCCTTTCATCAGAACAGCAGATGCTCAAATTTTTTTGTCAAAAGCTTATCCACTGGTGCACTAACAGTTGCTGATATACTAGTCTTTCAAATATTTGCCATTACCTTACCCCTAACCATTGTTTTGTTCAAACATCTGTTTCCTAAATACTGTCCACTGCTGAAAGTCAACCCCCTGATCTTTCATTTTCTTGGCAAGCACTGATGCTCAAAATCAGTGTCTTATCCACTGATATGCTATCCACTGATAGTAAAAATCACCCACTGCTTTCATAGTGTTACCGTTGTAACCACTGATACTTGCTTCATCAGTGGTTCTTCAAAATAATTGTCCTCCATTATTCATCTTCTCATCAGAGGTTGGCACGTGGTCAGTTTCTAGCCATCAGATCTTTGTAAACCGCTGCCACATCAGTATTCACTTTTTCCCTAAATAAAACCCTGATCAAAACCCCCAAATAGGGTTTTACACTGTCGAATTGAATTCCAAAATTCTCTTCTCAAAGCAGTTTCCAAACTTTCATCCCAAATCATTCTTCGCTCCTCTTCATCAAAATGACGAAATCAAAATCAAAATCAAAATCAAAATCATCCTCATCTTCCAAAGAGGATACTCAAATGGCCGCTGAACCCATTGAAATCCCATACAAATCTCCTCACAATTACTTGGGTCTACTCACAAAACCCACTACCACCAACACTTTCGATTCCATCATCGACATCATGTCTGCATCAAAGCACAAAACTTTGCTAACAGCAGATGCTCCCATCTATAAACAAACCCAGAGAGAGTTTTGGAAAAATGCTACCCTTGACAAACAAGGCGAGAAAGTCATAGCCATCAACTCTTCCATATAGGGTAAACCGATTCAAATTACTCCGCAATCCATCTCAGAAGTCTTTAAACTCGATGATCAGCAAGGTAAAACTTCTTTTCTTAAAAGCGAGTTGAAAACTGATTTTCTGAAAAGAGGGTATGCAGAACAAACAAAAAGAGATACCTTACAAAAAGGTTTCTTCCCTTCTGCACCTAGGTTTTTATTCCATAAACTTTTAATGTGTGTTTCAAATAAAACAACTGCTTTTAACGAAATACCATTAAAGATCCAATGTCTGGGTTATGCCATTTTACATAATGAAAATTTTAATTACTCCCAGGTGATCTTTGATGACTTGGTAAAAAATGTTGATAGCAAAGCATTTTTACTTTTTCCAAGGTTTCTAAGCTACTATCTTAAACCCAAATTTTGAAAGGAAAATGAAAATTTGCTCAAACAAGGTGTTTATTTTCAAATAAATGGTTTAACACCTGAAACATTCACTAGAATGTTAACACCTACAAAAACAAAAGCAGAGGTGCCAAAGCAGAATTTAGCACCTACCACTGCTCCTCAGGTATCTGCTGCTGAGCCCACTGCTCCAGGTGATCATTGCAGCACAACCACTGCTTTGAAACCCACACCTGCCATCACCATAAAGACCAAAAAGAAAACATCCAAAAAGCCCCTCAAACCCAAATCAAAGGCAACTCTGGAAGATGAGATCCCAGAGCCACTGCCAGTGACAACATAAATGTCACCAAAAACCACTGCTGCTACTTCCTCACAGCAGATGGAAGAAAAATCTCCACCTTTGCCTCAAACTCCTCCTGCATCCTCACAAAAGGATCAGGTTGTAAGCACAGGGACTCCACATTATGAAGCTCTGGAGCCAATTGGTTCCATCTTCCTCAGTCCTGATCCCAAGGATATGTCTCTTTCAACACCCTTATCTTCACCCCTCACATTACCACAATCCATAATACCCTTGTTGCATGCAGTTGCTATAGCTCAGACACAAACCAGTTCCTCTCTATCACCTATCACTGAGAGTACACTCCCACAAGTGACTGGGTCTGCTGCTTATACCTCTGCTATCCCAGCAACATTTGAGGAGGTTACACTGCAGGAGTTACAAGTAATTCCTGACAGTAGTTCAAGTGGAGCAGCAACTACAAGTGTTGGATCAACAGATCTACACTTGGCCAGTTGTTTCATAAATCAGACTCCCTTGAAGGCAATTTCTTCTATAGCACCTCTGGTAACCACTAGTGAGTTAGTTTTGACCACTGGTACCTTCAAAAGGTTATCAAGTGTTGAAGAAAGAAGACCCCAGAACCAAGAACAAGGGGCATCAATGAATGATTTTTGGGACTCAGTTCCTAAGTCACACATTGATACAACCACTGCTGGTGGGGAATCAGATGATCCCATTAAATTGGGTGATGATTTACAATATCAGGAATTGATGGGGAGAATTGACAACCTTGAAACATCTGTTGCTGAAATAAAGGATATGGTGCAACAGCTGTTAAAAGCTCAAACTGTACAATCCACTGCTGTTCCAGCTCAAGCATCTGCACAACCTGCACCTGCTGCAAATGAGCTATGGAATCTATTTCAACCCCTGCTCGAAAAACAAAGACAAATGGCAGATCAGTAACACGCAATATATGTGCAAGAACTGAGAAACATGACCGAATCAAGGTTTAGAAACACCCAAGCAGATATCAAGGCTATCAAGGCCCATCTCTTGAACACCACTGGCACTGCTCCTCCCAATGTTCTTTTCATTGATCAAATTCCCTCAGATAATGCCAAAAAGGGGGAGAAAATTAAGGAATTAAAGAAAAAGGGAATAGATGATGGCCTTTATGTTGAACCAGAAAAAGAAAAGCATGCTTCTAAACCATCTACCCAAATAGCTGATGTAACTTCTGCTGTCTCAACAAATGTTGGTACATCAGTAGTTTCAGCAGTTGTCAAAACCATCACTCCAACACACACCACAACCACTGCCCTACCTTCACCTAAAATCACCTCTCCACCAAAAGCCATCACTTCAACTACATCACCACCCATCAAACCACCACCTGCTCAAAAGCAGAAGACATCTACTGACACATCAGTAGTTGTAATGACAACAGAGGTTGAAACACCAGTTGTTTCAACAGCTGTTTGCCAGCCATCCACCACTGCTCTCATCAATGTCACATCACAACCAAAACCTCCTTCACCCAAAAAGCTTTACACAAGAAAAAGGAAACTTCAAGAGAATAAAGATGATATACCAGCACCAACTGTTGTCAAGGCAATAAACCCTGCTAACCTTGTATCCACTGCTGCAAGTTATCCACTGGAATTGGAAGCTATAAAGGATGAGATGAGACAATTCTATACAGAAGATGATCCTTCAAAAAGAAAATTTCCTTCTCTCATGGGCTTGAGGAAACCAGAAAATATGGATGCATATCTAAAGCTTAAATCCAGGCAAGTAGATATAATAGCCAGAATTGAATGCAAAGATCAAGGTGACAAAGCCATTTCAGAAAGAATGGAATTTTTACTCACTAAGGTCAAACAAATGGAAGATTATGCAAGAGACCTTAGCAAAGATATGTCAAATCTGCCACCTGATGCTGCCCTCCAAAAGGTAATGAGAAGGGAGTATCTTGAATACATCATGAAAGAAAAGTTTTATCCAGCCAAAGAAGAACAATTCAGTGAATGGCCACTCATTGCACTAAAGCATGAGGTAAACAGAATCAAGATGATCAAGAATGATCCAGGTCAGAAAAAGACAGCTCCTAACTGGAGTAAATACAAAAAGGCCATTGATAAACTTACTTCAGAATACAAAAGAAAGAAGCAAGAGTTGGTGGATGCAAAGGTGGGAACTGCTAAAGCCATAGCAAAATGGACAAAGCAGTATACAGATGAGGCTTATGAAAGGCTTAAGAAAAGAAGGATGATAGATTGTGACACTCCAAAGAAGCCTGACTACAAAAAGCCAAAACAACATATCAAAACTTCTGAACCACTGATCACATCAGCAGATGTTTCAGTCACTGAGCTAGAACAAAGAAAAAGGCAAGAGCAGATTGAACAAGAAACTGCAGAAGACATAGCTGCAGCAAATGAAATCATAAAAAAGGCTTTCAATCAAATGTCAGCTGAAAACTCTGATGCAGCAAAAGTTCAGAGTACTGATCATGCTGAAAACTTTGAACTATCAAAAGCTCAGAGTAATGATCAGGCTGAAAACTCAGAACCAGCAAAAGCACATAGTACTGATCAACAAATTCTCACAAAGCCACAATCCCCCAACTCATCAGTAAATAAACCTCTCCCAAGAAATCCATTGGGTTCAAAAATACTAAAATGGATGTCTGATCAAAAGACCCATGTATTGACCCTGTTCAGATCCAATGGAGAAGTAAAGAACATATCAAGGGAACAAGCACTGGGCCTGAGTGTTGAAGATCTACAAGATCTCCTTGAGCTTATACTGTGTAGGGATGAGGAGGATACAAGTTCTATGGATTTTGAATTGCAGTTTAAAGGACAAGTTAGGGAACTTCTGATGAGACAATAAAGATCCAGAATAATGAAGGGTTTTGGCATTATCTGTTCCAGGGGGAGATTGTTGGGATTGAACCCTATCAGAGGAATAGATAATAAGAGCCAAAACCGGATCACAACAGTGGATTCATAATAAGCAGCTGTTTACATTAGACTTTCCCCTTGAAAGTGATTATAACATCTGATGGTCCTCTATCCACTGTCCGTATACAACAGCTGCTGTCCTTCAAACTGCTGATAAAGCCCTGAAGATTGTCAAGAAGTAAACACTGCTGTTCAATCTACTGATGCTAAAGAACTGCCCACTCAAGGACTGATCAACCTTGAGGAAAGCACTGATGAAAGGAGAAAGCAGTAGTTTAGAGTGTCACTTGTTTTGTATAAAGTCAGTGGCTAAGATTAGCAGTGTTTGTATAGGAACAATGTTTACAGGTTGTTAGGTTGTTAGATGTCGTTTTCTTGGTGACGTCAGCTGAGATGCTTCAGTGGTTTGGTTTGCCTATAAATGGAGCAGTACCCTGTACTGTTACATTTGATTGACTGAGCGAGTTCTTATCCTCTAGTCCAATCCTTTCATCTTGTGCAATCAACCATGGAGTATCAGGCTGAGGGGGAGTTTAGTTTGTAAGCATGCTTTGTAATCTTTTAATTTGTACTGTAATCATTCGACTCAATGAATAGCATGTATTCATCAAAACTATTTTCCTCTTTGATTATGTTTACAAAGTTTGTTGTTCATTTCTGCTGCATTTAAACTCTGTTCATTTCTATTGATTTGTTCAAATTATACAAACAAACACAATTATGAGGAGCCTCCGATCCTAACAATTATCATGCACAAAATCATCACAAACGAAGATGCAAAGCCCACCCGTGAAACACAAAGAAGGTTGAACCCGAACTTGAGAGAGGTGGTAAAGAAAGAAGTTATAAAGTGGTTGGATGCGGGGATTATTTATCCCATTTCGGACAGTGCGTGGGTAAGTCCGACTCAGGTAGTGCCTAAAAAGGCCGGCATCCAGGTAATAAAAGATGAACAAGGTGAGCAAATTGCCACCCGACCGGTCACCGGGTGGCGAGTTTGCATTGACTATAGAAAATTAAATGCCGCTACCTCTAAGGACCATTTCCCGTTACCCTTCATTGACCAAATAATTGAAAAACTTTCAGGTCAAAAATATTATTGCTTTTTGGATGGGTATTCAGGTTATAACCAAATTGCTATTCACCCGGATGACCAACACAAAACCACGTTTACATGTCCATATGGTACATTTGCTTTTCGGCGAATGCCGTTTGGACTATGTAACGCCCCGGCCACTTTCCAACGATGTATGATGAGTATATTTTTGGACATGGTTGGGGAGTCTCTTGAAGTGTTTATGGATGATTTTTCCATTTTTGGCCCAAGTTTTGAGTCTTGTCTTGATGAATTAGAAAAAGTTTTAAAAAGGTGTGTTGAGACAAACTTGTTGCTAAGTTGGGAAAAAGTCACTTTATGGTTCAAGAGGGTATTGTGTTGGGTTATGTGATTTCGGACCATGGGATGGAGGTAGATAAAACAAAGATTCGGGTAATTTCATCTCTACATCCACCAAAGAATGTTAAGGGGGTGAGATCATTTTTGGGACATGCGGGATTTTATAGAAGGTTTATTAAAGGTTTTAGCGTAATTACAAAACCTTTATGTAATTTGTTGTTGAAAGATGTCCCTTTTGATTTTACTAACGAATGTTTGCAAGCGTTTAATGTTTTGAAGGAACAGTTGGTGAAAGCTCCTATCTTGCAACCACCGGATTGGTCGAAGCCGTTTGAAATTATGTGTAATGCTAGCGATACATATACGAGCTTGGTAATGTGAGGGGAGGGGGTTTGGTCTTTAGTAAACCATGTTTGAGCCTTATGCCATTCGGTTGTGACCCAAGCCATTTTCTCACAAAAAAAAAAAAACTTTACCTATTGAGACGACCCGGTTTAGGAACTTTAGTATGTAATTGTTGATGTTTATGTTTATATTGTTGAGTTGTTAAAAAAAAGAGAAAAATATGAGAAAAATACAAAAAGAAAGAGTTAGTTGTGATAGTAATTGAAAAGAAAAGAAAAAGATGAGTATGTTGTGTATATAGTTGATGCTTGCTTTGTTTAGTAGTAGAAATAAAAACCGGGTCGAATCATTGAGCTACTTTCACATACCCCACCATTTTCCTACCTTTACACCTAGCCCCGTTACAACCCGTAAGTCCTTTTGATTCATAAGCATGCTAAGTATTTGATAGGAGGAGACTTGATTTCTATACAAGCTTATTGTCGCACAATCACATACTTGCATTGAGTGTTTTAGCATAATGATGCTAATATTCTTTCTCACCGAGAGTTGTTGCAAGGGCTGTGTCTTATGGTATGATAAAAGGTTAGTAAAAGGACAACACGTTTTAGCTTGGTTTTCATGTTAATCGCTTGTAGGTTTGAAATGGTTTTTGAATGGTTTGCTTGGGACAAGCAATGGGTAAGTGTGGGGATGTGATGGGTGGTCCGTAGGACAACCCTTAAACGAGCTAAAAATACTTACATCTCAGGCTTTATATGGTTAATTGTTTGAACATGATAACTATGAGACATTTGGTTTTGCAGGCAATAAAGGTCACAAGATGCGGGTTTTATGAAGCTTGGATGGGAGTTACATATGGTGGAAACAAGATAGGCCATGAGGGTTTTCAAGAGAAAAACAAAGAAGACAAGTTCAGTCATCGCCGTAACCTACGGCAAGTGCCGTAGGCTACGGCACTCATTGATGCCAAATTTGTCCGCCGTAGTCCAGTTGTTCCATGGCGTAAAAGAATATTGGGCACCGTAACCTACGGCGCCATATTGATTCTCCGTTGACCACTGACCGCCGTAAGCTATGGTGGGCAGCGTAGCTTACGGTGCCGGCTGAAGACCTTGTGTAACGTATGCATTTATTTACCATTTGATGAGGTTTTTAAGGTTCCAATCATGCTATTTCGGTTATCTATCATCTAGAGACGAGTGGGGAGGGTTCTTGTTGCTTGAAGACATTGGTTAATCATTGTTTTTATGTTTTTAATTTGCTTGAAGATTAAGACTTTGTTGATGATGTTTCTTCAGGCCATGAGTGGCTAAACTCTTGATGACTATCTTTGGTTGAAGGTTTGCAAGACTTTATGCTTTGATTTCGTGTTTCTAGAATGATAAACTCAATCTATGTTTTGTTTATTATGGTGTGTGTTTATTTGCTTGTAAATTGTTGATGATTATGTTAATCTAATTTGAAACCATACGTTCTTGGTGCCGTTGACAATCGAGATATCATGGGTAGAATTAGGATTGGGTAATGATTGATTGGTCATCGGGTAACAACCTCACATTCTAGGAATCTGAGTACTTAGTTCCTTTTTCTCACAAGTAGTAATCACACATGAACTATGTCTATGTAGTTCTTTCTAGTGAATGATAGCATAAATGTCAAAGCAAACCAGAAACTAAAGATGGTCATTTGTCTCTAAATTGTTTACAAACCAAACTTTCATTTTGCAATTGGAATAGTAATCTTAGTTTTTAAAACTTAATCAACCAATCCAACTCTTTGAATTTACTTTCATTGCCATTAGTTTAATTTTAGTTAACTTAGAGAAACTTTTAAATAGCACATATTCCACAAACTCCCTGTGTTCGATACCCACTTACCACTAGCTATTAGTAGTATTTGGATTAAATTTGATTGTGACCACGACATCACGTCATTGAGCAGGAGCTTGACCTTGAGCTGGAGCTTGACGTGGACCAGTACGGCAGTTAGCGGTGAAGTTGCCATACATGTTGCAGTGGACACAGTATCTGCAAGCAATCCCCATGGGATGATGATAAGTACAGGTAGGGCAGACCGGGTAAGGGCCAGTGTATGCACGCTTAGCCGGCGGTGCATGGGTGACCGGTGCCGCTACTTGGCGGTGTTGGGGCTGCGGTTGAGCAGGTACTGCTTGGAGCGGAGCGGCAGCTCTGACAGCGCAATTATTGCTACTGTTGTTGTTGTTGTTTTTCTTTCTCTTGCAGCGGGAGGACTTCGAAGACTGCGGTGCGGCAGCGGTTTCAGCGGTGGGAGCAGCGGTAACTTGGTGAAGATTCTTGGAGGCTTTATCAAAGTAACCAGCCTTAACTCGCTTGTCGTTGATCTCGGCAGCGAGCATAAAGGTTTCCTCAATAGTTGTCGTCTTCGCGGCTTGAACGAAACCGGCCACGCAATCCGGTAGAGCACGGATATACTTCTTGATGGTGATTTTGGGGGTAGTAGCTTGGCCCGGACAGATTATGCTCAGCTGCTTAAAGCGGGCAGTTAAACCAGCGTTGTCGCCATCCTTTTGTTTAATGTGCCAGAACTCGTCCTCCAACTTTTGAAGCTTGTGGGGAGGACAAAAGTCTTTCATCATGATGTCCTTCAACTCGTCCCACGTAAGCCCGTAAGCTGCATCATTTCCACGCTTGTTACTTTCGGCAGTCCACCAGTCCAGAGCCCTGGACTGGAAAACGCCGGTAGCGTTAACAGTGCAGAGATTATCAGGACAGTTGCTCTGACGCAGGGTGACTTCGATAGAATCGAACCATTGAAACATGGCAGTAGGTCCATCTTCTCCGGTGAATTCTTTGGGTCCGCAGGCTTTGAACCGCTTGAAGCTAAAAGTAGACTTAGGAGAATCAGTCCTGGACTCTTCAGAGGACGTGCTAGCGTTTTCATTCAGCTTGCTAACAATTTGCGGGATAACTTTCGCCATCTGCTTAGCGACGAGAGCAGCAATGCGTTTGTCTTCATGATTGCGGCGAGCTGTGCGGGAGTGAAACAATCCAAATGACGACATTGTCTGCAACAGACATCGCCATAGGACTCAGACACAATTTCGATTACTCCTAGAATAAACTCTCACACCGCTCGTAACTACTACTTATAAAGCTCAGGAACACGTTCAATCACATAAGCACATAATCACATAGGCACATAAGCCACAGAAGCACATAAGCACGTAGAGCACAAAAGCACGTAAGACATATAGAACACAGAAACCACCCTATATTTTGCACGTATTCGCCTACATTTGTTGTACATATTCACCTATCATCCAAAGTTCGCGCGTTCGAGAATAACGATTGCGATTAGCGAGTACACAGCGAGTAGCAAATCGAGTGATTTGTTAGCATTTTGAGATAGATGTGCAGTGCGAATTGTGTGTGTCGATCAAAGTGAAAAGCGAAAAGCGTATGAACCACCAAAAATCAAAACATGTAAACAGGAAAAACCACATAAAACACATAAAAGTTCACATAAAACGGCAAATATCAGAGTCAGCAGTTGCGGGCTCAGAATCGAAACACATAAAATCGGCAATTGCAAGCTTGAAATCGAAGGTAGAATGTCTTAGGATGATAGACGTCTACTACCCATAGTGATTCGTCTATTCTCAAGGACTATAAGTATACGTTTTGGCCTAACAGACTGTGCTCTATTACCATCAAACGGTGGATGGCATGCATCCTTTCGGTTATTTACGCAACTCGAGTCATTGGAATCCATCGAGACTTTGGTGAGAGTTTTGTAAAACCAAAATAAGGAGCGGAACGAGTCATCAAGATTCAGGTTTCACCCCTAGCTTAACGACTACATTCCTGTTTGTGTGACAGAACCAAGAGATTGAGAGAGGAAACTTGCGTCGAAGTATAGATTTCACTCCTGATTCAACGCAAATTCTCTTGTTTATAATAAAAATGCGGGTCGAACAAGCGATCGGATCTAGAGTTTGCGGTTTTCACACCTAATCTCGACCCAAATCACTTGTTCATTTTTGAAAACAGTGCGCAGTGCGGCTGCCTTAGGAAAGGCAGTGTGTTAGTATAGCATGAGTGCGAGGCGATCGAATAGCAGTAATAGGCTCGTGCGGGACCCCTAACGGGTTCGCACAAGGTGGTCTGTTGGTACTTAGACTATAGACTAGGTCATTTGTAAGACATCGACCCAGACTAGGTCGAGTCTTGCCTAATTCCTTATAGTTATGGCTCTGACACCAATCTGTCACACCTCAACCGATGACGGAAACATCAGGGCGCGGCACTGAGCGAAACAGATTGTCCAGGAGAAATCCATAACAAATAAATTACCAGATATTTAAATATTATGTCCCATACCATAACATACCAAAGTTGGAAAAGTATCTTTTAATCTTTTTAACTTTGAAAATGTTTAGATCTAGGTGAAAACAATGTTAAATCTTGTGGAAATCCTTCAGATCTGAGTTGTTCTTGGTGGGATGAGGCCAAAGCTTGAAGTTCATAAGAACTCCATGATGACATCATCCTAAAACACCTCAAATCTGCTGATTTCACGGTTAAAAGTTAAGATTCAAAGGAGAAAATGATGAAGAAGTGTATGTAGATCATAGAAGTACAAGATTTGAGTTAAAAACTTACAAGAATCGTGAGAAATCGAGAGAAAAGAGGGCTTGGGCGTGCTGGTCGAACGAGAGAGCTTTCACATCACTGTTGGTGATGTGACAGGGGTATTTATAGGTTGCCAAAAGAGGAAAGAGGAGCTGGTGTCGGATCGGACGTCACTCCGATCGGATGGCTCCGGCGAGTTGCGTTTCGACGTTTCGTTTTGCGTTTTGAGTGTTGCGATGCGTTTAAGAGAGTGTTGATTAAGCGATGCGACAGATTAATAATTATTACACAAATACTATATCTAACATACAATCTTCCTAATACTTGCTTTTAGCGTTTGCGATTGAATTGCGTTGCGATAGTGTTGCGATTGTGTTTCGAGTAATCACCACCAAACATAAATTAAACATGCACAAACAACACATAAGTAGCACACACAGGTAAAACAATATACAGAATAACATGCAGACTAATAGGTTCTGTACTATGATTGCGATTGCGATGCGATTAGCGATGAAGCGATAGAACATGCGATAAACATCGATTAAACCTCGATTATTAATAGATACTCCACATAATACAGCTAAAGCAATTACATAAAAGGATTGATTACAAGTCAATGAAGTAAAGTCAATAGTTAAGTAAGGAGTGACAGATCGCAATTAGCAATCTTTTCTTCCTTTGACTTTGACTTTCGTAACATGGGTTGTTACATTTGTCTCTGGGGGAGTTATTCTGGTCGAACTATTAGTCGAAAAAATCATTAGTCGATATTGTCACAGGGTGATATTTTCACCTTTTGAACCGTTTGGTCCAAGTGATCGTTTATCTTTGCGAGATGGTATTTATTATCATCTCGTCTACATGACTCGCTCCGGTTTACACCATACGGTTATTTTACTTATAACCCATTTTCTTGACCCTTTTGACCCATTATGGCTTACGCCATAAACTGTCTTTCAACAACTAACGGTTGTCATCAACGAGTGACCGAATTTCCGTTTTACCCTTTTTATTTATGTTGGTTTACCCTGTAAGGTAACCATTCAATACTCATTATCTATTAGTCATTTCACGACTAAATAATCGAAATAGTCCTTTTTAACCATTAAACATGGTTTATTAGCATTGTCTTTGTTCTGAACCGCACATGTCATGTCGGAACATCATAATTCAAACATGACTTTCTATTATTCATAACCTATAAAACCAATAGGTATTAAATAAAAGTTGTAAGCATTACTTACCTTGCATCCATATTTTGCTTTTTCATTCTTTCTTGATTCGTTTGACCCGCTTCATTCCCAAGCTTCCACCTAGCTTGTCAAGCGTCAAACTATCATTGAAATTTGTAAGATCGTTAGATTTGTCATAATCATTTACGATTATTCCATCCTACGATTCTTATGTCGAATTTATCATTTGATCATATCATTGGTCAATTATCCGGTAAGCATCATTCTTATGCTACCGTTTTAACCACTTTATTAACCAAGTTCATGTAAGCGAATTTCATCAATTTAACACAACTTTGATCATTTTTAACACATAATGATATCATACATCATTCAACATGAATATATCATCGATTTTTCATCTTATTATACTAAACTCACCACTTAGCAAGTATGATTTATATACTTAAACACCTAATTTGTTCAAGTATCATCTTATTAATTTCAGATATGATGATTCTAATTAGAATTATATCATCAATTTCATCATATGATTAAAACCCACTTATTCTAGTGTGGTAAATCATCTAATCATTCAATTCATGGCAATATATGTATAATTTTCACTTAGGGTTTTGTTTCTAAGCAACTATACATCATAATTCAGCCATATCTTCAATAATTTATCCATAATTCGCAGATTAGGAGATTTATCAAATTTCACAACTTCAAGAATCATCGAAATTTTACATACCTTATGATCCCCTAGCTTGGGTGATAATTAATTCACGTTCAATTGTGAATTTGAGCTTCGTTTAAGCTTCCAATTTGATGATTTTATTAGAAGTTAGGGTTTTGTCTCCTGGGGGAGTTCTTCTGGTCGAACCAGGAGTCCAGAACACACACCATGTGTGTTTTATTTTTGTTAATTTCATTTTATAATACAACTTTTAAGTTATCCGAATTTGGCCCCTCTTGTTTGGTTAGTTATTAAGTAGGCTACAACCTACTTATTTTTAACAATATTCCAACTTATTAACTAGGTTAAACATTCCTAGTTAACTTATTGGGTTCGGGGAATTTACGACTCAGTTTATTTTAAGTCCTGTTAACTCGGGCCTTCTACAAACTTTATTTCCTTCAAAAGCTTTCATTTAACTTTTATTCAAGATTAGGTTTATTTATTTAAAATCCTAATATTCACCGGGTTAATTTTACCACTAACGGTAGTTTGCCCGTCTTTTAGTATTAACGTGGTTTGATTACCAAACCCGTTTTCGGGGTGTTACATGTCTATCCCCCTTAAAGAGGTTTTGTCCTCGAAACCTTTCTTACATAGTTCATTGAGTTTTAAACTCAATGCAATTTGACCTGAGTAATCTTTTAAAGATTACTCATACCTTAACCAATTGTTAATATTATCAGAAAAATATGGTAATATCTTTTTGGTTACTAAGCATATACGTATTTCATATGAAATAATGCAACTTCAAAATAACGTAATCTCGTTATTTCAACCGATTTGGTTAACTTAGCGAAATCCATCGCTGTTAGACTATCAAATTCTTCATGAATCCGTTAATTTAATCCTTTTAAAGGTTTTTAGTGAAATCTTTCACTTTTAACAAACAAACTCTTTTGTGTTTGAACTTTTAGCCTTATGATCCCTCAACATAGGTGACCAATATTTTTTGTTTGTAAGGACTCATGGGCCATCACTTTTATATCTTGTTTCTATATCCCTTTGTTGTTTACTTGACCGAGTCGCCAATTTGGCCCCTTGATCATGTAAATCTATTGATTTTGTTTATTCCACGCTAATCTTATAATAAATAGCGTATTAAACAAATTCTTTAAAATTGAATTTCGACCTTAACCGGTCTCACTGACTATACTTATTAGTCCAGTTACTTTATACCCATTGCTCGACTACAATGTGATTATACTTCACATTACTTTTCTTGACCGTGATCGTGTCACGTCATGTTTAGGTTTATTTCAACCTTTCATTATCGAAAATATTTCTTTTTGAATATATCGACTTGCACCTATCAGTGTCAAGACCTGTATCTTTAATATTTACTATTTAAATTCCTATCAGAATTCGTATTTGTAAAAACGTTATTTCTTACTAAATCTGAAGTTTTAGTTTAGCATCTTTCTTTAACTTTTGTCAATTATCCTTACCAGGATATTGACAGTTAAGAATTTATTCTCTTACAGTCTTTATTTTATGCGGGGATTCTCAACTGGTTCCCTCGCTTTGTCTAATTAACCCGTAGGTTTTATCACTTAGCCTCATGGGCTATTTCATTAGACTTTCACCTCTTTAAGGCGAGGTCCTTATAATCTAGTTCTTTCTAGTCATGACCCGTGGGTCATTTTAGTCTCGTAGACTTTTACACTATTTATAACCCGAAGGTTATGATGATCCTGCATATCATTCATTTTATTTTTGTACATCATTTGTTTCACATTTGAAATCCGTTTACCTTGACTGTAGTCCGTATCTACAATCGTTTTCTTTCAAGATAATTCTTCCGACTCTATGACTTCTCACGTCATTTCTACGTCGGTTTGTCTTATGCTCACCGTTGTCCGGTTTACATATATTCGTATTTGATTATGTCCCATTACCGGGCTCATTATTCTTTTGCGTTTAACGTTACCATTATCCGGCTAGCGCTTATTTATGCCATCCGGCATTATATTGTATTCAACCTTTTTGACTTGTTAATGTGAAATCCATCACTTATAAACAATCAAACTTTATTCTTTATTCAACCTGTTCGACCTCAAATAGTTGAACATATTTATTCAAAATTTCTTTTTCAGAAATTTTATCATCTTTTAGTCATAACTCATAATCCGAGTCTTTTGAACTTTCAATCTGCGTTCCCGTTTCTTGGTTTACGCATATGTTTAATTCCCTACCCATCAACCGGGTAATTTGTTGAAGTCATTATTAATGCAAACCTTTAGGTATGCATTTAGACTTCATTTTGACTTGTTTGGTTTTCTTAGCGAAATCCATCGCTTTATTTAACCAAACCTTTATTCTTTATGTGACCATGCTTGATGGTCTTTTAAATTCTGAATGATGGTTATCATCATCATCCTTTCTTTACTACGACCAAAGTCAATGACTTCGATCATCTTTTTGTATGGGCAATACCTTTGTTTCTATAACCCTTCGGTTCATTTATATATCGGTTTTATATGCCCCTTGTTGTCAACCATGCCTCTTTCGTCCAAAATGATTTATTTCACGAATTCCCTTGTGTCATTTATTTCTATGCGCGCCATACATCGTTTTTAAGGTTCCCTCGAAAACCATTTATACGAGTATTCCCATAAAATTTCTTGACCCCAAGGTTCTTTTAACTTTTTCTTTCTTTTCGACCTTACCACCTCGGACATAATTGTGCTCATTATAAGAAGCTCATGGTATCATGTGTTCACTACTTACTTGGCCAGAGTAAGCGATCAACACATGGTACACATAACCTTATTATAATTACCACATCACGTCCCATGTAAGTAATCTCTCGATTTATTTCATTTTTATGATTTCATTTGGTAAAACTTTATTTAATTGTCAATTAACAATTATTGGTTTTACCCGTTTTATCCTTGAATACATACAATGTTCCTTTTTATAACCATTTATACAATCACATTCATTGATGTGATCATTACTTTTCTCAATAAGATCTATATTGAGAATACTTACTAGGATGATTATTTTCGTCCAAGTTTATATTTAACTAAGTTCAATATTGTCTTATTATTCACGACTGTGAATAATATATCTCTACTGAATTTCTCTTGGAAACGTCATCCTGGATAGGTAGTCTATCCAGGTTTTCCGAGTTTCTTATTCTATATACAACTGTCATTCACTATGTGTTTGTTGCATATTTCTATTTATGCTATAAGTTTAAGACGTGTACCTTGTAGATACTTGCCCTTATAAACTTTCCTTGTTGTTCGATCTCTCGTTCGAGATCATTTATTGATTTCATGTCTTTAACATGTATGACATACTCGTCATACTTCAGACCATATCTTCATCGTATCGATAGATCCTTAGACTCCCGTCATCTTCAGATGCGAGGATCCTTTAATTTAAAACGTCTACAAATGTTAGTAACGTTAACATTAACAAGCACCCGTATTATAAAACAAGGCTTTCTACGACACGTGTTAACGTAATTCGTTTAACTATATCGATCTTTTATTACTTTATTTGGGGTAACGTGTTTTACACGATAACCATATGTGTTGTTTTCAACACTTTACATGCTAGACCATAATGTACAGAATAACTTACTGGATTTTGCGATCAAGTCTCGAACCGAACACTTTATTCTTTAACCTTGAGCTCTGATTACCAACTTGTAAGACCCTTAATCTATTTTATATGATCATCATATAAATTCCGACTATAATAGGGTAGTTATAGTTAAACATACACTTAAAAATACGAGTTTGTTAAAACATTTTAAACTTTAAAACATTTTAACATAACATGTATAAATTCGCCTTTTAAAAATGACGACGAAACTTTTTGCGGAAGCTTGATTCTTGATTGTGTTCGGTTCCTCATTGAGCTTGATCGTCTTCCGGTACTTTACATAATACCTACATTTCACAAAAACATGAAATGATTTTGTCATATGATGTTTAAAACGAGTTTAAACGAGTTCGCAATGCAAAACCATTCAACATAAACAATTTGCAGAGATTTCAGGTTGTCGCGTGCCGCGACCATGTTTAGCCACCTCCGTCGCATGACGCAAGGCCTTAGTTTCGACAGAATGTTTTGGTTCTGATGCTGCATATTTTCAGCACTCCAAGTTTTTACGCAAACGAGCATAACGTGCTCATTTTTTATCCGATTTAAGTCACGTTTCTTCCTACGTGATCGTAATATAATTCTCCATCACATGGAGTTAAAATCCGACATCCGGATTAAATAAATTTGAGACTTTTAAGCCTTCGGCTTATTATCTTTTTACCAAAATTTGACCCGTTCATGTATTTATCAAACAAACATGTTTGTTTGACTCCAATTTCTCATGAACCTTATATTTTTGATATTTTCTATCATATTAGGTTCAAATCACGGGTTTCATAAGTATTTTAAACCCATTTTCATTCATATACTTATTTTGACCCGTTAAGGGATTTTAAGCATATTTTTTACACAAATCGCTTTCATTCGTTTCTTGGATTTTATTACCACATTTCTTATCAATTAATCGTCCTCCACAACTATATTTGTGGCGGATTTAATGTGGTGCTTTATGTATTCCGAGTTTTACCCCTCGGATTATCATTTTACGGCAAAGACTCATATAGAGTCATTTGACCATAGATTTACACCTTTCGCTTTTTTATACTTATTCTAAGTATTTAATTGATCATAAAACTCGTTTCCAAACAACCTTTAAGGGTCGTTTGCTCGATTTAGCTTACAAGGGCATTTTGGTCAATTTTAGTCCTTCTTTTACGACGAAGGACTTTTAAGTACTTTTTTGACCAAAAATCCGACTTTTCACTATAATCTTGTTTAGAAACCATTACGTTTCTAAAAACATTATGATTATAATTTAAATTATTCGGTTTACCTAAAAGATAACCAAATGTTCATTTTGACCTTGTCTAACTCTTATAGAACCTCAAGTTCTAAATGATGAGTTGAACCATTATACATACCTGATTTGGATTAATATATTGACCCGTTTTAATGCTTTGCTTAATAATCGCTACTTAATAGCGATGCAATTATCCATTCACTATTTACTCCTGTAATTATACAACTCGACAAAATCATTAGTCGATATTGTCAAAGGGTGATATTTTCACCTTTTGACCCGTTTGGTCTAAGTGACCGTTTATCTTTGCGAGATGGTATTTATTATCATCTCGTCTACATGACTCGCTTTGGTTTACACCGTACGGTTATTTTACTTATAACCCATTTTCTTGACCCTTTTGACCCATTATGGCTTACGCCATAAACTGTCTTTCAACAACTAACGGTTGTCATCAACGAGTGACCGAATTTCCGTTTTACCCCTTTTATTTATGTTGGTTTACCCTGTAAGGTAACCATTCAATACTCATTATCTATTAGTCATTTCACTACTAAATAATCAAAATAGTCCTTTTTAACCATTAAACATGGTTTATTAACATTGTCTTTGTTCTGAACCGCACATGTCGTGTCGGAACATCATAATTCAAACATGACTTTCTATTATTCATAACCTATAAAACCAATAGGTATTAAATAAAAGTTGTAAGCATTACTTACCTTGCATCCAAATTTTGCTTTTTCATTCTTTTTGATTCGTTTGACCCGCTTCATTCCCAAGCTTCCACCTAGCTTGTCAAGCGTCAAACTATCATTGAAATTTGTAAGATGGTTAGATTTGTCATAATCATTTACGACTATTCCATCCTATGATTCTTATGTCGAATTTATCATTCGATCATATCATTGGTCAATCATCTGGTAAGCATCATTCTTATGCTACCGTTTTTAACCACTTTATTAACCAAGTTCATACAATCGAATTTCATCAATTTAACACAACTTTGATCATTTTTAACACATAATGATATCATACATCATTCAACATGAATATATCATTGATTTTTCATCTTATCATACTAAATTCACCACTTAGCAAGTATGATTTATATACTTAAACACCTAATTTTTTCAAGTATCATCTTATTAATTTCAGATATGATGATTTTAATCAGAATTATATTATCATTTTCATCATATGATTAAAACCCACTTATTCGAGTGTGGTAAATCATCTAATCATTCAATTCATGGCAATATATGTATAATTTTCACTTAGGGTTTTGTTTCTAAGCAACTATACATCATAATTCAGCCATATCTTCAATAATTTATCCATAATTCGCAGATTAGGAGATTTATCAAATTTCACAACTTCAAAAATCATCAAAATTTTACATACCTTATGATCCCCTAGCTTGGGTGATCATTAATTCACCTTCAATTATGAATTTGTGCTTCGTTTAAGCTTCCAATTTGATGATTTTATTAGAAGTTAGGGTTTTGTCTCCTGGGGGAGTTCTTCTGGTCGAACCAGGAGTCCAGAACACACACTATGTGTGTTTTATTTTTGTTAATTTCATTTTATAATACAACTTTCAAGTTATCCGAATTTGGCCCCTCTTGTTTGGTTAGTTATTAAGTAGGCTACAACCTACTTATTTTTAACAATATTCCCACTTATTAACTAGGGTAAACATTCCTAGTTAACTTATTGGGTTCGGGGAATTTACGACTCAGTTTATTTTAAGTCCTGTTAACTCGGGCCTTCTATAAACTTTATTTCCTTCAAAAGCTTTCATTTAACTTTTATTCAAGATTAGGTTTATTTATTTAAAATCCTAATATTCACCGGGTTAATTTTACCTCTACCGGTACTTTACCCGTCTTTTAGTATTAACGTGGTTTGATTACCAAACCCGTTTTCGGGGTGTTACACTTTGTCAAAGAACAACGTTGCATCTTCCATGTGTACAGGTTGGCATGTCCTCAAGCAAAAAAAAAAAGAGTTTGGCAATGCCCATACAAGATCGAAGCAAGAGTAGTTCACTCTGCGGGTCACGTAGTTTGGGTAGTAGACGCATCAAATCTACCGCCTTAGCAACTCTTTTCTTTGCCAACCCACCAATAAAGCTTGCGTCTCTACTAACGCCCCCCTCCCCCAAGAAGCTTCACCCCCACTATGACCTCTCGATGTTTGTAGGAAATAACCCCTCACAAAACTTACCTATTTAGTTTGTATGATTTGTTCAAATTAAAATCATAATAGAGAAATAGATTTGAAATGTTTTTTTTCAATTTCTTTATGTAAAGGAATCAACATTCCTTCACAACAGTGATGAAGATCACAAATGAACTCAAATCTCTCATTCCTTCACCATATTCCAACTTTTTTAACAATTGACAAACCAAACCTAATTATTTTGTTAACAAAATTCATCAAAAGTTACAATTTCTTAGTCATTCGAGTCGTCTGAATTTTAATTTTCTTTTATAAATTTTAATTTCAAATCTTACTCACTCATATGGCAATTCAGTTGACGGATATTCCATTCTTTGGACAAATAAATTTTAAGGTATCTTTTAAATTGCCCAAATCCACTGATGCGTGTGTAGCGTTATATAATTTTTAGTTATATTTTAAGCCCTTTTTAACATTTAAGTCAAGTTTTAAATTTATAAAACACGAAATTTTACTAACACTAAACACACATATGGGCAAGTGCACCCATCGTGAGCGTAGTATAGCGTTGGTAAGATACCGAGGTCGTCTAAGGACACAAGAGCTTTTAATACTGGTTTATCCTCAACGTCTAATCAAATCAAAAGTTTAGAAAAAGTTTTAAACATTAAAATGAAAACTAAAAACGCTGAAAAATAAAAATAAAAATAAAAATAATAACAGATAGACAAGATGAATCACTTGGATCCGACTCGCCTTTAGTGTAAACTTTGATGATTTCCGCACTTTTGCACTTTTTAAGAGATTATCTTAGTTATAGTAGTATGCCCCTCTTTTGAAGGCGACGTTACCCTCAACCCAGTAGTTTGAGTCAGCCAGGATACAATCCTATAGGGTTGGATTATTGAAAGATAATTAATTAAGTTATTAATGCGTAATACGGTAGGCCCCTCTTTTGAAGGTGACGTTACCCTCGGCTTAGTGGTTTAAGTCAGCAGGGATACAATCCCAAGTAGCGGGGTTAATGTATTAATAGTAGTTTACATATGAGGGGGTCAAGCCATTCGCACCCCCGCCATCCAATACCAGTGGGTATTGAAGGAGGTCCTAGTAAGCTTGACCCAGGTCCTTGCAGGATCTATACACTGAACAAGGCAAGAACCTTACCAAACCATTCCCTTAACCCCCGATAAGGTAGCCAACATATCTCTATATAGATCGTAGAGATATGAATGGTGTAAATCTTTTATTTTATATAGACAGTAAAATAACGCCAAGACACCACGGACAAATGATAAGGAAGTTTCACCTTCAACATAAGAAACTAGTTATTAAAGTCATTAATACAAAACCAAATAAAAAGTGCAAAAAGATTAAAAAACAAAAGTATTACACTAAATGCTTGTCTTCACCCAGTGATGTAAGAGACTAAGGCAAACATGGCCTTTGATTGTCAAGAACTCTTACTATCAATCTTGGATCCCGAGACTACTACACACACTCTAAGATGGATGATGGATGATGGTGGTGGATGTGGGTTGTAGTGGTGGTGGAGTGTGGGTGAAGTGGGAGAGAGGTGGTTTGCCAAGGGATGCCTTTGAAGTGAACCAAGCACCTCTATTTATAGCCTGCACAGAAGCCCGGACACGGCCCCGTGTCCATTGAGCATGGCCCCGTGTCCATCCACTTTCTCTTTCTTCATTAATTGCAATTTGTCTGCATTAGCTCCACACGCCTCCATGTCCGCTGGGCACGGCCCCGTGTGCAGAAGCGTATCTGTACTCTCAAGATTTGCTTAGATTCTGCGAATCTTAGCGTTGACCACGACCGTGTTGAGCTGGGTACGCCCCCGTGTCAGGAAATAGAAGCTTCTATGCTTTGTCCTTTCTGCAGACACCTGGCCACGCCACCGTGTCTGCTGGGCACGGGGCCGTGGTTAGCCTTCTGTTTATTTGTTTTTGCCTGGGAAGATGTTGTCGAGGGGTCGGGCATGCCACGTTTATTCCTTTTCTTGTAATTATGTTAGATTTGGCTGTATTTTTGCTTCTTTTGTTCATTTACGCTCATTTAATCCTGAAAATACAAAAGGAAGACAAAAGCATACTTTTTCCAACATTAGTACTTAAAAAGGGTTAGTTTTATGCCTCATTTGATGTAATTTATATGTTGTATTTTACATACATCAAATACCCCCACGCTTGAATCTTTGCTTGTCTTCAAGCAAAACTCTTTATAATGTGGCTTACACGCCCAAATGGAATGGGTAGAAGAGAAGTTTTGGGCTTGTTTTGAGTGTCAGGAATCCAAGATCTTTATTAGGCTTTATTTTTATGTTATTTACAATCCTATTCGTTATGATTTATTTAGAACATTTCATAAGAGAAATTACTTATTTGGGCATAACATGCCTTTTTAAAATTCCATTTATATACAAGTTCACATACCTCACGGGAGATCACTCAACTCTCGGCCGAAGATGTATTTTTGTGAAACACTCGAGACCGGCATGGAACCTACTTCTACCATATGCTTGCCAAGCAATCAATACTCCTCCTTTTTAACTATACACCTTTGTAAATATCAAGAGGACTTGGGGAAGGGTTAGGCTTGGGTTAAAGGTAGGTGATTTTGGGTTAGTGGTTAGTAGAAAGGGCTAAAAGCGTAAAAAGCGTCGGTCGTCGTAAAACTTTTTATTTTTGTGACTTTTATTCAAACAAAGTTTCTTTTGAGGAACTTGTTTGTTTATTGCTAGACTTCATATATTTTTTTTTCTTGGTGTGGAATGTCACATGAAGACTGAGCTTTCTACTAAAATAAAGGGTTTAAAATAAAAAGGTTTTTGGTGGGTGAAGGGTGTTTGTTTTGTGGGTTTAGAAATGAAAAGGTTTAGGCTCAAAGGGGTTAACTAGGGGGATTTTGGGTAGGTGGTAAAAAAAATGAAAAATAATGGTGTTGAAAAGAAAAAGGGTTAGTCCTAATGCCTCCATCATTTACTTACTTGGGTTTAAGTTGGTAAGGACCGGGAATGTATCATCATGGCAAGTTCTAGAGTCGTAAGAAACCAAGCGGCTATTCACAAAAGAAACGAAAGATGAGCATTTAGTCTAAAGATGTGTATTTGTATGCTCAATTAAGGCTCAAAACTCACTTTTTGTGGGAATGGGTTTTTAATGTGATCAAGTATATATAATCAAATTTTAATTAGATTTGTCATGCCGTTTCATATTTTTCTTATGTTGGTTCTTTTTTTTATCATGACGCTATCGGTTGTAAATTTGTAAAAATATAACCTTTTTAGAACTTGTTATTACCAAATTAAACCAAGACAAGTAAAAAAATGAAAAGTTTTTGAAAAAATTTGGGGTGATTAGCGGTTCCAATAGAGTTTTGTGTAAGGCTTGTTATTAGGACTTGCAAAATTCAAGGTTTTAGCATCCCCCCACACTTAAATTACACATTGTCCTCAATGTGTCCCAAAAATAAGTTTTTAGGTTGATTGAATGTGTAAAAATGTGTTAAAAAGCAAAAATTCATGTTACTGGGCATCTGGACACGGGCCCGTGGTGACCGGGCACGGCCCCGTGTTCAGATTGCCAGTATCATGGTTTACAGAAGGCTTGGCACGGGGGCGTGTTAAGTGAACACGGCCCCGTGTCCAGTTACCTGAACTAGGCATTTTCTGCAGATCATTGGGCACGGGCTGTGTTGGCTGAGCACGGCCCCGTGCTGAACTTGCTGTAATGAAGAAAAATTGTCGGGAGGCTCTATTTTTGTGCATGGGGTGTAGGTTCAAGTTTCCCTTAGTGACTTCCATCATCCCGAGTGTGTTTTATTCCTGAAAATTAAAACTAAACTAGAAAGCATAAAAGTTAATCTAAACTAAAACTAAGGATAGTTCCGCGGAATGCCTCCGTGGTGCGCCACGTTTATAAGGGTCTTTGGCTAGACCCAAAGTCAGTCATATGTTACCCAAGTGGGATGTTTTGCATCCCATGTTGCACCATCGGAGAGCATCATCCAAACTTGAGTCTATGACTTTCATATAATTGACCGGGTCGTCGTCTTCTACTCTCTTTCCAACCCCAAACTTCATTTCCTTATCCCCAACCCTCAATGTTAGTGTCCCACCATTCATGTCTACCATTACGTGGGCCGTAGCTAGGAATGGCCTTCCTAAAATTAGTGGTACTTCGGTATCTTCCTCCATATCTAGTATGACAAAGTCGGCCGGGAAGACAACGTCTTCGACTTTTACCAATAGATTTTCGGCGACACCTTGTGGATATTTAATGGACCTATCGGCGAGTTGTATGCTCATTTTTGTAGGGCTTGTTTTCTCTAGTCCGAGTCGGTCGAACATTGATGCGGGTATGAGGTTGATATTAGCCCCGAGATCGGCTAGTGCATTGCGTATGGGTGATTCCCCAATCGAACAAGGGATGGTGAAGCTTCCGGGATCGATCTTCTTCTGGGGGAGTTTGTTGAGTAGCAAGGCGGAGCATTCTTCGCTTAAATTTACTAATTGCAATGATTCGATTTTCCTTTTGTGAGTGAGGAAGTCCCTCATAAATTTTGAATATTTAGGCATTTGAGTTAGGACTTCGACAAATGGAATATTAACATGCAATTGTTTTAGTAAATTTATGAATTTTGTGAATTGCTCATCGGTCTTTTGGCAAAGTAACCGACCGGGGTACGGTACCGGGGGATTCTTGGTAGGCTCTTCATTTGGTGGAGGAGCCGTCTCTTGTTGGGGCGTTGGTGGAGTTGCGGTTTGGTTAGACTGGCTCTTTTCAGTTGGAGGTAGTGGAGCCTCCTCGGGACCTACGGAACGGTTTCTCAATGTGATGAGATGTACTTGCGCTTTTGGGTTGGTTTCGGTATTGCTGGGTAATGCGCCTTGTGGTCACTCAGAGAAATTTTGAGCTAGTTGATTTAGTTGTTTTTCAATGTTTTGAATACTAGCTTGTTGATTTCTAAAGTTCGATTCCACTTGTTGAAATCGATCCGAGTTTTTCTTTTCGGTGTCGGAGATGAGGCGAGATATAGTATCTTCAAGCCTTTCTCGTCCCCCTTGTTGTTGTTGAGAGAAATTATGTGACTCGTTTCTTGGTTGTTGAAAGTTTGTTCCTTATATTAACTCTGGTAGTATCATTATTCTCCCTCGGGTGGCTGTTAACCTCATCTGATCCAGCCATGTAGCTTGATTGCTACATAAATATTGACAATGATTTATTCAGAGGTTATTATGGAATCATCATTTTTGACGATTCATTAACCATGGTAATATAAACCATATTGGTTAATTTGTTAATTATATTTAATTAGTATTTTCATTATAATTTATCCTAGTTATAAAACATTAAGGATATTATCAGTGGCACAAAAGGCCTAGTCACAAGGACATTTTTAATTCATAAGCCATGATTTCAGAGAATCAAGACATTAAGGTTTCATAGTTCATTACCTTCTCTTGACAGAGAGTCGTAGACTACTACTGTCTTCTTGTCTCAGAGGACAATAAACATGGCCCGTAGGCACTTTATCACAAATGGATGTTTAAATATATGATCATCTTAATTGATGATTTGAATCCATGATTCTAGATCATTAGGCTAAATAAGGGATTGGAAATTCCCAATATAAAGATGACAAGTGTGATTTTATCGCATCACTGTTGTCAGGAGTGTTAACACGTTTTCAGATGTTAACAACGATCTGAATCTTTTTTAAACAGGTTTTACCATCATAGCTAGGTCTTTGATGACATATAAGCTAGGTTATACCTTTTAAGATTCTTTTTTAATATATATACTGGCAGATCAATTACAAAAAGGAAAGATATTTTGATTTATTTCATATATTATATTCATATATAATGATAAAATGAAATTTAAATAGAACACTCCAATAAACTTTAAAAGGAGTACATAATTGCCCTAAACGGGACTTGAAGGAAATAACATTGTCCACGAAGGGACTAAAAGATAAATATGCCCTTATAAGGACTACTAAAGAAACGAAATTCCGCAAAAGGAGTTCCTTCTTCTTCACTTTATTTTTGAATGTTTTCTCCTTGGTTGCACGTTTATCCTAGTCGCGGTACGAAGCTCGGCATTTCTAGGCTTCGGATGTGGAGAAATTCCATTACGGCTTCTTTGCTTGGCGACATATTCAAAATATATAAAATCGAAAGCAATATTTTACTGAATAGGGATGAGAGTATTCCTATGTTAAGTCTAGACTTAGAAGGTTAAGAAATGTGCTACTGTGTCATTGAGATTAAACACAAAAAGGCTAGTGTTTAATTCACTCAATGTTGGCTCTGATACCAACCTGTCACACCCCGATATTTCCACGTATTACCGGTGGGCCCGGTGGGGAGTATCGTGACGTAGTTGATATCATCATAGTTAATTAATCACAGTTTAATGCACAGCGGAAGTCTAAAGTAAATATATTACAAACCGATTCAAAAGTAACATCAATATTACAAACATATTGTAAGATGGATCCACAGGCGGATCTTAAAACAGAAAGATAAACACTGTTTAACATACTTTAGACGTCTAGAACTTGCAAGATTCCCTATTAACGCCCTGAGCTCCCAGCCAATTACGTACAGTACCTGTCACTTAATCTTTTTGGAAAATACGCCAGTTTACACTGGTAAATACAATTAACTGACTCTTTTGAAAACATTTATGAAAATTGATTTAAATGCACAAGGCACAAATATCCTTTTATAACTTGGGACAATTATATAAAAATAATCTTGTATACAGATTTATATGTTCGTTATACATTCAGGGCCCGATGTTAGAAACCGAGTCAAGATTAACAGACACACCACAAGTATAGGCCCACAAGAGAGTGAGATACCGTTTCCCTTAAGCAACTGTCAGGTGTATGCCTACACCCCGTGCTTAAGACGTGGCCATTTCTTAATAATGATGCCAAGGATATCTGGGACATGGTCATTAACCCCCAAAGGCTTTTATTTCAAACAAGACAGATCAAAACGGGTTACCTCAATAATTTAATCACAATCTGATTAAACATTCAATACCCGACCAAGCGGTATTATTATAATACCGTATCCCAAGCCCGTATAGGGAAAATAAGTTAAAAGTATTTACCTGAGCTAAAATGAAATTTTATTCTCAGCCGTATATTCAAATCAGCAAGCACAAGTACCTCTACTGGGCTCTCAATCTAGAACGAAGGTTTTTATTAACCTATTAGATTCCTAACGGGTCTTATTTAAGTTGTAACTTAGACCGGTTAGTTTTAAGGAAAGGTTTACGGTTCGAAACGCTAGATTCAGCGAAGACCGGATTAGAATGTGATTTAGACCCGAAAAGTATGGAGACTTGTATAATATGGGTAAACTAAACACATTCTAAATTTTGAAGTGTAAATGATAAGGTTTGACCCGTTTCGGTTAATTTATGCAAACTAGTTACATAACCGTACCAAATGCGAAATATGCATAACGGGTAACCAAATGAGTCATGAACAAGTTCCACAAGTTAATATGCTTTTAATAGTTTGTGATATCAGTAGGATATCTTCCATTATGCCCAAAACGAATTTAAAACCAATTTATGCCCCGTAGGGGTATTTTGGTCATTTTAATGTTTATAAAAGAGGTTAAATAATAATCTGAGTTTCTGATCTAAATAATCAGTAAAAATATTTATTTTATCAAGTTATATCAGTAAGATATCTCACATATGTGAAATTTATCATTTATGGCCAAACTATGTACCGTAGGGGCATTTTGGTCATTTCACATATGCTTTAAGGGTTAATTTTGGAAATCTGAGTTCAAAACTTTTATTTACTGTTAAAGTATAAAAAATTATTCATAACATCAGTAGGCATCAAGCTTTAGGTGCCTAATATGGTTTTAAACCATACTATGCGCCTAAATCGCATAAAAGTCGGTATTTGACAATATTCGGGTTAATTAAGGAAATCTGAGATTTTGATCAGCCTTTACTGTTTAAAATAACTTATTTAATATATAAAATAAGTAGAAAAAGGGTTGGTATGTAAAGGATCTGTAAAACTCATTTTATTAGCGAAAGGGCATTATCGTCAATTACCGAGTCTATGCGATAACTCTATGTTATGATCAGTTTAAAATTTTATAAAAATTTCCAAAAATCCTAGAATATTATATTTCATTAGTAGGTAAAAGGTTTGATGTCAAAATTTGGGTTTAAATAGGCTTTATGCTGAAAATGCCGTTTAATTATTAAAAAGCTTTCAATTTACGATATCGAGCATAACTCTTAATTTAGACCTTAAACTGATGTCAAATTTTTAGGACATATTTATAAATCAGTAATAAAGTTTTTTGTCCTCTCACATTTTCAAAAATGTCGTTTTAATGTCAAAAGGGCATAATGGTCAACTTTTAAGCATATAACGAAAACATGCATGTGAACTCTAATTCTAAAGGACCAAGTAGTATAACTTCAGGGGGTTATACTAACATATAACATGGTCTCAAAGGAATCCTAAGGTATAATTAACTAACCTAATTCGGGTAAGAACTAAAAGTCAAAGCAAAAGTCTACTTTTGCGACTTTCGGTTCCGAACCGAGCCTACACTCAGAATTGTCGGGTTGAACATGCCTAGACATGTTCAATTAATATTTACCAAGTTATTAAAGTGACAAAACTGATTTTATTGCCTTTACATCATTAGTTATGAATTTTGTTTAAAAACGACTCGTTTGACTTTTATTTTAATTACTTTGACCCGACAATTAACTAAGCAAACGTGGTAATTAGGAGGTGCCCTTTAGAGGGTTTAATACCTACCTAATTACGATCACGTAACCATGTTTGTTGCGAACGATAGCTTGACCGTACAAGGTCTAACTAAAAGTCAAAGCGTTTATCGAAACGTTTGACTTTTCGGCTTTAAGAGCCAAATAAAATGAACTAGCCAAGATAGGACACTTACAAATGGTCCAAGGGACAGAAGATAACCCAAAAGGAGGTTCCCTAAGGTCAGGATCCTCAGATTTGAGAAGAGAGCAAGGAATTCAAGAAATGGTGTGAAAAATTGAAATGAGTTCACCTCTATTTATAGTGTTTGGAGGATCCATGGATGATCAACAAGTGTTAGGGGCCTTCTTAAGATGATTACAAGTGTCTAACAGGTGTCCTAAAACAATCAACAAGCCCATAGATTCGAATATGTGAGACAAGGAGGCAAACCAAGGCTGGTTTCCAGTTTTCTGCTACTGGGAATTGCTATACGGACCGTAAGGGTCCTCATACGGTCCATAAGGACCTAACCAGCTTACAACAAGTTTCAATTGTTGTCATGTTTGGTCCCTGCACTTGATTAATGCCATTTCCAACACATTTAAGGCCTGTTAAACCATTTTTAAGGCTCTACAATGATGCCTAATCATAGGGAACATAAAACATGCACAAAGTATGTCGGATGTCAGTTCGTTTGGTCGTACGGTCGCGTAGTTCGGCTAATTACGACGAAACACGGACGGACGCGAAAAACGATCCAAATTACACGACGAATTGAATTTTATCAAGCCAAACACTAAAATAAAATATTTTAATGCTTACATAAATTTTTGGAAGTCTGGATATATTCAGAACGTAAGATATGCGCGAAAATGCAAACTTGTGCACTTTTTGACTCTTTTAGTCCCTGCTGATCAAATAAGTTTATTTTTGCGCACCAAACACCTCTAAGCCTATTTCTAAGCTATGTAAAGGATATTTAGGGCATGATTAACTTATGATCATATTCCGGAAGGTTCGATATCATACAAATTGGTATACTGTGCTTTATTGGTTGTACACTGTGCTTTATTGGTTGTACCTAGCTTATGTGACTACACTTGTGCGACCAGAGCTTGTACGATCAGATCAGATCTTGTGCGACCGACAGACTTGTGCGACTCGTAATACATCTCCTTAAATCATGCAAGTCAGTTACTAATTCCAATTAATTCGCTTGATCAAATTAGCAGTTTCCAATCATACCAAAATCGATCAAATTGGAGTTTCAACATCCCATTCTTATGAACCCTAAACATGTACAAAACATAAACGGCAATATTATACACTAAACTATCAGATCATTGGATTCAAATCATCATACAACACCTCATACTCAATCATGCATTTAATCCGAACACACATACATACAGCCGATTACATTACATCCATTCGGTTCTTAGATCAATAACATGCAATCCGATTCATATAAACATCATCACATAAACCCTAATTCCAAATCAACACCAGTTTCACAATCATCATATAGGTTCGGTTCGATCATTTAAAGGCATCAACCAATTATATATATCACTTGTTCATACATTACCACAACATCAAGAATCATTCATCATACAAACAACCCTAGCTATAACATCAAATCATGGAATCATAATATCATCTAACAAAACATTGATCGTGAAACACTAACCGGTTAGAAGATAGGATGAGGGGTCGATCCGAATCAAGAATGCTTCGAGAGAAGGGGGATGTGATGCCGTCGGCTTCGAGAGAGAGGGAGGAGAGAACTAGGGTTTGGTGTGTGTTGTGTTTTGCAAGTAATGAGGAGTATACCCCATCCTCATGAGGTTATGCGCAACAATTGGAATGGGCCGAACCCATTACGGGCTGCCCTTGTGGTTCGAATGCAAAGAGTGTGGCCGAAAAATGACTTGTGCAATTGGGTCCCTTGTGGTTCGAATGCAAAGAGTGTGGCCCAAAAAGGACTTGTGCAATCGGGTTGTGCAGTTGGGTTCATGTTGTGCAATTACATTACCTAAACGTACATTACACAATCCACATAAATGATAAAGCATACATTCCATTAAAATCACATAGTCACATAATCACATAACGTCCAGATTGATTACATCAAAGTATAAAGAAAGGTTCTGAAATACGAGTTGTCACATCATCCCCAAGTTGAAAGAAATTTCGTCTCGAAATTTAGCACGTTGCTACTGAGGAAGCTAGTTAGGTTGCGTGGTTTCCTTGTTTTCCTAGGGTGTCACATCCTTCCCCTGTTGATTTGGAATTTCATCCCGAAATTCCTCAGTAGCTTCAGCCTTAGTAGTGGTTTCACTTTTCTCGAACAACTGGGGATACTTGTGTTTCATTTGGTCTTCTCATTCCCAGGTGAACTCTGGGCCACGACGGGAGTTCCAACGAACTCGAACAAGGGGTACTCTGGTACGTTTGTGAACCTTAACGTCTCGGTCAGTAATCTCTACTGGTTCCTTGACGAATCGCAGCTGATCGTCGATGGTGAGTTCTTTGAGAGGAACTATGAGGGTCTCATATGACAGGCACTTCTTTAGATTCGACACATGGAATACGTTGTGAACTCCATTGAGTTCTTCAGGTAGGTTCATTTTGTAGGCCACCTTGCCTATTTTCTCTGTTATTTCGAAAGGTCCAACATAACGTGGATTTAGCTTGCCTCGTTCACCAAAACGAATCACACCTTTCCAATGTGAGACTTTGAGTAGCACTCGATCCCCAACCTGGAACTCGAGTGGTTTCCTACGCTTATCAGCATAGCTTTTCTGACGGTCACGAGCTTCCGCCATTCGTTGTCGTATTTGGGCAATTTTTTCTGTCGTGTCGACAACGAGTTCTGGGCCAGTGATTTGACTGTCGCCAACTTCTGCCCAGCATAAATGTGATCGGCATTTTCGTCCATACAATGCCTCGAACGGAGCGGCCTGGATGATGGTGTGGTAACTGTTTTTATACGAAAACTCTACCAAAGGTAGGTGCCTTTCCCAGCCGTTACCAAAGTCAATTACACATGCTCGAAGCATGTCTTCGAGGGTTTGGATGGTGCGTTCAGACTGCCCATCCGTCTGAGGATGATATGTTGTGCTCATGTCTAAACATGAGCCAAAGGATTTGTGCATCGCTTGCCACAAATCAGAGGTAAAATGTGAATCACGATCAGAAATGATGGAGGTTGGCACCCCGTGCCTCGAAACTACTTCCTTCAGGTAGACGTCTGCTAGAGTGGAGAACTTATCCGTTTCCTTAATAGCAAGGAAGTGTGCAGACTTGGTTAATCGATCCACTATCACCCAAATGGTATCGTTTCCTCGTTGAGATCTAGGTAAGCCAGTAACGAAGTCCATGGAAATTTGCTCCCATTTCCAGGTCGGTATCTCCGGTTGCTGAAGTAGGCCTGATGGCTTCTAGTATTCAACCTTGACCCTAGCACAGGTCAAACATTTACTAACATAGGTCGCTATGTTAGCTTTCATGTGTGGCCACCAGTATGTAGTCTTGAGATCGTGGTACATCTTATCTTAACCAGGATGTACTGAGTAACGAGACTTGTGAGCTTCATCCATCACAAGCTCACGTAGATTACCATAAAATGGGACCCAGATGCGCCCTGCCAAGTAGTAAGCACCGTCTTCCTTTAGTTCTAATCGTTTCTTCGATCCCCGCAGGGACTCAGCCCTGATGTTTTCTTCTTTAAATGCTTCCACCTGAGCATCATGAATTTGGGCGGGAAGACTAGAGTGAATGGTAAGCTGTAACGCACGTACACGCTTAGGTTTTGTTTCCTTACGACTGAGGGCGTCAGCCACAACATTGTCTTTGCCTGGATGGTATTGGATGGCGCATTCGTAGTCGTTAAGAAGTTCGACCCATCGACGCTGTCGCATGTTCAACTCCTTCTGATCAAAGATATGCTGGAGACTCTTGTGATCGGTGTAAATGGTGCACTTGGTACCGTACAACTAATGTCTCCATATCTTAAGAGCAAACACCACTGCTCCCAACTCCAAGTCGTTAGTAGTGTAGTTCTTTTCATGAACTTTAAGTTGTCGTGATACGTAAGCAATGACTTTTTCACGTTGCATCAACACACAACCAAGTCCTTGGATTGACGCGTCACAATAAACCACGGAATTGTCTGTGCCCTCAGGCAATGAGAGAATAGGTGCGCTACAAAGCTTCAACTTCAGCTGCTGAAATGCGGATTCCTGAGCATCACCCCAACGGTAGGTGATGTGTGCAAAATGCAACATATAAATTACATCAAATGTGGCATAAAAGTAACCCTTTTTTAGTACTAATGTTGGAAAAAGTGTGTTTTTATCTTCCTTTTGTATTTTCAGGATTAAATGAGCTCAAATGAACAAAATAAGCAAAAAGGCAGCTAAATCTAACACAAATACAAGAAAAGGAATAAACGTGGCATGCCCGACCCCTCGACAACATCCTCCCAAGCAAAAACAAGAGAACAGAAGGATGAACACGGCCCGTGCTCAATGAGCACAGGGGCGTGCCCAAGTGTCTGCAGAAAAAACAAAGTTGTAGAAGCTTCTATCACCCACCATGGGGGCGTGCCCAGCGGAAACGGGGCCGTGGTCAACTCTAAGATTCGCATAATCTAGGGAAATCTTGATAGTACAGATACGCTTCTGCACACGGGGTCGTGCCCAGCGGACACGGGGGCGTGGTCAACTAATGCAGACAAACTGCATTTAATGAAGAAAGAGAAGATGGGTGGACACGGGGCCGTGCCCAATGGACACGGGGCCGTGTCCGGGCTTCTGTGCAGGCTATAAATAGGGGTGCTTGGCTCATTTGCAAACCATCCCTTGGCAAACCACCTCTCTCACACTTCACCCACCCACTACCACCATCACAACCCACATCCACCACCATCATCCATCATCCATCATAGAGTGTGTGAGTAGTCTCGGGATACAAGATTGATCGTAAGAGTTCTTGACAATTAAAGGCCATGTTTGCCTAAGTCTCTTACATCACTTGGTGAAGATAAGTGTCTAGTGTAATACTTTTTATTTTTAATCTTTTCACACTTTTTATTTGGTTATGTATTAATGACTTTAATAACTAGTTTCTTTTGTTGAAGGTGAATCTTCCTTATCATTTGTCCGTGGTGTCTTGGCGTTATTTTACTGTCTATATAAAATAAAAGATTTTCACCATTCATATCTCCACGGTCTATATGGAGATATGTTGGCTACCTGGTCAGGGGTTAAGGGAATGGTTTGGTAAGAGTCTTGCCTTGTTCAGTGTATAGATCCTGCAAGGACCTGGGTCAACTTTAGTAGGACCTCCTTCAATACCCATTGGTATTGGATGGCGGGGGTCCGAACTCCTTGATCCCCTCATATGTAAGCTACTATTAAAACTTTAACTCGGCTATTTAGGACTGTATCCCTGCTGACTCAGACTACTTAGCCGAAGGTAACGTCACCTTCAAAAGAGGGGCCTACCACATTATGCATTAATAACTTAATTAATTATCTTTCAATAATCCAACCCTTTAGGATTGTATCCTTGCTGACTCAAACTACTGGGTTGAGGGTAACGTTACCTTCAAAAGAGGGGCCCTACTACAATAACTAAGATAATCTCTTAAAAAGTGTAAAAGTGCGAAAGTAATCAAAGGTTACCCTAAACACGAGTCGGATCCAAGTGATTCAACTTGTCTATCTGTTTTACTTTTATTTTTATTTTTATTTTCAGCATTTTTAGTTTTTTAAATTTTCTAGTTTAAAACATTTTTCTAACTTTTGATTTGATTAGACGTTGAGGATAAACCGGTATTAAAAGCTCTTGTGTCCTTGGACGACCTCGGTATCTTACCAACACTATACTACGCTCACGATGGGTGCACTTGCCCATATGTGTGTTTGGTGTTAGTAAAATATCGTGGTTTATAAATTTAAAACTTGACTAACGTGTAAAAAGGGCTAAAAATATACATAAAAACCTATAACACCACATGCGCATCAAGTTTTTGGCACCGTTGCCGGGGACACAAGGATTTTAAGAAAGTTAGGAATCAACGGCCTAATCATTTTTCTTATTTTTCTATTTTTCTTAGGATTTTTTCTTAAATTTTCAGTTTCTGCAGAACTCAGCACGGGCCGTGCCCGCTGAACACGCCCCGTGCCTAATCTTTGGTACTGGCAATCCTGTTTTAAGTCAGACAGTAGCTGAACACGGGGCCGTGCCCACTCAACACGCCGCGTGCCCAAGTATCAGTTACTGAAAACAGAACCGTAAGATCCCGACGGTTGGTAATTTCTGACACAAACATGAGTGATACTGATATTTTTTACTTTCGGCACTCTTATGGTACGTGGTTTCAAATATGTGGTGGCCCCCATAAAGATTTAGATTGTTATTTTCTAAATTATAAGCCCCATTATATATACCCATTGTTTTCCTGTAGCCTTAAGAGGGGCGAAAGTAAAAATAATCCTTATCTCTCCCTCGAATGCTCTCAACCGAATCTTCTAGGAGAAATGCTTCTTGATGAATTATTTCAACTAGACGATTTAATTCTTAATTGGTTAAAAGAACTTGAGTTAGACTTTCCATCTCAAGACGATACCCAAGAAGAATTGTTGGGATCGCATTCGAATAAAAACAACTTCGTTGTTCCCAATATTACCTCTAACTCTAGCGAAGACTTGAGCGATAGTCGTCCCTGTGTCTATTGTGCCGTGAAGGACTCCCCATCGACTTCGTTCAGTGCATACATAGACCTGAGCGATTCGGCATACACCTTCTTTAACGAGAGCCCGGGAAAGGGTTGGACTTCTCCACCTACATTTAGCATAGGAATCACCCTCACCGACAACCTCTTGCATTCTCGTCTTAATCTAGAGCAATTAAGGTATCTCAGGCACTTTGGGGTTGTTCCATCCAGTAAGGAACCGCCCGATCCGGATAAATTCCTTAGAAATAGACGAAACTTCATAAACAACATCTAGACACGGGGCCGTGTTCAGGTCAACACGCCCCCGTGTCCATCAAAAGATTCATTTCTGACTTTTTGTCAGAATACGAACAAAATGTGTCAGGGTCCTGCCTGCACACAGGGCCGTGTCCAGCCGACACGGGGCCGTGTGCAGCGTGTTGTCATTTTCTATAAATGCAGTCAAGAATCCTGCACATTTGGACCATTCCAGGGACAAAGATTTGGTGAGATCTTCACACATACCATCCTAGGTTTTTTCTAAAAGAAGGTTCTCAACAACCATCTTGTCCTTTCCCCTTTTGTCCATTCCCTTCTTCTGCATTTTTACCTCAACACCTCTATTAGAGCTTGAGATCACCATGATTCCAAGCTTTATTGTGATGTTTGTTAGGTTTTTGTGCAAGGAATCTTGTTAAAAATAAGTTTTACAACATTGTTTTAAGTTATTTCTGCTAAAAAACGCTTCTTAAGTTGGAAAAATAATTTGAAACTCCACGATTCCTTGTTCGATAACCTGCAGAAAGGTGAACACGGGGCCGTGCTCATTGAGCACGGGGCCGTGTCTGAGGTTACTGTTTCTTTAAATGAACTCTTTTCAGTTTATTTTCATAGAATGTCGAGCCAAAACAGTGGAACTTCGTCAGCACATTCCAGAAACAGTCGAAGAGAACAGAGGTCCTCAATCGAAGCAACTCTCGTACGCTACGTGATGGCATTACGTGAAGCTCTTGATGAGATGACATCGGTAGAGGAGGTCCTCATAGACCGTATAAATTATCTTACGGTGGGGTTGGAAAACAGTTTTCAAGAAATCAACCTCTTGCACCAGAGGTTGAACATTCTTGTGACACCTCCCATGGAGCCAATCCTCCCTCAAGAGGATTGGAACCTAGCACTTGGAGTCAACAATCCCACCGGATGGGATGACATTCCAGCGGAGCCTCCTCTTGACGAATTGCAAGAAGTCCCGGTGGAGGTTGCACCCCCTCAAACTAATGCCAACGAGCCCGCCTTTCTTCTCCCAAGGGAGATAGAAGAATGGCTCGCCGACGTATGAGGGACCCATGTCCGGAGGAAGAAGTTCTTCGAGCCGCATCCAACCGAGAGAATTATCTTTTCGGAAATTTTGCTAATAGAATAAACTTTAGGCTAGAACTTCTTGGTTTAGACTTCTTGTGTTTCTTTTGACTTATTTATCTAAAATTTTAACTTATTAGGATTATTATGTAACTTTCTCTATTTGAATGAATGATGGTTTTAATAAATCGGTGTTTGGATGATGTTGTAATGGTAAAAACACACTCAGGATGGTGAAGGATACCAAGGGAAACTTGAACCAGCACCCCATGCACAACAACAGGGCCACCCGACAATTTTTTCTTCATTACAGCAAGTTCAGCACGGGGCCGTGCTCATTCAACACGCCCCGTGCTCAACCATCTGCAGAAAAATGCCCAGTTCAGGTACCTGGACACGGGGCGTGCTCACTGAACACGCCTCCGTGTCCAGCCTTCTGTTACTTTGTTTTATTTTCTGTTACTGGCGATCTGAACACGGGGCCTGTGCCCGGACACCACGGGGCCGTGTCCAGACGCCCAGTAACATAATTTTTTTCTTTTTCACATCTTTTTACACATTCAATCAACATAAAAACTTATTTTTGGGGCACATTGAGGACAATGTGTAATTTAAGTGTGGGGGGGATGCTAAAACCTTGAATTTTGCAAGTCCTAACTACAAGCCTTACACAAAACTCTATTGGAACCGCTAATCACCCCAAATTTTTTTCAAAAATTTTTCATTTTTTTTACTTGTCTAGGTTTAATTTAGGAATTTCAAGTTCTAAAAAAAGTTATATTTTTACAAATTTACAACCGATAGCGTCGTGATAAAAAGAACCAACATAAGAAAATTATGAAATGGCATGACAAATCTAGTTAAAATTTGATTATATATACTTGATCACATAAAAACCCATTCCCACAAAAAGTGAGTTTTGAGCCTTTACTGGGCATACAAATATACATCTTTAAACTAAATGCTCATTTTTCGTTTCTTGTGTGAATAGCCGCTTGGTTTCTTACAACTCTAGAACTTGCCACGACGATACATTCCCGGTGCTTACCAACTTAAACCCGAGTAAGTAAATGATGGAGGCATTAGGACTAACCCTTTTTATTTCTACACCATTATTTTTCTTTTTTATTACCACCTACCCAAAATCCCCATAGTTAACCCCTTTGAGCCTAAACCTTTTCATTTCATAACCCAAAACAAACACCCTTTTTCTCACCAAAACCCCTTTTCATTTTAAAACCCTTTATTTTAGTAACAAAGCTCGGTTTTTCTTATGACTTCTTTATCAATAATAATAATAATAATAATAATAATTTTGATGATGAAGCCAAAAGAAATAAACAAACAAGTTTATCAAAAAGAACTTTGTTTGAAGAATTGCTTCATCAAAATAAAAGGTTACAAAAAAATAAAAAGTCTTACGAAAACCGACGCTTTTTACGCCTTTCGCCCTTTTCTACTAACCACTAACCCAACCACCTACCTTTAACCCAAGCCTAACCCTTCCCCAAAGTCCTCTTGATATTTACAAAGGTGTATAGTTAAAAAGGAGGATGATTGATTGCTTGGCAAGCATATGGTAGAAGTAAGTTCCATGCCGTTCTCAAGTGTTTCACAAAAATACATCTTCGGCCGAGTGTTGAGTGATCTCCCGTGAGGTATGTGAACTTGTATATAAATGGAATTTTAAAGAGGCATGTTATGCCCAAATAAATAATTTCTCTTATGTAAAGTTTTAAATAAATCATGACGAATAGGATTGTAAATAAATAAAAATAAAACTTAATAAAGAATCTTGGAATCCCGACACTCTATGACAAGCCCAAAAACCTTCTCTTCTACCCGTTCCATTTGGGAGTGTAAGCCACATTATAAAGAGTTTTGCTTGAGGACAAGCAAAGATTCAAGTGTGGGGGTATTTGATGTGTGCAAAATGCAACATATAAATTACATCAAATGTGGCATAAAACTACCCCTTTTTTAGTACTAATGTTGGAAAAAGTGTGTTTTTGTCTTCCTTTTGTATTTTCAGGATTAAATGAGCTCAAATGAACAAAAGAAGCAAAAAGGCAGCTAAATCTAACACAAATACAAGAAAAGGAATAAACGTGGCATGCCCGACCCCTCGACAGCATCCTCCCAAGCAAAAACAAGAGAACAGAAGGCTGAACACTCCCCGTGCTCAATGAGCATGGGGGCGTGCCCAAGTGTCTGCAGAAAAAACAAAGTTGTAGAAGCTTCTATCACCCACCACGGGGGCGTGCCCAGCGGACACGGGGCCGTGGTCAACTCTAAGATTCGCAGAATCTAGGGAAATCTTGATAGTACAGATACGCTTCTGCACACGAGGTCGTGCCCAGCGGAAACGAGGGCGTGGTCAACTAATGCAGACAAACTGCATTTAATGAAGAAAGAGAAGATGGGTGGACACGGGGCCGTGCCCAATGGACACGGGGCCGTGTCCGGGCTTCTGTGCAGGCTATAAATAGGGGTGCTTGGCTCATTTGCAAACCATCCCCTGGCAAACCACCTCTCTCACACTTCACCCACCCACCACCACCATCACAACCCACATCCACCACTATCATCCATCATCCATCATAGAGCGTGTGAGTAGTCTCGGGATCCAAGATTGATCGTAAGAGTTCTTGACAATCAAAGGCCATGTTTGCCTAAGTCTCTTACATCACTTGGTGAAGACAAGTGTCTTGTGTAATACTTTTTATTTTTAATCTTTTCGCACTTTTTATTTGGTTATGTATTAATGACTTTAATAACTAGTTTCTTTTGTTGAAGGTGAATCTTCCTTATCATTTGTCCGTGGTGTCTTGGCGTTATTTTACTGTCTATATAAAATAAAAGATTTTCATCATTCATATCTCCACGGTCTATATGGAGATATGTTGGCTACCTGGTCAGGGGTTAAGAGAATGGTTTGGTAAGAGTCTTACCTTGTTAAGTGTATAGATCCTGCAAGGACCTGGGTCAACTTTAGTAGGACCTCCTTCAATACCCACTGGTATTGGATGGCGGGGGTCCGAACTCCTTGATCCCCTCATATGTAAGCTACTATTAAAACTTTAACTCGGCTATTTAGGACTGTATCCCTGCTGACTCAGACTACTTAGCCGAGGGTAACGTCACCTTCAAAAGAGGGGCCTACCACATTATGCATTAATAACTTAATTAATTATCTTTCAATAATCCAACCCTTTAGGATTGTATCCTTGCTGACTCAAACTACTAGATTGAGGGTAACGTCACCTTCAAAAGAGGGGCCTACTACAATAACTAAGATAATCTCTTAAAAAGTGCAAAAGTGCGAAAGTAATCAAAGGTTACACTAAACACGAGTCGGATCCAAGTGATTCATCTTGTCTATCTGTTTTACTTTTATTTTTATTTTCATTATTTTTAGTTTTTTTTATTTTCTAGTTTAAAACATTTTTCTAACTTTTGATTTGATTAGACGTTGAGGATAAACCGGTATTAAAAGCTCTTGTGTCCTTGGACGACCTCGGTATCTTACCAACACTATACTACGCTCACGATGGGTGCACTTGCCCATATGTGTGTTTGGTGTTAGTAAAATATCGTGTTTTATAAATTTAAAACTTGACTAACATGTAAAAATGGCTAAAAATATACATAAAAACCTATAACACCACACGCGCATCAGTAGGTGACACCCTTCTGAGTGAGAACAGTGAGAGGCTGCGCAATCTTTGAGAAGTCCTTGATGAACCTTCTGTAGTAACCCGCCAAACCCAAGAATTGACGGATTTCAGTTGGTGTTCGAGGTGCAGGCCAATTCCTGATTGAGTCAACCTTGGATGGATCAACGTGAATCCCATCCTCATTAACCACGTGGCCTAGAAAATGGACTTCACGAAGCCAGAAGTCACATTTCGAGAACTTAGCATACAGCTGTTATGTTCGAAGAAGTTCCAAAATGAGTAGCAGATGACGCTCATGTTCCTCCTGACTCTTGGAATAGATCAGGATGTCGTTGATAAACACAATAACAAACTTATCCAAGTAGGGTTTGCACACTCGGTTCATAAGATCCATGAAGACCGCAGGTGCGTTCGTCAACCCAAAAGGCATAACCAGAAACTCGTAGTGTCCATAACGAGTCCTGAACGCTGTCTTAGAGATGTCCTCATCTCGGACTCTCAGCTGGTGATAGCCCGATCTCAGATCAATCTTTGAGTAGAAGCTCGACCCTTGCAGCTGGTCGAACAGGTCATCAATACGAGGAAGTGGATAACGATTCTTCACGGTCACCTTGTTGAGTTCGCGATAGTCTATACACATTTGAAAGGTACCGTCTTTCTTCTTCACAAACAAGACTGGAGCTCCCCAGGGCGAAGAGCTAGGACGAATGAAACCCTTGTCCAAGAGTTCTTGTAGTTGCGTAGATAGTTCTTCCAGTTCTGATGGGGCTAAACGATAAGGTGCACGAGCTATAGGCACTGCACTAGGAGCTAGCTCGATTTGGAACTCTACCTGACGATGAGGCGGAAGACCAGGTAATTCCTCAGGGAATACCTCAAGAAAGTCGCGTACAATCGGGATATCTTCTATCTTCTTTTCCTTCGTTGAAGTGTCAGTAACAAGAGCTAGAATAGCAGTGTGGCCCTTTCGCAAACACTTCTGGGCCTTAAGGAAAGAGATGATACTCACAACAGCACCACTCTTGTCGCCACGAATAACGAGAGGTTCTTCACCAGAACGAGGAATGCGGAAGATTTTCTCCTTGCAAAGGATCTCTGCTCGATGTTGGGATAACCAATCCATCCCAATGACGATGTCGAAGCTACCAAGAACGATAGGAATAAGGTCGACAGAGAAGGTCTGACCAGGGAGAACAAGATTACAACCCTTAACTATATGCGTGGCCTCAAGACTTTTACCATTTGCTAGTTCTACAACAAGCTTGGTGTTAAAGGGAATTGGGGCACGCTTAAGCATCTGACAAACTTTTAAGGACACATAACTAGTATCGGCACCTGAATCGAATAAAATAGAAACATAGAAGTCGTCCAGTAGGAACTTACCCGTCACGACGTTGGAATCGTTCCATGCATCACCTTGACCAATCACGAAAGCACGTCCCCTGGCACCATTGCCATCATTGTTACCCCCATTGTTGTTCCCATTTCCTTGGTTGTTGTTCTGATTCTGGTTCAGCTGGGGATAGTTCCTTTTGAAGTGGCCTTCAGCACCACACTGAAAGCACCCTTTATTAGTACCCTGTTGTTGATGTTGGTTCTGTGGAGCTTGTTGCTATTGCTGACGATTCTGATTCACAGGATATGGGCTCCTGCAATCCTTTGTTGCGTGACCAAGCTTGTTGCCTCTATGATAGCGGCCCTTGCTACACGGTACGCTGTGGTGCAAGTTACAACGATTGCATTTGGGTTGATTTCCCTTGTACCCTCCTTATTGACCATGGCTCTTGTAGTCATCAGTCTTTTGCTGCTGAGACTAGGACTGACCAGAGGCTGAACCCTTGCTTGAATTTCCATCCCATTTGCGCATGTTGTCGCTTGGAGCATCAGAAGTAGTGGTAGCACTAATACGCTTTGGCAGCCTGTTCTGCTCAACTGCCTGATCAGTGAGACGGTGGGATAGTCGAATGACCTGCTGAATCGTGAGGAGGTTAGCTGATGTCATCATACTCTGAATCTCTGGCACTAAACCCTTGATATAAAGCTCGATACGTTTGCAGGGAGGGTCCACCATAGTAGGACACAGAGCAGCTAGTTCGTTAGACCTCTTCGTATACGCCTCAATCTCAGACCTCGTCATCTTCAAATTGTAGAACTCCACTTCTAGCTTATGAATGTCATCACGATAACAATACTCTTCCTTGATCAAATCTTTGAAGTCGTTCCATGGGGTGGCAATAGCAGCTGCCAACCCTAGCATTTGAACCTGAGCGTTCCACCAAGTGAGTGCAACTCCTTCAAGAGTTCCTGTAGCAAACTTCACCCTACTAGCAACAGGGCATTCACACATTTCAAAGACAGATTCGAGCTTCTCGAACCAGTGGAGGAGTCATACAGCTTCTTCTGTACCACTGAAGGTACTAGGTCAACAGTCCATAAAGGTCTTGAACGTACACACGGGAGGTTGAGCATGCTGACCTCCTGCAGGGGCTGCTGTGAGTGCCTCAGCAACTCGTTCGTTGAATAGAGCCATCAGCTGGGCTTGAGTCAAGTTCAGACGTTCACTCATGATCTTCACATCGAAGGAAACGCAAGTAAGAAAAGTGTCACGAAAGTGCGTAAGTGTGGTATGACAGAAGAGAGCAAGCACACAGGGTTTCAAGCAACATTTTGTTACACTAACTAAGCATACCATGATCAAATGCACTACTTAAACTAACAGGCAGGCAATACAAACATAAACCATATTACCTATAGTGTTGAGTCTTGCACGTGGAGCGAAGTGTCGTTGTGGATCGTTGAGCACTGTACAGGTTATAGTCTAGTTTTGTCAAAAGCTTTTCCATTTTTTAAAACCGAGTTCACTATAACCAATGGCTCTGATACCAATCTGTCACACCCCCAAAATCCACAAGCGGAATATCACCGCAGGAGGCGTGACATTACCAGGATCAAGCCACCAATCATATTGAACAATGTATAATAATAAAGATAAAACCAACCACAATATAATTGGTGTCCAAAACAATTTAACCAAGTTCAAGTTATTAGCGGAAGCATCAAGTGTCAAACCAAAACATAAGTTTTAAAGTTCAAATGTTTAACATGGAACTCAACAGTCCATGTCCCACAACGACTCTTCCCCATGCAAGCTCCAGCTAAGTACCTAATGACCTGCAAAGCATGTAGTAACGAGTCAACAACAAAGTTAAGCGAGTTCACAGTTGGGTGTTCATTTTAAGTTGTTCCAAAAACCATAGTTTCTCATTAACTGGCTCACTTGCCGTGGGGGCTACCCCATGTTTGAAAACATAAGTTGGTTAATCCCATTTACTCTGGCTATCCAGCCATGGGGGCTACCCTATGTTTATACTACTAGACTCGTTACCATATCGACAACTGACTGGAGTCATGTTTTTGTGCCCTGCGTCGATGTCTATCATCATCGACGTGCCCAGATCCATTAGTCCACTCCCGTTCTCTGCGGCATGGTGTGAGGCTTGTCAAACCTAATAGCGCTATTTAACTAATGACCCGCTCGCCATTGGCCCGGTGATTAAGTCAATATAAAAATGAGGGACTTCATGATAGAGTTTTGTCTAGTAAGCTTAAGACTGTCCCAAGAGGACGAGGAATTTATATTCCTTAACCCATACTGTCCTACCCAAGAAGGACGAGGAATTTATATTCCTTAACCCATTCCCAACCCACCGGGAATTACCATGCTTTGTAAAAAAAGTGAACTCACCTTAGGTTAGCTCGGTAGATACACAGAAAGGTCAAATTGAGATGCTAGTGGTCAACCACGTCCTAACATGGTTACCATACAAGTCAGGTCTAGGTTCAAGTAGTGCACATAGGTTTACACATAAACTGACAGGTTACAACATGTAATGATCATGGCAAACACATAAGATCATGTTCAACACGTTAACAGTTAATATACATCCTAACAAAACTTGTGCGACTCAATTGATTGGGCTCGCACAAGTTCAATGGCCCAACAACCTTGTGCTATTCACTAATTGAAGCCCAACAATATTAGGCCCAACCTGTTGTGCGTCCAGCACAACTTGTGCGACTCACAACGGGTTGTGCGACTGAAACAACCCGGCCCAAATAACATAAGCAACCCAACATGTACACGACCCAAACAAATAAACAGAAATCGACTTGTGCAGTCCATTTATCTTGTGCGATTGAGTTTTGGGCTTTAAGGCCCAACAACATAATAAGGTTCAACAGATGTGTGTGGCCCAAGACTTGTGCGATCCACTTGTCTTGTGCGATCATGTAGTTCTAGGTTGTACACTGTGCTTTATTGGTTGTACCTAGCTTGTGCGACTACACTTGTGCGACCAGAGCTTGTACGATCAGATCAGACCTTGTGCGAGCTGATCTTGTGCGACCGACAGACTTGTGCGACTCGTAATACATCTCCTTAAATTATGCAAGTCATTTACTAATTCCAATTAATTCGCTTGATCAAATTAACAGTTTCCAATCATACCAAAATTGATCAAATTGGAGTTTCAACATCCCATTCTTATGAACCCTAAACATGTACAAAACATAAACGTCAATCTTATACACAAAACTATCAGATCATTGGATTAAAATCATCATACAACACCTCATACTCGATTATGCATTTAATCCGAACACACATACATACAGACGATTACATTGCATCCATTTGGTTCTTAGATCAATAACATGCAATCCGATTCATATAAACATCATCACATAAACCCTAATTCCAAATCAACACCAGTTTCACAATCATCATATAGGTTCGGTTCGATCATTTAAAGGCATCAACCAATTATATATATCACTTGTTCATACATTACCACAACATCAAGAATCATTCATCATACAAACAACCCTAGCTATCACATCAAATCATTGCAATGATTGTGAAACACTAACCGGTTAGAAGATAGGATGAGGGGTCGATCCGAATCAAGAATGCTCCGAGAGAAGGGGGATGTGATGCCGTCGGCTTCGAGAGAGAGGGAGGAGAGAACTAGGGTTTGGTGTGTGTTGTGTTTTGCAAGTAATGAGGAGTATACCCCTTCCTCATGAGGTTATGCGTAACAATTGGAATGGGCCGAACCCATTACGGGCTGCCCTTGTGGTTCGAATGCAAAGAGTGTGGCCCAAAAAGGACTTGTGCAATCGGGTCCCTTGTGGTTCGAATGCAAAGAGTGTGGCCCAAACAGGACTTGTGCAATCGGGTTGTGCGGTTGGGTTCGTGTTGTGCAATTACATTGCCTAAACGTACATTACACAATCCACATAAATGATAAAGCATACATTCCATTAAAATCACATAGTCACATAATCACATAACGTCCACACTGGTTACATCAAAGTATAAAGAAAGGTTCTGAAATACGAGTTGTCACATCATCCCCAAGTTGAAAGAAATTTCGTCCCGAAATTTAGCACGTTGCTACTGAGGAAGCTAGTTAGGTTACGTGGTTTCCTGGTTTTCCTGGGGTGTCACAATACTTGTTGCCATACCGCAAGACCATGATGAGGACACTTTCTTAGTAGCTCCTTGAACCTTTCCCAAGTTTCATATAAGGATTCCCCGTCCTCTTGTGAGTATGTATTAATTTCAGTCATTAATTTAGCCGTTTTAGCATGAGGGAAATACTTATATAGAAACTTTTGGGCTAGTTCATCCCAGGTGTTTACCGAACCAACTGGGAGGGTGTTAAGCCAAGCCTTAGCTCGGTCTTTTAGTGAAAATGGAAACATTCAGAGGCGGATAGCATCATTTGATGCTCCGTTGATCCGAAAAGTATCACATATTTCCAAAAAGTTGGTAATATGTAAATGAGGATCTTCGTCCGCGAGCCCGTGGAAAGTTGCGCAGTTTTGGAGCATTTGGATCAAATGCGGCCGAAGTTCGAAGTTGTTGGCATCGACATTCGGTGCATTGATAACGGCGCCAAGATTACCTACGGTGGGTCGTAGGTAATCCATGAGGGTACGTTGATCCGCCATTGGAAGTGGGTCCCCCAAAACTTTCTCTTGGTTTTTAGCTTTAAGTGTTTTCTATGAAAGCGTTCTAGTTCGTCTAGAGGTTCTTTTATGTCTTTACTGGAACTGGAGCTCATACACTGCGTAGAAGGTTCAGGTGCGGCGCCTAGGTTCCAAGCCCTACAATAAAAACAAAAAGAATGTCGGTCAGAAGTTTCACCACGGCCCCGTGATCAGATGAACACGGCCCGTGGTCGGAGTTACAGTATTTGTTTTCCGGATCCCTGTTACTGGAGAGTTCAACACGGCCCCGTGCTACACTGACACGGCCCGTGCTCAACTCTCTGTAACTCGGAAAATAAAAGCTGCCAGTAATGATGCTGGGCACGGCCCGTGTCCGACCTGGCACGGCCCCGTGCTGAGCTCTGCAGATACAGAAAATTTAAGAAAAATCCTAAAAAAATAGAAAAATAAGAAAAATGATTAGGTCGTTGATTCCTAACTTTCTTAAAATCCTTGTGTCCCCGGCAGCGACGCCAAAAACTTGAGGCGTGTGTAGCGTTATATAATTTTTAGTTATATTTTAAGCCCTTTTTAACACTTAAGTCAAGTTTTAAATTTATAAAACACGATATTTTACTAACACTAAACACACATATGGGCAAGTGCACCCATCGTGAGCGTAGTATAGCGTTGGTAAGATACTGAGGTCGTCCAAGGACACAAGAGCTTTTAGTACCGGTTTACCATCAACGTCTAATCAAATCAAAAGTTTAGAAAAAGTTTTAAACATGAAATTGAAAACTCAAAATGCTTGAAAAATAAAAATAAAAACAGATAGACAAGATGAATCACTTGGATCCGACTTGCCTTTAGTGTAACCTTTAATGATTTCTGCACTTTTGCACTTTTTAAGAGATTATCTTAGTTATAGTAGTAGGCCCCTCTTTTGAAGGCGACGTTACCCTCAACTCAGTAGTTTGAGTCAGTAAGGATACAATTCTAAAGGGTTGGATTATTGAAAGATAATTAATTAAGTTATTAATGCATAATATGGTAGGCCCCTCTTTTGAAGGTGACGTTACCCTCGGCTAAGTGGTTTGAGTCAGCAGGGATACAATCCCAAGTAGTCGGGTTAATGTATTAATAGTAGTTTACATATGAGGGGGTCAAGCCATTCGCACCCCCGCCATCCAATACCAGTAGGTATTGAAGGAGGTCCTAGTAAGCTTGACCCAGGTCCTTACAGGATCTCTACGCTGAACAAGGCAAGAACTTACCAAACCATTCCCTTAACCCCCGACCAGGTAGCCAACATATCTCTATATAGACCGTAGAGATATGAATGGTGTAAATCTTTTATTTTATAGGGAAATTGGCCTGTAATAATCCCACCTAGACCTTATTGGCCATTCATAATCCCACCTCAGAATATCCCCCCCACCAGACCCACATTTCACCTATTTTTCCTACAATGGTCCCCCGTTAAAAAACTTAACGGAGTTAATCTTTTTTCCAAATTACAGACAGGTTTTTTATGGCTTTTGATTAGAAGGACGATATGAATCCATTGATGTAAAACTTGCCTCGAAACGGTGCTCCAAACGATGAAAATGGCGCTTCAATTCGGGTGTTTAAATTTCCAATTAACCAAAATCAAGTCACTTGGAGCACCATTTCGAAGTAAGTTTTATATCAATGGACTCGTATATCGTTCTAAACAAAAGCCCTAAAAAATCTGTTTGTAATCTAGAAAAAAACTTAACTCCGTTAAGTTTTTTTAACGGGGGACCATTGTAGGAAAAATAGGTGAAAGGTGGGACTGGTGGGGGGAATATTCTGAGTTGGGATTATTAATGGTCAATAAGGTCTAGATGAGATTATTACAGGCCAATTCCCCTATTTTATATAGACAGTAAAATAACGCCAAGACACCACAGACAAATGATAAGGAAGTTTCACCTTCAACATAAGAAACTAGTTATTAAAGTCATTAATACAAAACCAAATAAAAGGTGCGAAAAGATTAAAAAACAAAAGTATTACACTAAATGCTTGTCTTCACCAAGTGATGTAAGAGACTTAGGCAAACATGGCCTTTGATTGTCAAGAACTCTTACTATCAATCTTGGATCCCGAGACTACTACACACACTCTAAGATGGATGATGGTGGTGGATGTGGGTTGTAGTGGTGGTGGAGTGTGGGTGAAGTGGGAGAGCGGTGGTTTGCCAAGGGATGCCTTTGAAGTGAACCAGGCACCTCTATTTATAGCCTGCACAGAAGCCTGAACACGGCCCCGTGTCCATCCACTTTCTCTTTCTTCATTAATTGCAATTTGTTTGCATTAGCTCCACACGCCCCCGTGTCCGCTGGGCACGGCCCCGTGTGTAGAGCGTATCTGTACTATCAAGATTTGCTTGGATTCTGCGAATCTTAGCGTTGACCACGGCCGTGTTGAGCTAGGCACGCCCCCGTGTCGGGAAATAGAAGCTTCTATGCTCTGTCCTTTCTGCAGACACCTGGCCACGCCCCCGTGTCCGCTGGGCACGAGGCCGTGATCAGCCTTCTGTTTATTTGTTTTTTCTTGGGAAGATGCTGTCGAGGCGTCGGGCATGCCACGTTTATTCATTTTCTTGTAATTATGTTAGATTTGGCTGCATTTTTGCTTCTTTTGTTCATTTACGCTCATTTAATCCTGAAAATACAAAAGGAAGACAAAAGCACACTTTTCCAACATTAGTACTTAAAAATGGTTAGTTTTATGCCTCAATTGATTTAATTTATATGTTGCATTTTACACACATCATTCACTAAGAGATTAATTTTTAACTTCTTTACAATTTTTATTCAAAAAAGTTAGTTAACATCAGTAGACTCTTAGGCAATGTACGTGGAATGTAACGAAATTGAAATTGAAAATGGAATTTGAATTGAAATTTTAAGAATTCATTTGAAATCCTATAATGTGTTTGGTTTGTATAATTATCAATGAAATTGGAATGTAAAATATGTAAAATGATAAAACTACCTTGAAATCACATTTGGTTAGTATAATTTCAAGAAGTTAGATTCAATTCTTTGTTGAAATGAACAACATAAGAAGTGAAATCTACATTCTAATTCTATCTAGAATTCATTTTATTCTGTAAAATCTACATAAGAAGTGAAATCTACTTTAGTTTTTATGTTAGTATCAAAATTATCCTTTAAATCAGAATCAAATTTTGTTTTGAGAATAAGTTTTTCTGGTGTATCAAACTTATCCTTTAAATCGGAATCAAATTTTGTTTTGAGAATAATCTAGAGGACATTTGATATAATAAAAAAGATTATAAAGTTATTGCATCTAATTTATCCTTCTAATCAGAACCAAATTTTGTTTTGAGAATAACGTAACGGATCGACATAATTGATATAACAAAAAACTTATAAAATTATTAAATTTCGCGTGTACATTGTTCAAAGTAAAAACCCGTGATTCTTAATCTTTTTTGCAAGTATGTGGGTTTTTTTTTACGAACGAATCAGAGTTGCCAGTTGCCACTCTCATCGTATAAAGTTAAATTATATTCACAAAAAACTTGCATGTTTTTTACGTAGATAGGTAGGTAGGGGATGTTCAAATGAAAATCACTTTTAACGCGAAAACTAACTAAAAAGAAGTCTACAAAGGACGATTTTTCGAATAGCCACTATGATAAAACTCAATTGAAATCAAATTCAAACTTGTGAGCTATGATCTCACCCATAAATGTTCATTCCTTCACCAATTCCAATTGAAATTCCCATAGTGATATGACAATACTATCAAAATACTTCTTACATTACATTACAATATATTATGAGATTTGGTCTTGGATTTTATTCCGGTCACATTTTGCATGCATGGCGGCTGAACATTGTCACATTCTTATGATGTAACATATACCACCCACCAATCCAAACCCACCATATTCTTTTTTATACATAAATTCTTTCTTTAATTAATTTATTATTATTATTAGTTTTAAAGACAAAATTTTCTTTTTCTTGTTAAATAGTGCACTTCCCACTTGTTAGATACATCCGATTACGCAGCTGTAATTGCAAAAACAAAACAAGAAGTTTGGACTTGTCTCAAGATTATGGATCTTATCATTTTACGTCATATGTCTTGAGTATGTGAAGCGATTGTCGTTTTGAACAGTCTCCCAAGAGTGACCTATATGGTTGCTGATTTTTATATATGTTATTCTATAACAATATTTGATTCTTTTGTTTTGTGATTGGCTACCTAAATTCGGGGTTTACATGTTTCTTTAATTTATTTCAAGGCATATTTTGAATTTAGATACATATACATACAATTTATCTTACTTATAAACTAGTGGGCAGGGGCGGACCTTATGTATACCGAGCCGTAGCACGGGCTATGTTAGATATTTTAGTGTAATCGGGATTGACTTGGTGATCAAAGCGAATAATAATACACATCAAGCAATTTAGGAGGTGCGGGAATGCACCTTGTTTGAGTTATTATAATTCGAAGTGTATGGGCGGAGCCCGTACTCTACGGGGGTTCCAAGGGCAACGTCCCTGCAGAGCCCCTGGCTGGGGTCGAGCTGGATTTTGCCACATTTTCGAATAAATTGCAATCAAATCTGTCTACGAATTTGGGTTTTTTGGGGATCATTAACTGCCTGATGGCAGTTATCTTAATTTTAAGACAAAAAACTGCCATAAAACTGCCATTGTTTAAACATTTCGAAAATGTGGGAAAATCCAGAAAATAAAATTTTCTGATGCAGTTTTATTAAAGCAATTTATTCAAAATAAAATTTTTCTGGTTCAAACATTTTTCACATACACACATACCCTGGTTCAATTTCTCAAAAAATCAGAGTTGTATCCGATTGAATTATTCCGGTGAACCACCGAAATAATTTGATCTGAGGGTGATTACACGCCTCTCTGATCATCTGGTTTTCTAAAATTCCCCAACAGGCTACGGCTTAACTTTTTATCGGTAGTGTAATTTTTTTTTTCCGGTTTTTATACCATGGATACTCCTGAACAACTACGAGGACACCCCTAAAAAAGTCTGTAAGCCCAAATCAATTAAAAATAATAAGCCCAATTGCCCAATATGTTAGCCCAAATCAATTGAAGATTGTAAATAATAACCCCAATTGCCCAATATGTTAGCCCAAAATAATAAAATAAGCCCAGAAGTTTTAATGCACGGCACAATCTGATTAAGGATACCAAACGTCGATCATCTTTCTCTTCATCAAACGCCGGCTGCGCTGATTAAGGATACCAAACGTGAGTATTGAGTCTGAACTGCTGCTCATCTTGACTTTTTTTAGTATTGAATTCGTGATTAAGATTTGAGTCTGACTTCAGCGGCTGAATTCGTGGTCGTGGGTATTGAGTCTGACTGGCTGAAGACTTCTACAATCTGATTCTGATTAAGAATACAATGTAAGTAAATCACTAAATCTTGAATTTTTTGGAGTGTGTTTTACTTTATTTATTAATCAATTTGTTTGGTTTTTTGTTGTCAAGTTAGTGTATTTTAGAACTTAGAAGTATTTATGTTTTCAAACTTGTTAACTATTATATGCAATTTGGGCTGAAATGTATTTTGTATTGTTTGTAGGGAGTGTTGTTCAATCTTGAATGCTTTGAAGTGATAATGAAACCACAATCTAAAAAACAATCTTTATTGGGTAGTGAAACTAGCTTTGCTTTTACCGGTTGCAATCGCAACTGTTGAAAGATGTTTTTCGAAATTGAAGCTTGTCAAGACGGATTTACGCAATCGAATAGGCTCGGATTTTTTGAACAATGCTATAGTTTGTGCGATCGAAAATGATTTTTTACGTGAAGTATTAGGTATTTGTTTTACTTTTTTTATTTATTGTTGTTTTTTTAATATTATACGATTGAACGGTAAATTTTTTTTTGGGATACCCCTGAGTTAATGTTCTAGTTCCGCCACTATTAGTGGGATTACCCACGCTAAGCGGGAATGAAATTGGCCGATATCGGTTAAGTTCATTAAAGTGCCGATACCTGCTATCGTTCTGGAATTTGGTTGTCCTGGAATTCAGTTCATTATAGTACCTGTAATCGTTATATCGACAATGTGTAAATATTTAGACTTTGATGTAATAATATTATATTTGTAGATTAGAAAAAATAAATAAATTGTGATGTTAGTGTAATTATATTATATACTATATAACTAGCCTAAGGACCCGTGTATTACACAGGTTGATTAAAGATAATATCGCTTCATCATCGTTGTTTACATAAAATGTTATGAATATATACACGTCTTGAAACGGATCATGTAAAAACTTTTTATTAACCATCAATATGATGATATCACAATTCGTTGAAAATCTCTTTATACACCACATTAATTGTTTTATCTATAGGTTTTCCGTTGTTGTCAAGTATGAGTATTTTGACCCCATTTCTTGTTTTCACCCTTGATAAGGCAACATACAATTGACCATGAGAGAAGACCGGTTGTTTGAGGTACAAACCAACTCTTGAAAGAGACTGACCTTGACTTTTGTTGATCGTCATTGCAAAACATACGACCAGTGGAAATTGCCTCCTTTGAAAAGCAAAAGAATCTTTTTATCAGAAGGTATCAAGTTTAATCGAGGTATATATGTGCAACTACCAATATTTGCACCAGATATTATCTCGGCTTCTATTACACGGTTGTGCAGCTTTTTTACTTGTAGCCTTGTACCGTTGCACAATCCATTCCGTTGATCAATATTTCGTAATAACATTACTGGAACACCAACTTTTAAGGACTAACCTATGATTTGGTAGGCCTGATATTTAAGACCATTGAGCACATCCGGAGAGTATAGTCTTTGTTGTGTAGAATTTACATCTTCAGACGGACAAAGACTGTCAGAGCTAAGATACTCTTTTTCTTCACCAGGAAACATTGCTAGCAACCTGTCATTAATCTCATGAACAACATCATTTTTAGGTGCAAGTATAGCCCGCTCACTGAAATAGTTATGGTCGTCTACGTTTTCCAAGATTGATGGATAAACAAAATCAATTAAACTTGCAATTGGATCAGATGCGTCAGTAATCAAAAGATCTTGTGGTATTTCAATAGTTGCTTCTCCATCATTTGGACCACTAACGTTACCCTCACCCAAATCCAAAAGCCATTTGGCAAAAGTATTTATTTCTGCAACATCAGCTGTAGATCTTCCAACCGTTAACCTCATGTTTCTTGTTAGTCTTAGCAATTTACATTTACTCCATAGATAAGGCGAACATAAGGAGGCATTAACAATCTCTTGTCTCCCACCATTTGGAACAACAGGTAATATTTGTCTAAAATCGCCACCAAAAACAATAACCTTACCTCCAAACCGGATATCTGAATTGAGAGATGTGTCAATGTTGAAAACGTCATTCATTGTTCTATTGGGCGCTTCAAATGCATGTTTGTGTACCATAGGTGCTTCATCCCAAACTATCAATTTAGTCTCATGAAGTAATTTAGACAGATCACTTTCTGGTTTTATATTACATACCGAATCTTCAGTAAGATTCAACGGTATGCTAAACCTGGAATGTGCAGTCCTGCCACCATCTAACAACAACGATGCAATTCCACTTGAAGCCACATTTAACACGATTTGACCTCTTGATCTAATTGCAGCGGACAATGTCTTCCATAGAAATGTTTTACCTGTTCCACCATAGCCATAAAGGAAAAAATCCGACCGTTATCACTGTTTACTGCTGCCATAATCTCTTCAAAAATAGAGCGTTGTTCGTCAGTTAACATTGTCAATTGACTATCGTACAGATTTCCAAGGTATGTTGTATCATAGGCCTGCTCCTCGTATATCAAACGGCAATCTGAAATACCTGAAGACGACATATCTGGATATGGCATTGTTTCAAATCTTTGCAAAGAAGAATTATTTCGCAATGAAAACTTTTCAATTTCGCACAAAACGTAGTTCTTCAGTTGGTGATCTGGAATTGATACCGCTATGCAATACGAAAGAAAAAAACATCATGTTATGAATAGGGAAACCATTTCATCATATTAAGATAAATTAACTTAAATAATAATCAAAACATTAGATCATTTTTTCCAAAATATAAGTAATAAAAGTCAGTGTAAAGAAAAGGTACATGTAACTCGATGGTATTTTGCTAGTCTGTAAACAAAATCGTCCGCCATGTATTTCCACGAACTTTCCCAAACAACCTCAGGTCTAGAAAGACTACTGGATAATAGCATCGTAGAAAATACATTCCGAATATATGGAGCGCTTCCAGTTAAATTTGCTTCTTTTATTGCCTCCACATACTCTGAATCGTCATCTAAAAGACCAAGTGCGTAGCAAGCATCTCTGTATTGTATCATAAAGTTTACCATTAACTGTTTTAATGTCGTCAAATGATGTTGGTCCTCTAACCTTGTTAAGAAGAATTCTCAAAAAATAAGCTTCACCTACAGAAGGAGGTACAGAATGAATCCTGCCAATTGATTTTTTCCCTTTTCTTGGTTCCCATACTCGCTTGTCAAGCTTCCATACATAAAAAATAGGGAACTGAACGTATGTAAGTGTACGGGCTAACAGGTCATTTGGGTCTTTATTACGTTCCATTCATGATAGAAACATTGAAGATTTAACAGAGGGTTTGTTTAGAACAGAGTTAATATCCTCGTCAGGGCCGAAAACAACAGGTTGTTGGCCAGGTAGATGGAATGGAAGCCTCATAACAGAAGGTCTTCTATAATGTACTTCATTGGCAAATATCCTCCAAGATGCTTCACAAGCTGATATATACCGGCAATCGTAATACTCTTTGATCTCGTCTTGTGGTTGCTCTTCTGGTTGATTATCACTTTGCACAACAGCTATAGTGGCTCTATCAGGACCTTTATTAATGTATTTAAACAGATATTTTATCGAGGCAGCTTGATTGCACCATTCAACGTTGATATGAGCTTGATATCTTTTCAATACTTTTTTGTTGTACGGAACCACACTCCTGTTATCAAGGTCAATTTTATTTTACACAACAAAAGCACCATTGTTTCTCCTTCTGTATAATGGAAACCCGTTTGAATCCAGTGTTGTATGATCTTGAAACTTTTTGGGAAAGCCTTTTGAACACTTCCTATCAACCATACATGGAGAGCTCAACCTAGCATTACCACATGGACCGTGTATCTTATACTCTTTCACCAGCATGAATAATTCTGGATCTTCATTTCTGTTTGAAATTTCTGCAGATATAAATGAATCAACATGGTCCATAGTAGGTAATTTGAATTCAGGTTCCATGAATAAGCATAAATGGGCATGAGGCAAACCACGTTTTTGGAACTCGATAGTGTAAACAACTACAGAAAATAAACAAAGTGTTAGGTTTGATGGTGAATAATAATTTAAAAATTATTTTTTAACAATACCTGCTGAGGCTTTGCCTAATAGATGATTCTTTTTTAAATCTTTGCAGATTGAATCTAGTTTTATTTTGAACAATCCAGATAGGATATCAGGCCTATCTTCCGGACTAAGATTGGTGTCTTTGAGAAACCGTTTAACTTTTGGCCATTTGGGATTGCATGTTATGGTTATAAAAAAATCCGGATAACCAAAGCATTTACACAGAGCCATAGCGTCTAAATAGTTTTGCATCATATATCGTGCTCCACCAGTAAAAGAGGACGGCAAAAATATACGTTTTCCCGCCCTAGATATATCATCTTGACCTTTAGTTCTTAATTTAAGGAGGCTTTCATATGTGTCGGACCTAAGATCTTTTTGTTGATATCGTATGTACCTAAGTCTCTCGCTCTCTATCATAGTATACGCGTCAACCAAGAACTGCTGGAATAGCCTCTTAGAATTCAAGATTAATGAAAAATGATTAATCCGATCCTGGATACGATACGTAAAGAACTCTCTCATAGTACAATTTGGACGTGTCTTATTAACAACATCAACAACACCTCTATGAGGGATATCAATTATGTAGCCATCATCTCCGTACGGAAACAAAATCAGATACTGTAGTGCGAGATTGATGGATGCAACTCACTAATTCTTTTAAGTACACCTGTTCGAGTCTCAATAACAATATCTCTATTGTCAATCACATTTTCAATATCACCAACAATGAGAGCAGCAATCTCACCAGCCGTTGGTAAGTTATACGTGCGACCATCCTTTTCTCTTGTTCCAATTATGCGAAGCTTCACATTTACATTAGGGCTATCTTGGAAGGAATCCCTAACTCTTCTATAAGTTTTGACCAACTCATTGTCATTGTCTAAAACATCCTTTATATGTTCTATTAATTTACGATCAACAGTTGCGGAAGAAGAAGAAGATGCTTCATCTGAACCACTGTTAGAAAAATGTTATCAAATATTATTCAAATTGTCATAAAATATAAATTAGTAACGTAAAAAAATAGATTTATGCTAACAATATGCAATGGATATTACCTAAATATCGATTGCCTGTTTGAAATTTCGTTCTCAATATCATATATGTATAGTTGGCGAAATTTTGGTTGCGATCCATTGTTTGGCATAAGACTTCCAATTGTATGATAATTCTCACCGCTAATTCTAAAGCAAAAAGGACCATTCCCACTGTTAACCGTCGAATCAACCTTACCACCCATTGAAGTAAATGCGAACATTGAATTGTAACGTCGAATATTTTATTTTTTCAAAAGGTGCTTGCTTTCCTCATTTTTGTTACTAAATAGGATTCGATAACTTCCTCTGGCATCTTTGTAATCTGGGAGCTCTACTATGCCATAAGAACAACATATGAAATAACAAACTTTTCCATCCTTTTTTCTTCCTTTTCCTTTTTCTGCATTCCATAACTTTGCATTACATACTTCACAAGTAACGCATTGGTCACCATGATCCAAATAATCTGTTTTGAAAATTAATAAAAAAAGTATATAACTGTTATTTAAGAAAGAAAAGAACATTTAGTCGACACATTTAATACTTTATGGACCAAAGAATACAAATTATTAGAAATGTACCTTTTGAAACACCTTTCAAGGGATCTTGAACTACAATTTGCTCTGTGGTAAAATCCATAATTGGTATTGGAGAAGTAATTCGTGGTCTGCCAATTAACTTACGTTTTCCGGATGACAACCTTTCAAAAGAAGAATTTTGAAGCATACTGGGGGTGCCAGTAAATGACGTAAGGTTAAAAGCAATATGACCCGGAGTAGCGTCTGTTGGTTGAGTACCATTGTTCGTAAGACAACTTACATTACCTATTAATATATATAAAAAAGTTTTTTTTAATAATCTTCATGATATTAATTTATATAAACAACATTGACGTATATAAAAGTTAATAAGTATTTACTTGTTGGCATGAATGATCCAGTTCCATTAGGCATGACATTTGGAGTTGCTTCTAGATCAGAAGAGGTCTGTAAATTGCTATTGGTATATGATATCCAATGTCTCCGAGCAGATCTTGTATTGTCTAAATTTACTTTCCTTAATCGGCAGTTATCTATATATACAAATTCGAAAATATTGGTAGATAAAGAAAGCATTAAAATAAAATATATGATTAGGCTAAATTAAACATAGATAGCAATATTGTGAAATGCAAGTTTAGTAAAATATGTTACTTGAAATACGGCTATTACAAGTTACAAAAGAATAATAATAACTAACCTTCCGATAAAACAGATAATGGTTGTGTAACAGTCGGAATAGAAGAAGGAGTTGGTATCGAATCAGTCGTTGTGTCCATTGTATGGTCAACATGTGATGGACATCCATGTATCTTAGATCTTTTGTTATCCAATAATACTTTCCTTATTTTCCGACTATGTTTTGCCTGATCTTGAGTAACAATGGGAATGACAACTATAACTACAACAACAACATACACACAAATTAATAATTAAAGTCACAATGCATAATACTGATGTGTTTTAAATATAGAAAAAAATATGGAAAAAATACCTAAAAATTACTTAACATCCAAGTACAAACACAGGAAAATTAAAAAAAATAGTGAATTAGTACCGTTAGTAATGGTCGATAATGGCCTTCTACCTCTACGAACTGTAAGGGAATAAAAAAATACACAGTTTAGCAAAACAGATTCAATGTTAACATATACATGGTAAAAATTAAATGTAACACAATATATAAAATTTAGTTTATTTTCTTGGTAAACTAAAATAATAAGTTATGGTATTACCAGTTGTAATATTGGAGGATGGATTAGTATGTAGGATGGCTGAAACATCTGTAATTAAAATGATTTAATTATATTTAAACATGTACATAAAAAAACTTTATGAAAGAGAAATCGAGTTTTAAATTTACGACATTACCGCTTGAAATGTTTTCCTTTCCTGTGTTGTAAGATACAGATGAACAGTGGTTGTTTTTTCTTTTAGACATTCCTGAAATTATAATGTGATATGATGTAAGAATACGACAATCCAAAATTTTAGTAAAGTTTAAATGTATTTAAGTATGAGATTCTTATCATTCTTATTATTAGATAGTAATTGATACGTAATTTATGTTATCCTAAATTAACATTATACAACCAAACAATAGAAGCATGACAAAAATTTTAAATATTACAAACCGATAAAAAACAAATGAGGTCAATACATAACTGCAAATGTTGTATTAAAACAACGAAAAAAGAAAATATAATAAGGTCTTTAATTATTCAAGTTAAGAAAGGATATAATATAAAAAACTTGAAACAATAAAATAAAATTTTCTAAACTATAGGCGACATAGTGGTCTCGATAAATAAGGCTCCTTTCGGACCGCTGTAGTCATCAACATGTTCGAGGTACTTGAAAGATTCGTTGCAAAGGTCAACTTCAACAATATCACCCCAAATGCTTGTTATGAGCCACTTGTTGTCTTGAATTATATTTGTCCTTCGACGCCTTTCAAGATAATCAACAATATGAGGCGTATTGAAAGAAAACACTTTGATCCACGCCTCATCTTCAAATTTGAACAAATCAGCAAATAGCTTATCAGACCGTCCAACAACAATCACATGCAGCTTCATTGCAATGCTCAAAAAATGTCCTTGCCAAGGATTCACTTCCAAAACCTCGGGAAAAGGAAGAGTGCTGAAAGTTTCGGAAAGAAAATCGAAAGCTACTATGTGTCTCTCACCTGGTGGAAACCAATAATTGGAAACCATGAAATATATGCTTTTCCCCGAATAAATTCCAGGAGACCATGAGTAATATGTTAAAGAAAAATTAGTTACGTTCAATGAATTTATCATTCTCCATGACTCACGACGACGTGAGTAAACTCGAGCATTAACAACATTACGTTAACGTCTGATGTGAAGAACTTTGAGATCGTTCGAGTCGTCAAAGTACATTCCACCAGTATCAGCGTTTCACTCGAAATTACGATCAAAGTAGTCATCGGCCAAAAATTTAAAGCGCCTCGTTGTTGGATTCCAAAGTATGAGCTCACAACACATCCTTTCATTACAAATTCCCGCCTACTATGTTGTCAACAACAATTGAGTTATCTTTTAAGGACAGAAGTTTCTTTTGTAGCGAACTTAGAATTCGCCGAGAATGCATAATCTCAAAATTATTATTTGACAGTTCGTTACGATAAAATTTGGAAAGACATTTGAAACGGCCTATAGCTTTTGCAGGCAGCCTTGTGAAAATTTCGTCCACAATCAATTCAGACCCAAGCTTGTTCATTTTATGATATACTTTTGCTACAATGGAAGATCTAACAAATGAAATAAAATAGTTTATGTATATGTTAAAAAAGGTAATCAGAATTTCTATCTATGATGAGACTAAAAATTTATAATAGAAAGTTATTATGTGTAACAATAAACGCAATTAACCTTAATATTAGAAACACATAACCATCTGTAAAATTGTATTAAAACATATAAGAACGTTAATTTTACTTGTTACTTTAAACCATACATATATGTATAATAATGTGATTAGAACAATGAAAGAATGAACAACAAATACGAATTGTAATTGTAATATACATTAAAAGTTTATGTATATGTTACAATAGATATAACAATAGAAGATATAACAAATCAAATAAAATAGTTTATGTATATGTTAAAAAAAGGTAATCAGAATTTCTATCTATGATTAGAGACAAAAAATTTATAATAGAAAGTTATTATGTGTAACAATAAACGAAATTAACCTTAATATTAGAAACACGTAACCATCTTTATCTTTAAAATATAACTATAACCGAATACAATTAGATGGTATGAAAAAGTAAGAAATAAGATTAAAAAATATATACATTAGGTGTCATGTACGCATAAAAGTTAATATTTCCCTACACAATATTTATAGATTGAAGGTCAATACTTTAAATTGTAATCTGCAAATAAGAGGTAGAATGAATACTAATAAGAGTATATGATTAATTAAGTTTGAGTAGAAAAAAAAAACATTATTATTACCAAAACCAAAAAAACAAACAGATCAAAAGAAAGCATAATATGTTAGGTCGATATTAATATAAATTGATGAATGATGAAATGGATAATAGCCATACTTTTGATCGTAATTCGATTCACAGAAACTCCAAATGTTAGATGTGAATGAAACACAATGAAAGAGAAGTATTTATAATAGATTGTGGGTTGAAAATTTTAGCAATGAAATTTGAAATTTAAATTTTGGTTCTGAATATTTACTAAATTACTCAAATCAAGGTAATAAAATTTATTTGATTTAGCAGTTCCCAAAAATAATGTTAATGTTAATAGTACTATAAAAGTGGTTTTTGAAACTTTAAAAGTTAAACATATTAGGTAAAATCTTACTTCATAATAATAGATTGTCAATTTGTAAACAAAATTATTAACTCAAAATTAAAAAATAAATCTATGTATGGAGTATGCATTGGTAAACATACACGACATCCTCAAAATTACAGAGACAAATTTCAATAGTTTGTTTGATTTACAAAATATTTTATAAATTTATATTAACAAAGGAAAAAAATTAAAGATAAAATATAAATTATTAATGTTTAGTTTATTAACAAATTCGAAACCTTAAAGATATATATACTTTGATTTTAAAAATATAAGAAAGTACTAAATTTTACGTTATTGTTGTTTTTAAGAATAAATTAATTTGGAAATTCAAATTGTTTGTGTAAAAAAATATTCATGTGTCTTTATTGATCAAATAAAACATTGTATCCAAATGACTTGTTTCCCAAATATCCTTTTAAAGTATGTTATAAAATTATTAGGTGGATTGTATGTAAAATCATAGATGTTTACATTGCTTAGATTTATGCTTATAATTATAATATCTTTACATAAATTAGGAAAACGTTTTTTAAAAAATAATATGTACCGGATACATTAAATTGATTTCCAAAAGCAATTAAATTTAATTAGTACCTTTAAATAACATGGCTTGATATCATGATTGCAACTTAATCTTTACTTTGATAAGTCACATTTAGAAGATATATATTAGTATCATAACAAAATCCAATATCGCTTCATACAAACAAAATGGTCTAATTAAGTTATAGACATACAGATTGAAAACATCAATGAGTAGCATAGCAACGCATATGATAATAAACATAAACAAAGGTACTTGTTCAAAACACAAACGTTAACCAACCAACAAAAGCTTAGTTCATATCAACCACCACTTAACTACGAATTATAGATATATAGAGTTTTACTAACCGGATCGGATGTTTTTCAAGATGATGGTGTTTTTTGAAGTAATAAAGGTGAAATCAAGCATCACACCATCAATCAAGTTGTTGTCAGCCATAAATTTTTGCCAGTTCTCGACCGAATAACGTTTCGCACATCCGTTTTTTTCAGTCTTGGCTGTGTAAACAACAATATGTCCTTCCAAGTTCTGAACTTTCAATGAATGTTTCTTCTTTGTAAACCCGGCTCGATTAGTAACTTCGACAGGAAGACGCTGCATTTAACAACGTACATTAAAAATCAAAGCTGTTTAAAATTATTTAATAATTACTAAAATGTAAATCGAAAGTTTAAGAAACGAAAAATCATACCAGCCTATATTCTCCTTTTCGTGTAAAGTCAAATTTTTCAACATCTACGGGAACATTCCCTGTTTGACCTTTCTTCGGGAGGCTATGCTTCTTTAATCTGGAAGTGCCAACCGAGGGTACATTTTGCTTTACCTATATGATTGGTTAAACATATAAGTAATATTATTCTAATGACAATCATTAGGATTAAAAGTTTAGATGATGATGTGGCATTAATAATACAAAGTAAATCATTACCACATGCTTGTCTTCAGTTTCACAAAACTTTGAAACAATTGATGTTTTAAAGTTGATGGTACTATCAAACAATTCTTTGCCCTTTTTATCCTGCTGGATGTTAAAATAATAAAGTAAATACTTATGATGGTAAATTTTTTTTTTTAGTATAATACCCAAAAAATAGCCTATTGAAAGACATGGTGATACTTAACACGGGTACATACCTTTGGAGTGCAATCAACAACATCTTGTTTCCTTTTCATTGGTTTCACAACTTCTTCGTTAATGATGATACCTTTTTCTTTATGAATGTCAGGAAGCTTTGTCGATACACATATCAAATTAACATAAATAAACCACTTGATTATGTGACATTGTTAAATTTCATATGAATTGTAACCAGTATAAAAATTTATAGCAATATAAGATTACCTTGTTGACTGTTGTTTGTTCATGTCGAAAGGTGTGGACAGAATCTATATCATATGCCTATCAAAAAAACATTGAAGTAAATTATGGGTAAGTAATTAATAAAATCATGTGTATATAAGAAAAATAGATAATTACCTTGTCTAACTTATCAACAAACTGATCATGACTTATTTCAACGACCACATCATCATCAGAATCAACTATGTCACTCAAAACAACAGGAATACAATCTCGATAAACTAATAACTGAAAGGCAACGTTATCAATCTTATTAAAGATCAATACATCTTCATCAAAGATTTTAAGCCTTTCGCAAAGAGTCGGCCATCCGTCTGTGAATGCATAGCAGTTATGTATTTTAGCAGATTCCACACTCCAGCGAGTACCAGCAGCTAGTATTTGATAGGTGCCGTTTAGTGTGTGTTTTTGATAAAACTTTTTAATAAAAGCATCTGGAATTACCTGCATTAAATGAAACATGTATCATAAGTTACTACGCATGTTGTTTCGATATAGTAAATAGAACTAATACTATAATATTACATAAGTATATAATAAATAAAATGTATACAATTAGATTAATAATGTGCAAAAGGAAAAAATATACATACAGTTAAGCCCAATTGCGTGTATCGCTGATATGTGAAATACGATTCACCGCATACACCGCCAATAAAACACGAAACTTCAAACACATCATGTCGAATAGGTTTGAAAACCAACAGTGAATCCTTTGACAATTGAAGGCCTTTAACAACTGTTGCCCAACCATCAGCCAAAGCCGGTCTAGACTCTAATGTTTTCATAGTTACGGTCCAAGACTTACCACATTCATGACGGATCTGGAGATCAATACTTGGCCATGGTCGACCCCAATGGTTATAAACAAAAGTGAGAGGTAACTCCTGAATACAAAGATAGTACTATTAAGTATATAATGAAGTTAAATAAATATTATATGAATTAGGCTATTAAACATCAGATTATTCAGTAAAACATAAATAATCATACCAGCTTTAAAGATTTTGGGTCTTCTAGAATCTTCACAAACGATAAATTCATGATTTCACCTGAATTATTAACATATATATATATATATATAGGTAGAGGATCCTGTAAAAAGTGCTCAAAGTGTGAGAAGTGTATTATAACACTATATATAATACTATATAACACCATATAAACACCGTATAACAATATGTAACACCATATAATACCATATAACACTTTGTAACACTATATATCATTATATAACAAATATAACACTATAGGTTGTCTGATAGCATGTCTATGATAGATGTATAGTGTTATATTTGTTATATAATTATATATAGTGTTATATGGTATTATATGGTGTTACATATTGTTATACAGTGTTTATATGGTGTTATATAGTATTATATATAGTGTTATAATACACTTCTCACACTTTAGGCCCTTTTTACACTATCCTTACCCTATATATATATATATTAGATCTTACATTAATTAACATAGCCGATTGAACAGAAAGGTTAAGAATAAAAAAAATTACAGATTCTTGAAATATCATTCATATATCAAACAAATAACACATCTACAAATCAAAAAATACTTTCGGCTTCATGGTGAAAAATAATATTAAATATATTTATAAACTATAATGCATATCAAAATCGGCCTAAAACACCATTGAAATTCCTTGTGGAAGTACACAAACTCTTATTGAACATAGAAACTACACAAACTCTTCAAAGAAAGAAACATGGAATTATACAACATTCATACTTGTGGAAGTAAAATTGAAGATAAATATGGTTCATTTACTTTGTGATTAAACATTTTGTAGTGAAATTCCAATAGGATCATAACAACAGAGACGTTTGAAGAGATTGAAGGTGCAAATACTTACGGTTGTGGAATATGATGCGATGAAGGAAGATTGATGACTTGATTTTGATTTTAGCAAACGCTTGTTTGAAACCCTAAGATTGATATATGTTAATGAGGAAAAGATTGTAACAAAATGGCTAAAAGGAAAACAGTGATGATGATTGAAGTAAGTTCGAGGATGGTGATGATGAATTTAGGTTTCCAATTCAAATCAAATCAACTTTAAAAATTCAACTAATTATAAAATACAATATTAATATTAACATTATAATATAATGAACGGAAATTACATGTGATTTAATTTTAGGATGTTTATATTTATATTTATATTTATATTTATCTTTAAATTTGTATATACAAACATAACAATAACAATTTCACAGGATCGATATTTTAGAAATATAGAAAGTCTTTAAATAATTTCACAGGATGTCCACTACCACATACAATCTTAAAATTATCATATGAATAAATATTTAAATCCTTTTTTAAAAAAAGATTTGGACATATGACACTTTACAAAAGTGTTAGGTTGAAAATTGTATTTAAATCCTAATAAGTGTGCGAAATTAATAAATAGTTGTTAGATATGTCTATCTATTACAGTTTTACAGTTAGTATATATACATATTGATTTATAAATGTAATATGCCAATAAGGATAAAATTGTTAATTATTATCAAATTTGGATAAAAATATATATCATAAATAACATAAGATGATGAGTAGTAAAAGTGATAGTAAATAAAAATGTTACATATTAAATCACAATAATTTTGATACGAAAAACATATTAATACTAAAGTGTAGGTGACACAACGGTCTCTTCAAAAGATGCTACGTTATATAGTCCTTGAAAGGTCTCAGCGTCTTGTTAGTATTGAAAATCTTTCGTGTCAATTTTTATTTCAATAATACTACCCCAGTCGGTCATAAAAGACCAAGTTTCTCCTCCTTTCTCAACTAACTTGTTAAGCCATGACTAAAATGAAATTGAATTTAGCTTTGTAAAAGAAGACACTTATGACCATCCTTGATCTTGAAATTTAAATAGCTTCACGTTTATAGCATGGGTCTTTACGACAATAAACATATGAAGTGTGTTGCGGATTTTGAAAAACCTGCTTTGGCGAGCAACAACATGAGTAAATTGTGGTATTGAAACCTTTGAGAAAGTTTCAGAAACCACATCAAAAGCAATCATATAACTTTTAGGAGGCGCCCAATAGTGTGGAGATGCAAAATATAAAACATTGTTGCATAAAGTGCCGGGAGACCACAAATATAACCTTGAAGCGTAATCTGGTCCTTTGAAAAAAGTTAAAGTTTTCCATTGATGTGTGTTCAGAGAATACACACGAGGTACAACATCATCCATACGACGTTGGAGATGTAATATTTTAATATCGTTAAATGAGTCTAGATAAATCCCAACTGCATCTGCCTTGATATCGAAAAAACTTTTAGGTTTATTATGACACAAATTCAAAAATTTATTGGTGGTTGGATTCCACAGAATCAATTGGTCTGAAGGACCTTGGATGCACATCAGTAAAAGACCGTATTGAGAAGCAAGAATCGTTAGATTGGAAAGCGGGGTATCAACGGGGAAGGAAATAAACTTCCTTTCAGAAATGTCTACCTTTCTTCCAATCAAGTTGTCAATATAAATCGATGACATACTCAACGTGATTAGCTTACGATGTTCACAGTTAGACATACGGCGAGAGTGAATAATAGAAAACATAGGTGAAGACAATTCATAACGCCATTGCTTGCAAACTGATTTAAATCGTCAAACACATTTACTTGGTAGCCTTGATAGGATTTCGTGAGCAAACATTTCAAACTCAAGAGGTTCGATCCTAAAAAAAGATTCATATGAAACAAATGATAAGATTTATGTATATGAATCTGTGAAGCAAGCAACCAAGAAACATTAATGATCTACAAACACATATCACATAGAAATAATGAATCGTATAAAGATGAAATACAAATTTAAACAAAAATACGAAAATAATAGATACAAAAGCAAACCGAAATTCCGAGTTGGAGATAATAACCTTTTGTGTCAACACATCTAATCTGACCCACTAACAAATGCTTTATTTATAATTCTATTTGAAGGTAAATATTTATAATTAATGACAATATTTTATTTTAAGCATGAGATGTCACGGATTATATAAAATTTAATTAAAAAGTTAAGTCGATAATTAGATAAAGCGGCCATACATCTATTTCAATTTATAATAATTTATAAGTAATTAGGATACTCTATTTTAAGCATGAGATGTAAAAGATTATATAAATTTGATTGAAAATAGTGACTCGAAATTTGAATTTTGAAATATTTATAATTAATGAGAATATTTTATTTTAAGGATCAGATGTAACAGATTATATAAATTTGAATGAAAATATTCACTCCATAATTAGATAAATTGAACATAAATCTATTTCAATTTAAAAAGATTGATAATTGATAATATTGATAATAATAAATATAAATAATAAATAATAAATAAGAATGAATAAAAACGTTAAACAGTGAGCTTGATTAAAGGAAACAAATAAGATGATTGATAATTGATTTATTATTCGTAAACATAAAAAACGGTCAATCATAGCAAAATACAAAATAGATGAAGAAAATGAACACCCATGCAGGTTCTCAAATGTCAAACGGATCTGGAAACATGCATTGTTCCAATAGTTCATCCTGTAACATATATGAGAAAGAATTTAACAATTAATATGAACACTGTTAAAGAAATATTAATTTTGTAATCATTAAAATTATCTAACGACATTAAAATCTTACCATTGTATTATTAACGCGATTCGTATGCCTCTGTAAAAATTCAAAACTTGAAAGATCTTCATACCAATTTTTACATACACTTCTAAACTGACATAGTGATTTGTGAGGGAGCCTAACAAAAATTTCCATGATCACAACATCAAACGGAATTTGATCCATTATACGAAATACCTAGTAAAATGGAAACGTATAATAAAACATAAATGATATTAGTTTGTATTGACACATGAAAAATAGATTGTGTATTACTTAAGAATTTTGCATAGTACCTGGTTGAAGAAACCAAAGAATAGGTTGAAAGTTGATATGTAATGAAGATGTATGTTGTAATTTATATAAAATGATATTATAAATGGAATGTTCTATTATGAAGGGAAATTTAAATTAATTTTAGTAAACCTGGTTGGGATTCACATATGATAAGCAAATTCTTCTATAAATGTAAAGAATTGTTAAAAATTAATACATATAATACTATCTCTAAGTATACATTCACTGGTGATTTAATTATTTATTAAAAAAACAAAAAATAAAATTGACTAAAATAATTTATATACTAAGAATGTTATTATAATGTTAGGTTTATAACGTTATATTTGGATTGTACATTGTTAATAGTTATCTATAATAATATGTATATATTCTATAATAAATAAATAACACAATTAAAAACATTTGTACATAAAATTTAAAATATGCAAAGAATAATTAATAATAACTATTTATTTATATTCAACATCAAAAACTAAAATAACTATAAACATAATTATATAGAAAAAATGCAAAGCCTGATCAATACTATCATCTTCTATGGATATATAGATCACAAACCACAATAAAGTGATTAAAAATAATTTCATGCTATTGATATAACAATGCAAAACCACACTAAAAATAAAACAACATCGATGTTGGGTAACAAACTAACATCAAGTCAACGCATTAATGATAACACCAAACACTAACATCATTCAACCACATATTTAACTAAGTTATTTGTACCATTACAAAACATCTACATAAACTAAACCATAATAAAGTAAGCAGAGTTTTCATGTCCATCAACCGAACCACCAAAATGTACACATAAAAAATACTAACCAACAACTTACCAAACCATAGCAGTTATAAACAAAATGCATACCAGTCTTGCTTAGATCGAGGTTACATCATTCAACACAATCTTCTTCTATGAAGTTACATAAGTAAAGTGCAGCATGTGTCCAAACTCCAACTGGTTATCTGCCATGAATTTCCTCCAACCATCAACGGCGTAACGTAATGTACCACCGTTTAACTCCGTCTTCGTTTCATAAACTTCAACAGCCCCATTCATGTTTTGGACAGATAAAGGTTGCAAGTTTTCAGACAGGCCTGCTCTATTTACAACTTCAACAGGAAGACGCTAAATGCATTGAAAGAAAAACAAATATAAGTCAATAGAAAAAATGAAATAAATATGACGGTAAATCATGTAAAAAAAACATACCAGCCTATAGTCTCCTTTACGACTAAAGTTGAAGAATTCAAGATCCATGCCAACACCAGAAACTTTGCGTGCATTCCTTGTAACCTTCTTTCGATGCTTCACATTTTGAACAGCCTTTAACCGTTTCTTTGCCTTGCTTATGAAAAAAAATATATAGAGGTGGTTAACAGCAAATATAGTATATATGAAAGATTCTCCAATTTGAATTTTAAAAATGCTATTCACAAATAACTATAAACTTTCTATCAAACCTTATGAATATGACTAAGCAAACAATGACAATACAAACGGATATTAGTGAGATTCACAAAAATACATTAAATATTAAATACCTTGACGTAATCAGCAGATGGACGATACGGAATAGAATCAGATTTTGTAGTACGTTGTCGATCTTTGCATTCTTTGTTCAAATTCGCGACTGTCTCGGATACGTCATCAAAAACTTTAGCTTTTCCTTTTCCTTTAACCTGTTGTGAAAGAATAATGTTAGCACATACATTTTTTTACATCTTAAATGTTTTTAGAAATTTATAGCTAAAACTATACCGCATAATATTTCATATACAAAAGGTAATCGATTAAGTAGCATCTATTCATCAATCGCAAATATATTCACATATTAATAGCAAAAAACCAAAGATGTTACAAAACCATTAGATACTCAAACATTGAATTGGACATAATTGGAATACCAATCAAAAGTAAAACAGAAGGAAACATAGGGCAAAGAAACATGAATAAGCAAGGTTTACATAAATAACAAAAACCATCATCAAGGCAACATAATCAAGGAAACAATACAAACATCCGGCAGTGATCCAAAAGCCAAAGTTGGTTTAAAAAAAAGTTTAAAATGGTATGAAAACCTTTTTCTTTGGACAAAAAACGGCTAAAAAACAACCCAGATCGACTTTCAATTCGTTCTCATCAAGCTGCAGTTTTATTTTTCTAATATACTAAACTTATTAAATTAATTGTAAAATGTCATCAATAGTTTAAATAATATTTGACTGGTAAACCTACGAAATGAACAATCTAGACATGAGTTTTAATATGCATTAATCATAAATAAATTAATATAAATATATGTTAGTGGTGGTAAACTTACATCTTGCATTGTCTTGAAATGTGAAGCATCACCTTTCTTCAACGTCTCTTGAACATGAACCTTCTTCGGTGTACGTGACCGGACTGTTCCTGCTGGTAGACTTGTTGATGTCTTATACAAAGTAAGAAAATCATTAACAACATTAATTTTAAAAATCAGCAAATTTAAATGAATTTAAATAACACTATTGTTTGGATATAATTAATTAACTACCTAACTGAAAGTTGGATTTTCGTCAGAAATATAAATGTTATCATCCTCCTCTATGTCCTGTAAAACATCATTTTGAAATCAAATAAAAGACGGGTAAAAATGGATACAAAATGTAATAGTTAATAGATACGCACCTTCAAAAGCGTCTCAAAGTAATCAGCCTTAGAGATCTGAACCACATCATCATCATCGGATTCAACCTTCATATTGAAAAACACTACAGAAAGAATACTGATTCGACTATACATACTGAAGATTGACATCATGCAAAAACCAAAGTTAAATGGTTCAGAAATATACATTTTCTATAACATTACAGTCAATCTTATAACTAACTATAATGATTCTGAAATTTAAAGTTCTTATAACCGTATCTATGAGATTTTAAGTGAATGATTAAATATCGAATCATCATTGTCCGTTTATGTCTAAATTACGATTGGTATATACACACAACTTGAACAAAGCATAACAAACAAAAACTAAGAACACTAAATTTCTAACAATTAAAGACTCAATCTTACAAACACAATACTATAACCGGTTTAGATTTTCGTTAAAAACCATTACAATCAATAATAACATCCTTAAATGATTCATTAAAACCCATTACAGTCAATCTTATAACTATCTATAATGATTCTGAAATTTAAAGTTCTTATAACCGTATCTATGAAATTCTAAGTGAATGATTAAATATCGAATCATCATTGTCCGTTTATGTATAAATTACGATTGGTATATACACACAACTTGAACAAAGCATAACAAACAAAAACTACGAACACTAAATTTCTAACAATTAAAGACTCAATCTTACAAACACAATACTATAACCGGTTTAGATTTCAAATATGTCAATGTAATGGTCTACAATCAACGATTGGAACGATTAAGTAAAAAAAAACATGAAAAACTGAAGGAAGTGAAATGTTATTACCTTTAAATGAGGATTCCGTCTAAGAAACCGGCGGCGGCAAGCTTACGAACGGTGATTCCGGCGAATATCCGAGCCCTAGTTTCCGTCGCCGATGAAGTCTCTAATTGTGATGATTTGAGACATGATATGATGGTATAAGTTGGTATGTAATGATACACTCTATATTTACAACCGTCATTTGTAATCTTACATAAGCAACCCCTATACTTTGAAAATTAACGAAAATAAAATGGATTTAACAATAACTTACAACAACACCCTTTTATGTTATAATAAATGTTTATAAATATTTAAGCAAGTGTATAATTATTATTAGTACATATTTAATAAAATTAGCAAATTGTTAACTGTTGTTTAAATTTTATGTATTAAATTTATCATTTTTTATTAAATTAATATAAATAAGTTAAAGATGTTAATAGTAATAGTATATTATACATAACCATTAACTATAAAATAATTTTTTTATCACATGTGGATACTGAGGGATTGGATATTTCAATTTTAGTTATGACAAATCTTTATAAAATATCTAAAGTAACCTCCAAGATATCAAGCGTGAATACTCACAGGTTGTCAATATATCTTTATAAACAAAAAAATAAATCGATATATATTAATAAAAGAACAGATGGGTTAATAAACGATAAAAACGTCTGTATGAGTAAAAATTGATAAAATGTAATAATAAGGAAAACAAAGTTTTTTTTATTCATTCTGTATCATAAAACAATTTAAGCAACACCTTCTTCATTAACTTCTTCTTTAACCTCTACTTTAACACGTGAAAGACGACGTTTAGGAATACGGACCAAATCTTCTGTGCCTCTAAAAACCATCATATCAAATTTTGAACCCGAAATCATCTCAAATATAATATAGTGTTCGTCTATAATTTTCATGTCTTCTTTAATTTGATCCATCCAATAGTGAAATACAAATTTTGACCATGCTTCTCCATAAAAACCAACCATGTACGGTTAGGAAAAGCAGTTATAGTAACATGGTTGGTAGGTATTATGTTCTTCAACTTATGATGAACAAAAAATCTATCGATAAGCTGCCAGTAAAAAAAAATAATTATCTTACAAAAAGTTTTATAAAATTAGTCAAAAACTAATATAGTATAAATAAAAAAAATATTTAAATACCAAATGATCTTTATGTTGACAGAACTGTGAAGTTTGACAGTATAAGAAATCATCTTGAGCAAGTGTCAAATCTTGATAGAAGTATATCAGTCGAAAAGTTAGACTACCTTCGTACAGAAATAAAAGCAATGACTTATTTGGTAATAGTAGGGACTGTATCATGTTCAACCATCCATCGTGAAAAAATATGAATACCCTGCTTTCCTAACCCTGACAGTAAAAACTCTTTGATCAGTAGTAATGATTTGAACCATATCATCAGGCGGTAACTTGAAATCAGCTACCCAATTGTGGTAATTCCTTGGTAAAATCTGTATACAAACTAAAAAACAAAAACAAATTATTATAAATAAATTAACAATGAAGATAACATGAACATACCCGAGACTTCATCTTGTTGTCTGATAGATAAAGTAAAAAACAATTCAACAACTCCATTGATATATGAAATTTGAAGCGGTTCAAGATGATTATGTATTATGTATATTTATAAGATAACCTTATTTATGGTTATAGTAATATAATCAATTATCGAAAAAATTATTTATCTATTATGTGCAAAAAATATATGACTATTTTATAAAAATAAATATAATAGTAAAGTTTATTGCGAATTAGAAAACTAAAAATATAAAGAAATTTATTGACAAAATTAAAGGAGTATATTTAAAGTATTAAATTAAAAAACGAATTGTGTTTTTTTATTATTTATTAACATGAAAACGTTAATTTTTTTTAAAAAATAGTATGTAATAGTTTCTATAATTGATTAATATATATGTTTAGAAACAATTTTAGTAACTCTATATAATAAAATTTGATTATGTATTAACTAATAACAATGATTATACTTAAATCCGTTACATCTATAATTAAATAGATCAAAATTTAAATAGATCAGAAATTATTTTAGTAAACCTGGTTGGGATTGACATATGATAAGCAAATTGTTCTATAAATGTAAAGAATTGTTAAAAATCAATACATATAATCATGGTTGTAAAAATCCCGACTAGGTGCCGATTAATCACCGATTAATCCCCGATTAGTCGCCGATTAATCAAATTAATCCCGATTAATCCCCATAAATTCCTATTAATCCCCGATTAATCGCTAGTCCCCACCCCTACTAGCGACTAGCGATTACTATAACACTGCATATAATAATATCTCTAAGTACACATTCACGGATGATTTAATTATTTATTAAAAAAACAGAAACAAAATTACTAACATAATTTATGTACAATAATTTAATGCTATTGATATAACAATGCAAAACCAAACTAAAAATAAAACAACATAGATATTGGGTAACAAACTTTTATCACGTCAACGTATAAAACTATTGAATTTCAATATAATAAAAATAAAAGGTTTGAATGCTAATGTAATAAAGAAACCGACATATAATAAACATAAATCGACGTAAAAAAATACAAATGCTAATTAATAAAATCATCTCTTATTCATATTACGATAATAAACGAAAATCAAGATAAACCACAACACACATTGGGTAAATACCAATATCAAGTACTGACATAAATGTTCTGACTACGATTGAACGAAATAAAACATTGAAAACTGTTTGAATAAAATGAGATGACTATTAGATTCTGAGACTACTTTTCCAGCTTTGGTTTCAAAAGACCAACCTTCACATTCAAACCTTCATTGTTCTCACAATCACCCATACGCGGTTTAGTTGAAGACTGAGAAGAACATAAATCCACATCATAAATGGCATCCAAATTATGCTTAAGTTCATTCTCCAGCATCTTCGAAGAACAACTATTATCAGGTCCAGAGGGTGTAGTAAACATGCTGTTGTTCAAATTGGACATCGGCGTGTCTTCATCACCGGTACGGGAAACATAATCTTGTAAATTAAAATTAAAAAGGTAAAAAAACAGTTGTAAATATAAGGTGAATGACAAAATATTGAAGCATTAGTGAAATAAAGAAGTTGTTTAACAGACCCGGATTTGAATGTTAACAGTTGGATTTGGATCAGAAGCAACAACATTTAAAGGTTCATCATCAGCAGGCTGTATTTATTTCATATTTTTCAATAAATATTGTAAAGTGCTATAAGTTTTATATAACAAAAAGTTTAGCTAACGTATAGAATAATTTTAGAACCTGGAAAGCATCAAAATGCCTATCAAGATCGGTGATGATTGAAGGATTTTCAGTCAACTTCGACACCGAGTAGCCATCTGATTTGTTTTTTTATGTTAAACGAACCTATGGCTATCTTAAATACAAACCTCCTGTTTAGCAATGCCTTCAGCTCCTTGGGAAAGTTACCTTCGCTGCCTAACTGTTATGAATGTAATACTCAATAACTTGGAGACATAATTTATAAAGTTATCAATGAAACATCAAAACATTAATACGTATAAAGCAATTAAGGAAACTTATATTTTGATAATATAAGTTACCTCCATGTTTTTATCCAAAAGCTGGTTTGCGTTAACATTTATCAGTTTAACAACTTCACGTTCAAACAACGTCAAAGTAACAATCCATGTACAATCCTGAACACGTATTAGAACTTTTACCCTATAAAAAATTCAAATAAGATTTTATTAATGATCAATCCTCTTTTATAATATAGACAGAAATGAATCAAGTAAATTAACCTGGGAACAGACACAACAGTCCTTTTATTGCAGCGATCAGTTTGGCATTCCAAGACAGTTACTTCATCATATCCTTGACTTCCATCTTCCTTGTCCTTGCAAATAGTGTTCGTAAGAACCTTTTTGTTGCAAGTTTTACATGCATTGTAAAACCATGAGTCTTCTGAAGCAAAGCTTTTAATTTTTCCCAGGATAATAACAAACTTTTGCTGTATATATAGATATAATTTACTACATTCTGAAAGTTAAAAAAAATAGGTATAATAAAAATTGTAAGAATACTTGGGAGATTGCGCTTAATGCTCCAATCGTACTAAAGGAAATATCATATAGATACTCCTCAGACATTGACTTCATAACAGGGGAACTCAATCCAGAGTAACCGGAAGACGTTGACGCAGTAAGCTGAGCAAGGAAACTGTACAGAAATAATAACGTTTGTGACAGTAATATGTATACAATATATACTATAAAACAAAAACTTAATAAGATTACATACCTTTTCTTAAATTCCAAAATCTCGGGAACTTCAGTGTTTATGAACACTCGAGTTACAGTATACAAATTGGAGACAAACAAATTTCTTGTTTAGTTAAAGAAACATATAAATAAAAAAAACATTGAATAAATTAAATATGAAGTTGTTTGAAAATTGATAGTCACTATATAAAATATACCTCCCCAAAACCGATACTTGCCAAACTGAACAACGACAACAACTTTCTTTTCATCCTTATGGTTCTTTTGAAATTCTATAATTTAATCAGCATAAACCCCCCCATAAAGTAACGTAAATCTGCCGGTGTCTACAACAAACCGTTTAAATAGTTAAGTTGGTAGTTGTAAAAAAAATAAAATGGAATAAATAGAAGTAAATGTACCATGTATAAGAATGTACTGCAAATCTTCCAGAATAAAGGTAGCCTTCTTCTCGTCTTTGCCGTCATTATTTTTTCAGTTTTATCCTCTGACGGAAGACACTTAACCACAAAACCAATAACATCTAAAAAATGTAAAAAAAAAACTGTAATTAAAATAACATTAAAAATATAATATTTAAATATTAAATATGAAGAACACATTTTTAAAAACATACCAATAGGGCTTTTGAATGACTTGCCGTCATCATCAGGGTCATCCACAACAGACTCAAATGGAGAAAAATCAAATCCCCATTCAGTACCAACAGGTTCGTTGGATTCATCGACAATGGTGTTATCATTTAGATTGACCTTCAACGAACTATGAACATATTTAACTTTCTGACGGTTTTCTCCCATGGAAGGATTACGAATAGTTAAACATTGATTTTCTTTCAGCAAATGCTCATAAGCAGTAGTGTTTTTTTGTAAAACAAATGCCTGCATTTTCGTGCCCTACAACACAGCGTTGTATAATAAAACTCAATAAAAAGTATCAGACATTAAATTGATATTAAAATATTATATGAATTGCCATTATAAAAACCTCCAGGTCCATGAATATCATGTCGTAGCAATAAATCTTCCTAGGATTGTTGAAGGAAGGTCTTGTCCATAGCCGAACTATGTGGATTCTGATAGTGTAATCATCAACATTAAGATCAACATTATTCAGAAGTGTGATAGCAGCCTGTTCCATCTCTGAAATTCAAGAAAAAAACTTAATATTAGAAAAGTTGACGATGATAATAGAAAAATCAAGGAAGAAAAGTCTATAAAAATCAGAATATGTTAAATAAAAAATACAATAACCATGTGAATTAAAATGAAACTCATAATACTCATACCAGAAGATATGAACTCGAATTATACCAAGTGAGTAGTTGGGATGTGTATCAAACATAAGTAATTAGACTTATTTATAACCAAAGGTAAAACATAATTTTGGTAACGATATTTTAAATTTTAATTATAATTGTCAACCTTTACTAAATTATAAAAATCAGGGTAATATAAATATTTATAATTGATCAGTTTCCATAATTCTGATACTATTTCAAAGGAAGAACGTAATTTTTAAATTTATGATTGATAAGTTTCCATAAATCTAAAAAAATTGTGTGCAACCAAAATAACAAATGAAGTCATTCATAAAGATCAATTAAAACATGGAAATGCTACCTATAAGCAAGTGTAAAATATCGTAAAGGTCTAAGAAATACATAATGTAACACATATTCAAGAAACAGAAGCAAAAACTTATATTATACACATTAACACATGTTTTATATAGTGAATCTTCAGCGGAATGAAAATGTTGAACAGAACATTAAGAAATTTAAAGGAAAACTATTGCAAACTTATTAGAAATGAGTATTTAACTGAACTTTCACGATAATCATGATCGCTTTGTAATTGACTATTCACAAATGAGTGTTAATAAAAATTGATAAACAATACATATTATGAAATAATCTAATTCGTTTACAACAACATTACAAAAAAATATGCAAATAACAAAGTAAGTTATGAAAAATTTGTATTTCAGTTATGATATTAATAAACATGTGTACATAAACAGTAATGCCATATTTTTTAAAAATAAACAGCTATGTTAATATCTGAATTTATTAATTTCTTTATATCTACATTGTTAAGTATGACTGCTATAGGTACATATCACCAAATGGTATAAATTAGAACTTGGTTAAATATTTTAAAAGTTTTTTTTACCGTTTTTTATCAATCATATGTTTAATGGGAATAAAAACTACTTAAAATATAGATTAAACATTTTACACATGGCGTTTTTAATAATATGATATTATCTTATAGATTGCCATTATAGTGGTTCAAATCATAGTTAAGATATGATAAAATGTAATAACTTGAAATTCAAAACCATAAACAATGTTAAAAACCAATAACCATAGAAAAAGTTAATATCTACCATATGAAAAGGAAAAAACCAAACCAAAATGTCAAATAACTAATTAGTACGCCTAACGTAAGGTACAACCTTTTCAACACTCAACACTTGCTCATTTTCGTCAAAAGAATAGTGAACGGTGTCACGGACCTTAATTCCAGCAGATTTCATGAACTTCGACCATCGGGTTAAAGCATATCGAAAACCTTCATGTTTCCTTTCACGTCTAGTACCGTTGGTAAACTGCTCTGGGGGATCCCGATGCAGAAGTCTGACGGTTATATCTTTTAAACCAAGATCAAGTTTGGCCATTCGTGAAACAGGATCAGGAAGCCTCTGTATTGTTTTAAAAATAAAATTAATAACAAAGATGAAACTAAAAAGATATTAAGTAACACTTAATTTTTTGTACTTTGTAAAATGATATTAGAACTTACAAAATCGGTACCAGCCATACGAACAAACCGATGAACACGACCATGTGGTTCTTCATAAACTTCATTTTCAGCATCGATAGGTGCAAGTAAAGGCTGGAAATTAAATATAACATTTATTATATTAAAAATATATAGAAGTAGCCAAATGTATACTTACCTCATCGACATCTACATCAAGAAAGTTCTTTTCAACACCGTTTTTTTCCAAAAACTTTTAAATTAAAATAATTACCAAAATATTTTGTAAATAACAAAAAACAACCAGGCTCTAATTGTAACTGACTAACAATAACGTCAATGCCAACGGTAAAACCGACTTTACCGTCAGCCGTTTCAATACTAACATGAAACGTTTTGTTGTCTATCATTATAGTGGATATTACATCAATGGATGTAGTAAAGGTTTTCGGCAGGATACATTCAGGAATGACCTATAAGAATGATAACAAAAACAATAAGAAAGTTAGTTTTAATATCACTAAAGAACAACGAAAATACTTTAAGAAAAATAAAAGTTAAAAATATCTTACATAAAAATGAGATGATGTAGGTAGCAGATATGTCCAAAAAGAGCTACGACTAACACCATCAAGGAAATATGTTACTTTGAACGTAGTACAATCTAGGGGATTGAATACAACCAAACATCCTTTGGTTAGTCGCAAATGTATGACAACATTCGACCATCCATGGAAAAAGAATAACTTTCGTTTAGATTCGCTTAAAGAAACATTAAAGATCTGGCCATCCTCAGTATGTATCATAACATTTGTAGGGGCTTTATCCACACCCCACAGTTTGCACGCAGCATCCGAAGGAATCGACTAATAAACCAAACAGTGGAACATGAATTATAATTGCAGAAAAAAAATAAACAAAAAAAAAAATAAATTGTAGTTAATGATAACAACAAAAAAAACAAAAGTAAGTCATGTAATAATTTATCAATTACCAGAATAACTTCGTCTGCTCGATTCATATGCCTACAGAAGCAGGGTTCTCTGGTACTGATTAAAAAAATACGATATTAGTAAACATTAAGATGTTATTGTTATTGTTCGAAACAAATGATAACATGACAAAAAAATACAGATTATACAAATCAAAATACATAACTTTAACCATATTTGGAAAGTATCAGAAAGACGTTAAAGGTATAGAATGTAAAAATAATGAACAAAAAACAAACATAAAAACATAGTAATAAGGAAAAGCATAAGCAATGACATGAAAATGTTGTTAACAGGAAATATAAAAAAGTTCTAAATATCAAGAGAACGTCCGTTGTCTAGGTAAAAAGTAAACCAAAGGAATTTAACAAAATAAGTAACATTTGAGTAAAAAGGAAACCATAAGCAACAAATGGACAATGAATATAAAGACAGCATCTATAAACATACAAAAACTAAATAACTAACATTTCAGTAAGACGGAAAGCAAAAGCAACAAACGATAAACGATTCAAGTTTAAATAATCTTAACATGACAGATGATATAAAATAACAGAATAACCAATAAAATGAAAACAAAAAACGATAAGATGAATATGTTTTAATAAACACATTTAACATAAAGTTATAATAAAAAACTTATAACAACAAAAAAAAAATAACATAATGATCAAAACTTTGTACAAAATTTACATACTATCAACATAATTTCAAAGATATAATACAATAAGTTAGTGAATAATAAAAACAAAAAATACATTGATGAAGAAGATCCAGCCATATTGGAAACCTACAAACACAGGTTACATAAACAAAAAAAATAAGATGATATAATATAAAAATTCAAAATAACAACAAAAAACATGCGACGGACATGTTATAATAACAATCGAAAAAAATGATTAAAAAATAGAATAAGAGAAAAAGAAATCATCCTTAACAATCGAAATCATCCATAATGTTAATATTCAAAATCAACAGATTTACCATGCCAATCGGATACAGGGTTTCTATAACATAAGAGTACTCAATAAATCAGAATGAAAAACACATATAAACAGAATAGAATGAAATAAAACGTATTATGCATCACAATAGGATTTAGGCTATTGCATAAACATCAAATTGTATAACAAAACCATAATGTTAATAAACAAACTCAACAGATCTTGAATGACAATCGGATACAGGCTTAATATAACAGAATAATACTCAATAAATCAGATTGGAAAACACATATAAACAGAATATATTCAAATAATAAACTATCATTCATAAAAATGACATACACGAATGGGGATCAAAAAGTAAATCAAATTCAGAACAAATATTAACATAATCAAATAAATTAAAACTGATTTTACATAACAATCGGGTTTAGGGTTTCGTCTGTGGAGAGATAGATTACATTAACACATGAAATATAACATATTATACATTACAATCGGAATTAGGGCTTTGAATAAACATCAAATTCTATACCAAAAAAATAATGTTAATAAACATAAACAACAGATCTGGAATGACAATCGGACTTAAGGTTTCTACAACAGAACAATAATTTTTCAAAAAGTAAATCAAATTCAGAACAAATAAAGAATGATTAAACAAAGAATTTAACAATCTAAACTTACAGATTTGGATACGGATCAACGAAGAAATTCATAAATCGATTGAAGAAAAAAGACGAAGTAGATGAAGAAGATGAAGAATGTAAATGTAAAATAATCTATATATGTAGATTGATTGAGAAAATCCATTGAAATATGGAAACCGATTGGTATTCGCGAGAATTGAAGAGAGAAGGCGGTGGAAGAATTTAGGTGTATTGAAGAGCATTGAATACCAATTGAATAGAAAGGAGAATGATGGAAATGATATTGCCGCCCATTGTGAATTATCAGCCTTTAGAGCATGTCCACATCATCAAAATGATTGGCTAAGAATAGCCCACGTGGCTAAGGATAATTCTTTTAGTATAATAGATAGATTTGCAACATTTTGTTGCATTAAAGCTTGTACATCAAGCTTTGTAGACATTTTTTTGCATTAAAGCTTGTACATCAAGCTTTGTAGATGTATTATGCATCCTATGGTTGTAACGAATGTGGGTTTACAACTTTGAGCCACAAGAAAGTACAAGTGATTATTGCGTAGGGTGCCCCATGATAATGCGTGAGTCGTAGCAAGCATAAGACCATGTGTAGTGGGGCTTGAATTTCAAGCTCCTCCCATGTGGCTCCTAGTATAGATATAATTTGTAATACTTGTATGCATTAAACTATTGTACATCATCTTTTACAATTTAACCTCACAACTTTTTCACTTTCAACTTTGGTCCTCTATACTTTTCATATTTCGCAAAATTTTCGCTTTCTATTCTAAATTTTGCGAGTTAACACGGCGCAACATTGTGTGTGGTTAAACATTTTTACGTTGTCTATTTTTTTTCGTTTGACAGGTTCATCGTAACGCGCGCGTTCTAGATCGACTTAGTTATTCTTTTATATGTTTTACGTTTAGGTTTAATTTCTTCGTATTAACACGCCGCAACTTTAGTGTTGGTGGTCGTTGGCAGTAGCGTGGCATTGGTGTTCGCCCCCGTCTCAACGCGGGGGGTGCTTAATCCTAGTTTGGTTATAAAAGGAAAAAAATACTATAATAAAGTCCAGGGCGTGCATGCATGATAACTTTATTATAGTTGAGACAACAATGTAAATTGGTTAAAGAAAAATCCGTGAAAGTGTAATTTAAAAATATGCACAAAAATTAAAATAAAGCTTCTTATTTTGATGAATTGGAAACATCGCTTTTCATATCTACAAGACCAATGGTTTAAGCATACCATTATACCCGACTTCTCCACTTATGCAAGTTCATTATTACAAGACTGTGGTTCAAGCATACCATTGTTGTCTTCGTTAGCATATAGTTTATTTTTAGCTTTTGTCAAACCTTTATGCATGAACAAAATTAATAATAATATAAGTAACTTTCTTCGGCCCGGGAAGCAATCCCGGGTAATAACCTAGTCGAATATAAACGTATTGTATTTTACGCCGAATAAAATCTACTTAAAATTTTTGTTGAAAGATACATATGTGGTTGTTGAGAGAAATTTACATCGTAAGTTAGACCAAATTAAAGATAAAAAACGTACTCATCTTGCGATGCAACGGGTTTTAAAGCCTTTTTTTCTATTTATCTTTTAAATTTTTTATGGTTGGTATGAATAGATTCTTGTTAATATTTTAGCATAATTAATATTTGATACAACGGTATTGTTTGATGTTGTATTAAAAAATGGAAAACAAAATATAAGAAGAAATTAAACAACAACACTAACTAATGATGGGTAACTAACATATTAAGATTAACGATAATAAAAATGTACAAATTTACGATGCAATTAAAAAAGAAGTCACATTATTTATCAAAGGAAAATTGGCCTGTAATAATCCCACCTAGACCTTATTGGCCATTAATAATCTCACCTCAGAATATTCCCCCCACCAGTCCCACCTTTCACTTATTTTTCCTACAATGGTCCTCCGTTAAAAAAACTTAACGGAGTTAAGCTTTTTTCCAAATTACAAACAGATTTTATAGGGCTTTTGATTAGAACGACGATACGAGTCCATTGATGTAAAACTTGCCTCGAAACGGTGCTCCAAACGATGAAAACGGCGCTTCAATTCGGGTGTTTAAATTTTCAATTAACCAATATCAAGTCACTTGGAGCACCATTTCGAAGTAAGTTTTACATCAATGGACTCGTATCATCGTTCTGATCAAAAGCCCTAAAAAATCTGTTTATAATTTGGAAAAAAGCTTAACTCCGTTAAACTTTTTTAACGGGGGACCATTGTAGGAAAAATAGGTGAAAGGTGGGACTGGTGGGGGGAATATTCTGAGGTGGGATTATTAATGGCCAATAAGGTCTAGGTGAGATTATTACAGGCCAATTCCCCTTTATCAAAACCACCTAGCTCAAAAAACCATGTGCTGTATCTTCCAAACCGTGTACAGAGCATTAGTTGAACTAAAAGCACCACCTCCATTATCACCATTACCAACACAACACCAAACCACCACCACCAACAAATGGCCATCGCCAACACAACACAACCTGCTAGCAGCCACCGCCACCTAGCCGTCGCTACCATCACTGGACCACCATCATCTCCGTTTTAACAGTTACAAAATCACGAAAAATGAATATTAGGCGACGGGAACGACCATGAACACACTCAGATATTTCTGTACTCTCTTCTCTCTCTATATCACCATCATCCCCCATCACTGCCTCCATGCCACCGTCTCTACTCTCTCTTCCAGTGAAGGTTTCTCTCTCTACAAATAAGAGATTTAAAAATAAGAAAATGGGTTCAAAGGTTGAAGGTTCTGTGCAAAAAGCTTGAAGGAGTTATAGTAGATATACTCTATATCATCCATATACTCCTTTTTACCGTGTTTATGAAAAGGAAAAAACACTGAAACAAAGGGAAATAGTATAATTTCCAAGTAAGGGTAAAACTGTAATTTTGGTTCGTGCACTGTAGCACCGACCTTCTTCTTTAATATTATATAAATTTACCTATTTATATCTTTGTTTCATGTGTTTTCGGAGTTAAGGATCGTAATGGGAAATGTTTATGTAATTCCAACTCCATACATAATTATTAGAGAAAATCCGTTGAGTTTCAATCGGGTAATTACCAATTGGGTATCTGGTATACAATTAGGTTTTGGGTAAACACATAAGCTTCTTAAAGTTACCCATTGGGTATACTCGACCCAAACCCATCGGTATTTATCGGGTAACTATTAATCAATTACACTTAGCATAATCACTACAAAATTGTCTCAAGTGACCACAATGTATATATAATCTATACTATATTATAATGTATGAGGGAGATGCATTTTAATATACCTCAAAAATAAAAAAATTTTCCCCTTTTAATTTACAAATACACTTCTCGAATGAGGGTAAATTGTTCTTTTAAACAGTAATTATATTTTAGCCCCTCATCTTATTACACTTACATCCCTAAGTTTTCAAATAATTATGGGTAATTAGTTACACTTTTCTCCCCCCACAACAAACTTATAATTCTTAAACGTATTCTTGGCAAATCTTATAAACTATAATGTTCTAAAAAAATCCAAAAGTACCGTGACGACCTACTCATTTTTGTCGACGTTTTGATAGTTGTTTTGGTCAGTATTGACGTATGGATTAAAATGTACAAGTAGATGATGCCTTAATGTACAACTGATTAAATCCCAACGTACTTGGTCATTATCGCAGAATGTTTAATAGCTACAGAATGTCAAGTGATTAAACCCTCATCTTTAACAAAATTGTTAGTAGTTACACTTTATTCCTTATAAAAAACTAACCCCACCCCCCCCCCCCCCCCCCATGATTTTTTTGAAGGGTCACAACTTTTTGGTACGTTAATATATATATATATATATATTTTAAATTACATCATATAAACAAGTATTTTATTCTCTTCAATTTGAGTATAGTATTGCTATAGTTTTTTTAATTAAAAATGATATGTTACATGATTAACATTGTCTAAGGATGAGTAATAACTGAATCGTTAATCAAAACCGAACCAAAATCAACCAAAAATTGAGTTAACTGAAAACGGTTATCGTTTTTTGTACCCTCATTTAACAAAAATTAACTGAAACGAACCATTCATATTTTCATATATTTCTAGGTTTTATACCTTCAGTTCATGTATTTCATATTTATACCCCCATTTTATGTATTTATACTTCCATTTCATGTACCTATACATCCATTACATGTATTTCTAATAAAAAGTTTTAGCCCAAGTTTGGTTTTAACTATTAACCGAAATTAAATGAATCAAACAAGGAACCATCAATTTAACTGAATAAACCAAATCGATTAACTGAAAACGAATTGGTTAATAAAATAGACTAATCGATGACCTTGATTTCGGTTGAGGATAATAATCTAACCAACCGAACAATGCACACCGTGGCAATGTCTGTGTTTCTCGTCGAATCGCATGCGCACCTATTGGTTATTAACCAAAACCGGTTATCGGTGAGCAATAACTAAATCATTAACCTAAACCAAACCGAAAACAGATGAAACCAAACCGAAATCAATCAAAAACTGAATTAACTGAAAATTGAAAACCGAATTAACGAAAAACCGGTTATCATTTTTTTGTACTCTCATTTAACCAAAATTAGCTAAACCGAATAGAATCATTCATATTTCATATATTTTTAGCTTTTACACATTCAGTTCATATATTTCATATGTTATATCTTCATTTCGTTTATTTATACTTTCATATCATATATTTATACCTCAAGTTCATATATTTCTAAGCAAAAGTTTTAGCCCAAATTTAGATTTTGCTGTTAACTGAAATTATGAATAAACCGAAAACCGTAAATCTAACCGAATAAACCAAAGTGATTAACCGAAAACCGATTGGTTAATAAAGTAGACTAACCGATAACTTTGCTTTCGCCTTCGGTTGAGGATAATAACCGAACCGACCGAACCATACACAACACAATGAAATGGATTACCTGATTACTCCGCTTTTTATGTATATCTATCACATTAGTGCTACAATAGATATTATACAAATAAGAAAACTAAAAAAAAAGAGTATCGCTATGCGATGTGTCGCACCAGCCGCGTCGTGCGAGTATTCTGCTAGTACTTATATAAAAGAAATACCCAATTTCATAGATGATAACAATAGTGTATGCCAATATCTGATGATCCTTAGCAAAGATTACAATCTAGATATCATAAAAGGTTACAACAAAAAAGTGTATTCCTTTGGGTTGATGATTTCAATTTCCTTAATAACAAAAGATGATATATTACATATTTAAAAAATAAAAAATAAAAAATAAAAAATAAAAAATAAAATAGTTATTTAGAGTTTATATTCGGGTATCGGGGGTCCGGGTAAACATGTATATCACAAAATTCCATTCCCGTCCCTAACCCGCAAAAAAAAAAAAGATAATCGCATACCCGGTCTCATGCCGGATTATCGACCCCATCCTATCCCAAGTGTTTCGAGTTTACCCATCAGGTTTGGGCTCTATTTCCATCCCTACATGGAGGAATTCGATATCTTCATTCTATGGATACCATCCTTATATAGATAATGATGTGGGCAAGTGTAACAGCCCAGCATAACCGCACCATGATATTGTCCGCTTTGACAGCCAACACTCCCTTAGCGCCCGCCTCTCACGGTTTTCAAAACGCATCATGATGGTGAATGTATCAAGCCCCTTATAAGGTAGCCTTCGTTATCCATCACAACCAATGTGGGATGTCACAATCCACCCCCCTAACGGGGCCTAGCGTCCTTGCTGGCACACCAGACCGGTCCTTGCCTCTGTTACCATCTGTAACAGCCCAGCGTAACCGCACCATGATATTGTCCGCTTTGGCAGCCATCACGCCCTCAGCGCCCGCCCCTCACGGTTTTAAAACGGGTCATGATGGTGAAGGTATCAAGCCCCTTATAAGGAATCCTTCATTCCCCTTCACAACCAATGTGGGATGTTACAGTAAGTGTCATGTGGACATTCATAGGTCCGGACTATGATGTGGGTAACCAAAGAGAAAGCGTAGACCAGAGCTCTCAAGTTACTGACTCCGGGATTTAAGCTTGTAGTCCATCAACTTTGGAAAGTGAGGTTTGCAAGGTCGGCTCATATGTCTACAACTTCATTTGCTTGCTAGAGTTTGAGTTTAGTTAGGGTTAGAGGCCAAGAACATGACAGTTCAAGCAACATGTCTGGTGATTTTAATGGTTTGAAAGCTTTAATTTGAAAGAATTTGAAAGAATTTTTTTTAAAACGAAATATGAGATTGATATGATTAACATGGAAGACGAGTATGTTGATCCGAAATAATGGAAAAGGAAGACTAACACCACCAATCATCATCACTATGAGGTTAATAAGTTAGCACGGTTCTTGATATGCATATTTAAGAGCATGGACGTTTTAATGAGGCAACCACTGAGTTGCTTAAATGTGTGAGTTCTTTGAGTCTGTGTCGTAATTTTAGTGCCTTAAATATAGCAAACTTGCTAAAGTTGGCCGATATGTATTCGTATGATTTTAATTTGATGAAAAGACAAACTTAAGTATGAACTTGGCCACTACATTGTTAATGTGAAAGAAGATGCACAGTTTGCCAACATGAATGGGCTAAGTGATCTTGCCTAAAGGAAGGTAGAAACTAAAAACATATTGATTATCCAATCGTTTACTAAATTTATCACTAGTCATATCGGTTGCAACAACTAGTGTGGAAAGAAAGTTTTTTCAATGAAGCATGTGAAGACGTCGTTATGCAATATGATGGGTGATACATACATGAACGATTATTGCATTTGTTATATTCAAAGAGAGTTATTCCAATAAGTTTCGGTTGAAGATGTAATGCAATGTTTTCAAAAGATAAAAACTCAAAGGGAACAACTATAAGTAGTTTTTTTTTTAATTCGTAAAAACTATTAAATTTATATTATGTGTTTTTCTAGTTTCTAGTGACAAGTTTTTTAGAGTAAAGTATAAAAATCGTCGTTTGTGTTTATACCAAATTTCAAAGATTATCCTTTTCTTTAAAATTGATGTGATTTGTGCTTATGTTTACAACTCTTGAACGTTACGTCGTTTGGCCTTAACCCGGTTAATTGTTTTTCATTAAATCTGGTCACACAAGGTTAGTTTAGTCTTTTTACCCATTTATTTAAAAGTATTTTAATAAACAAATTAAAAAACTTAATGTGCATATGTATACATAACTACCACCATCCACCACCACCACTGACCCCACCCACACCACCTGCCACCGCCCTGACCTGCGATCATCGTCCATTGTCACACAAAGCATATTTTAATCCAAATTAGCCGAAAACCATATCTATAAAAAGCATTCAAGTCGTAAGATTTTGAGTGAGAAAACAACCCTGTATTCTAGCATCTGTTAACCAAATCTAATCAAACATAGTCAATCGATTAAATCACATTTTGAGAAACTAACACATAAGTTAAGATGAGAGATGACGCAGTCACACACACCAAATCCAACTCTCGTCGTCATTCGCCGACCAAGACAAACTCGCCGTCATTTGCATATCTGAACGAAACCCCGAAGCCGTCTTGAAGCAATCGGCTGGACTCCTCAACACCACCTGAAAGTGGCAACATCATAGGAGTGGTTGGGCTAGCTCTGTTGGCCCAAGATTTGTTACCGGCGGTGTTGGTCACCGATGGTGGTGGTCGTCGGAGATCTTGGTTGCCAGAGAGAGGGGGAGAGAAAGGATACATTTTAATTATATATATGTATATACATTGAAATTAAGGACACTCAAATCGTAGCAGTTTTCATAGGGCAGGAACTCAGGTAACAAAATTTTCATTTGGGGCACTCAAGTTGACATTGACCTATAAGCATAGGGATACAAATTGCAGTTTACTCTGGTTTTTTTAAACTTCTTTTATTATAGTTATTAAAGAATTTAAATAGCTAGGTAAAAGAAAATGATACCCTCATGTGCTGCTCATAATCTGATTTAATGAGATAAATAGACGCCTGTTAGCTAAAATGACGTAACATGTAAGATTTGTAAACATAAAGTATAAGTCCTGTCAATTTTAAGGTCAAAGGAGAATTTTTGAAATTTAGTATAATCAAAAAGGATAATTTTGTAATTTTCTCTCTTTTTTATTATTGTATCGTTTTTAATTATGTGATGAACCTTATCCGATCTAAACCGTCGAACCCAATAAAAACTTTTTATGTCCAATTCTATGAAATTGAAATATCTAAAAATAGTGACATCATTGGAAAAAAATCCTAAGCAATCCTATATCCGTCACTGGTTATCACAAGTGGCCAGGGGCGAAGTATATTGGGTGCTCGGGGGTGCACCCGTCCACCCCAACGTTTCGGTTAGAAGTGTATAAGTTTCGATTTTTCGTTTGAAAATTTTAAAATTATATAGGATCGCCCCCGATTATTTTTCCTGAATTGTATATCCAAAATATTTATAAACTTTGTATCTAAATGATGGGTAGTTTGGTAAATATACACTTTGTTATATTTGGAACTATTATTATTTGACCCGACTTGAATCAAATAGCTAACCCAACCCAACCCGACCCGAAACATAACGATAGGAAAAATTTTTTTTGGGTCCCATCACTTTACGCCCCCTCGAAACTTTTGGTCAAGCTTCGCCACTGCAAGTGGCACAACTAGTCTAAACACTCTTTACACCCATATTAAACCCACATATGTTTTTAGCAGCAAATAGAACCAATTTTATTTAAATAAATCATGTTCTATCTGTCTTTAAATACTAGAGGGATTGGGTCAGATGGCAAAGTGTCTTGGGTGAAGGGTATGTTGGGTAAATATAAGGTTGATTTTCTGGCGATACAAGAATCTATGTTGACGGATGGCAATTCGTTCGACTTCTCCAAGCTTTGGGGTCATGGGGTTTTTGATATGGATATGGTTGGTTCTATGGGTAAATCTGGAGGTATAGTTAGCATGTGGAATCCTAAAAAGTTTAAGAAGGTGTCTTCGGTTCATGAGCGGTATTTCTTAATAACGACAGGCGAGTTAGTTGAGGATGGGTCGGTGATAAATATTGTCAACATTTACGCGCCTCAAAAGGCGGTGGAAAAAAGAGGTTTATGGAATCAACTTAAAAGTATTATGTAGGGGGGTACGGGTATGTGGATTTTCCATGGAGATTTTAATCAGTGAGATGGAAGGAAGAGAGGAAAAACTCAAAATTTAACATTGGGATGGCTAAGGATTTTAATGAATTTATTAACGATGCTAGTTTGCAGGAATTCAAGATGAGTGGGAATAGATATACTTATTTGGCAGGTACTGGGAATGAGGTGAAGATGAGCAAGATTGACCGGATTCTGGTTTGTCAGGATTTCTTTGTCCGATGGGCGAGTGCTTCTTTAAGGGCGCTTCCAAAGGAGTTGTTCGATCATTGCCCGCTTCTGCTGACTATGGTGGATTCTAACTTTGGAGCAAAACCTTTCAAATGGTTTAACTCCTGGTTGGATATGGAAGGTTGTGAAGAGGTGGTGATTGAGGCTATGCAGAAACATGTCTTTGATGGTCCTTCAGATGTTAGAATCCAGAAAAGATTGTTTGATGTTAGAGTGGCGATAAGGGGTTGGTGGAAGGAGGTTCAATATAAAGAAGGGGAAGCTTTAGCTTTGCTGAAGAGAGATATTGCGAGTCTGGAGCAGAGGATGGAAGATAGTAACTTGGAGGAGGAGGAGTTGTGGATTTGGGAAGAGAGTAAAAAATAGGTTGAGAAATTGTTAATTTTTCATAATACAGACTTGCATCAGAAATCTCGGGTTAAATGGGCTTCGATGGGGGATGATAATTCCGCTTTTTTCCATCGGTGCATGAATGGGTGGAAGGCGGAAAATTCTATTCCGGGTTTGTTAGTAGATGGTAAATGGGTATCTAAACCTTCTTTGGTGAAAAAGGAGGTTTTTCGGTTTTATAGAAATCACTTTCATGAGGATTATGCGAGTAGGCCAGTGTTATTTTGTGATAATCTTAAACATGTGCCAAGTGAACGAATTGCTGATCTTGTGGCTCCATTTACAAAGGAAGAAATCAAGGAGGCGGTGTTTGATTGTGGTGCTGACAGGGCGCCTGGCCCAGATGGTTTTAATTTCAGGTTCATAAAACAGTTCTGGAGGTTTCTGGAGGATGATTTCTTGAAGATGTTTGAAGACTTCCATGAATCAAGAATGATTAGTAAGGAATGTAGTACCTCATTTATCACTTTGATTGCGAAAACAAAGACTCCGGTTGGTCTGAAAGATTACAGACCTATTACTTTAATTGGGGTTATTAGTAAATCCATATCTAAAGTGATCGCTGGCAGAATTAAAAAGGTTATTGGGGATGTTATTTTAGAGTCTTAGTCAGCTTTTCTCAAAGAGCTTATTGGATGGATAAAAAAGTATGGTAAGGAAGCTTTTCTAATGAAGATCGACTTTGAGAAGGCTTATGATAATGTGAGTTGGGATTTTTTGTTGTCAATATTGGATCAAATGGGATTTCCTGTGAAGTGGCGAATCTGGGTTAAGGGTATTCTTCAGTCGGCGAGATCTGCGGTATTAGTAAATGGTTCTCCCATGTTTGAGTTTCAGTGTCAAAAGGGACTCAGACAAGGCGATCCATTATCTCCTTTCTTATTTCTTATTGTGATGGAGGCGTTATCGAGCATGATTACTAGAGCGTGTAGGTTAGGTGAATTGGAAGGTATTTCTTTGTCTAACGAGGGACCGACGGTTTCTCATATGTTATATGCTTATGATGCTCTGATTATGGGGGTCTGGAGTAAAGAAAATGTTGTTAAAACTAACCGGTTGCTACGGGTTTTCTACCTGTGTTCGGGGCTAAGGATAAATATTCACAAATTGCTAATCTTTGGCTTGGGTGTTAATGAAGATTTAGTGGGGGATATGGCCGCTATTGTGGGATGTAAGGTTAGTGTGCTTCCTTTTGAGTACCTTGGTATAAAAGTGGGGGTGAATTTGAAACGGATTTCTCATTGTGTAAAATATCGGGATCCAATTCATAACCAATATTTTATAAAAAAATCATTTACCGGATTGTAATCAGATTCGTCACTTTCTGACTGCAGTCTACCGAATAATTTATTTAAAATTCATCCTAAATCCGATTGATGAAATTCCAGGGGGAGAATTACAACGACAACAGTGGTCATATACAGTACAAATTTCATGAGCTAATTCTACACAGATTTCAAATTATGACGAAAAACATAACACACATTTCCTGCAGTAAAAACGCAGCTTTTGCTGCTGTACAAAACAGACCTTTAAAAATAGTAAACGACCTCGAAAAAATATGATTCCAGTGCCATTTGAATCGTTTTTCGAAAACATATAATTTAGAGTTCAGAAAATAGATTTTTCGATTTGTAACGGTCCGTTTACAGCTAACTGAAGTTGGCTGTAAATGTTACTCAGCATGCTGTTAATCGCTTAAATGTTACTAAAACATGCAAGCAAATATCCTAAACAAGTGTTTATCAAGAAATCAAACTCAAAACTCATACACCCATATGTACGGTTTATATACACCCATATACATCACCATTTTTATTTGTATCAAGACCCATTTCTTTTTAGATTTCAAGTTTGTGAAAATTCCAAGATTCAAGAGAAACTTCAAATCATCAAGAACAACCAAGAATCAAGAGCATGATTTAAACATAAACTTTATACCTTCAAGATTCAAGTAAGTTTTTGGATGAGATTTTGATGATATGGAGCTTGAAATCACTTGAAAGCACCTTGGAAACTCCTTTAGATCTTCACACCAACTTGAATCTAGCTTGGAATGGAGCTTGATCTTCAAGAACAAAGTTGCAAGGTTGAAGATGGGAGTGGTGATGGTGGTTACGGTTGGGAGAGAGAGAGGAAGGGAGAGGTTGAGTGAAGTGAAGTATAGTGGTGTATTTATAGGACAAAATCTAAGTTAAATCTTTGAAGATCACAAAATATCAAAAAGGATCCAAGGGAAATCCAAGAGATATCATGAAGGATTTTGCAAGATATTGTAAGGATTTTGGTGGGATCCTCTTATGGTGACCGTAAATATCATATGGGGGGGGTGGTAAGTGTAAATTTGAATGGTAAAATAGATAAAAACAGGTATTTACTGGATACCGGGTATTTTATCTAGTGTTTAAATCCCGGTTTATGGCGTTCTAAATTATTTTTATTATTCTATAAAAATAAACTCGCCAAAATATTACTGAAATAAATTTCAGTTGCCGAGACTGGCTGCGTTGTCCGCGTTTCGCAGTATAAGTATTGTGTTGCGCTGTAACACGCGGTACGCGCTTAAACTTGAAAAATAACGTGTTTAAGCGTTTTAATTTATTTTTCAACACGAACCTGATTAAAATAAAATTTTAATCATAACAGAATATTTTTAGGGTTTAAATATTATCCGGGCGGTCACCAACGTTCGTTTCGCAGTTTTGTCGTAAATAGTTCTAAAGTTCGAATAAACATGTTTTTGCCATACCGAATCCTTCGAAACTTATTTCTAAGTTATGTAAAAGGAATTTAGGGTATGTTTAGCCTATGTCACTATTCCGGAGTGTTTGTTGCATTAAACTGGTTATATTTACGCATCAGATCGCGTATAACCTTCCAGAAAGCGATTTAAAGCTCGAAATCGAACAAGAATTGATATGTGCAAATGATACACATATTTATACAAATCCCAAGTATGAAATACAATATTTCATTGGTTTGGTATTTGTTTGATGGTTGAAGTGACACAGGTGTCACAGCTCGTTCATTAACTTGAATTAATGCATTTAAAGTACACCAGAAATCCAATCGTGGACTTCCATTGGTACTCAAAACATCCCAAGAATCTAACTATGAAGATAGGAAGATTTTATAAGGATTTGGCTTTGTCTTGGTCGTATCGTAACATTCGTATTAGAGCACGCAATGAATCCACTTAAGGACTCATGAAAGTACCTTTAGATATCAATCAAAGATTTGAAATGGTATTTCAAGTATCTGTTTGAGAATTTGTAACTTGTACCTTGTACTTTGTTTCTTAAAAGAAACGAGTACTTAGGATTTTTGGGGAGATCACGAGTGATCATAAAATGAAAGAATCACACGAGTAGTTTGTTTTGTAAGGAACATGGTTCCTTGGTGTCGGCATAGTAGGGTTGTACACACACAATCGTATCAGTTTCGTAAAATAAAATTGAAACAACAAATTTTATTTATGTATCAACTGAGTCGATTCAAACATCCAAAAGATAACATACAAGGAAAAACAAAAGACTAATTGTTCACTGCTACATTGTCGTTCGCGTTTGCCTCGTTTATGTTAAACACTCGTCCACGTGCTGGATTCGCGTTAACAAGTCTTGGGCAATTGTTGCGGTAGTGAGTAAGGTCACCACAGTTATAACACGACCCAGGAGGGAACTGTGCTTGAGCAATAGCAGGATTTGCAGCAGCTTGGTTAGCATAACGGCAGGTATTGACCAAATGTCCCAATCGCCCACAGTGGGTACATTTGTGACACTGTACTTGCTCCAGATAATGACGGTTGCATTTGTTACACAAAGGTGCGGTACCAACATAGTTTTTCTTTGTACGAGGTTGTGCTGGCTGATTTGGTGCAACCTGGTTGTTCTGAGCAGTTATTGCGCAGTTTTGTGAAGCCTTGCGCTTCTTCTTCTTGGATGTCTCGGCCTGTCTATCCTTTGGTTCTTCTTGTGCAGACTTGTCAGATGGTTTCGGGTCGCCCTTTCTAAAAAACTTACCTTTCCTGATCTGGGATTCAGTCAGGGTAGCAGACAATTCAATGGCCTGTCTGACGGTAGTAGGGTTGCTGCCAGTAACGATATCCTGAACTAAGTCAGGAAGACCATCAATGTACTTTTCAATCTCCTTCTCCACAGGCGTAACCATAGCAGGACATAACAGGCTCAGCTCCTCATAACGATCAGATTAGGCTCGATGTTCACCACTGTCTTGCTTTAAATCGTCGAATTCTCTTTCCAACGCTCTAGGCTCATGACGAGGACAGAACTCCTTCAACATTAGAGCTCGAAGCTCCTCCCAAGTTTGAGCTAGTGACACATCGGCACCCCTATCACGCATCACCCCGTTCCACCATATAAGAGCACGCTTCTCAAACACACTGGATGCAAACTCAACCTTACGCTCATTTGAACATTGCACATGCCTGAATGTCCTCTCTAAACTTTCAAACCATTGCAGGAGCGCGGTTGCTCCTTGAGTCCCAGAAAACTTCAAAGGTTTAGCAGAGTTGAATGTCTTAAAGTTGCACGGAACAGGTGCGTTGTTGTTGTTGTTTGCTTGGTTTAACTGGGTAACTAGGTTCGGGAGTACAACAGCGATTTGCTGAGTGATCAAGGCTGCCATTGCGGCGTCTTGAGTTTGATCACGTCGAGGAGGCATCTAAAAGAAAAGGGAACACAAGGAAATGTGTGAGATTGACATAGAACCATCAAAAGGAGTACTGAAAACATCGACAAAATGAAGGAAGGTGGTCATTTGTTTGTTACTTAAAACAAACAAACAACACAGTGACTAATCAAAGTAAATAGGTCTACATAATGCATAATGAAGACATGCTTTAGCCTATAAGTGGACACTCACCCCAAGAGTTCCCAGGTAAGAGTGACTGGTCCGATTATGTGGATTTGTACGAACACTCTAGCCTTAGACAGAAAACTCAGGGTACAGGCACCCACCCTTCCGGATTGCACGTGTTCACATTATTAATACTTAAACTTTGATGAGATTTGAAAATTTTAAAGGCGTAAAGCCTAAAAACTAATTATCTAAGGATAGATGATTGATTTTCAAATGAAATTGAGATTTGTGTACTTGTTTTGGTAATCACCTAAGGATAGGTGATAGTATTGTTTTAAGATCTAAACACAAGGTAACTTGTGTTAGGGTCCTAGGAAGGTTATAGTCTAGGTCAAAATTTTACTAATAACCTAATTCCCTATAACCATGAGCTCTGATACCAACTCTTCTGTCACACCCCGACCACCTAAAACAACAAATCATGGCGGAAACGTCGGGGAGTGTTGTAACAGAATCATTGTTTCACAACACATGGAATTTAGAATATTGTTTTATTACATAAAAGTTACATTGTCTTGGAATATGATCAACAAACAGTACAATTGCCGTTCATGTTTTTATAATTACTAAGGCCCATGTCCATCCTATGTAAAGCAATCAACAGTCGTCACGAAATAAACCTGAAACATATGTGAAAGTAAATACGTCAGCATAAAAATGCCTGTGAGTAACATAAGTTTTGTGAATTAGATTCATGGCTTTGGATCATATAAGAAAAGATTATATGTTTATAAAAGTAGCCATGAATCCTTGATAAAAGTTTGGTTTCTAGAACACTTTGCATTGATATAAAAGTTGTAGTATACATAAAAATATACCTTGGTTTTAAGAAAGTCGGATAAGTAATATATTAAAATATATTTTAGTTTCAAAACAGTTAAACAGATAGTATATCAAATATACTTTAGTTGTTAAAATAATAGTTTTCGGTAGTATATCATAAGTATATTTTGGTTTGGTAAGTAACATATCAACTATGTTTTAGTAAATAACAAAATATATGTTGGATTTGTACATAGTATATCAAATTATACTTTAGTAAATAATAGCATATCAAATTATGCTTTAGCAAACAGTATCACGTTGGTAGTATATTGAAATATACCATAAATCGCGATTTAGCAATACATTCAAACCTTAGTGCATCAAACTACACTTTAGAGACTATAGAAATACCACAAAGGCAAATTCTATTTGGATAAAATTTGGTTTCTGACATTCCATACAACAGGAATGGGGTGTCTGGTCCTATAGCGCTATATCGTACTACCAATCGGCTTGATTATTGTTAATGAATGTATAAATAACAGTATAAATAAACCATTAGTTCTAACAAACCTTGGAAATCAGTCGTTTAAACCATAGATAATAGTTCAATTTGTCAAAAGATAGTACTTATGTATGTGAAATCATATAGTCGAAATCATGAAAATAATGAATAGGCACATATGAATCACCCCAAAACATTTGAAAATGTAAAAGAGGGGACTATGTACTCACCTTTGGGTGCGTTTTTAAGTGTTAACACAATCCCTCAAATTGTTTATTCGTCCTAAATTAAGTAAGAACGATTTAATAATCAAAACTCACAAAAATACATAAGTTTCTCCGATACTTAGAATTTTCACATAACTTTGAGATCTTCTCGAAAAGTTATTATTTTTTATTATATTGGTGTATTTATGTATATATGAGTTCATATACATATTTTAAGAACTTTGCGACTTGAACGATTTTATTGGTGACTCTCATCATGTTATAAGCAATATAACTACGATTTGCGCGTCGTAATATATATACTCAAACGTAACATACTAATAATAGCGTAATACACATAATCTTGTCAAGTATTAACATGTCATCATACACATATTATAAAACACATAACACATTGTAACACATAAAATTTACCCATGAACAACCTATTCTAGTGTACATTGAAAAACACTTATTTTAGCGATTCGGTAACATTTTTGGGCGTCGGAACTCACGTATGACTAACCAAACACCAAGTAAACTTAATATAAGTTAAAATACTTATTTTATATCAAAAATATCAGTTTACTTACTGATCTAAAACAGTTTTATAAAAATCCTCCGAAAAGCCGATTTTTAACCGTTTTACCGCATAGTTTTGCATCAAACGTTACCCTAACCATCCCAAATCGAAACAACTTGATATTTTAACATAACCCATATTATTTACTGAATAAAATAGTGGTTATACTCATGATAGTGCAGGTCTCACATATAGCACATAAATCATGCAAATTTCACATATTTTACCACTTTTTAAGCTATATGTACAACATGCAAAGCTATCAAACCTATGTCAAAGTTTTATGCCATTATAATATACCAAATAATGTTATGTTATTTTTAGTGTTTATAACCTGTTCTAAAACATTTTTGTCATACAATCATTTTTTTTTATCATTTCTTGAGCTTTAAATCCACATGTATTCTCATGTACAAGTGTCTAAAGCACACTATCATATCAACATCATTTTATATGAATCTAAATGCAACAAATATGCAACTTATTCATGTTTATTTGCTGATGTATTTGAACATTTATCATATCATGCATATATCATCAAAACCCTTGCATTTTAACTATCACTCAAAACTGGACTGTTTTCGGGAATTTTAATAAAATAGTTAACTTACTCCAAAAATTCCCAAATTTTTACAGAATGTTTTAAACAATCCAAATATTATTTTGTAAAATATCGGGATCCAATTCATTACCAATATTTTATAAAAAATCATTTACCGGATTGTAATCAGATTCGTCACTTTCTGACTGCAGTCTACCGAATAATTTATTTAAAATTCATCCTAAATCCGATTGATGAAATTCCAGTGGGAGAATTACAAAGACAATAGTGGTCATCTACAATACAAATTTCATGAGCTAATTCTACACAGATTTCAAGTTATGACGAAAAACATAACACACATTTTTTGCAGTAAAAACGCAGCTTTTGCTGCTGTACAAAACGGACCTTTAAAAATAGTAAACAACCTAGAAAAAATATGATTCCAGTGCCATTTGAATCGTTTTTCGAAAACATATAATTTAGAGTTCAGAAAATAGATTTTTCGATTTGTAACGGTCCGTTTACAGCTAACTGAAGTTGGCTGTAAATGTTACTCAGCATGCTGTTAATCGCTTAAATGTTACTAAAACATGCAAGCAAATATCCTAAACAAGTGTTTATCAAGAAATCAAACTCAAAACTCATACACCCATATGTACGGTTTATATACACCCATATACATCACCATTTTTATTTGTATCAAGACCCATTTCTTTTTAGATTTCAAGTTTGTGAAAATTCCAAGATTCAAGAGAAACTTCAAATCATCAAGAACAACCAAGAATCAAGAGCATGATTTAAACATAAACTTTATACCTTCAAGATTCAAGTAAGTTTTTGGATGAGATTTTGATGATATGGAGCTTGAAATCACTTGAAAGCACCTTGGAAACTCCTTTAGATCTTCACACCAACTTGAATCTAGCTTGGAATGGAGCTTGATCTTCAAGAACAAAGTTGCAAGGTTGAAGATGGGAGTGGTGATGGTGGTTACGGTTGGGAGAGAGAGAGGAAGGGCCGTATAACCTTATACGGCCCGTATCAACCATGTTAGAATAAGATGATACTGTGGTCGTATATATATTATACGACGATTTTATACGGCTCGTATATATCTATACGACCCGTATACAATGATTTTCATTTATTTTATTGTTTACTACTATTTGACGCGACGTATTATTACTCGATTCACGTGTGATTAGACGTAAGATTCTCCGATTCGATGTTATATTCCTCGAATCTCGTGCGAGTTATGTGATTAGACGTTAGATTCCTCGATATTCGTGCGAGTTATTTGATTCGATGTTAGATTCCTCGATTCGTGTGTTAATCATTTGAAACGATGTAATATTCCGTAAAATTCTCTATATAAACGACACTAATTTCATTCAACTTCTATTCGTTTCTTCTATTTTTCTCTGTATTCAAATTATTTACGCTATAATGTCTGGTTGGGGTGACTTTTTTAATGTGTTTGATAATGAGGCGAATCAGGGGAGTTATGATAACAATGAAGATAACAAAGCGGGCGTGTTTGATCTGAATGCTCCGTTCGATCCCATTCTTGCGTCTGATGCAGGTCAGGATAATTGGGGTTTGGATGCCTTTCAGCCTAATTATGCTGGTTATTATCCATCGCAACACCCGGTTAATTTTGAAGCCCCTCCTGTTAGTGTTGGACCGCCGACTGATAGTTCTCATTCTCCTCTCATAAGTTGTGGACCGCCCGAGGGTCCAAATGCTGAACATGAACGTAGTGAGTTTCAAAACAAGCAGGTATAACATTTAATTATACGTTTATTTGTTGTACTTTAACTATTTTAGTGTTTTTACGTTTGATGTTGTTTTTATTAAAATCTTAGATTAGGGTTGCTCAACGGGTCGTGTTCGCGGGTTGGTGGGTTCAACCCGACCTGAGCCTGAAAATTTTACACAAACTCGAACCCGACCCGAACCCGAAAATCGTATCATACATAATAACCCGAACACGACCCGAAGTTTCATGGGTTGACCCGAACACGACCCATTAAACCCGAATTTTTTTATTTTTTTTCTGAAATTAATATATTAAAGTTAAAATTTACTTAAAAAACACAAATATATATATAATAATATCATATTTAAGTTATAAAATCTATGTTAATTTCTCTTTTTAACTTATAATCATGGCATAAAAATACGTATCCCATTTAATTTATGACGTAAAATATATTTAAAAAAAATATAATATAGTATAAATGTGTAACGGGTCAACCCGCCATCCCGACCATGTTGACCCGAACCCGACCCGTTAACCAAAACGGGTTCGCAGGTTCAACCTGAAACTGACCCGAACCCGTTTATACTAAAACTTAACCGATGGGTTAATCATTTGAGTTAATCATTAATTGACACTGTTGGATCATTGTGCGACCTAAACGAGTCGTTCAGAAGAGTTTATAATCTATATCAAAGGCGGAATCAATGATACGAACTTGATTACTGCTTGATTCTTCCTAATTATCTTCTTTTTATTGATTTCAAGGCTTTACAGATCAGTTGACAAACGGACAGCAGCTCGGCTCTGAAATCTCGATCATCACAAATGAATCAGCAACTCAGCTATTTATAGAGTGGGCATTTCGTACGAAACCAACACAACTCATTTCATGCGAAATAGCTTTGTACCATTTCGTACAAAATGACTTGTTCATTTCGTGTGAAATTACCCGTTTACATGCAAACCCTAATTCTAATCCTGCTGAGCACTGGTTTATCCTATCTAGACATTAGACTTGATAAAGATGAAGTTAACAGACATTTATGCACCAACCGACTCCCCCTTGGATGTTGACGAAGTCTTTGGCATCGAGTCTTCAGTCTTTTCTTTCTTTCCAAAATGTTTTGACACTATAAGCATCCTTCAAACTCTATCAACATCAGCAGCTAGCACTCAAACTTGACTTTAACAAACTTCACGCTCCCTTTGAATGTTGATCCAGAAACTGTTAGACTCCCCCTCTCAATAAGCTGGGATAGAATTCTGGTTCAAACTTTGTTAAGACTTAGCCATGGGGATCTCGCTTTGCTGCTTTCACAAGATCAAACATGTTCCCTGCTACTCAGAAATTTGACATTACAATGTATTCTCCTTTTTGACTACATTTGATGTTTTTTACAAGTTAATGACCCTAGGCACTTAATTTGTCTACCAAGTCTAACTTAATGACCTTGGTTGATCTAAAACGAAGCAAAACTGACTTTTATTCAACATAGTTCAAAACATTTTTCTGAAAATCACAAGTTTCAACTTAATGAACTTGTTTTGACTTTTCATTTTACTCCAGTTTAGCATGATAAGCTCCCAACTCTTCTGTCCAGCTCAGAAACTTCTTGCATCTTCTTCAAACTGCGAATCTGAAGATCAGCTTTCCACTTTGGTTTGTCGGAACAATAAAGCAGAAATGTAAAATCTTTTTGGATTTTGAATAAAGTTTCTAAACTAGAATGCTAAACAGAAATGAAATGCAGTAAATGTAAACTATTTACAAACATATTTTTGGTGAGCGTGTTAGGGAATCATATCTGCTTTCGACAAGTCACAAGTACCGATAAGCTTTGATTTCATACTCAGAATTAAACAATTCGCTTAGATTGTCGATATACTGATCCACTTAAGTTCTCACACAAATTTCAATCTGTCCAGGATACGAATTAGGTGAATTAAGAACTTAAACTCATTCATGTGTCCCACCTCTTGAATATACTCCCGTATCCAGGTCCCAATATTCAGTCTTACAGGTGAGTATACCGAGATGATATCTGTAAAGGGTTAAATGCGAGGGCCATGAGAGCTCAGGCTATTGCTTCCGCAAAATCAGAGAGATGATGGCTTCGACTTTAGGTGTGTTCCCTTTAGAGAATCTTTTCTTCAACAGCACATGATTAGCATTTTGCAATGTTTCATCATTTTTTATGCTGAGGGTGATGCTATTATTTCAAGCAAGCGAAAAGTATTATACGGGGACAAGGCCATTGCTTCCGCAAAATCAGAAGTCCCGGGATAATACCCCAGATATCACTAAGCATAAAGACCTAGTATCTCAGAAAGAAGGATCTTTCAAACAAGATTTTAGGGGTTACCTATATATCCAAGTAATGTTCCCCACAAAAGAAGCAAGTAATGATTTAAGTTTATATCCCGAACAAACCTACTAAATGTGTAAAAACCTACCGGTATATCATCAGCGAGATTGTTTAACACTTTTTAAACTTTACATTCCTTTAGCATGCCGTAAATGTCAAGCTGATGTACTATCATTTTCCCTTTTTACACAAGCTCCTTTTCCGTTTTCTATTGTTTTTGAATTTTGAAATATCTCATGTTTTTGGATTTTTGAAATTTTTTTTACTGTTTTTGTATTTTCTGAAAATATTAACCTACTTCCCCCTAAATACCAAAACAAGTAAAAAATCGACAAACCATTGCAGATTGCTTCTCAACATCATCTACAGTGGTACCTTCATCTACGCCAAGAATCTCCTCCAACACCGATAAAAGCTTCATACCGTTCAATTTTAAAAGATATTGAAAACGAATTTTATCAAACGCTTTGGTATGTAAATCAGCTTTTTGTTCGTCAATGTGGATTTTCTCAATTCGTATCAACTTCTTCTCGAAACAATCTCGGATGAAGTGATGACGAATTTCAATATGTTTTGTTTTAGCGTGATGAACAGGATTTTTTGTAATGTTTATCGCTGCCTCATTATCAACAAAGATAGGGGTGTTAAGAAACTGCAAACCGTAGTCTCGCATCTGTTGCTGGATCCACAAGATCTGAGAGCAGCAGCTGCTAGCAGATACATACTCGGCTTCACATGTGGATAAAGCGACAGAGGTCTGCTTCTTGCATTTCCAGGTGACCAATCGTGATCCGAAAAACTGGCACCCTGCTGTTGTTGACTTAGCGTTAACTTTGCAGCATCCAAAATCAGAATCAGAATACCCTTCGAGCGTGAAATCGCCTTCTCTTGGATACCACAACCCCATTGATGGAGTTCCTTTCAGGTAGCGTAATATCCGTTTCACAATCACCATATGCGAAGCTCTGGGGTTAGACTGAAACCGCGCTGCGAGGCAGGTTGGATACATAATATCAGGTCTAGAAGCTGTCAAATACATCAGCGATCCGATCATGGAACGATATAATGTTTCATCCACCTTCTCTCCGGTGAGATCAGGGTTTATCCCATGGTTCGTCGCTAATGGGGTGGAAGCTGGAGTAGTTCCGGACATCCCAAATTTCTCTAAGATATCATGAACATACTTCGTCTGATGTATAAATATTCCCTTAGGTAGTTGATCAACCTGAAGTCCCAAGAAGAATTTCATCTCACCCATCGATGACATTTCAAATTTTTGCTTCATAACTCTTTCAAAATCTTTGCACAGATTTTCATTTGTTGACCCAAATATGATGTCGTCCACGTATATCTGAACTATCAGAAGATGTCCGTCGACTTCTTTGGTGAAGAGAGTGGCATCCACTTTTCCACGGATGAAGCTGTTGGCAAGCAAATGTTGAGACAATGTCTCGTACCAGGCTCTCGGGGCCTGGTGTAAACCATACAACGCTTTATCCAGTAAATAGACCTTGTCTTTGTGGATTGGGTCGGTGAAGCCCGGTGGCTGTCCGACATATACCTCCTCTTTTACCTTCCCATAGAGAAAAGCCGATTTAACATCAAGCTGATAAACTTTAAAACCTTTCCAAGATGCAAATGCTAGGAAGATTCTGTGCTTCAAGTTTAGCAACTGGAGCATAAATTTCAGTGAAATCTATACGCTCCTGCTGACTAAAGCCCTGGACTACGAGTCGAGCTTTGTTACGAATAATAACCCCTCGATCGTCTCTCTTGCACTTGAACACCCACTTGGTGTTTATCTTCCTATGACCATCAGGCAAGTCTACCAATTTCCACACTCCTAATTTCTCAAGCTGACTCAGCCCCTCTTGCATCGCGTTGACCCAAGAATCTTCAGTTAGTGCTTCCTTATATGTTCGCGGCTCAATCTGCGAAATAAAACAACTAAGTGAAAACTCAGTTTGTAACGGAGCAACTGTAGAATAAAAACAGGTAAGGCCTTGGTAAATTTGTCGTCTTGTGCGAACGCCTGATTGTAATTCTCCAATTATCAGCTCTTCTGGATGGTACGAAAGAGTTCTCGGCATTACCTCGCCTGGAACATCTACCTCGCCTTCCAAATTTGTGATATTCTAATTTGCACCTTGTTCATTGACTGGAATTGTTTGACTTGAAATCTGGATCTGCTCCCCCTCAGAGTCTGAATCACCACGATCGAATATAGGTCTATCATCAGATTCTTGATTATCGTTAACTGCCGTCTGATTGTCAAGAGTTTGCTGAATATCATCATGTTCTCCAGCATTACTAGGACCAGCTTCATCGTCATTGGAAGCTTAAAATTGTCGTCTAGAAGACTCAGATGGGAATCTTTCTTGTGTTTCTTCATATTCTCTCAGAATATCCAACTCGTCAAAGAAATCTGGTTCTTCTTCTATGTCGAATGAATCCCACAGAGTATCATAATTGAAACGCCATGAGTCGCCGGGATTCTGAGGTGGCATGGTATAACTTTGACACTCAACATTATGTGCTTCGATGATTCGCTTCAAGCTTGGAACAAAGACTCGTTTCAATGGTCTTGCATAACCCACGAAAATTCCTTCAATACTCTTTGGACCAAATTTACCATAAGGTTCTAGAATAGTATAGGGAGACCCAAACGGTTCCAGATACTTCAGGTTAGGTTTGCAGTTGTTGATCAGCTCGAAACATGTCTTGTTGAATTTCTTCACTGTAAGAACCCGGTTGAGTGTATAACCCGGTTGAGTGTATAGAACCCGGTTCGAATCAGCAAGCATCGTCCTAGCCGTTTCAATTAGCGTCCTGTTCTTTCTTTCAGCTACTCCATTTTGTTGTGGAGTGTAAGGAGCACTAAATTCTTGCAATATACCTCTCTCATCACAATATTCTTCCATCTTGTTGTTCTTGAACTCTGTACCGTTATCACTCCTGATTCTTCTGATTCGAGTTTGGTACAAGTTTTCAATTTTTCTGAACAACGTCATCAAACTTTCAAATGTCTCATCTTTTGACTTCAGAAATGATACCCACGAAAATCTCGAGTAGTCGTCTGTTACTACTAGACAGTAGAGATCACCAGTTATGCTTTTGACGTTCACTGGACCAAAGAGATCCATATGAAGTCTCTCTAACGGTCTCGAGACTGGGTTAACCTTCTTTTGAGGATGTGATTTCTTCTTTTGCTTCCCTTTGATGCAACTAATGCACTCCCCCTCAAGATGAAAACCTTTCACATGAACACCAGTTACTAAGTCGTTATGCACCAGGTGATTCATTTTTCGCAGGTGAATATGGCCCATCTTTCGATGCCATAACTGTGATTCTTTTTCCGTTGCTCTTGACATAAAACAGTGAGCCTGACCCGTGGTAGTAGTTGCTACACTCATGTCCAACACGTACAGATCATTAACTCTAGGTGCTCTCATGATAACCCACTCTTCGGGAACAACAAATCCTGGTTTCAATATCAAACATTCCTTATCTGTAAAGTGCGTTGTATACATACGATCACAGATCTGAGAAATGCTCAGAAAATTGTTTTCAAGCTCGGCGATGTAGTTTACTCTTTCAAACGTTACAATACCATTAGATAGAGTTCCTTCACCAACTATTCGACCACCTTGATTGCCTGCAAATCCCACATATCCTCCATTAAACCCTCGAACATCGTATATAATGGTCTTCTTCCCCGTCATGTGCCTAGAAGCTCCACCATCCATAATCCAACGTGAAACGGATCTTGGAAGCTCCTGCACATATCACAAATACTTAGTTAGATTTTGATGCCACCCAAGCCTCTTTTGACTCAGGTAGCTTGACTTTGATGTGAGTTTTAGCAGTGTATAGTGGCGGAAAATTTTTGTCATTCATCTTTAAGCTCTCCTCAGATCCAATCTCAACCTTTTTGTATAAAAAGAAATCATTTTTAGGAGGTTGACCAGATGATTGGTCTTTCTTTGGTACATACTTCTTCTCAAAAGTAGAAGACTTTTGTTTCTCAAGGTTCTCATAGTAATCCATAGGAACATTCATCTTTACCAGAGTGGTAGAGAATGATTGTTTTTCCGTCTCAGAAACCTTTGGTTTTGGAGAACCTGGTTTCTTTTCAACTGATTTTGGCTTCCATGCTTGTTGAGGCGAAGCAACCCGTTTGTAAAATTTATCAGTTTTAGTTACCACATTCTTTACGGGTTCAGTTTTGAACTTGGTGTTTTCATTTTTCAAAACTTTTTCTCAACAACCATTGGAGCTTTGCCTTTAGCATCAACTTTCTTTTTCTGACTCTCAACAACTTCAGACTTAGGCTTTAAGTTGGTGCACTTTCGTGCAATGTGTCCAACTTTGTTGCACTTAAAGCATGTACGGGTGTCAGCTACCCGACTTGTGCCTTCGGTCTGAGGCTGTGTGGCCTTTTCTTCAAAAAACTCTTCATTTAATTTTGAAAAAATCTCAGATTCTTGCTCGGAATGAGAACTTGAGCTTTTCACAAACACTTTTTTCTCAACAAACTTTTTGTTTTGAACATTCCTTCTTTGATAATTCTTACCACCCTGATAACCACCCGACCATTTGTTTTGGTATTTGTTAGAAAAACGTGGCGGTACAACAAGTTTTTTGTAGTAAGCTTTATCTTTTTCAAAGTTTAATTGCCTTTTGGAACGTTTCAAACCTTCGATTTCAGACACGTCAATTTCAACCAACTTAAACACATTTTTCAATTTGTCAAAATTCACATTTTCCAAAGGAAATTCAAGATCCGAATACAACTTATCCGATCCCGACATCTTGTACATCACAAGATTAGGTTCTTCATTTAAGTTGTTTTTGGATGTTGATTTCGGAATATATTTGTCCAAGAAACATTCTTCATCCTCAGTTGAGTCACTTTCAGATTTCAAAACACTTTCAACCATGCTTTTAACAACTTCGGACTGAACACTGTCTTCATCGGATGATGAAGTGAATGTGACGTCTATTGATTCTGGAAGTTTAACCTCATTTGTTTCATTATCATTAACCAACCCGGACTTTTTCTTTGAAAAATTATTCAATACTGGCGGTGGAACCTGATGATACCCAACCCCAGTTTCGTCCGAATAAACATCTTCGCCAGCTTTGTTCTTCCCGATTGGTTTAGGAACGATATGTTGAAGAACAAAACTTGCGGAGTTGTGACTGTTGAGTTTCAGATTGATGCGTTCATTCTCAATCTTAGCTTCCTGAAACTGAAGCTTCAGATTAGCAATCTCATCCAACTGTTGGTTGATTTGCTCTTCTTTTGACCGAAGTACTCCTGAAAGTTGTAAATTTTCTTTGTTTGTTTTACCATTTCTTTCATCAGAATCTTTTATCGTTCTTTTTAGCTTTTCATAACTTTCTGAAAGTTGACGGTTTTCAAGAATTAATTTTTCATTTTCTTTCCTAATTTTTCTACGTCAATTTTATCATTTTCAATTTTCTTAGTCAATTCTTTTAATCGATCATTTGAAGCTTTTAACATTTTGTCACGGCTTAAGATCTGATTTTCATCTTCTCTGACTCTTTCTGTCAATTCTTCGGTCTTTTTACCGCTGAGGTAAGCAAGTGTACTACAAACTTTGCAATCTTTCATGCAATTTTTGCAGTCATTCTCAATTTTGGCTTTCTTACCTGATTCATTGATCGAATCATTTGAACTGACCTTGCTTTTAGACTCAGAACTGGACTTAGAGTCTACCTCTAACTCTTTTGCTGCAAGCACTTTGTCAGCCATTTTCTTCAAATTTTCAGCTGTGAATTCTTTTGAAGTGTCAATTATCCCATCATCAACTTTCTTTGGCTTCGACTCTATCTCCTTTTCTTTCTCATCAGTTTCTCCTCCTCCCCACCACATTCTCTGTCTTGCTTCTTCTTGTTCTGCAATTTGCTTGGTGAGAGTTTCAACACGTACAGAATCTGGATCAACAGCTATATTTCCTTTAGGATCTAGATAACATTCTCTATCAGCATCCCATCTATTTGCCCTATTTGCTTCTTTCCATGTCTGATAGATTTTACTCTTCATGACTTGGGCTGTCATCTTTCTGTTGATATATTTCACTTCTTCTGTTCTGGTATCTTTGAAAGGAACAATGTTTGCCATGAAAGCATATCCCACTGCATCTTCTTCCGGCAACACGTCACTCCAATCATATCCCTCATCGTCATGGATAACAGCTAATGCTCTGGATTTTTCTTTGGGATTTTCTTCTATCTGCTTCATTCTGGGAGATTCAGATTTGTTTTGATGATAAATGGCTCTTTTGTAATAATCTTCACGGAAAGGATTTGTCGTTTCATCAGCATATGCATTTCGACATTCATGTTTAAAATGACCTTTTTGTTTACATTTAAAGCACGTGACCTTCGACTTATCAAACCCTAGCTTGGTTGATGGTCCACCAATAGAATGTCTACCGGTAATCTCCATGAATCTTTGCGCTCTCCTAACCGCACTCGCCATACACCACCTGATATCAATCAACTCCATCTCCACGGGGTCGATCTGATCATAATCTTCCTTGGTGAGGTTAGTGTTTCCGATCTTTCCCGCTATGAGGCTTTCATAAGATTCTAAGACAGATGCCAAAAACACCATTTGCTGCTTGGCGGATTCTTCACTGAAATTCTGTGCATTCTTGAGATCCACAGCAATGTTGCACTGAAACAGATTCTTCGGAACTGATTGAATTTGAGCAGTTGATGATGATCCTCCATGATAACCACTGTTTGAAGTTTCTTGACTTGACATGTTTGAATTTTCTGCTGAAAATGCAGTTTTCGGTGATACAGTTTTTGGGATCATACTTCCTCGACAATATAAGTCAACATTTTGCTGATACGAGGAGTTGTTGACTTTGTTCGTTTTCCTGATCTCCAATTCATGACTCTCCAATCTTTCGATTAACAGATCAACTGTCAGATCAGTCGATTTTACTGTGTTCTTCAGCATCAAAGCAAAATACTGCCAGTCTTTCTCATCAGGCAGTGAATCAAACAGTTTGTCAACCAATTCTTCCTGAGTATACACAATTCCATGTCTTGCAAGTTCCATCTTCAAATGACCGAATCTTTCTATCATATTTGTCACAGATTCGTTTTTCAAACACCCAAACAGATCGAATTCTTTTCTTAACAACTTCTTTTTGTTTTTAACAATTTCAGCACTACCCACACATTTTACTTTCAGTTTCTCCCATAGATCCCTGGAATTTTTGTATTCAATCAATGATATAATGTCATCTCTCACAGACTGATGAAGTAAGGCAATGCATTTCTGTTCTGCGACGAATCTTTCTACTTCATTCTCTTCTATATTTTCATAATCCGTTCTTCCCATATCAAAACCATTCTTCATGCTCTTCCAACTTAGATATGCAAAAGCTTTCAGCCATTCTTCAAACCTAGTAGCCCATCTGTTGTATTCTTCTATCGCCATTAGCTTGGGCGGTTTGTTGTAGGTACCATAGGCACTATCAACACTCAAAGAATCAGCAATGGTTTTCTTTGCACTCAGATTTGGAGCATTTTCATTTGTGTTACTTGATGTATCATCTCCTGTGCTTCCTGTGAAAGCAAAAGCGTCACTGAACGGGTTCAGAAAATCATCCATCTTCAAGTACCTGAGACAATCAACAAACACTTAGAAAATTTTTTTGGATTTTAAAACGATCTCAAACGAAATGGATTCAAGCGAAATGAATCTCAAGCGAAATGAACAGTCTTCAATGGAATGACTTCACGCGAAATGAGCTTTCACACGAAATGCCGGTTTCAAGCGAAATGGATGTCTATTTCGTACGAAATAAAGTTCCAAGGTTGATTCCGTGCGAAATGAAGTTCCAGAAAGTTGATTTCGTGCGAAATGAGGTTCTCAAGATTGATTTCGTGCGGAATAAACTTCAACAGGTTGATTCCGTGCGAAATGGACTTCTCAAATTTGATTCCATGCGAAATGATGCTCGACTATTCCGTGCGAAATGATGCTGACATCATCCTGTCGGCCACATTTTTGTCCAATTGATCTGGTTTTTAGGGTGAATTTTGGTCCAATTCTTTCAAGGATTAGTTAAACTATGTTTTATGTGATATATGTGAAATTTAAACCATTTTAACCGTAAAATCTCGTTTAATTTTGAAAAGAATGATAGAACTGAGAAAATCTGATGAAAACAAGCTGAATTGGTATGAACTCTTCGTCCTGAGCTCTGATACCACTTGTTGGATCCTTGTGCGACCTAAACGAGTCATTCAGAAGAGTTTACAATCCATATCAAAGGCGAAATCAAAGATACGAACTTGATTACAGCTTGATTCTTCCTAATTATCTTCTTTTTATTGATTTCAAGGCTTTACAGATCAGTTGACAAATGGACAGCACCTCGGCTCTGAAATCTCGATCATCACAAATGAATCAGCAACTCAGCTATTTATAGAGTGGGCATTTCGTACGAAACCAACACAACTCATTTCGTGCGAAATAGCTTTGTACCATTTCGTACGAAATGACTTGTTCATTTCATGCGAAATGACCCGTTTACATGCAAACCCTAATTCTAATCCTGCTGAGCACTGGTTTATCCTATCTAGACATTAGACTTGATAAAGACGAATTTAACAGACATTTATGCACCAACAGACACATATAAGTGTTTTCGTTAGAAATTCGCTAGCATGGATGAATTGGTAGAGTGGTGTAGAGACGTCGGACGCGTAAATGGCTACGCCCTCGTCACCAAACGCACCATCTACGATAAACGCCCTAGCGGTCAGCCGGTATAAATTTGGCTTACGTGCGATTGTGCCGGCAAGTACAAATCAACAGCCACGGTCAGACGCAGCGGGACTAGGAAAACCGGTTGCAAGTTCCAACTGATCGGGACATACAGAAAGAGGTTAGGTTATTGGGATCTAAGGGTTGAGGAAGCTAAACATAACCATGAACCATTTCTGTATCCAGAGGGTCATCCGTCCCTAATGAGGCTGACTCCATCGGAAGAGAGGACGGTGGAGCAAATGACGCATCAGAACATAAAACCATGAGACATTCTTGCTGCTATTAAAGAACAGAACCCCCATAATGTCTCAACAAGAAACACCATATACAACGCTCAGGCCAAATTGGGTCAAATGGAACAAGTCGGCGAGACTCCAATGCAGATACTTTTCGACCGGTTGGAAAAGGTTGGGTTTGTTTTTTACCATAGAACATCTCAAAACGGCGAACGGGTCGAGGATGTTTTCTTCATCCACCCGGAGTCGAACATGCTGTGGCGCGCCTTCCCGCATGTGTTGCTTATAGACTCCACCTACAAGACGAATCGGTACAAAATGCCGCTAGTCCAGATTATCGGTGTTACATCCACGTTGATGTCGTTGTGCATTGCTCATGCGTTCGTAAGCAACGAGAAACAGGAAAACTTCACATGGGTTCTACAGTGGTTGAAACACTCATTAGACAATGTTATGGAACCCCGTGTAATAGTAACGGATAGAGATCGCGCCCTAATGAATGCATGTGCAACCGTGTTTCCCAGGGCTAGACATTCATTGTGTAGGTGGCACATACAGCAAAACATCTTCAAACGTTGCAGGCAATGCTTTAAAACAGATGATAGATGGGACAGGTTTCTTTACAAGTGGGGCCAGCTAATTAACTCAACGACCGATCTTGACTACAACTATTGGTACGAGCGAATACGATCAAATTTGCCACGCAAAAAAACCGACGGTAAGTTTTATATTATTTTTGTTTAATAATTGTATTTATTTGACTTGTCTTAACTGCACTTGACTTTGATTACAGAGATTATGGTCTATTTGGATTCAATCTGGTTACAACCATATAGAGACCGGTTTGTTTCGATATGGAGCGACCAACATCTGAACTTCGGTCAACGTACAACGAACAGGGCAGAGGGTCAACATGCCCTTTTGAAGCAGTACCTAGGCGACTCTAATTACACCCTGGAGAAAGTGGTACCACTTATTGATAAGCTCATAAGAATCCAGGTGACAGAAATCAAAGGCAGCATTGAAACAAGTAGGAGCCGAACATTGGGTCAACATAACAAACCAATATTTAATCTCCTACTAAAGAAGGTTTCACATGCCTGCCTAGAGTTGATATCCGACGAAGTAAATGAAATAGAAAAATTAAAGTTATCTAACGGTACATGCGCGTGCCGTTTGTATACAAGCTGTGGGTTGCCGTGCGCGTGTCGGTTGGAACCGTATACAACGAATGGTAATACATTATTCGACCAACCACATTTTATAATCATAGCATTTCATCACGCAAAATCTTATTGACGTTTTATGTTGTTTGTTGATATGTTTCTTAGGTCAAATGATCCCGTTGGAGTTGATAGACCCTTTTTGGAGAAAGTTAAATTTGGACTCCATACTGAAACTGAGCGAGGTGGACACTTTCGACTTAGACAGCGAACTTGCGCATCTCAAACAACATTTAAGTGCCCAGCTGAGAGAACTCAAGAAAAACCTGATTCAAAAGATGGATGTAAGGACCTGCAAAAATGTACAAAAACGACCCGTAAGTGAAAACCCGGACCCCTAAAACCCTAATGTGCGTGAAAAACCAAGAAAACAAGATTTTTAGGTTTCACGCGGGCTGCGTAAGAGATAAGCATAGGCTTACGCGGGCCGCGTCAACTTAAAGTTGACCAGATAAGCATTCCAGGCCACGTGTCACACGCGTGGCAACCCTACTCGTGACACCCCAGCCCTACACGTAGACTAGGGGCCCTCGCGGGCCACGTAAGATGCAAGTGAAGGTTTACGCGGGCCGCGTAAAACCTTAAATTTTGCTATAAATTGCATGTGCATGGCCTGATCGTCTGTGCTCGAGAAAACTTTCAAAATAACACTTATTCTGCTCGAAATTCACATTTGAAATAGCAAAACGCTACTACGATCAAGGGTAATAACTTGATCACTGCTACGATATAATGTTCGATTGATTGAAACCGATCCGACGGATGTTTAAGTGCTGCCCGAACTCGGGCTATACTTTGTCATTCGTCGTGAGGGCTTTGATTTCGTGAGTTATCGTAAATGTTGTATTAAGTTACTGACCTAGTTTCGTATGCATTGCTGTTTAAATTAGGTTACAAGGCTAAATCAGTAGGCTAAACTCTGCCCGTCTAAGCTTGCAAAGTGAGTCATTCTCTTTTATCAACAATGTTTTACAATACTCAAATTATTTTTAAGAGTTATAATTACAGGGATTAAGTCTTGGTTATCTTGAATCACTGGCAAGTGGGGTATTGTGCACATTACTAATCTCTCACGGTTAGGTTCATCAACCTAACAGTGATAATCATCACTACTTGGATGAAAGGACCCAATAGTGGTATGACCATCGTCACCAGGGTGTGACACGGCGCTAGATAAAAATAAGATAGTAGCCATTGTAATCGCTCTTATGCTGTAATTTATAACTATGCGTCGTTTTATTAAACTTGAGTGACTCGCCAGTATTTCCCCGCTGATAAAATATTTTTCAAAACATGTTTCAGGTGACCTACTGTGAATCAAGGAAAACGTGCTACATAGCACTAACAAGCTTGAAGTGGTGGCTCAGTAAAATAAATAAACATGTTTTGTAGAACAGGGAATTTCCTTGTGAAATTCCTCTATTGTAAATTTTGGGGTTTGTCCCAATTCATGAAATAAAATAATTGGACATTTTCAAGTTTTAAAAAATCCTGTTAAACTTCTGCAGTCAACTCAAATAATAAATACCATGGGTTTCTGCCCGCGGCTCCTGGACTGGGTCACCCGGGATGGGGGCCGTGACAGAAAAAGGTGGTATCAGAGCCACTGATTTAAGCCAATTAAGTGTTTAGAAATACTTAATTTTCTGATTGCCATTCTGTTATTAAAAATTTAATTTACAAAATTTTAACTTCGAATTTTGTGTGTTTCTTCATATACGCTAACAGCATGAATGAACTATCAGAAGCACTTCAAAACTTTACTATCCATACCACAGATATGGATACCACCAGTACCTTTACCGGCTACCAGGCTGATACTGAAGAGCCAATGGTATTCCAAGCCCAACCTCAGGAGAAACCCAAGCCGAAAAAGAGAAGAAGACTCGTAGGCTGGAGGCGTGTGCGTAGGAAGAAACCAGCGGTACAGAAAGTTATAAAGACTGAAGATCCGAAGGATAAAGGAAAAGGAAAAGAAATCGGGGAAAGTTCCGGGCAAGCCCAAGAAATGCCATCATGGGAGGAGCTGGATCGTAAACTGGCACTTAGTGACCTCATCGGACCTGCCGATGAAAACCTCTTCAATTATCCAGCGGAAGCACAACTTCCAGTTAATCTGGAACCTGCTATCCCAGATCCAATTATCCACCCCCGACCTCTACCAGGAGAGCTAGAAGAATGGTGGACAACTGACTGGCAATTTCAGAATCTTTTAAATAACCCTAATACCTTTTTCCCCCAGTTTGACCCTGAGCCTGCGCCAAACCCACCTATGAGCTTTGAGAACTTGGCTGAACTCCGTCACTATGGCTAGGAGCTGATGGACGCAGGAAATAGAATCCGAGAAGTGGGGGAACATATCTCATGGAAATACGACGAGAGGGAGCGTCGGTTCTAAGACACCAGTTGGTTGTGGTTGCAGGATGGTGTGGTTATGTGTTTAATAATAATAAAATAATAATAAAAATATAATTATGTAAAATAACAAAAAAAATAAAACTTTTGTAACATATCTGGTGTGTATGAACGCATAATAAAATATATAAAATATGGAAGTCGCAAAGTCGACAATTTTGGCTATACGTGTTAACGTGATTATGTGCGATTGCTTTATTATGTTTGATTAATATTTGTTTATGCCAATAACTTATATACATATTGTTCATTATCAGATGGAACCCGTTGTTAATGAACCAGTTAATGAAGTTAACCAATCTGAGCAAAACAATGTGGATCACTTTCTTAATAGACAAGATATAGAAAACATCGTTGCTCAGGGAATAGCCAATGCTATCCCAGCAATCCTTGCTGCTGCCCGAAATCCAGTTGAACCTAAACCAACTACTCCTAGTAAACGTACTCACGGCGACAATTTCAGTAATAGTGTAAATGGATGCGGCAACATTAATAATAATGATGATGTGGTGCAAGCCCCGTTTCTTAAGAGAATGAAAGCTGCAACGCCTGGTTGCACTTACAAGGAATTTCTTGCCTGTAAACCAATCGAATTTGCAGGCAACGAAGGGGCAACTGCTGCACTGCGTTTGTTAGAGAAAACCGACGCAGTAATTAAAATAAGTAAATGTGCCGAGGAAGACAAGGTCATGTACACGTCGCATCTTTTTAAAGAAGGGGCACTCGAATGGTGGAATACGGTACTACAAGCCAAGGGAAGCGATGTGCTTATGCCATGAATTAGGAAGAATTTAAAAGTTTGGTGGAAAGGAAATTCTGCCCTGAATATGAAAAAGAGCAAATGGCGAATAAATTCCTGAGCCACCGAATGGTGGATGTTGACTGTCGCGGGTATACTTCGATATTCTTCGAGTATGCTAGAGTCGTACCAACCCTGGCTTCGCCGGAACCGGTACTTATATCTCGCTATATCTGGGGTTTGATTGGCGAAATCCGTGATATCGTTAAAGCTGCGAGACCTCGCACAATTGACGATGCAATGGAATTAGCCAACACTTTGACCGACGGACTGGTACGCACAAGAGAAGAAAACCGGAAAAAGGAAGTGGCCCAAAAGATTACCCAAGGATTCCGTGTGGGTAATAGTAGTAATTTCAAGAAAAAAGGGAACTGGGCAATCTCCCACTGCTCCATTTTGCAGTACTTGTAAAAGAAAGCATTTTGGAAGATGCAAAGGGTATTGCAATTTCTGTAAAATTCCAGGGCATCAAGAAGAAGATTGCAGGAGGAAGAAATCAACAATCTGCTTCAACTGTGGAGAAGCTGGGCATTTTAGACCAGATTGCCCCAAATTGGTCAAACCAGCTGACAACAAAGCCAAACCTATAGAAGGAACTACCAAAAAGAACGCAAGAGCATTCCAGTTGACTACCCAAGAAGCCGAACTCATCCCAGATGTGATAGCTGGTACGTTCCTAGTTCACAACGTTTATGCAAAAGTATTATTTGACTCTGGTGCAAGCCATTGGTTTATAAATACTTCATTCTGCCAAGCTCTTAACCTACCCTTAACCAACCTTAGACAAGTTTTTACGGTAGAAACCGCATATGGTAATTCTGTTAACATAGATAAGGTCTTGCGAGAAGAAAAGATAGAACTCTTAGGCCATACATTTTCTGCAAACCTGTTACCTATGAATTTAGCTGGATTCGATGTGGTGTTAGGAATGGATTGGTTAGTAGCCAACCATGCTCGACTTCTCTGTGATAAGAATTCCATAGAAATTCATACACCATCAGGAGAAATAATTATGGTTACAGGAGATAAGCCATGTAAATCAATGAAGTTCATTTCTGTAATGAAAGTTGCTAGTTATGAACGAAAACAATGAATAGTGTATATGATTTCGGTAATCATTAACACTAAGGATAAGGAACTTAAGGAAATTCCAGTAGTAGCAGAATACCCGGATGTATTTGTAACAACCCTCAGCAAAACCGACACTCTCATAATATTTCCGACACCCCAGTATATTTTAAAATGTCCCATTATGTCTTTAAATACACCCCGTATGTGAAAACCGAGCCCGAAATATGTTATAGTATTTAAAATAAATTAAAAACAATAAAAATTAAGTTGAGGCGGGCCGCGTAGACCCACCCCAACCACTTACGCGGGCGGTATCAGGGTTAAATCCTGATTTCGTTGGTTTTCTTTAGTTTAGGCGGGCCGCGTAAGCCTTAGCTTACACTTACGCGGGCCGCGTGAGATCAAAATAGTGGCGCAGCCCCGTGATGACACGTGTCATCATCGTGTCAAGCCTAGTGGTGAGCCGGACGAGCTACGCGTTGACCCAGCTTTGACGCAGGCCGCGTAAGCCCCCCTTATCCTTTACGTGGGCCGCGTGAGGACCAGTTTCAGCACCTATATAAGAAAGCAACGGGTTTTCGTTTTCCGTCGCTCATTCCTTTCATTCTTAATCTCAATTTCTGATATAGGCTTTATAAAGCGGGTATTATACCACCCTAATTAGCGAGGTTCTGCTCCGTTGTAAGTATTATAACCCCAGTTTCGTACTAGATACGCTGCCCAATTGATTTAGGGTTCCGTAACAACTGTCGTGGTTCTGCCCGACGTAGTTGTTGGAATGCCGTCTCGGGGAGGGTATCATTAATATTTTCAAAGGGTTATGATACTAACCTATGTACATTTGTGAAAATTATAGATTATTCCCAGGAAACCCTTACGCGAAGTATAAGATAGCAATGTGAGTTTATCCAATTTTTGTTAACCTTTTTGTAATACTTTACAAAACCTTAATTGTTTTACAATATGATTAAGCGGTGATTGAGTCTTTGTAGTTCTTCAATTACTGCCGGTATGTTGGGGTTTTGTATACAAAATTTACTACACTGTGAGTAGTAAGTCGGGGATGACAGTACGTTACCATTGGACAACGAGTTAGCCAATGTGTAATATGACCCACAAGTCAGGATTGACAGTACTGAATGAGTAATTATGTAGAAAAAAACAATGTGATCACTCTCAATACTGTTTTAATTGATAAAATGTTTCTTGATTAAACTGGGATTCACTCACCAGTATTTCCCACTGACAAATGTTTTTAAAACGCGTTTCAGGTAACACAATGTGACAGCCAATTAGTAAAAAGCCAGCTGAAGAGCACTGAAGGCTTGGGAAAAATGTGGCTATAAAAGTTACCTAAAAGACGATGTTTTAAATTCAATAAAATAGGGTTTATCCCTATAAATGTATTGTAATAAGAAACTTGGGTTTTACCCATGTGATTATTAATATTAAATATGGTGGTTTTACTCTGATAAACGTTTCCTAACTACGGTCCTGATGTAATTTCCGCTGCCAAATTAACAAGCTGATACCACCGCCACTGAGTTCGCGTCCGCCCGTTTCCGGGACAGATAAGGGATCGGGGGTTGCGACAGAAGGTGGTATCAGAGCCTAGCCACTGGTCTAAGCCAAAGAAGTGTTCTGCTGACACTTAAATTCTAAATTTTGTGTTAGGAAATAAATTACGGAAATACGTGCTTTACTGTATTTATTTGTTATGTGTTATTTGACTATTTGTTAGTTTACAGTATGAGTGATCAAGGACCCTCAGACATGAATCGTCAGTTGTCTGATTCACCTAGGAGTGAAGGTACCTCTTCACAGCCTGCCCTTTCTGGGTATACTGCTGATCAGGAAGAAGGGATGTTTTCTTTTAAAGCCCAGTCAGAAGAGCCATATCCTCATAAGAAACGAGGATGGTTCAGTAAGGAAGCTTTTGCGCGTAGGAAAAGAATGCGAAATTTGCAACAGCAAAGAGTTCTAGCGGCTGCTAAGCGAAAGACAGATGCCCATACACAGGATATGCTTAATAGAAGCCTAGCCAATTTCCATATCCTAGCCACAACTGCTGCTGACCCGAGTCTGGAACAACTAGTAGCCCCACAACCACTAAACCCAGACCAACCCATGGAGATAGAAAATCTTGAAAACCAAGTGGAGATGCATGACTTCAACCCAGAGGAAATCCCTAGGGTACAAGCACCAAACCCCCTAGACCCAAATTACGACCCCTGGTGGGACGATAATAGGGATTTTGGGCAACGTTACCCTATACAGGAAGACACACCCATACAGAACATAGGAGCCTATCCAGGTATGGACCCTTTAGATCCCTATTACCATGATAACTACATTAGGGAGATCTTAGAAGATCCTTACCGATTTCAGGCACTTTCACCCCCATATCTGGAACCCGCACCCCAGATTCCAAACCCAGTCCTAGAACCTGCACCCCCAATGAGTGCAGAAAACGTGCAAGAACTTAGGACCTTCGGTGAGGAAATTTTAGAAAGCAGTGAGAGAATGCGACAGGTGGGAGAGCGTCTCGTATGGAAATACGATGAGCGCAATATGGATTTTTGGATAAATCCATATCTGTGATGTGATGGAAGAGAGGATAATAGTAGTAATAATATAATATAATAAAATAAAAATAAAATATGTGTGTACGGATGCCTATTACTATTAGTGTAATTCTATTTCTGTTGGTATTGTAATTTTTAATTCTGTACTAGTATGTAATGGATGCATAATAGTATATGGAAATAGAGTAAAAGTCGCAAGGATCGACGTTTTTGGCTAGATTGTGTGTCATATGATTAACTATATTAAATATTATCTTGTGATATTAATATGGGGTAAATGTTTAAAATTCAGATGGCTGATGAAGGAAATCAAGGAAATCTGAATAATGATAACCAGAGTAAAATTAACGTGGTTAATGAGAATCCAAGCATCAATAACAATGGAAATCAAATGGATAATAGTGTTGTTCAACATATAGTGGCACAAGGAATCATAGATGCAATGCCATTTATTATTCAAACTATTCAAGAAGCGAATAATAAAAGTAAGCATAGCAGTAAGCGACCAATCGAACCCGAAAACAGCGTGAACAATGGGCCTGTACTTCAAATGCCTATTCCCAAAAGGAGAAGAACCGTGTCTTACGGTTGTTCTTATAAAGAATTCTGGTCTTGTAAACCAATGGAATTCTCGGGAAACGAAGGGGCCATTGCAACCCTACGCTGGATAGAGAAGACTGAGGCAGTCTTAAGAATAAGCAAGTGTGCTGAAGAAGATAAGATATTGCTGTTTAAGAATTCAGCACTAGAATGGTGGAACACTATCCTCCAATCAAGAGGAAGTGATAGAACCTACAATATGGAATGGGAAGAATTTAAGAACAAGGTAGAAAGGAAATTCTGCCCACCCAATGAGAAGGAACATATAGCAAACAAATTCTTAAACCTTAGGATGACTGGTGTGGATAGTAAGGGATACACTAAAATATTCTTCGAATATGCTAGAATAGTGCCAACTCTTGCTTCACCAGAACCAGTGTTAATCTCCCGTTATATCTGAGGATTAATTGGGGAGATAAGACACGTAGTCAAGGCAGCTAGACCTCAAACCATAGAAGAAGCTGTAGAACTAGCAAATACCTTGACAGATGAATTAGTCCGTACCCGAGAAGAGGATCAAATGAGGAACCTAACCCAGAAGCTCAACACAAGAATTTCGTTCTGGAAATTTTAATCGTGGGAAAAATATAGGTTCTACCTCTACACCCTACTGTAGAAATTGCAAAAGAAAGCATTCAGGAAGATGCTCCATATACTGTAACTTTTGCAAAATATCGGGACACAAGGAAGAAAACTACAGGAAGAAAGCTAACAACAGGATATGTTATAACTGCGGAGAACCAGGTCATATCAAGCTTAATTGCCCGAAATTAGCTCCAGCCACAAACAACAAGAATACTCAAAATGCTAGAGCATTCGTTCTGACTGCAGATGAAGCCAAGATGATTCCAGATGTCATAGCTGGTACGTTTTTAGTTAATGATATTTTTGCTAAAGTATTATTTGACTCTGGTGCAAACCAAAGTTTTATTAATACATCATTTTGCAAATTCCTAAATCAATCATTAACTAAACTACCACAAGAATGTCTAGTATAGACAGCTAATGGAGAAACTGTTAGGATTTCTGAGATCTTGGAGGGAGCAAGAATATAAATTTTAAATCAGAAGTTTATTGCAAACCTTTATCCCATGAATCTGGCAGGATTCGATGTTGTATTAGGAATGGATTGGTTAATAGCCAATAAAGCCAGTATTTTATGTGATCAAAAGTCAATTCAAGTAAATTCACCAAAAGGTAAAACGATCACAATAAAAGGAGATAAACCATCTAGATCCACAAAATTTATCTTTGTGATGAAAACTGCAAGTTATATAAGAAAAGGTTCTATAGTGTATTTGATTTCTATAATCACTAACACTAAAGGAAAGGATTTAAAAGATATTCCAGTAGTATCTCAGTTTTCAGATGTATTTCCAGAAGAATTGCCAGGGCAACCTCCAGATAGAGAAGTTGAATTCAGAATCCATTTAATACCAGGAACGACACCGATTGCCAAAGCACCTTACCGTTTGGCACCTGCAGAAATGCAAGAATTAAAGAAACAATTGGACGAATTGTTAGAGAAAGGATTTATACAACCTAGTTCGTCGCCATGGGAGCGCCGATACTGTTTGTTAAAAAGAAAGACGGATCAATGCGTATGTGCATTGATTACCGTGAATTGAACAAAGTCACGATTAAGAATCGGTACCCATTACCGAGAATCGATGATCTGTTCGATCAACTACAAGGAGCTCGATTTTTCTCTAAAATCGATTTAAGGTCAGGATATCATTAATTAAAGGTACAGGAAGAGGACATTCCTAAACCGCTTTCAGAACAAGGTATGGTCATTATGAATTTACTGTCATGCCATTTGGTTTAACCAATGCCCCAGCCGCATTTATGGACATGATGAACCGAATATGTAAGCCAGATTTGGATAAATTCATAATTGTTTTTATAGATGATATACTAATTTACTCTAAGAGTAAAGAGGATCATGCAAAGCATTTGCACGCACTTTTAAGTTTATTAAGAAAGGAAAAGCTTTACGCTAAATTTTCTAAGTGCGAATTTTGGTTAGAACAGGTACAGTTTCTTGGACACCTAGTCAACCATGAAGGAATTCATGTAGATCCCACAAAAATCGAGGCGATTACTAAATGGAAAACCCCTGAGTCACCAACCGAGGTTAGAAGTTTCTTAGGATTAGCTGGTTATTATAGAAGATTTATTCAAGATTTTTCTAGAATAGCCATTCCCTTAACTAAGCTAACCTGTAAATCTGTTAAGTTTGAATGGGGATTAAAACAAGAAGAAGCCTTTAGAATTCTTAAGCATAAATTAACCCATACACCCATACTAGCATTACCAGAAGGAACTGAAGACTTCGTAGTCTATTGTGACGCTTCCAAATTAGGTTATGGATGTGTATTAATGCAACGACAAAAGGTTATGGCCTATGCATCTAGACAACTTAAGAATCATGAAGAGAATTATTCAACCCATGATTTAGAATTAGGAGCTATAATTTTTGCTCTTAAGATTTGGAGACATTACCTTTATGGTAGTAAGTTTACCATATTCACTGATCATAAGAGTTTAAGGTATATTTTCAAGCAAAAGGAGTTGAATATGTGACAAATACGCTGGATGGAGATGCTTAGTGACTATGATTGTGATATCCAGTATCATGAAGGAAAAGCAAATGTAGTGGGAGATGCTTTAAGCCGAAAGTATCATGAAAAGCCAAAAAGGGTACGTTCCTTTAAATTAAATCTACAAGTAGATTTAAATGACCAGATAAGAGAAGCACAAGAATCAGTAATCAAGGATGATACTGAAAAATTAAAAGGTATGTTAAAAGAATTAGAACAAGGAACAGGTGGAATTTGGAGATTCCATAAAAAGAGAATGTGGATACCTAAATTAGGAAATCTACGTCATCGTATATTAGAAGAAGCCCATAAGTCCAAGTATACGATGCATCCAGGAAATGATAAAATGTACCAGGATTTAAGGAAAAATTTCTGGTGGATAGGAATGAAAAAGGACATAGCAGCCTATGTTTCTAAATGTTTAACTTGTTCACAAGTCAAAGCTGAACACCAGAAACCCTCAGGATTTCTACAACAATTAGAAATGCCAGAGTGGAAATGGGAATTGATAACAATGGATTTTGTTACTAAATTACCCAAAACTAAGAAAGGAAATGATACTATCTGGGTGATTGTAGATAGATTAACCAAATCAGCTCATTTCCTACCAATGAAGGAAACTTTCAGTATGGAACAGTTAGCTAAGTTGTATGTAAATGAAATTGTTTCTTTACATGGCATTCCTTTATCAATTGTTTCTGATAGAGATAGCCGATTTACCTTTCATTTTTGGTCAAGTTTCCAAAAGGCAATGGGAACCAAGTTAAATCTAAGCACGGCTTATCACCCTCAAACGGACGGACAAAGCGAAAGGACAATTCAGACAATGGAGGACATGCTTAGAGCCTGTGTAATTGATTTTGGAGGTAATTGGGACAATCACTTGCCTTTAATAGAATTTTCTTATAATAACAGTTATCACACAAGTATCAATGCTGCACCATTCGAAGCACTTTATGGACGAAAGTGTCGGACCCCAGTCTATTGGGCAGAAATTGGGGAAAAGCAACTATCTGGACCTGAGATAGTGCAAGAAACAACTGACAAGATTATTCAAGTCAAGGAACGACTGAAAGCAGCACGTGATCGACAGAAGAGTTATGCTGATAACCGACGCAAACCGTTGGAATTTCAAGTAAGAGATAAAGTATTATTAAAGGTCTCTCCTTGGAAAGGAGTAGTAAGATTCATCAAACGGAGAAAGCTAAGTCCCAGGTGTAACACCACGTAAAAACGTGTCCAATTATGTATAGACACGTGTCCTAAACTCTAAAGGTGCGAAAGATTGAGTTTGAAGGACCAAAGTTGTCGAACAGTGAAACTATGAAACCACAGGGACTAAAAGTGTCAATATGCCAAACTTGTGCCTCTGAATGACCTTACATGATGAATATATTCTTAAACGAGTGATTGATTGGATATAAGAAGCCGTTTAAGAAAATAATCAAAAAATTATTAAATTACAAGGGTTTAACGTGTCAACATGTCAATTCTGACCTCTGAGTGACCTTTTAACGAAACCGAGGCTTCGAAATATTCAAATATACTCTCAAGAATAAGTGGTATAAATTTCACGTGGTTTCAAGATCGCTACGCATGTTTTCAAGACTTTGGGCCAAAAGTGTCAACTTAATGAAACTTGCTTTCATAGAGATATTTAACGAACCGGAGCCTAACAAAGTTAGTTTATACACCCTTGAGCCTCAACAAATTAACTACAAGGACCTTGGATGCCAAAAATGGAGTTAAAAAGGGTTTAAAACTATCAGGGACTAAAGCTGCCAACATTGAAAATTGTTTTACCTGATCAGCCGGTCCAAGCGGCCCGCGTAAGCCTTCCCCTTGGCTTACGCACCCCGCCTAAATGTGCCAGTATCAGAAAAATGGTGACAGGTACGGGTTTTGCCTGTTCCACCGCCTTAGTCTAGTTTGTAACGACCTAGGGAGCTGTAAGTCGGTTTATATCAGTAGCTAGGACACCTGGGGTGATCCCAGGGCCTCCAATAACACCTGGAAATGATCTAGATTCATGAACTTGGCTATATAAGAAATGCTAGTTCTTGAGTTTTGAAACACACTTGCAACAATTGCTACTCTACAACATCTGGAGCTTTCTAAGGACAAGGAGAAGACTTTGAAGTGTAGAAAAGTTTGCTAGGACCTTTAGTAAGCCTCTAATTTCTTGCTTAGTCGTTTAAATTAGCTTAATTACTCTAAAGTCAAACTTATCGTAAAATTAGTTTGACTTTCATTTTAATTACATGTGGCTTAACCACTGATCAAATTGAAAGTGGTTATAGAACCAAATTAGTGTAGATGATTAACCCTTAAAAGGGCACCTCCTAATTATCTCGTTTGATTGGTCAATTGTCGGGTCAAAGTAGTTTGACAAAAAGTCAAACTGGACAGAAATTACAAGAATGATTCTAATAAATAAAACAGAGGTTCTAAATTATATTTTAACATTCTAATGACTTGGTAATCAATATTAAAACATGTTTTATCAGTCCTAACCCGACAATTAATAGTCTAAGGTCAGTTTATAACCGAAAGTCGCAAAAGCTTGACTTTTGCTTTGACTTTCAGTTCTGACCCGTTCAAGCTTAACTCTCCCATGTTTTAAGCTTCCATTAGGACCACATTACTTATTAGTATAACCCTCTAGAGTTATATTGCATGGTGCCTAATGGTTTGAATTATATGCACTTGATCGTAATTATGCTCAATAATGCCATAAACGCCCTTTTTACATACAACTGAGATTTTTAACATTGTGATTGGACTAACACCTTTGCATCTGATATTTAGACATGTCCTAAAAGTTTGACATCAATTTGAGGTCTAGAATTGGAGTTATGCTCAATAGCGTAATTAAGGAACTTTTTAGTATTTAAATGGCTTAATTAGCATGAAGCCTATCTAAACCCAATTTTTGACATCAAACTTTATACCTACTGATGTAAAATAATATTTTGGGATTTTTAAAGATTTTTAGGCTGAGCATAACATAGGATTATAGCTTGATTTCGGTAAATGTCGGTTTTACCCTTTTCATGCATAAAATGAGTTTTACATAACTTTTTAGTACCAAACCTTTTGCTACTGATTTCATATGATAAATAAAGTATTTTGAACTTTATAAACTGATTAAAAACTCAGATTTCCTATTTTAACCGAATACCCCTTTAAACCGATTTTTAAGCGTTTTTAAGCACCTAGTATGAGTTAAAACTATTTTTGGCATATAAAACTTATTACCTACTGATGTCTTAAGTTAATTTATATAATTAAACAGCAAGCCAAAGTTTTTAAACTCAGAAGTCTATTTTGACCTTTAAAGCCTATATAAAATTACCAAAATGCCCTTACGGGACATAGTTTGGTTATATAAGATAATTTTCACATATATAAAATATCCTACTGTTATAACTTATAAAAATACATATTTTTACTGATTAGATCAGACCTGAAACTCAGTTAAATATTTAAACTCTTATATGGGTATTAAAATTACCGAAATACCCTTATGGGACTTATTTTGGTTTAAATTACTTTTTGGGAATATGTGTTAACATCTTACTGATGTATTAACATATTTTGAGCATAATAATGATTAAGACCTGTATATAATTTATTTGGTTACCCGTTACGCGTTTACGCGTTCGGATCGGCTTATGTGACTAGTTTACATATAATAGTCGAAGCGGGCTTAACCTTATCATTAAATCCTCAATTTCCAGAATGTGTTTAGTTTACCCATAATATACAAGTATCCAAAATTGTCGGGTCTAAACCACATTCTATTCCGATCTCCGTTTAATCTAGCGTTTAGAACCGTAAGGTTTCTTTCTAGCTAGCCGGTCTAAGTCCTTGACTTAATTAAAGACCCGTTAGCATCCTAATAGGTTAATAAACCTTCTATATAGATTAAATAGCTTCCGGTAGAAGGTGCCTTCAAAAAGCTTTAGGATTTTACTGCTAGCATCAGGTAAATACTTTTAACTTATTTTCCCTTATACGGGCTTGGGATATGGTATTATAATAATACCACTTGGTCGGGTATGAAATCATTTAATCGGATTGTGATTAACAAATTTGCATAACCCGTTTTAATATGTCTTGTTTGATAACATAAACATTGGGGGTTAATCTGACCGTGTCCTGGATATCCTCTGCTCATTTCAATTAAAATGGCCACGACCTATGCACGGGGTGTAGGCATACACCTGACAGATGCAAATGCTAAAATAATATATAAACCCACATGTTGGGGATAACTCCTTTGTGGGTTCTATAAGTGGTGAGTCGGTTAATCACGACCGACTTCCAACCGGCCCCAATTGTAAGACAAACATGTAAATCTGTATACAAGATTATATTTAAATAATTGTCCCAGGTTATAAAAGATTTATGCCATGTGCACCTAAATCAATTTTCTTAAATGTTTTCAAAAGAGTCATTTAATTGTATTTACCAGTGTAAACTGACGTATTTTCTTAAAGACTGATTTGACAGGTACCTCTCGTAATAGGCTGGAGCTATTAGGTGTCATAAGAGGATCTTGCAAATCCATAGATGCCTGCAGTCTGTTATTTTGTTTCTTTGTATTTGTTTATGATCCGCCTGTGGATCTTATTACATTCCAGTCTGTATATTCTGTCACTCGAACACTCAGACATTATGGTTTGTAATAGTTTATTCACCAAGACTTCCGCTGTGCTATTATATTGTGTGTATTGACTATGATTATATCAACTACGTCACGATACTCCCCACCGGGCCCACCGGTCATATGTGGAAATATCGGGGTGTGACAGGTTGGTATCAGAGCCAACATTGAGCGAATTAAACACTAACCTTCTGTGTTTAATCTCAATGACACAATAAGCACATTCCTTAGACTCTCGAGTTTAGGCAATTGACCTAGGATTTTACTCTTAACTTTCCTTTTATTGTTTTATTATAGTTATTTGTTTTGACAGATTACCACTGGGAAGAATGCCACGAAGACTAAGAGGACGAGGCAAAGGACCCATGCGTGGAGGACCGTCTAGCAGAACGGGACCCTCCCATAGGCGTACACCATCCGACTCGCTTTTCGGCTCTGACTCTAAGGATAATTGGAGCCATAACGTTGAACCAGCAAGACATTCTGTCTCGCTGGGATCCTCACCGTCTGACCCTCCTTATTTTGGGTTGCCCATTCCTATCGAACCCCAACATTCCCCTTTTTCGCAGGGAACTCATCATTCAAACCAATCACACCACTCTTTTCAATCTCACCCTTTTCATCATTCGGATTCCACTTACTCACCTGCACAATTTAATCCGAACGCTTATGTTAATGACTTTTTGGGCTACAACCCTTTGGGACCTGAGGATCACTTTTCTCAGGAAATGGATATGGATGATGACCCGGACCCGGATTTGCAAACATGAACACCAGGCCACCCAATAAGTATCTCTAGCGGTTCCCCATTTCAGGGATCACCGTACCATGGGCCTGACTCATTTCAAGAAAGGATGACTCAGTATGACTGGTTCTTTACACCATCATACCATAACTCCCCAGTCCAACCTCCCTTGGATGAACCACAGCTTCGAGCTGTTACCCCACCACCCTTGCCAGTTGAGGAACCACCTCAACAGCCTCCCGAGCCGCCAAGGCGGAGGAGAAATGCTAGAATGTTCCTACGTGGGGGACCATGGTTTGCATCTCCTCGTGGCTCAAGTTCGTATCCTCCTATCCCAGAAGACCCTCAGTTGGGTGGATCATCACACACGGTGCCGGAAGTTAACCTTCCGCCAGTTTCACACGCGCCACTACAGCCACCGTTGGGTTTTGACAACCCGATCCCAACATACCCAGGATCATCTGGGTATAATCCGTCTGGATACCCATCTGACTATGGGACTCATGATCCGTATCTTACAGCTGCACAATACCATCATCTTTACCCTTCTTCTTACCCTCCAGTTTATCCAACTGGATACCCAGCACAGGATTATCAATACCCGTCATACCAACAACCTCCTCCTGTTCAGCAGCAGCAAACTCAAGAGATCCTAGAGAGGTTAGACAGGGTTGAACATGAGGCTCATGAAACCAAGAAGAAGCACAATGGCTTTGTCAAGGGTCTTATGAACCTTCTCAAAGGCAAGAAGAAATAGGATGATGTTGGGTTGTTTTGTTTGTAATAAAGTCCCTGCGAGGACGTTTGTTTTGTTTTCATGTATCAAGTCCCTGTGTGGACTTATTTTCTGTTTCAGTAGCCCCTGCGTGGGCAATGTTTTCAGTAGCCCCTGCGTGGGCAGTTTGTGTTGTTTTTCTCAAGTCCCTTTCAGGGCAGTGTTGTAATCGTTTCATGGTTTAGGGAAGTATTTTCGATTTTAATATGTGATTTATTACATCATGCAACTTCATTTCAAATTTTATTTAATCCGCCTATGAAACTCTTAGAGGTATAACCTAGCCAAAATATTAAATGGCTATGATGGTATAACCTTTTTAAGATAATGACTCTCTGTTAACATCTGAAAACATGTTAACAATCCTGAATTGTGCGGTACGAGAAATCACACAATCTTTCTAATGTACTTGGATTTTTCCAAGCCACTATTTTTAGCCTATATGATCATCATAAATCATGGCAAATAAACATCAATATGATGTATACACCACAACATCCATTAGAGATGTATGCTTACAAGCAAAGGTGTAATAATGACAAGGTAAGTTTTAATAGACTTCCTGTCAAGAAGGCGATGAACTTTGTTCGACCCTTAAACAATCACTAATCCAAAGAGATCAATGATTATGATCGTCCTTGTGACAAGGCTTTGTGCCATCTAAATGTCCTTCGTGACGAGCTTTGTGTAATATGAATATGTCTTCATGACATTGACGGTGTGATTTATATTCCTCTGTCTAATAAAAATATAAAGAATATTAACTCTTTAAATATTATCATTTTTAAATGGTCTATATGGTTTAATAATACCATGACCATCTAGTCATCAATATGATGATTTATTACATAATTTAAATATAAAATTACTGTTTGTTATAGTATCCGAAAATGGCTGGCTCAGATGAAGCAAACAGTCATCCTACAGAAGGCAACAACACCAGGATTAATATCACTGGTGCCGAGCTGCAAGAAATGATAACCGCAGCAGTCGCTCAGGCTATGGATGCTAAATTTAAAGAGCCTAGTATTGTTAGGTCTCAAACTCATTCAAGATCCCATTCTCAACCTCATACCCATAAGAAAAGTGAGTCTCAGCACTCATCTAATCAGGGTAGTGAGCCAAAGAGACAGGTTGTCCTAGATCCGACTCTCCGGTACACCAAGGGTTGTACCTATAAGTATTTTGTCTCCTGTAAACCGAGGGATTTTACAGGAGAAAAAGGTGCAATTGATTGCATGAAATGGTTAGATGAGGTGGAGACAGTGATAGACATTAGCGGATATGCTAAAGAGGATATAGTAAAGTTTGTATCATAATCCTTCAAGGGCGATGCCCTCACTTGGTGGAAAGCATTAGTGCAAGCCACGGGGAAGGTTCCTTTGTACAATCTGTCATGGAACAAGTTTGTTAATTTGGTTAAGGAAACCTATTGCCCTCAGCATGAGGTTGTGCGGATAGAGACTGATTTCCTCACCTTAGTGATGAAAGATCTGGATTGTAGATCCTACGTGACTAGTTTCAATTCGATGTCAAGGCTGGTACCGTATTTAGTCACTCCTGAACCCAAACGCATTGCGCGTTTCATCGGTGGTTTGGCCCCCGAAGTAAAAGGGAATGTTAAAGCTTCAAAGCCAACCACTTATAGGTCTGCTGTGGATCTATCTTTGTCCCTCACTCTTGATGTTGTGAGGAGTAGGGCAAAGAAAACCACTGATGAGGGGAAGAGGAAGAGAGAGGAAGATAAGTCTCCTCAGTCGAACAAAAAGGGCAAAGGGAACTCTGGTTCCAAAAAGGGGCAGTCAAGTGACAAGCCCAGGTGTAAGACTTGCAACAAAAGGCATTTTGGGGAATGCAACCAAGACCCACAGGCCAAACCATGTGGGATCTGTAAAAAGAAAGGGCACAAGTCTGTTGAGTGTCGGAATATTAAGGATGCAACCTCTTACGGTTGCAATGAAAAGGGACACATTAAAACCAATTGCCCCAAGAATACAAAGAAGCCTGAGGAGGCAAAGAAGAACAATGCGAGAGTATTTCAGATGAACGCGAAGGAAGCAGTGAACGACGATAACGTCATAACAGGTACCTTCCTCATCAATAATAATTATACTAGAGTCTTATTTGATTCCGGTGCTGATAAGTCTTTTGTAGACCATAAGTTCTGTAAGTTATTGAATCTGCCTATTAAGACTCTAGACATAAAATACGAGGTAGAGCTTGCTGATGGTACCTTAGAAACAGCTTCCACTCTTCTTGATGGATGTTCTATATCCATTAAGAATCATTCTATCCCGCTATCTCTCTTGCCAATGAAATTGGCTTGGTTTGATATAGTTTTAGGCATGGATTTGTTGTCGCATAACCAAGCCCAAATTGCCTGTGATAAAAAGCTAGTTATTATCAAAACCCCTTCTGGTGAATCTGTTACCATTCAAGGAGATACACAATACGGGTTGCCCAGCAATGTGTCTATTCTCAAGGTATCACAGTGTTTAAAGAACGGGTGTGTCATTTACATGGCACAAGTGACTGTGAATGATCCAAAACCTAAGATTGAAGACATCCCAATCATCTCTGAGTATCCTGGTGTCTTTCCTGACGAGTTACCTGGATTACCTCCTGAGAGGCAAGTAGAATTCAGGATAGACATTCTTCCAGGAGCTGCACCTATCGCACGAGCTCCTTATCGTCTAGCACCTACTGAAATGAAGGAACTCAGGACTCAATTGGATGATCTATTGGAAAAAGGTTTTATACAACCTAGCTCTTCGCCTTGGGGAGCTTCAATACTGTTTGTGAAAAAGAAGGACGGATCAATGCACCTATGCATTGATTATCGTGAGCTAAACAAAGTAATGATTAAGAATCGTTATCCTTTACCCAGGATCGACGACTTATTTGATCAGCTCCAAGGAGCGAGCTTCTTCTCGAAGATTGATTTGAGATCTGGGTATCATCAACTCAAAGTTAGGACTGAAGATGTGCCTAAGACGGTATTCAGAACAAGATATGGTCATTACGAGTTTTTAGTGATGCCTTTTGGGCTCACTAATGCTCCAGCAGCATTCATGGACCTCATGAATAGAGTCTGCAAAGCATACTTATATAAGTTTGTCATCGTTTTCATAGATGACATATTTATCTATTCTCGTAACCAAGATGATCATGAGAAGCATCTTCGATGTATCTTAGGATTACTTCAACAGGAGAAGCTTTATGCTAAATTCTCCAAATGTGAATTCTGGCTTCGTGAAGTCCAATTCCTTGGACATATTGTCAGTGAGCGAGGTATCCAAGTAGATCCCGCTAAGGTAGAGGCCGTAATGAATTGGGAAGCACCCAAGACTCCGACCGAAATACGTAGCTTTCTGGGTTTAGCTGGATATTATAGAAGATTCATTGAGAACTTCTCAAGAATAGCTGCACCATTAACTTCTTTGACCCGTAAGAATGTTAAGTTTGATTGGGGTCCAAAACAACAAGAATCCTTTGAGATTCTTAAGACGAAATTGAGCAATGCTCCAGTGTTAACCTTACCTGATGGAATTGAAGAGTTTGTCGTTTACTGTGATGCTTCACACACCGGTATGGGTTGTGTGCTTATGCAGAGAGGCAAGGTGATTGCTTATGCATCACGACAATTAAAAGTGCATGAGAAGAATTACACCACCCACGATTTGGAGTTGGGTGCCGTTGTATTCGCACTAAAGTTATGGAGACATTATTTATATGGAACTAAATGTGTGATCTTTTCTGATCACAAAAGTCTCCAACATTTGTTCAATCAAAAAGAGCTCAATATGAGACAGCGCCGTTGGATGGAAACCTTAAATGACTATGATTGCGAGATTCGCTACCATCCTGGTAAAGCGAATGTGGTCGCTGGTGCTCTAAGCCGAAAGGAAAGAGTTAAACTAATTAGGATCAATGCCAAGAGCATTGAGTTGAAGAATAGTCTGAATGAAAGACTATTGGCTGCACAGAAAGATGTTGTTTTGGAAGTTAACCTTCCAAATGAAAAGTTAGGAATAACTGCCGAGCAGTTAACACCTGGGAAGGATGGAATTCTCAGAATGAACGGAAGGATTTGGGTTCCTATTCAAGGAGGACTTCGTGATATAATCCTCCAGGAAGCCCACAACTCCAAATACTCAGTTCACCCGGGAGGTGACAAGATGTATCAAGATTTGAACGCCAATTATTGGTGGATAGGTTTAAAGAAATCTATTGCCACCCATGTAGCTAAGTGCTTAACCTGTGCTCAGATTAAAGCTGAACATCAAAAACCATCTGGCCTATTGCAACAGCCAGAACTTCCCACATGGAAGTGGGAAATGGTAACCATGGACTTCATAACCAAGTTACCAAAAACAAGGCACGGAAATGATACCATATGGGTTATTGTTGATAGGCTGACTAAGTCGGCACATTAGTTACCCATCAAGGAGACTCATAGCTCCGAAAAATTAGCCCAGTTATATGTAGATAAGATTATAGCTCTTCATGGCGTACCGGTGTCTATTATCTCGGATAGAGATACTAGATACACCTCACACTTTTGGAAAAGTTTCCAACAATCTTTGGGTACACATTTAAATTTTAGTACTGCCTACCATCCTCAGACTGATGGACAGAGTGAGCGTACAATTCAAACTCTGGAAGACATGCTTCGTGCATGTGTAATTGATTTAGGTGGCAGTTGGGATGACCACCTACCATTGATAGAGTTCTCCTATAACAATAGCTACCGTACAAGCATTAAGGCTGCGCCTTTTGAGGCATTATACGGTAGGAAATGCAGAACCCCTATCTGTTGGGCAGAAGTAGGAGAAGCTCAGTTATCAGGACCTGATATAGTCCTTGAAACAACAGACAAGATTGTTCAGATACGAGATCGCCTGAAAGCTGCCAGGGATAGGCAGAAAAGTTATGCTGATAAGAGGCGAAAACCTCTAAAGTTTGAGATAGGCGATAAAGTTCTGTTGAAAGTGTCACCCTGGAAAGGTGTGATGTGTTTTGGTAAAAAGGGCAAGTTAAGCCCTAGGTATATTGGACCATTCGAGATTATTGAATGTGTCGGTAGTGTAGCTTATAAGCTAGACTTACCTGAGGAGTTAAGTGGGATTCATAATGTGTTTCACATTTGTAATCTCAAGAAATGCCTAGCTGACGAATCGCTAGCTATTTCTCATAAGGACGTACAGATTGATGAAAGCTTGAGATTCGTTGAAAGACCTATATCGATCGAGGATCGACAGGTTAAGAAGCTCCGAAGAAAGCACGTACCTATAGTAAAGGTCAAATGGGACGCCCGTAGAGGTCCCGAATATACGTGGGAAGTCGAGTCCACTATGAGACAGAAGTACCCTCACTTATTTCAGTAAATCTCGGGGTTGAGATTTATTTTAAGGGGGTGAGGATGTAACACCACGTAAAAACGTGTCCAATTATGTATAGACACGTGTCCTAAACTCTAAAGGTGCGAAAGATTGAGTTTGAAGGACCAAAGTTGTCAAACAGTGAAACTATGAAACCACAGGGACTAAAAGTGTCAATATGCCAAACTTGTGCCTCTGAATGACCTTACATGATGAATATATTCTTAAACGAGTGATTGATTGGATATAAGAAGCTGTTTAAGAAAATAATCGAAAGATTATTAAATTACAAGGGTTAAACGTGTCAACATGTCAATTCTGACCTCTGAGTGACCTTTTAACGAAACCGAGGCTTCAAAATATTCAAATATACTCTCAAGAATAAGTGGTATAAATTTCACGTGGTTTCGAGATCGTTACGCGTGTTTTCAAGACTTTGGGCCAAAAGTGTCAACTTGATGAAACTTGCTTTCATAGAGATATTTAATGAACCGAAGCCTAACAAAGTTAGTTTATACACCCTTGAGCCTCAACAAATTAACTACAAGGACCTTGGATGCCAAAAATGGAGTTATAAAGGGTTTAAAACGATCAGGGACTAAAGCTGCCAACATTGAAAATTGTTTTACCTGATCAGCCGGTCCAAGCGGCCCGCATAAGCCTTCCCCTTGGCTTACGCGCCCCGCCTAAATGTGCCAGTATCAGAAAAATGGTGACAAGTGCGGGTTTTGCCTGTTCCACCGCCTTAGTCTAGTTTGTAACGACCTAGGGAGCTGTAAGTCGGTTTATATCAGTAGCTAGGACACCTGGGGTGATCCTAGGGCCTCCAATAACACCTGGAAATGATCTAGATTCATGAACTTGGCTATATAAGAAATGCTAGTTCTTGAGTTTTGAAACACACTTGCAACAATTGCTACTCTACAACATCTGGAGCTTTCTAAGGACAAGGAGAAGACTTTGAAGTGTAGAAAAGTTTGCTAGGACCTTTAGTAAGCCTCTAATTTCTTGTTTAGTTGTTTAATTTAGCTTAATTACTCTAAAGTCAAACTTATCGTAAAATTAGTTTGACTTTCGTTTTAATTACATGTGGCTTAACCACTGATCAAATTGAAAGTGGTTATAGAACCACATTAGTGTAGGTGATTAACCCTTAAAAGGACACCTCCTAATTATCTCGTTTGACTGGTCAATTGTCGGGTCAAAGTAGTTTGACAAAAAGTCAAACTGGACAGAAATTACAAGAATGATTCTAATAAATAAAACAGAGGTTCTAAATTATATTTTAACATTCTAATGACTTGGTAATCAATATTAAAACATGTTTTATCAGTCCTAACCCGACAATTAATAGTCTAAGGTCAGTTTATAACCGAAAGTCGCAAAAGCTTGACTTTTGCTTTGACTTTCAGTTCTGACCCGTTCAAGCTTAAATCTCCCATGTTTTAAGCTTCCATTAGGACCACATTACTTATTAGTATAACCCTCTGGAGTTATATTGCATGGTGCCTAATGGTTTGAATTATATGCACTTGATCGTAATTATGCTCAATAATGCCATAAACGCCCTTTTTACATACAACTGAGATTTTTAACATTGTGATTGGACTAACACCTTTGCATCTGATATTTAGACATGTCCTAAAAGTTTGACATCAATTTGAGGTCTAGAATTGGAGTTATGCTCAATAGCGTAATTAAGGAACTTTTTAGTATTTAAATGGCTTAATTAGCATGAAGCCTATCTAAACCCAATTTTTGACATCAAACTTTATACCTACTGATGTAAAATAATATTTTGGGATTTTTAAAGATTTTTAATTATTTTTAGGCTGAGCATAACATAGGATTATAGCTTGATTTCGGTAAATGTCGGTTTTACCCTTTTCATGCATAAAATGAGTTTTACATAACTTTTTAGTACCAAACCTTTTGCTACTGATTTCATATGATAAATAAAGTATTTTGAACTTTATAAACTGATTAAAAACTCAGATTTCCTATTTTAACCCGAATACCCCTTTAAACCGATTTTTAAGCGTTTTTAAGCACCTAGTATGAGTTAAAACTATTTTTGGCATATAAAACTTATTACCTACTGATGTCTTAAGTTAATTTATATAATTAAACAGTAAGCCAAAGTTTTTAAACTCAGAAGTCTATTTTGACCTTTAAAGCCTATGTAAAATTACCAAAATGCCCTTACGGGACATAGTTTGGTTATATAAGATAATTTTCACATATATAAAATATCCTACTGTTATAACTTATAAAAATACATATTTTTACTGATTAGATCAGACCTGAAATTCAGTTAAATATTTAAACTCTTTTATGGGTATTAAAATTACCGAAATACCCTTATGGGACTTATTTTGGTTTAAATTACTTTTTGTGTATATGTGTTAACATTTTACTGATGTATTAACATATTTTGAGCATAATAATGATTAAGACCTGTATATAATTTATTTGGTTACCCGTTACGCGTTTACGCGTTCGGATCGGCTTATGTGACTAGTTTACATATAATAGTCGAAGCGGGCTTAACCATATCATTAAATCCTCAATTTCCAGAATGTGTTTAGTTTACCCAAAATATACAAGTATCCAAACTTTTCGGGTCTAAACCACATTCTATTCCGATCTCCGTTTAATCTAGCGTTTAGAACCGTAAGGTTTCTTTCTAGCTAGCCGGTCTAAGTCCTTGACTTAATTAAAGACCCGTTAGCATCCTAATAGGTTAATAAACCTTCTATACATATTAAATAGCTTTCGGTAGAAGGTGCCTTCAAAAAGCTTTAGGATTTTACTGCTAGCATCAGGTAAATACTTTTAACTTATTTTCCCTTATACGGGCTTGGGATATGGTATTATAATAATACCACTTGGTCGGGTATGAAATCATTTAATCGGATTGTGATTAACAAATTTGCATAACCCGTTTTAATATGTCTTGTTTGATAACATAAACATTGGGGGTTAATCTGACCGTGTCCTAGATATCCTCGACTCATTTCAATTAAAATGCACACGACCTATGCACGGGGTGTAGGCATACACCTGACAGATGCAAATGCTAAAATAATATATAAACCCACATGTTGGGGATAACTCCTTTGTGGGTTCTATAAGTGGTGAGTCGGTTAATCACGACCGGCTTCCAACCGGCCCCAATTGTAAGACAAACATGTAAATCTGTATACAAGATTATATTTAAATAATTGTCCCAAGTTATAAAAGATTTATGCCATGTGCACCTAAATCAATTTTCTTAAATGTTTTCAAAAGAGTCAGTTAATTGTATTTACCATTGTAAACTGACGTATTTTCTTAAAGACTGATTTGACAGGTACCTCTCGTAATAGGCTGGAGCTATTAGGTGTCATAAGAGGATCTTGCAAATCCATAGATGCCTGCAGTCTGTTATTTTGTTTCTTTGTATTTGTTTATGATCCGCCTGTGGATCTTATTACATTCTAGTCTGTATATTCTGTCACTCGAACACTCAGACATTATGGTTTGTAATAGTTTATTCACCAAGACTTCCGTTGTGCTATTATATTGTGTGTATTGACTATGATGATATCAACTACGTCACGATACTCCCCACCGGGCATATGTGGAAATATCGGGGTGTGACACCAGGTATATTGGACCTTTTGAGATTATTAGAAGAATAGGACCTGTAGCCTATCAGCTATATCTGCCAGAGGAAATGGCAGGAATACATGATGTGTTTCATGTATCTAATCTCAAGAAATGCTTAGCTGATGAATCACTGATAGTACCTCTTAAGGATATAGAGGTAAATGAACAACTCAAGTTTGTAGAAAGGCCTCTACAGATTGAAGATAGGAAAATCAAGAATCTCAAGCACATGAGATTAGTTCTGGTCAAAGTGAAATGGGACTCCAAAAGACGACCTGAGTACAAATGGGAGCTTGAATCTGAAATGCAAAGGAAATATCCGCATTTGTTCCAGTAGATCTCGAGGACGAGCTCTAAAACAAGGTGGGGAGGATGTAACAACCCTCAGCAAAACCGACACTCTCATAATATTTCCGACACCCCAGTATATTTAAAATGTCCCATTATGTCTTTAAATACACCCCGTATGTGAAAACCGAGCCCGAAATATTTTATAGTATTTAAAATAAATTCATCATCATCATCATCGTACTTAGTATATCCCACCAATAGCAAAAGCTAAGGTAGGGTCTGAGGAGGGTGGGATGTAGACAGCCTTACCTCTACCCCGTAGGAATAGAGAGGCTGCTTCCAATGAGACCCCCGGCTCGATTGTGGTTTTGCATCAAGCCTTGGACATAAGGCACATAACACTCAGCAATTGAGACAAACGCCAATTGGTGCATGTACCCCCTTGTCTTTCGGCTATCAACGCCACCACATGATGCAATTTAAAATAAATTAAAAACAATAAAAATTAAGTTGAGGCGGGCCGCGTAGACCCACCCCAACCACTTACGCGGGCGATATCAGGGTTAAATCCTGATTTCATTGGTTTTCTTTAGTTTAGGCGGGCCGTGTAAGCCTTAGCTTACACTTACGCGGGCCGCGTGAGATCAAAATAGTGGCTCAGCCCCGTGATGACACGTGTCATCATCGTGTCAAGCCTAGTGGTGAGCCGGACGAGCTACGCGTTGACCCAGCTTTGACGCGGGCCGCGTAAGCCCCCCCCCCCCCCTATCCTTTACGCGGGCCGCGTGAGGACCAGTTTCAGCACCTATATAAGAAAGCAACGGGTTTTCGTTTTCCGTCGCTCATTCCTTTCATTCTCAATCTCAATTTCTGATATAGGCTTTATAAAGCGGGTATTATACCACCCTAATTAGTGAGGTTCTGCTCTGTTGTAAGTATTATAACCCCAGTTTCGTAGTAGATACGCTGCCCGATTGATTTAGGGTTCCGTAACAACTGTCGTGGTTCTGCCCGACGTAGTTGTTGGAATGCCGTCTCGGGGAGGGTATCATTAATATTTTCAAAGGGTTATGATACTAACCTATGTACATTTGTGAAAATTATAGATTATTCCCAGGAAACCCTTACGCGAAGTCTAAGACAGCAATGTGAGTTTATTCAATTTTTGTTAACCTTTTTGTAATACTTTACAAAACCTTAATTGTTTTACAATATGATTAAGCGGTGATCGAGTCTTTGTAGTTCTTCAATTACTACCGGTATGTTGGGGTTTTGTATACAAAATTTACTACACTGTGAGTAGTAAGTCGGGGATGACAGTACGTTACCATTGGACAACGAGTTAGCCAATGTGTAATATAACCCACAAGTCAGGATTGACAGTACTGAATGAGTAATTATGTAGAAATAAACAATGTGATCGCTCTCAATACTGTTTTAATTGATAAAATGTTTCTTGATTAAACTGGGATTCACTCACCAGTATTTCCCACTGACAAATGTTTTTAAAACGCGTTTCAGGTAACACAATGTGACAGCCAATTAGTAAAAAGCCAGCTAAAGAGCACTGAAGGCTTGGGAAAAATGTGGCTATAAAAGTTACCTAAAAGACGATGTTTTAAATTCAATAAAATAGGGTTTATCCCTATAAATGTATTGTAATAAGAAACTTGGGTTTTACCCATGTGATTATTAATATTAAATATGGTGGTTTTACTCTGATAAACATTTCCTAACTACGGTCCTGATGTAATTTCCGCTGCCAAATTAACAAGCTGATACCACCGCCACTGAGTTCGCGTCCGCCAGTTCCCATGACAGATAAGGGATCGGGGGTTGCGACAGTATTCCCAGAAGAACTACCTGGATTACCACCCGATAGGGAAGTAGAATTTAGAATTCATCTAATTCCTGGAACTACACCGATAGCCAAGGCACCCTATTGATTAGCACCCACCGAAATGTTAGAATTGAAAAAGAAATTAGATGAATTATTAAGCAAAGGATTCATACAACCTATTTCATCCCCGTGGGGAGCACCCGTGTTGTTTGTGAAAAAGAAAGATGGGTCGATGCGAATGTGTATCGATTATAGGGAATTGAATAAGGTTACAATTAAGAATCGATACCCATTACCTAGGATTGATGATCTTTTTGATCAACTTCAGGGAGCTAGATATTTTTCTAAAATAGATTTACGCTCCAGATACCATCAGTTGAAAGTACAAGAAGAAGACATACCTAAGACTGCTTTCAGAACTAGGTATGGTCATTACGAGTTTACAGTCATGCCCTTTGGGTTAACGAATGCTCCTGCCGCATTCATGGATATGATGAATAGGATCTGTAAACCGTACTTGGATAAATTTGTAATTGTCTTTATTGACGATATACTCATTTATTCCAAAAGTCAGGACGAGCATTGTAAACACCTACATCCACTCTTAACTTTGTTAAGAAAAGAGAAGCTTTACGCCAAATTCTCGAAGTGTGAATTTTGGCTACAAGAGGTACAATTTTTAGGACACATGGTGAATCATGAAGGTATTCACGTAGATCCCTCCAAAATAGAAGCGATCACCAAATGGAAGGTCCCGCAATCAGCTATGGAAGTTAGGAGTTTTCTAGGGTTAGCCGGATACTATAGACGGTTTATTAAGGATTTTTCCAAAATAGCTGTACCATTAACTAAGCTAACCTGTAAGGCAGTGAAGTTTGAATGGGGATCTAAACAAGAAGAGGCTTTTAAGATCTTAAAGAAAAGATTAACAAACGCCCCAATTCTTGCCTTACCCGAAGGGACAGAAGATTTTGAAGTTTACTGTGATGCTTCTAAGCTAGGATTAGGATGTGTGCTAATGCAACGCAAAAAGGTAATTGCATATGCCTCAAGGCAATTGAAAAAGCACGAGGAAAACTATACGACACATGATTTAGAATTAGGGTCGATAATCTTTGCCCTTAAGATTTGGAGACACTATCTGTATGGCAGTAAGTTTACAGTCTATACAGATCATAAGAGTTTAAGATACATATTCGGACAAAAGGAATTAAACATGAGGCAAAGAAGATGGATGGAAATTCTAAGTGACTACGACTGTGATATTCAATATCACGAAGGAAAAACAAACGTAGTTGCAGATGCCTTAAGTCGTAAGTATCATGAAAAGAAAAAGCGAGTTCGTGCTCTTAGATTAAGTTTACAATTAGACTTAATGGAACAACTGGAACACATTCAAGAAACAGCAATAAAGGATGATGCTGAAGGAATGAAAGGAAGAATAAAAGAACTAGAGCAAGGGCCTGATGGAATTTGGAGATTCCACAAGAAAAGGATTTGGGTACCTAAGCAGGGAAATTTAAGAGATAAGATTTTAGAGGAAGCCCATAAATCTAGGTATACCATGCATCCTGGTAATAATAAGATGTACCAAGATTTAAGTAATAACTTCTGATGGATAGGAATGAAAAAGGACATCGCTCGATATGTTTCAAAGTGTCTTACTTGTTCACAAGTTAAGGCAGAACACCAGAAACCTTCAGGGTTACTCCAACAATTAGAAATCCTTGTTTGGAAATGGGAACTAATAACCATGGACTTTGTTACTAAGTTACCCAAAACCAGAAAGGGTAATGATGCAATTTGGGTAATTGTGGATCGATTAACCAAATCAGCTCATTTTCTACCCATGAAGGAAACCTTTAGCATGGAAAGATTAGCAAAATTGTATGTGGATGTGGTAGTATCCTTACATGGAGTCCCACTCTCCATGTATCGGATAGAGATAGTCATTTCACTTCACATTTCTGGACAAGTTTTCAAGAAGCAATGGGGACCAGACTAAATTTAAGTACAGCCTACCATCCCCAAACAGACGGACAAAGTGAAAGGACGATCCAAACCCTGGAAGACATGCTTAGAGCATGTGTTATAGATTTTGGGGGAAACTGGGAGAACCATTTACCTTTAATTGAATTCTCCTATAACAATAGTTATCATTCAAGCATCGAAGCTGCCCCGTTCGAAGCACTGTATGGATGCAAGTGTAGAACTCCAGTTTGCCGGGCGGAAATATGAGAAAGTCAGTTATCAGGTCCTGAAATCGTACAAGAAACCACCGACAAGATCACTCAAATCAAGGAAAGACTAAAAACGGCTCGAGATCGCCAGAAGAATTATGCAGACAATCGACGTAAGCTGTTAGAATTTCAAGTTGGAGACAAGGTACTCTTGAAAGTTTCTCCTTGGAAAGGGGTAGTTCGGTTCGGTAAGAAAGGAAAGCTAAGTCCAAGGTACATAGGACCATTCCCAGTAATCCAACGCATAGGACCAGTTGCTTATCGCTTGCAACTACCAGAAGAGCTAGTTGGAGTACATGATGTATTTCATGTATCTAACCTCAAGAAATGTCTATAGGACGAATCGCTAGTAGTCCCTCTTCAAGACATACAGGTGAATGAAAAGTTGAAGTTCGTAGAGAAACCGCTCCAAATAGAAGACAGAAAGATTAAATTCCTCAAGCATAAAAGATTGGTACTTGTCAAAGTCAAATGGGATTCGAAAAGAGGACCCGAATACACCTGGGAGCTGGAATCGGAGATGAAGCGAAAGTATCCTCACTTATTTCAGTAAATCTCGAGGACGAGATTTTATATAAGGTGGGGAGGATGTAAGGACCTGCAAAAATGTCCAAAAACGACCCGTAAGTGAAAACCCGGACCCCTGAAACCCTAATGTGCATGAAAAACCAAGAAAACAAGATTTTTGGGTTTCACGTGGGCCGCGTAAGAGATAAACATAGGCTTACGCGGGCCATGTCAACTTAAAGTTGACCAGATAAGCATTCCGGGCCACGTGTCACACGCGTGGCAACCCTACTCGTGACACCCCAGCCCTACACGTAGACTAGGGGCCCTCGCGGGCCGCGTAAGATGCAAGTGAAGGTTTACGCGGGCTGCGTAAAACCTTAAATTTTGCTATAAATTGCCTGTGCATGGCCTGATCGTCTGTGCTCGAGAAAACTTTCAAAATCACACTTATTCTGCTCGAAATTCACATTTGCAATAGCAAAACGCTACTACGATCAAGGGTAATAACTCGATCACTGCTACGATATAATGTCCGATTGATTGAAACTGATCCGATGGATGTTTAAATGCTGCCCGAACTCGGGCTATACTTTGTCCTTCGTCGTGAGGGTTTTGATTTCGTGAGTTATCGTAAATGTTGTATTAAGTTACTGACCTAGTTTCGTAGGCATTGCTGTTTAAATTAGGTTACAAGGCTAAATCAGTATGCTAAACTCTGCCCGTCTAAACTTGCAAAGTGAGTCATTCTCTTTTATCAACAATGTTTTACAATACTCAAATTATTATTAAGAGTTATAATTACAGGGATTAAGTCTTGGTTATCTTGAATCACTGGCAAGTGGGGTATTGTACACATTACTAATCTCTCATGGTTAGGTTCATCAACCTAACAGTGATAATCATCACGACTTGGGTGAAAGGACCCAATAGTGGTATGACCATCGTCACCAGGGTGTGACACGGCGCCAGATAAAAATAAGATAGTAGCCATTGTAATCGTTCTTATGCTGTAATTTATAACTATGTGTCGTTTTATTAAACTTGAGTGACTCGCCAGTATTTCCCCGCTGATAAAATATTTTTCAAAACATGTTTCAGGTGACCTACTGTGAATCAAGGAAAACGTGCTACGGAGCACTAACAAGCTTGAAGTGGTGGCTCAGTAAAATAAATAAACATGTTTTGTAGAACAGGGAATTTCCTCGTGAAATTCCTCTATTGTAAATTATGGGGTTTGTCCCAATTCATGAAATAAAATAATTGGGCATTTTCAAGTTTTAAAAGATCGTGTTAAACTTCCGCTGTCAACTCAAATAATAAATACCACGGGTTTCTGCCCGCGGCTCCTGGACCGGGTCACCCGGGACGGGGGCCGTGACAATGAAGGAGTTGGTACAACTCAATAAGACGAAGCTCAAACAACCAGTTGTGCAAAAAAACACACGGGGTCGTCCAACTTTAAAAGCTCAGCAACAAAGGAAGGATGATTCGTTTACGGAGCCTTCAAGACACAACTTTTTTACAACGCAGGACCAGTATAGTGATTCACCCGTTGGGTTTGGCACACAAGAGTCAAAGACCGAACCTACCAGGCACAGCTCGTTTATCGAGTCACAAAATTATTGTGCTGAAACACCTATGTTCTTCGGCGAGATTGCGAAAGGCGCTAAGAATTCGAAAACGAAAAAGAAGGTCGCAAAATCAAAGGAAGAGCAACCAGACTTACCTTTGCTGCCTTTCGGACAAGTTAATATGTTCATGCACTTCAAAAAGTTCATTCCACCTTGCTTCTATCCACACCTCAGTCACATACAAAATGTGCAGGGTGATGGTAATTATGGGTTTCGATCTATAGCGGTCGGCTTATCGCTTAAAGAGTGGCAGTGGCCGTTTATACGGGAGCAGCTTCATGATGAGTGCAACCGGTTCCACGAATTATGGAAAAAGATAAATGGACCTGAGTATCAACAAGTTCTGGACTTATTAGTTTGGTCCAACCGTATAGACGGAGCACCTGCACATAAGTGGCTACAAATGCCATTCACGGGGCTTCTGATAGCAAACCGGTGGAATGTCATTTATCTCTTATTAAGTGACCTTGGTTGTGCTTCATTTTTTCCCATGTTAAGAACAGCCGAAGAAAGTATTCCGCATCGAACAGTCGCGCTTGTACATGTAAACATGAACCATTTTATTCACGTCAGATTAGAAGGGGAATATCCAATGCCAACCCCATCAGGATACTGGCGATAACCGACATGGAATACGCCAGCAGAAAGTTGGTATCACTATTACAAGGAACGTATTGACCAATATAATACGATCGTTGATGAATACAGGACCGGGGATTACGTGGATTTAGGTGCCCTATGAATATAAAAGGTTATTTGCATGTTTTGACAATTTGTAATGATGAACATACACGTTATATAAATGTTTTGGCAACTTGTTGAAATTGAACTTGAAAAAACGTTTAAACGAATCAATCTGCATGTTTTGACAATTTGTAATGATGAACATATACGTTATATAAATGTTTTGGCAACTTGTTGAAATTGAACTTGAAAAAACGTTCAAACGAATCAACGTTAAGACATACCGACCGTATCTTCGTCAGTTCCGCATATCGTAATTGAAGAAAAATGAAAAATACTCAATCGTATACGGGCCGTATAAATGTATACGCCTCGTATATAGTGATCCTATATTAAGTATACGACTGAATTAAAAAATATTAAATTATTGTATACGGGTCGTATACATTTATACGGCCTGTATACTAAGGAAAAAAGATCGTATAAGCTTTATACGACCTCATTTCCACCATACGGCCTCAACATTCCACCAAAAATTCTCTCGGTTTTCTCTCGGATCGTTCTTGGATAGCGTTCTTCGGCGTTTTTGTCGTTTTCTTCTCGTTCTTCCTATACGGTACGGTACGTTTTCGTATAGTAAACTTTCAAATTCCGTAACATGTTAGATTATGGTCTTGTATAGTAAAGGATCCAATAGCGTCGATAGGCGTAACGATTACGATTGTATAATTGAATTTGAAAAAATAATTGAAACAGAAAATTGTAACTGATTATTCAAGTGTATACGGTCGTATACAATTTATACGATCGTATACACTATATACGCTCATATAATGTTTGAATATTCAAACTGTATACGATCGTATATTATATATACGGTCGTATACTTGTTGAATATTCAAGCTGTATACGATCGTAGACGTTGTATACGATCGTATGAACTTATATTTTATTCCCAGTTTGTTATATTTTTTTCGTATCCGTGACGTATAATACGTGCGTATAGTACTTGCGCATACGGTCGTATACTTCATGTTTACGGATCGTGTACGAGATGTATAACACGTGAGTATACGAAACCTATACTTGATGTGTACAGAGCGTATATGATATGTACAATACGTTCGTATACAAGAACAGTCGTCATATAATACGTTAACGCTAATCGTATAGTGATTGCTAAGTTGTAATTGTCATTTTTACAGACGATATGGCTAAGTTATCAGCAGCTGGTGCGGCCCGTAGAGGTCGAGGTCAGGGTCAGGGTCGGGGCCGTGGATGTGGACGCGGACGGGGACGTGGATGTGGACAGGAGGAGGAGATTGTGCCCGATTTTACTGAGACGGGGCAGTTTATTAGAGATATCCCCCGAGGTACGACTGCCTATAGGGTTTTGGGCAGATTACGGGAGATGGTGCTGGATGCGCCTCGGACCATTGATATTCAGTTTTTGACCGATATTGGAGCGATCGGTCTGGTCCGGGAGCTCATGCTAGCTAACTCCCCGTGGGACCGCTTATTTGATGCCGCCGCAGAGCGGGCCCACAGGGAGATTACTTTAGAGTTTTTATCTACTTTTACATTTACGGACACCAAGGGTGGGGGTTTTCAGCATTTTTTGACGACAGACGTCGTAGCTTTTACTATTTGCCGCAAGCCTCAAAGGATGACACTTCCTCAGTTCGCCGTTTCCTTGGGTCTGTACTCACAAGAGTACTCAAGGTCCCGCGCATTTTTTGATGCGCCAGTCAGCACGTCCAGTGACGTGTTGTGGCCTTGGTGGCGCACTATTGGGTTCGGGGAGTTAGCGAAAGCGAATCAGCGATCCCTGAAGGCACAGGCGACTGATCTTTACGACCCGTTACACCGATACCTACATCGGTGTATCGCCGTGACGATCGCCGGTCATCATGATAGCAGGGAATGGGTCACCCAAAGTGACTTATTCTTCTTGCACGACTTACTTACCGGCGGGAGGGCCAACTTGGCGTACAAGTTGGCCGCATATCTCGCCGAGTATGCTTTTAAGCGTACCTCTACCCACATCAGCTGTGGGGCCTTCGTCACCCGTCTGGCGAAGCGTTTCTTTCGCCTCTTGTCCCCGCAGGTGGCAAGTGATATGACCCTGACACTACAGCTTGACAGGGTTGGGAGGGACACAGCCCAATCGATGGGTTTGGCTCGCGAGGTCGAGGGAGGGCAGCTGGTTTTGGTGTATGGTGTGGGTGAGGGACCCCGTGGAGAGGGAGGCGAGGGCGAGGGCGAGGGAGAGGGAGGCGACGGAGAGGGAAGCAGGGTGCGTGAGGGGGTCGCTCATACTGTCGATCGATCATAGGTAGCTGCGGAGGATTTACGAGGTGATCACCCGTACGTTCGACGGAGCGTGAGGCAGCGTGTGATGCCTCCACCGGGGGTGGAGGAGAGACTCGTTCAGGTGGAGGAGAGACTCGTTCAGGTCGAGTCGGATGTAGCTGCAGTCAGAGGGGATTTAGCTGCAATGAGAGAGGATGTACAGTGGATGGTCGAGGCGATTGTGGCTATGCATTCTGGCGCGCCCCTACCTCCACGAGCTGGCGCTGCACCACCACCACCGCCGTAGCTGCTTATTGTATTTTTTTTTTTTTGTTATTTTACGTTTGAAACTTTGTAAAAGTTTATCTTTTTTTTTTAGTTGTAAAACATTCTAAATATTAATCTTATGTTTAGATGTTAAGTTGTTTGTTTAATAATTGTTGTCGTAGTTTATCATAATCATATCACATATTTATCGTTTTACAAAGTGGAAACTTACTAAACATTATAAATACGTTTAACTACAAACTCGTAACATAATCCGATATATACAATACTATTTTAAAATTTACAAAACTTATTAAACGGTTTCCCGATTGCAACAAAAAATTAACTTTTTTATACATACATATTTATCGTTTTACAAAGTGGAAACTTATTAAAAATAATAAATACGTTTAACTACAAACTCGTAACATAATCCGATATATACAACACTATTTTAAAATTTACAAAACTTATTAAACGGTTTCCAGATTGCAACAAAAAATTAACTTTTCTATACATATTTATCGTTTTACAAAGAGGAAACTTATTAAACATAATAAATACGTTTAACTACAAACTCGTAACATAATCCGATATATACAACACTATTTTAAATTACAAAATTTATTAAACGGTTTCCCGATTGCAACAAAAAAGTTAACTTTTCTATACGGGCTATACGGGCCGTATAACATTATACGGCCCGTATATAGTTTTCAAAACTAAAAACCCTTGGCAAACCTTCGAAACAAAATTATGCAAATATGTATACGGCCAGTATATAACTATACATCCCGTATACATATAAAAACAAAAAAAACATTCCACCGCATTAAATTCTGCTCATAAATATTCTATACGGCCCGTATAGATATAGGGATGTGAAAATAAGATTATAGAGGTGTAGAAATAGAACAACCCATTAAAGAAACCAACAGAACCTATGCATATATTCAAGAAAGTAGCCTCTATTTAACGATACAGATCCCAATTTCTACCAACCGAGTTACTTCACAAATGTTATGTTAACTTGTGTGTGTTTTTCCTTATATTCAGAAAACCAAATTATATTAAAATTAGTGCATATTTACTTTTGTAATTGATGTCCTATATGACAACAATATCCAAACAAATTTTATGGTATAAGTATGAGAAGGATGAGTTTTTTTCCCAAACTAATGTTGTTAAAAAAAATATTTACGATTTTAGTGTTATTTGAAAACTATTTATTAAAATGATGTTTTTCTTTTATTTTGTACTTACCTTTTCTTTTATTAACATATTATATACTTTATTTATTCAATCAGTCCATTTTCTATTTTCATGTTCTTTTTTTATTCATTCAATCCTTTTTTCATCAATCAACCCATTACAGTGTCTTTTACCAACCTGTTTTAATTCCTTTTTTTTTTCTTTCCATCAACCCATGTCAAAGATGAACTACAAAAATCATCCCAAAATAAATATAAACAATGAAATAGCAAAAATAAAATAAATAATTAAGCGTTAAAACTTGACTTGCTACTGGTCTTAATATCACATAAAAACGAAAATAAAAATATAAAATAAAGTCGGTCGCTACCGGTCTCATTATAATATACAAGTAAAAATAAAAATGTGAAATAAAAGCGAGTCGATATCAGTCTCAGTATCAACCAAAATAAAAGTTTTAATCCCGTTCATATTAAAAAAAACATGTTTGTTAAGCGAGGACAACCTTTTTTTTCTCGTTTGAATATAATGTAATACTAAATATAAAACCCAGTTATGAAAGTTTTAATTTATTCTAATGAGTAAATTACAAGTTTTGTCCTTTATGTATGTCCCAAATTGCAGGCGCTGTCCTTTGTCTTTAAAATTGATGAGTTTTGTCCTTAATGTTTGCAAATCTTGCACGTTATGTCCTTTAGGGCAAACCCAGTTAGATTTTTTGGTTAAAACTGATCATGTGCATGGCACATGAGGGCATTCTTGTCATTTGAGCTTTCCAGGGACTAGTTTGTAAATAACTTTTATTAAAGGGTCATTTTGTACAACTTAAAAACAAAACAATATATATATAAACAAAACATTATTAAATAACTTTCATTTCTTCTCTCTCTCTCAAACAGATGCAGATGCAGGTGGTTGAGATGGTGAAGGCACGGCGGTGATGGTGGGTTAGGTGCGGTGGTGAAGGCACGGCGGTGGTGGTGGGTTAGGTGCGGTGGTTGAGATGGTGAAGGCACGGCGGTGGTGAAGGCATCTACTGCGGTGGTGATGGTGCTGTGGTGTTCTGACGATGGTCTGACTGGACTCTTTTCTCCCCCTCTCTCTCACCTGCCGCCACCACCATCCCGGCGATTAGCTCCTCCAGAGATTCCGGCGAATCGGTGGTGGGTGTTAGACGAATCGGTGGCTCCGGTAGCGGTTTAGGTTTTCGTGCTTCTGATCGTTGGGGTTCTCGCAGACGATATATGTAGGTTACTTATTACTCGATTGATTGATCGTAAATCGTAAAACTTGGCCTATAACTGCAAATCCAGGCCCATTAGGAAAAGAGATGGCTGAATCTAGATAGGATCCAATCGGTTTTTTTTTTTTTTTTTTGGTTGGGGAGGGGGGCTGATTTGGGTGGTTGCAGGTTCTTGGGGGTGGTGGGTTTAATGGTGTTTGTTGCTGGTTTGGGTTGTTGCAGGTTGGGGTTAGGGTTAGGGTTTTAGTGGGGGTGGTGATGGTGGAGACGGTGGTGGGTGAAGGAGAGAGAGAGAGAATCGATGGTGGTGGGTGGGTTGTGTGGGTGGTTTTGGTGTAGGTACAACTGTGGTAATGGTGGGGTTGCACTATTGAAGCGTTGGAGGTGGGTTATGCGGGATGGTGGTGGTGGTGGTGCCGGCAGGTGGCGGTGAAGGGTGGTGGAGAAAGATACGGTATATTTACACTTATAATAATAATAAATAATAATAAAACTAAAATTATTTTGTTTTATTTTTTAATAATACTAAGTAAACTGTGTAAAAAGACTAAAATACCCCTGGGTGACCAGATTTAACAAAAAAAAGTAACTGGGTTTGGCCTAAAGGACATAACGTGCAAGACTTGCAAACATTAAGGACAAAACTCATCAATTTTAAAGACAAATGACAGCGCCTGCAATTTGGGACATACATAAAGGACAAAACTTGTAATTTACTCTATTCTAATAAAGGCCATGAAATCCCACCATACAATTTTTCTGCTCGACTTGTTTTTCCATCACTAAACTATGAAATCGCAAACAAAGTCGACAAAAGTCTTTGTATTTTATCATAAGAATGATGAAATCAACGACCTTATTTGTATTTTATATAACAAGAATGTTAATCTGATTCAATATATATTAACTGAAATGTAAGTTTACCAGATTTTCGTTCTATTTATAAACTTAATAAATAAAATGTAACTACAATAACAAAATAAATGAAAAACACTACTTTGGTAAATAGTTTTTAAGAAACACCAATATGGTAAATATTTTTTTTTCCACCAACACTAGTTTGGTAAAAAACTCTGAGAAGGATCTACTAAAAAGTAAGTTTTGTCTAGGAGCCTAAGAGTGATAATCATATGTGACACTCCTTATAAGTAGGAAGGAAAATATTTTAGTATTAAAATATTTTGGTCTTTATAAGTAGGAGTGTGAAGATGACACATGAAACTTTTGTTTTTTTTTAAAATACAAAAAAAAAAAAAATCAGTACAAAAAAATCTAGCACACAAAAAATATAGTACAAAAAATATAGCACAAAAATATCCAAGACAAATAATTTACACAAAAATGTAGTAAAAAAATTCAGCATAAAAAATGCTATGAAACATAGAAATACAACACATTTTTTGAGTTTTTAGCTGTCATATTTTATATTGCAATATGTTACTTAAATTAAAGATAAAAAGATGTCCGACTTTATGGTGAAAATTTTATTAAAAAATAATGTCGTATAAAAATTTAACGTTTAAAAAATAAGGGCGAGATATGCATGTGACTTGCATGTGAAGAGAGAAAATCAACAAATAGTATTTCCAAAGATACCATTACACTCCTCTTTTTTCAACATTTTTATCTTAACCATTGATTTTAAAAATGAAAGATTAAGATCTCTTCTCAAACTATTTAGGCAAAATAAACTTTTTATTTGATCCTACACATACATACGTAAACAAACATTAATTTATACATATTAATATCTATATTTATATAATTTTGTAAAGAATGCTATCTTTTAGATCATTCACATTAAAATTATAAACTTCACATATATATAATTTAAGTAAAAACAAATTTATCACTAAAACGTGTTTACTTTTTTAATACCCTCATACACCCGATTCCTTTTATCTATCTTTATTCAATTCAATTAAATAATATATTTTTCTTTATTTTTCTAATATGTTTTCTGTTTCTTACACTCACAAAAATATATATGGAGTAGATATATGAGAGTGAATATAATTCCATATATCTATCTAGGGTATTCAATCAATACCCCGTTTTAGGGGAATTAGACAAAGTATAAAAATTGATGAAACCTTTTAACATTTTATTAAATTACAGGGATTGTGATGGTACAAGAATTCAAATATAATGCAAAATTTTATACTTATTAAAAAGGGTGTGTGATATTCTTCTTTCTCGTGAATTATTACTACATATTCTAAAGGGGTATGTGATATTCTCCAATCTTGTTCAATCATTTTATCTTTTCCTCGTTGGTATCGAATATAAGAGGATGAGTTCCTCAAGTTTATCCCAATCAATGGTACGTTTTCCACATGATCATATGATTTCATTTTATGTTCATGAACTCAAATAATTGTGCAACATGGCATGTATAATTCCAACAAATCGTGTTTATATAAAAGAGTCTTTCTTGCTATATAAGTAACAAGAAGTGTCTACGCAACAACTGTTCACAATTGTGGATCAGAGACAAGTTATCCATGAACTTATCCAATTAAATATTCTAGAAATAAGATATTTAGTGCCCTCAGGTTAAAGGGTGTTGGGGTCATGGTTGTGACATAATTCGCCACATATGAACATAAATGGAAGGCTACACCACTCCCTTGTATGATCCACCATGATTTGAATGAATTAAACCATGACAACCATGGTTCTGCTTTCCATTTTTCAAGAAATCATTTAATTTTTCTTTAGACAAAGATAAATTAAAATAAATAAGGGGATAATGGTTTGGGTCATGACCACACCCTTAGGATATTGGTTTTGGATGATGGATTAGAGCATGGGCGTAGCATAGTAGGGGCCGGGAGGGGCGCCGGACCCCCGAACTTTTCGCTTAGTAGTGTCCCGATATGTAGTTTTCGTATAAATTTGTTTAAGTATATACGTTTTCGACCCCCCGATTTTATAACATTTTATGTATAATTTTAGGTCCGGTGACTTCCGACCTTCCTGTCAGAAATCTCAAGCTTCGCCACTGGATTAGAGGTGAGTGACATGACACTGACATGGAGGGTCATGGTAGTCATGAGGGTTATAACCACACCATATAGCCGTGAGTATATGTTTAAAGTGAACTTCTTCCTTAATTTAAATACACAATATTTAAATGATACACCTACCTTAATATTTCATGCAATAAAGTATCGATTATCTATAATTGTGGTTGTTTGATTGATTGAATTTGGAATCATAACCTTATAAAAGCATGCACAGAGATTAAAATAAAGCAAACGTATGAAGATGATAGAATATATTCTATACATAGATAGGCATTGATGATGTTTTTAAAGTATAACATACAAATAAAGAGGAAGAGAGCATCATGCATACCATATTATTTAATAATTTTACAAATGTATACTTTTACTTTCAGCTAATCATAAAACATTTAATTAAGCCCACTTTATACTTCTTAGCTAATATTAGGTTATTAGTTATATGCATCTTTCATACCTTACTTTTATCTCAGTACACATCAATTTTTTTCATCACTTACCTTCACCACTCAAACTATTTAATAACTATCACTCATAAACCACCTATTTTTAAAAGAGAGGGGGGGGGGGGGGGGGGGGGACCACCCTTTACATACCACATACTTGTGGGATGAGTGCGGGCTGCAAAGTGTTCGCCGTGATTTCGCGTGATCACTTCATCACCACATACTATCTTCCATAAGTATAACACATAGAATAGCATAGTGACAAATTGACAATGTTACAAGTATTGTTTGTTATTTAACAAAACCCTTTACTACACACTCTACTCAAGACTTATTTCTTGAGATGGATGGATTTGAGTTTGTTGTGGTGATCACGACTGTTAAGAGTGGGACCCATATCCTACAAAACCAACCTGCTTTCTTGCTAACTAAGTAAAAAAATATATCTTCAAAATTTATATGATACAATTAAAATTAAAGGGTTTTGTTAAATAACTATAATATTGATATTGTTATTAATAGTATAAATTAGAACTTTATGTGAAACAATTATAGTCTTACATGTTTATAATTTCATAAGAGCATCACCAATAAAGAAACCTAAAAACACATAAAAATGTGTCACGTCAGCTGCCACTTCATAAAAACACAAATTCTTTAAAAACACCTAAACCCACCCAATAAGAAAAACTAAAAATACCTAAAAACATTACCACATTATCACCCCCTTCTAAAAAAATCCATCTCTATCTAAATAATATATAATTAAAGGACAAGGTGGCCAACCATTTTGGTTGTTTTTAGTCATTTTTGTAGAAAAACATATCTCAAATTTGCGGCACAAAAACAAGGTCTAAAATAAAAAAAAATGGATGATGTGGAAAAATGAGTAAAAACAATACCCAAAAACGTATTATTGTGAATGCTCTTATAAGAAATATATTCACATACTTTGATAGTTGTAGTATTAAACTAGGTTATAGATCTATCTATTATATGAAGTTATATAATAATAAAATGAGATTGTAAGTTTTACTTAAATAATAAAATAAAATTAAATCTACGGTGTTTAGTATTTTAATCGGATTAAAAAAAAGTATTCTAACCGAATATTGAATTCATTCTCAAATTGAATTTGAATATGTGATTTTCAAGTACACAGCCGTCTCCAACAACTCATAAAATAATTTAGGCATCGGGCGAAATAAAAATCTAGACCCAAAATTGTAGTAAGAGGAAATGAATTTAAAAAAAAAATAAAACCTTAATGGTAGAGCCAACACTTGAACTTGAAACCTCAAAATATTCTTAAGATGGTTTTTCCACTCCACCATCATCATTTTTATGTTTTATAAATCAGTGCATATACTAAATATATAATTTATTATAAATAAAAACTTATAAAACCTATCGGGCTCTTTAAAAATTTGGGCTTCGATCGACGGCACGAGTTTGCCAGCCCTGTTCAAGTACAACCACCTGGATCATATTATATATATATATATATATATATATATATATACATATATATATTATTTATTTTCTTCATAATTTGGATATAAAATATAAAGAGTAAACTGTCAAAATGGTCCCTGAGATTTGGTCACTTTTCCCATTTTAGTACAAAATTCAAAACTTTTGAATTTGAGTCCCTGTGGTTTCAATTTTGTTGCCGTTTTAATCCAAAATAAAAATATGGTCAGATTTTGAAGTTAACATCCTTTTTTTTTTGTCTTTTTCATCCCTTTTAACGGAAGACAAAATGGTATAAATTTGGAATCACAGGGACTTAAATTCAGAAGATTTAAGTTTTGAACTGAAGTGATAAAAGTAACCAAACCTCATGAACCATTTTTTTGCAGTTTACTCTAATATAAAAGTACAATTAGAGTTCACAAATTTCTAAATAATTATCTGTACAAAACATCTGTTGTTTTGTTTGTATTTTTATCATCTTTATTGATCAATTATCAATTGCTTAAACTCATCTCTGCATTTTTAATACACATAATTTAGGGTGGAGGGTATGGTTCAATCACTTTAGCGTGTTTGAGTTATTCTCTAGCCAATAATATCATGCCATGTCAAGTCCCCATTTTGCACTCAATCACTGACAATGGTTCAAACACCTAGAGAGTGGTAAAGTTTTTTTTTTTTTTTAAATTGTGATTGGTTGAAAGGGGTTGGGACCCACCATTAAACCCCCCTCCCTCCTCTTCCCGCATCGGTGACTATATACCGAAAACATTCAAACAATCAGTGACTCAAACAAGTGAGGGTCATTCACCGATCGGTGAAAGGAGTCCCCGAAGACATTCAAACAATCCATACCGTCGTCTACCCTTAGAATGCTAAAAAAAACTAATGTTTCGGTTCTATACTTGAAACAACAATAATCATTTTTAAAGCCAATATAAAACATGGATATTAAATAAAGTATCCTTTATTAAAGGGTGATGGTATCTACACATCCCCTAAAATTTTTGTACATCCCTCAATAGAAACCATATAGGCCAATACGCTTCTCATAGGGTTTGAAGCATTAAATGCGACACCAATATGAAGCGTATTGGGCTATACGGTTCCTATTGGTACAATATTCTCTGACGCGCACGTAATTCAAAACTATACAGGTCTGAAAAGTGACCCAATAGGAAGCGTATTTCCCAATACGATTCCCATAAGTTTAATAGGAAGCGTATAGGGCAATACACTTCCCATAGGGCTTGGGTTGGTGAACGCATTAAATCAATAAGAAGCGTATTGGGCAATACGATTCCTATTGGTATAATAGGAAGCGTATGGGGCAATATGGTTCCCCTAGACCCAAAGTATAGGAAGCGTATGGGGCAATATGGTTCCCCTAGAGCCAATGTATAGGAAGCGTATGGGGCAATATGGTTCCTCTGGTCCCCTAATATGAATCCTTTTTTATAAAAAAATGTGTCAAAAAAACGTTTATACATTATTTGTATAACTTAAATTCTTTTCATTTTAAATTTGCAGATATGGCGTCAGATGATGAGATGGATGGCGCGGGAGATTTCGATCCATGGGCCGGTGACAATTGTTCACGATATCCATATATGATATACCCTTCCCAAACGTATGAAGCGAAACGGTTCAATAAACTTAGGGAGATGAAGGTGGGGTGCATGAGAGGGATACATTGGGATTCGTTAGAGACATGTGGGGTGGCGGACACTGTTCGACAGGTTATCGGGCAGGATAGCCCGTGGGATAGTTTATTTCGAATAGGAGCCGCACCATCTTATCGGCCGTTGATGGTGGAGTTTCTCTCCACATTCCGCTATAGACCTCGACCTGATGACCGGCCGAACTCGGATTTTGATGATCCGAACTTGCCGGCCCCATCACCCGAGATCACATTCCGTCTGTTCGGCGAGGTATTTGAGATGTCACTTCGTCAATTTGTCGTCGCCACCGGTTTTCCTCGGTCCGGCCAGATCATGCCGCTCTTTCCTCTGTCCGACCTTTCCATGCAGGTATGTTATTTTGTTTTATTTCATTTTCTACGAACAATTTTAATGTTATGTAATGAGTATTTTGTTTGAATTTTTTATAGGCTCCAGGCACGTCCTATACACGGCACAGCCCGTCACCCTCTACTAGGCGTGGCCCGAACTTTACAGAGGAGGAGCTCGCTGAGTCTGACGAGGAGTCTGACGAGTATTGATGATGATAGTGGTTTTTATTATCATATTATGTAGTATTGTACGAACAATTGAATTTAATTTTAAGTATTTGTATTATTTGTTTAATTTGGATATATTTAATTTTTTTGGATTGCTTAATTTCACTACGTCTTTTATAAAATTTATAACAAAAAAACTAACATCATTTTATAACAAAAAAACAACTTAATTAATGTTTAAAAAAATAAAGTTCAAAAGGATACCAATAACAATATGCTGTTCTTGCAAAAAAAAAAAAAATCATCCAGAGAACGTATGGTCCTATATGATTCCTCTTGTCTTTTGAAAAAAAAAATCATTTAGGGAGCGTATGGCCCTATACACTTCTTTTTAGCTGACCATCTTTTGAAAAGTTTGGTACACATATAGGGAGTGTATTGCTTAATACGCTTGGACCCAGAGGAACCGTATTGCCCTATACGCTTCCTCTGGTCCCCTAATCATTAGCTGACCATCTTCTGAAAAGTTTGTACTTCAAGTACACATATAGGAAGTGTATTGCTCAATACGCTTGGACCCAGAGGAACCGTATTGCCCTATACGCTTCCTATAGGGTTCAAGGGATGTGCAAATAACCAAGGGGGATGTGTGAATAACCAAACCCTTATTAAAACGCCTTCATTATTATAAATATCATCGTTAAAATAGTTTAGTTTGAAGCATCCGAAAAAGTAACGATCAATTGTTTATTCTTTCTTAAGTAAGTAATAATTAGAATTCAAATTTTATATTATTTTTCTGAAAAAACCTTTAAATAATTAGATTCAATATTCTAACTTACTTGAAATAAAGAAAATTAGAAAAAAAATGGTGAGAAAAAAATATAGTGCTAAAATGTGGCATCCTTTTAAATCATTTATTATAACAAGGATGAAAATATATAAGCACCTTTGATTTACAATAACTTAAATCTTTATAATTTAATAATCTGTTTATTTTTTTAATTACTAACAATATATAATAAAACTAATTACACAAAGAAAAACAGTTAACTTAGTGTATATTTTGTTAATGAGTTGGTTTATCTCGATATTAATTAGTTAGTATTATACAGAGCTAAAGTTAGTAATGATCATATACTCAAGATCGAGGCTATGTGTATGCTGATGTAGAGAGAGAGAGAGAGAGAGATGAAAGTTAAAGTAATTGATGCACATGAAATGATGAAGATTATACAGACGAATATACATATTTTTTTTTTGAGAGGTGACTTTCACAACAGACGGTAATATCACACCCACTAGTCGCAGGCCCGCCCCACTACTGTCCCGAAGACTATGTTGTCTTAACCGGGCCCACGCTTCGGTAGCAATGGGAGCTTGGCTCTCCCCGAGAAAATTTCCAGCCCCCTGCCACTTGACAGGAGTTGCACCCTCCACACGAGCCGACCGCCTGTTGTGACAAGCGACCCGCTGGAGTAAATGCACTGTAGTAGAAAACTCGGGTTGGCTCCCGGGATTCGAACTTGGAAACCTGGTTCTCCCCCCGTTCATTGCCCTTCCCCCAAATGCAGTGGGTGGGGATCGAACCTTGGTCTCCTAAGAAACCAAAATCCCTTCCACCACTCCACCACAAGTGGAGGATATTAAAAAGCATAAAAGAGGAAAGTAAAGATTTAGATCATAAGATAAGTGGACATGAAACGAAAGAATGGAAATTGAAGTGTGAGGTTAATCAATGAATGGAATCAACTTTTGCTACTAATTTGCAGAGATACCATGCACAAAGCAAAACCCTAAAGCAAGGATATATAATCCCATATCTTTTCCAAAGTCAATAGGCTCTCTCTCTCTCTCTCTCTCTCTAAAATAAAAGTCATATATGGAACATCAATCTTGTAAGCTGGAGTGGAGTCAAGAGGGAATCAAATCTTAGGAATGAATAAAAATTGGTGTGTCAGCAAGTAAAAGAAAGGACTTGATTCTCCTCCATGGTCTGTTCTTTGTGCCAGTTGTATTGGTCCACCTACACTTCATTTGCACTTTCAACTTTTGTGTTTTGAGAATTTTGGTTCTCTGCAAAAGATAATATTTTCTTTTTAAACTAAAAAGATGGACAGAATGATGGGATGCTAAAGCACATGGTCTAACAAAAGAGAGACACTTTGAGATTTTGTATATTGGAAGATTCTGAAATGAGTAGAAACCCTAATCTTTTTCTAATTTTAATTACTGTTTCATTTAAACCCGGTGCTAGAGGGGAGGGGAGAGGGCATAGTTAGTGATGTGGTTGTGGTGAATGTAACAAATGCCATTAAAGAAAATAATTATTTTTTCTTTTATTATTATTTATTATTTTTATTTGCATTTTGGTGAATGTAACAAACTAGTTGATGCCGCGCCCGCGTTGCGGGGCGATGGCCGAATAATTTTCAATCAATTAAAAAAACACTATTATAGTTTTGTTAGAAAAAAAAAACTAAAACGATGACAAGACCGTAGTTCTGAGCTCAGGGCAAAACTGTAGTTTGTCAGGATTAATGAGCGAGTGTTAGGCAGCTCCTTGACATGGAAAAAAATTAAATCCAGTCAACCACTTAAAAAAACACTTTTATAGTTTTGCTAAAAAAACTAAAACGATAGCAATACTGTAATTTGAACTGAGGGCAAAGTTCTATTTGTTGACTTGGGTAAAATCGTAATTTGCCAAAAGTTAAAGTGATGACAATACCATAAATTTGAACCAGAGACAAAATCGTAATATAACTTTGTACTAAGAACAAAATCGTAATTTTAAGCTGGGGACAAAAACTATATTTTTAATTTGAACTGGGGCAAAATCAAAATTTTGAACTGAGAGCAAAATCGTAATTTTGAATTGGGGGGGGGGGGGGCAAAGCATACTTTATTTTGAACCGGGCAAAAACATAATTTTAATCTGAAAGCGAAATCATAATTTTTGAAACGGGGCGAAAATACAAAATCATCATTTTTAGTTTGGGGCAAAAGCAAAAATTTATTTTGAACTGGGGCCAAGAATGTAATTGTATTCTGGGGATAAAATCATAATTTTGAACCGATGGCAAAATCGTAATTTTGAGCGAGAGACAAAAACATAATTTTATTTTAAAGTGGGGGCAAAAAGGTATTTATATTTTAAATAAAGGACGAAACCGTAAATTTAAAACGAATATAAAACAATAAAATGGTTGGTCGAATAGGGAAGTGCCACGCAGCTGCGTGGCACTATTCCTCTAACTTCCTTTTGTATATGTAGGAAACTAGTTTTTGCCCCGCCCGCGTTGCGGGGCAATAAGCCAAATATTTCTCTCTCACAACATGTATGTCTGTACAGAGGGCAAAATCGCTATTATGTTTTAAACTGGAGACGAAATCATAATTTTAAACTGAGAGCAAAATCATAATTTTGAGCTAGGGGAAAACATAATTTTATTTTGAACTGTGGGCAAAAACGTAATTTTGAGCTAAGGGCATAATCGTAATTTTGAGCTAGAGGAAAAAACAACATTTTATTTTTAACTGGGGTCAAAAACGTAATTTTAAACGGAGGGCGAAACCGTAATTTTAAACTGGGAAGAAAATTAAAAAAGAGTTTTTGAACCGAGGGCAAAAGAATAATTTTAAGCTAAGGTAAAATTATAATTTTATTTTGAGCTGTGGGCAAAAACGTAATTTTAAACAAAGGACGAAAGCGTAATTTTAAACTGGGAATAAAATTAAATTAAAAATGAGTTAGTCCAATAGGGAAGTGACAGGCAGCTAATAATTTTGAGCTAGGGGGGAAAACATAATTTTATTTTGAACTGTGGACAAAAACGTAATTTTGAGCTGAGAGCAGAAGCGTAATTTTGAGCTAGAGGGGAAAACAACATTGTATTTTGAACTGGGGGCAAAAACGTAATTTTAAACGGAAGGTGAAAACGTAATTTTAAACTGGGAACAAAATTAAATAAGAGTTTTTGAACCGAGGGCAAAAGCGTAATTTTAAGCTAGGGGAAAAATTATAATTTTATTTTGAGCTGGGGCAAAAACGTAATTTTAAACGAAGTACGAAAGCGTAATTTTAAACTGGGAATTAAATTAAATAAAAAATGGGTTGGTCCAATGGGGGAGTGCCAGGCTACCTACATATACAATTACAAGCCAAGGGGAATAGTGCCAGGTAGCTGCCTGGCACCTGGCACTATTCCCCTTGGCTTGTAATTGTATATGTATTGCCTGGCCTGACACTATTTCCCTTGGCTTGTAATTGTATATGTATTGCCTGGCACTATTCCCCTTAGCTTGTAATTGTATATGCCTGGCACTATTCCCCTTGGCTTGTAATTGTATATGTATTGCCTGGCCTGACACTATTCCCCTTGGCTTGTAATTGTATATGTATTGCCTGGCACTATTCCCCTTAGCTTGTAATTGTATATGTAGGTATTGCCATTAAAGAATATTTGGGCCCATAAACAAAATGATTTCTTTCTAGTACGTCCTAATTTATCATACTCTGGTGAATACCTCCATCTATGGTGTTGTAGATGATGTTTAGATATAAACAGAAAACATACTGGTCCTATAACAGCTTGTCAAATGCAAAAATAAATAAAATTTTGTTTTCATATACTTTTGTCCTAAAAATAGATGTTAATTAGCAATTAATGAGCATCATCACCCATTTATTATTTTAAGCATCTCACACACCCTTTAAATTTAACTCCCAAATTTACACATTTGTTAACTATGAAATGCAAAGGTACAAGTGAAGATGTTAAAATTATACAATCAATAAAATGGAGAGAGAGGACGAGAGAAGATGGGAAGACCCCCACAACAAACGCCGGAACAAAGGAAGAGGCCTCAACAGAGACCAAAACAACAGGAACATACAAAATTTTACATTACGAATCTGCCAAACGGGTGCAACCCTTGGGATGCATCGGAATTCTTGGGGGTTTTCGGGAAGGTGGCTGGGGTCTATATTGCGAGGAAGAAGGACAAGGGTGATTCGAAACCTTATGTCTTATGGAATGGTATAAGTGAAGATGTTAAAATTATACAATCAATAAAATGGAGTGAGAGGATGAGGGAAGATTGGAAGACCCCCCACAACAAACGCCGGAACAAAAGAAGAGCCCTCAACGGAGACTAAAACAACAGGAACATACTAAATTCTACATTACGAATCTGCAAAATGGGTGTAACCCTTGGGATGTATCGGAATTCTTGGGGGTTTACAGGAAGGTGGCTGGGGTCTATATTGCGAGGAAGAAGGGCAAGGAGGGTCTCAGGTTTGGGTTCATAAGCTTTGTGGATGTCAAGGACGCTATGGATATGGAGAGGACTCTAAATGGTACGAAGATGGGGAACTGAAAACTCAAGGTCAGTATTGCCAAATTCGCGGTCGAGAATGCCAGGCTCTTAGGGGATGAGTACCAGGATATGGAACAGAAGAAGTTGTTGGAAAAGAGGAAGTTGCCGTAGAAACAACTGTAGGTGTCATCTCAAGAGTATAGGGTTAAAAGGCAGGTGGTGAGCAATCTGGTCAGCGGGAAACTATATAGTGATGTGGTGGCTAGGGCTAATAGTTTGCCTGAACGGAGTCCTAAAAGTCAGAACACTTTCGTGGAGGTTCGGGAAGATGTCAGGGCGTTTAGAGGGTTTGTATGGTAAAGCTTTGGTCAGAAGATGCATAGATCTGGACACCCTCTTGAAACTTAACAAGACCCTTCAAGATGTCGGTTACCTCTTCTCGTTCTTAAGTTACATCGGTGACCTGTCGGTCTTTATTAAATTTGAGGAAGAGGAGCTGGGAGCAGAGCTTATTAACAACCCGGTGGCTTGGAAGCCTTGGTTTTCCTCGCTGGAGGTCTGGCAAGGGCAGCACCTTAAGTTTGAAAGGCTTGCATGGGTCGAGTGCATGGTGTCCCCCTTCACCTGGCTGAGAACAGCGTCTTCGGTTCAATAGTCTGGAAGTTCAGGAATATTGTTCATGCTGCTCAATTGTCCGACGAAGATGGGAATCTCTCAGTTGCGTGCATTTCTATTCTAGTTAACCACGTCAACAGAATTTTCGAGGAAGTCGATCTTAAATAGAAAGATAAAGTCTACGACGTATGGCTGGAAGAGGAGACAAGGGACTGGGTGCCGGAATGTTTAGAGGAAGAAGAGTAATTGGAATCGGGGTCGGGGTCGGAGTGGTAGGAAGAGCCGGCTGTCAGAGATATTCCGGTGGTAGACAAAGAGGTGGAGGTATCCGTTGGGGAAGACGGGAAGTTTGTTAACATTTATGATGACACTCCCCCCAAAGTTCATGGTGTCTGCAAGTCGTAAGAGAATGTTGGGAATGGGTCCATCCAGGATTCAGTGAGGGGGGCATGTCATGGGCGTAGTGCTTTCCTGTTTAACTCAGCAGCTGACGATCAAAAGCCCAATAAGAGATCTGTAAAGATTAGGCCCAAGAAGGCTAAGGCCTCAAGTTCCACAGGTAGCCCATCAGAGGATGCCATGCCAAGGAAGAGGCCCAGATCAAAGTTGGAGGTGCCTTTTGTTTTTAACTTAAATGTGGGAGGTAGTCTAGTTAGAGAAGAGCCTTTGGAGGAGGGAGAAATAATTAACATCTCTAAGGAATACGCGCCAAAATCCCTTCAAGATAATCACCAGCACTCAAACCGTTTAAGGTCGCCGACGGGTCCGGTAATATCAGAGATGGTCGACGGTAAGAACATTGCGGTCAACTCGACTTATCAGATGGAAGAGGATGAGGTCGAAGTGACTATTTTTATAGGGGAAATTGTAGGTGCTCGGCTGGAAAACCACAGTGATCTGATCAAGAAGTCTCTCATCAAAGAATGGTTGGAGTTTTACTTGTGTGCGGGACAATAGGAGAAAACTTAGCAAGATTGCTAGGGTCCTCGTGTGTGCGGATTTCTTCAACAAATGGCCAAACGCTTGTATCGGGGTGCACCCAGGTCTTCACTCCGATCATGGTCCTATTACGGTTAACCTTGTGGATAACAATTTCGGACACTGACCGTTTCAGCGAAGTTAAAGAAAGTCGCCTTAACAACCTAACTTGTAGTGATTAATTTAAAAATACTCGACCTCAAAGACTTGTTTTACAACATTCCTTTATTATCAACATTTACCTAACACTCCTTATTTCTTATTTAAATGAATGATACATTTCTCACAAATGTTGGGTTCCATGTTCATCTTTATATGCATTATACATTTCTCACAAAAGTTGGGTTCTATGTTCATCTTTATAGGTATAACATTCACAATCCTTGTACTATTATAACAAACAACAAGGAAAATTGAATTTTAATAATTTTTATTTGACCTATTGGTTGGGATCAATTTCAACTCTAGAAATTTTTACAAGACAGTCCCACCTTTGAACATGTCACAACCCCCGACCCTACCCTAGACGGGAGTCATGAACAACACAAGTGGTACCGGTGTTTATTAAAAATTATCGCAGCGGAAATTTCATCAGGACCGGGTGTCAGGAAAAAAATTATCATAGTTTTCGAACAACATAGTTTTCATTTCATAAATTGTGGGATAAAACCCATATTTACATAAAGAATTTTCACGGAGATAAACTCTTAATTACAAAACACGTTTTATTCAGGTTACATAGCCAGTTATTTAAGTTTTAGTGCCTCGTAGCACCTTTTTCCTTCTCTTCACAGTAAATCACCTGAAACGCGTTTTAGAAACTTTGATCAACGGAAAATACTGGTGAGTTCATTCGATTGTATAAAGAGACACTTTCTTATAACTACAGCATTAAGAGTTTTTAGTTTTTACATTTGTTTATATCTTACAACTACCCAAAGGTATTTGTCACTCGACCGTTCTGTGACTGTGGTCATATCAATGTTGATCATTCTCTCAACTAGTGAAGCTTATCAAGTAGTGTATACAAAACTCCACATACTGACAGCAATTTTCCAGTAAGAGTACAAAGACTTAATCATTGAAATATAAGTAATAACTTGAAAACATTTAGGGTTTTGAAAGCATTTGATAAAAGAGATCGATTCACATTGCATAATTTTAGGGTTTCAAGCCTCCTGGGTTTAAGTCCTAGTCCCTAGATATACACACAATGTACCACGTATTAGTGTAAGAAACCAAATCATACTTAACGATAATCACGAGATCAAAACCACAACGTATGAAGTCTTACCTTATTCAGGCAGAACTTCAGTTTTTCGTTGCTAGGGTTTCTGATTAATCAGACAGGGTATCTGTAACACCCCAAATTTCGTATGTCATAATATAATATTATAATTGTGATGTTTTGATGATAAGAAATGGTAAACATAGATTTTTACCATTTTAAAAGTTTTATAAATTATGGTAAATCTAAATCTTATGTATACATGAAAGTTAACTAAGTTAGTATGAAAATATGAGGTAAATGTCATGTTCTAAAAGAATGAGAGGTGGGAGTGAAAAATGTGAAAAATTAAACACATAACAAAAATTGGCCAGTGTTTGTGGGAGTGTGGGTGTGTGATCGAGAGAGAGAGAGTAGGGGAGAAAACCCTTCATCCAAAAATCCTACAAATCCATTAAATTGAGAAGGTTTAAAGCTGGATTTTAAATGCATGAGTTAGGAATGTTGATCCCCTAAGTATATTTGATACCAAGTAAGCTTAATTTCATGTTTTGGTAAAGCTTGATGAAGTGGGTTTGTGAAAAATTGTGATTTTGTATGAAATTAAACATAAATGCTAGATGATATGAACACATAAAGGTGGTATTATGTGCAATTTTGATTGTATTGATAGTTTGGGGTAAAACCCACTTGTAATTGTAAGATAATGAAGTTTTAGTGAAGTTTATGGATGAATTATGTGATGTTAATGTTGAATTATGATATAGAAGGTGTTTAGATGGGTGATTTGATATAAAACACATGTAGTATGGTTATGATGTTGATTGTGAAAGATTAGGTTAATCCATATGAATTTGGAATGAATATGCTATAACTACTTGTACATTATGCTTTGTAAGTAGTACGCACCCAACGTGTTCGATGAAATGCCTAAATTGATTTAGTTATGATTTTACATGAATATTTGCTAAGTTGAAGTAATATGATGATGATGAGAATGTATATGTGTGATTAATTAACATCATAATGTACAACAAAGAATGCATAAGTAATGAATTCTTGAAAGCAAAGAAAGAAGAAGGAACAAGTCAAACCAAGGCACTAGGAACGTAAGATTTCAGTAAGTTCATATGAACTTTATTTACCTTTCATGTAGGTTTAAAAATGGTAACTTTGGTATTTAAGCCCTAGTGTAAAGTTGCATTGTCGGTCATGGTTGATTTGGATATGTTGAGTATTGAGAGATGTTTAGGAAATGAAATAGTAATGAATGTGTAATGACCCACTTCAAATGGGTCGGAATGTTGGAAAGTATGTCGAAATGGTTTAAGTAAAGACTTGGTGTAAACGGGTTGATACGATGAAAGTACGACAATAATGTATGGTATGTAATGACCCATTTCGGATGGGTCGAATGGTTTATATGTTGGACGTTTCCGAAAGGTTAAGGATGAATGAGTATAATGAAATTTATGCTAGTATGGAAAGAATGACTACCATAAGTATATTGGTAGAACAATAAATCTTGTTAATGGGTCGAATAATGATGAGTAAATGAATGCCTTGCATCTTGTTTAGTATAATGTATTGATGAATGTTTTGGTGTTTTGTATAATAGGTAAATCTCATGTTTGATGATGGCGAGCTCGGATCGAACACACTACATCGCCCTTCTTGCGCTTCCGGTTCAAGTTGTCTTTTGTAAATGGGTCAAAACACTTTTTTGATGTAAATATTAGACTAATGTTTAGGATTTTCGTAAGTAAGTTAGGATTTAGAACCTCAACTTAGTAGTTCGAGTAAAACACTTGTGATGAAACTTGGATGGTTGTGTTTACTTCGAACTATTTAAAAGTCATTTTGGTTGATAATATGTTATGTCTAAGAAAGTTCAAATTTTTAGTGTCTATTGGTCGTCGTTTTGACCTTATGTAAAAGTGGGCGTCTTACAAGTTGGTATCAGAGCCGAGGTTTCAGGGATTCAAGTATTAGAGTTAAAATGCTTGAACTCAAACCGAAAGCTCGTATGAAGGTGTGTTCGTTCCAAAGCGTTGTGCAAGTAAGTAAATTATACATTTCGATTTATGCTTTTAGTTGGAAACGGGAAGGGGATTATAGTTAACTCACTAGAATAACCTGGGGTGGAACACTACGAAATGTGACGGGAGGTTTCGGGACTTCACGGAACCTTTTCGGGTTGAACCGAGGCTCGGGAATGAAGTTTTTGGGTAAAAATAAGTAAAAAATAGAGACGGCAGGTCAGAAGTGCCGTCGGTGACGCACATGGGTGTCCCGACGGCCTAATCAACTGTCTACGCCCAAAAGTCAGCGACGCGGCCCTGTGCCATCGGCGAAGCCCTCCCCTGGTTCGCGTTGCTGATTTGCTTTGTTTATTATCCCGAGGCCCCCAAATCAGTTCCAGACCTTCGTTAAACCTTAGAAAAAGCCCCAAAACACCCAAGAAATCAAGAATATAAGCTGATTAACATGAATGTCATTAGTTAAGGAATGAAAGAATAGGAAGTTAAGTGCAAGAATGAATGTATGCATTGGTCAACACATCTAGAATGTTTGTAATGAAGAATTGTATGGTTTTATGACCTACGGGAATGAATTATTGAAGGTAAATAATGCATGAATGATAAAGAAATGAATGGAACGGTATTTATTACAAGTATATAATTGTAGATGGTAGACGTGGTGAAGGTGAATGATGACGAAACGGCATGCCGAGATGAAATAAAGACATTGATTGCGGAAGAAGTGGGAAATGCGATAGAGGCTAACATTCCTATGTTGGCCCAAGAAGTGGAGAGCCACGTTGTCACACCCCCAAAATACCACATGCGGAAACCCCCGCAAGGCGTGTGACGTACCAGGATCTAGCCACTAATCACATTGAACTCATAACAAGATTTCAAATAAAAGCTATTATTCATTAAGATAAAGTGTAACATAACATTACTTATAAACTCAGTGTGTTCAGCGGAAGCATAATACATTGTTTAACCAAATTAAAACCCAAATGTTTATAACCAATAAGTCTTGTGTCGTATTTCCATGTTTCTCGACCCATGACCACTCCAGCTTCCCAAACGGCAAGTCCCACATCTAAATATCTATAACTTGCGAGCATGCAAACAAGTGTATCAGTATAACGCTGGCGAGTTCACGGTTTTTGAAAAAAGGTTTAGTTGCCAAGTGCTTAGTCCAGTTCAATAACAATTCCGAAAACAATGTTGATAATAACTCGATACCGTACAAGATGGCTCCAGATTGTTTTGCCCGTCCCCAATGCCCCCTACCAAAGCATTGGTCATGATTAAGGTCATTAGTTCACGCCCGTCCTCTCAGGTACGGTGTGAGGTTGCCAAGCCTAATAACGCTATCAACTAATACCCCGTTACCTCTCAGGTAACTATTCGGTAGAAGATGGGACTTAAGGTGATAGGAAATGAGTGTTTATCCAACATCCCAGTTTTACCCACAAGACTTATTCCTCTCAGGAATACCATTTGATTGTCCCACCCACCGGGACGCATGCTCAAGAGAAGTGAACTCACCTTAGATTGCTCGGTATGTTAAATTACCCGTTCCAAGTTGATCAACCAAACCCTACCGTGGTTACCAAAGACAGTCAGTTTCATGAACACATAATTCACATATTCGCTGCACATATTACACCAGTGGTGTTCCAAGAATACACATAGCACTAACATACAATTAATCATGTACATAACAGTTCATTGCCATTACATAGCAGGTATTCAAGTCATACACATGTTCACGTTGCCAATTCACAATTCACATAACCCTTTACTGTTCATTTATCTTTTACAAGGTGTGTGATTAAGCATCAACGCCCGGCGTCTTAGTTCCTAGATCGCCTCCTGCATTCACGTCTAATCGCTCCTGCGTGTGGTAACTGAGCCCCTGATAGAACGTCAAGACCAGCTGTCTCTTGGAGAAGCCATGATGTGGAACATCAATCAACAAATCTTTAAATCTCTCCCAGGCCGCGTGCAACGACTCTCCCTCGTCCTGGCGAAAGGTCACAATCCGGTTCCGTAGCTTGGTTGTTTTCTCAGGTGGAAAATATTTTTTCATAAACAGCTCCGCCAACTCATTCCAGGTCCTGATGGACCCAACTAGAAGTGACATAAGCCAAGCACTAGCTTTGTCACGCAACGAGAAAGGAAACAACCTCAACCGAATTGCATTCTCCGAAACACCTGTGATCCTAAATGTCGAACAAATAGCGAGAAAAGCAGCGACATGTCTCCCGGGATCCTCATGCTCACGCCCGTCAAACTGTAATGAATTCTGCACCATGTTAATAATACTAGATCTAATTTCAAATGTAGGTGCATCTATAGTAGGCTGAAGTTTACTCGGCTCCAGGCCTGTCGCTCCGGGCTGATTCGTTTCATTCAAAGGTCGCTCATCGTCCGCCATGATTCTGTTTCCTGCTGCCCCTGAGCCCTCGGCTTCAGCGGGTACCACCGGCTCCGGCACACCAGCTGCGAGCAGTAGCGCTACCGCGCGAGATCTATCACGAATGCGTCTCCTCAGATCGCGTTGGGTTCGTCTGACGGCTCAATAGGATCGGGTACGGGTGTTGAGGACATCAACCTGCAAACGAAAAACTGACACAATGAATATTTTATTAATATAATAATGCTGGTTTTTTTTGGCTGAAAAGAAACATAATATTATTTTAAATGGGCTGAAAATTTTATAAAAATTCGAAAATGGGCCCGAAATTTTATAAAAATTACAACAATAAAAAAAATCGAATCGGCTAATGTAAAAATGATTTTTCAAAGCCGAAAATTCAAAGAATAAATAAATAAATAAATTCGAATTCGAACAAGTAAAAGGAATAAGAATTTACAAGTGTACAAAATAGTCTTGAAAACGAATAAAATGAATTAAAAACAAGAAATATTAACAAATAAATAAACAAACAAATAAATAATCAAGAAAATATTCACAAATATTAACAAGTATATACACCAATAAAACAATGACTCGGGTCGTTCCTAAAGCTCGCCAATTCCCCAGCAACGGCGCCAAAAACTTGACGTGTGCGCGTATATACATATTTTTATAATGAAATTACACACGATTCGATTTTAAATTTATAAAAGTGATTTATACTTCAACATCAAAACACACACGAAAGAGGCAAGTGTACCCCGTCACATATGCAGTAATGTATCGGTAAGAACCAAGTATCGATCCAAGGAAATGGGCGGAGGAATAATACTAGACCTTTGTCATTAAATTAACGGAAGAAAGATAAGTTTTGTGATTTTATAAAAACTAAAGTAAGCATAGCAAATATTTATAAAACATAGTCGACTTCAAATAAGAAAATAGATAAATAGCCTTGCTTAATGCACAACCAAAGCATATCAACTAAGTCGGTTTTGGCATTAGAAACATTCGATCAATTCTTTATTTTCAAGACAATTAGTATCCCTTTCGGGAATCCTAATATGACAATCATTCGGAAAGCTAAAACGATAAACACACTTTAACCACCTAAAATTGTTCTTTAACGTGCAATTGATAAATGTCTATGAAAATCTCTTAAAAATAAGTTAGTCATCCGTTAGGAGTTTTCTAACCTCACTTAAACAAGGAAAGTGACATCGATAAACACAATGCAACCACCGAGACAAGCATAAACTAGATTAAATCACAACCGAGTTCATTTTACAAATCTTGCATATAAATTCACCAAGATAGCAATTTTGGACTAAACTACTAACTAAGGTAACAATTCAAGGCAAGAATTCATAACAACACCATTTGACCCGTTAAGGTTCTTACGTGACGGAAAGCTTTCTTGATTAACAATAATTACATTTTATTAAACCACTAACCATTTCTAGTATTATGGTGCACACATTTTAACCAAGCTAAACTAGTTAACCAAGTTTAAAGTTTACTAATACATGATTAATTAAGCTTCATTTTTCAACTATCTTAACTAACCAAATACCAATCATCCAACACAATTACTTATAATCAAGAAATCAACAACAATAACAAGGTTGCAAACTAATCATCAAAGATTAACATAGAAAATACTTTCAAGTGTCATTACAAACAAAGTTAACATACTAATGGTTATAATTAAGCAAGGGATTGTTGTGTTTTTGCCCAAAGGCTACAATAATACATAAACATTAATCTAAATGCTTGAAAGGTTAACAAAATTATGGAAAGATTAGAAAAGCAAACCATAAACAAGCACTAGATTAAGAATCCGGAAGATAACGAAGCTAATCGGCACAATGTGGCTTGAATCCGGGTGAATGCTAACGCCTCCGGAGCCTGAAAATCGCCAGAATCGCTTCCAAAATATCCAGAGTTACGAGCAGAATGTTTCTGCATGTTTTTTATATCTTTTCGATCTCGCACGGTCGTGCACTTTATTGGCACGACCGTTCACCTTTTGCATTATTGGAGTTACTGTGCACCATACCGCATGACATCAGCAGATCTTGACCAGATTTCGTAGCCGCACGACCGTTCCATTGACGGCACGATCGTGCATTACCGGGCTTGGGTGGCACGGACATGTTGAACTGGCGTGCATCTCCGAGTTGTTGCTAGATGTCGGATCCGCACGGGGTGCGTCCATCCGCACGGACGTTCATGTCTAAGATCATGTTGCACTCCGGATTGCACTGTCGTGCATCGCTGAGATAGGTTTTGTCTTCGGAACCGCACGGTCGTTCCATGAGTCGCATGACCGTGCCAATTGCCCAGGTCAGAATTCTTAACAGAATGTTCGCAGCTTTGTTGTTTCGTCCGGAAAGTCCTCGTTTTTACTATCATCTTGTCTGGCATGCTGTTTTAGGCCTGTAAACAAAAGTATACTTGATTAAGTATCCGAATGACGGTTTTACGGCCGAAAACGCATAAAATGGGGGACTAAAATATGTATAGATTAGTGAATATCAAATCTCCCCACACTTGAACCTTGCTTGTCCTCAAGCAAGCTAAACTAAAATGCAATCAAAACTAGAATCTAACAAGAACGAGTATTTACAAACTATCTACTAAAACAACAACAAACGGTTAGCCGGTTTTTCGAAAGACAACATCTATTGAATCAAACCAAACAAGCATATGCAAATATATGTAGATAACCAAAAAGCCATGACTTCACTTTCAATTGACTTAACATGCTAATCTTCACACAACTCACAATGTTCACACACACTCGGTTTTATTTATGAAACATACATAAAATGTGTATGTGCAAACACTCAATGCCTCGTCAATGAAACGTGTAATATCATAAGCTTGTCATAAGATCTCGTCTCCACCAACTAATATGCGAAAAAATGTAAATCAAGAGGTCTTTACGGGGTGTATCGTTAGGCTTGGGCGAAGGGTATGGAAGGGGATATTTAAAGAGGCGAAATGGTTAAAACTCGGTTTTAGCGTTTAACTAGCGTAAAACAATACAACTATACATACCAACGCCTTAAAAAGGCGACTTTTGCGAAATCGAGCTCATCAATCGAGATTTTATCATTAAGCATCCAAAATTGCTCGAATTTTGTCGAATTCACCCTATTTTTGGGTTTTTTTTTTTTTTTTTTTTTTTTTTTTGCAAACTAATGGATTTATACAATGAATAATAAACTATAACAAGCGCTAGTTAAACGATTATTTTGACCGAGTTTCAACACTAAAAGGTTTAAAACATAAAAAGGCTAAATTTGGCTAAGTGGGCGATTATGTTGGGTAAACAAAGGTAAACGGGAAGGCTCGACATGGTTAATCCTAAAGGTAATGTAAGGTTTACGGGAAACACAACACAAAGAACAAGGCTAACAACAAAGGGGTAATCTAAGTGCCTCTATCACTTCTACACAATTCCGCAAGTTCATGGTCTTAACAAGCATGCTAGTGACAAGTTCTAAATTACACATGACATCCGGCTCACTCCTACTCCGAAATGAACAAATATATAACAATTTCAAGGCTCAAATATGCTCACATAACGGAAGGAATGGGTAAAAGTGTGAAAACTATCATGCAAGTCTTTCTTTGTTTGTCACGCTTTCCGGTTTTCTTTTTCAAAATTTATTTTGCTTGTCGAGTTTTTATCATGTTCGAAGCTTCCTAAAACACAACCAACCGGTTTATTTGCTAAAATATATACAAAAATACTGATATTTTTGAATGATTTTTCTGATTTTTTTTAGGACAAACAAAGTCAACAAAGTTAAACCCCTCCCCACACTTGAACTTCGCATTGTCCCCAATGCGAAACCCGAAATATAGAGATAAAGGAGAATAATACTCCCCTCAAGATGATTTTGATGCAACGAGACTTCCAAAGCTGTATCCGTGATGTGCTCCGGTCCAAGACTTGATAGCCAAAATCTGCAAGTATGTCACAAGGTACAGCAAAACAGAACAGAAACAAAATAAACACAAATAAACCATAATTTACATAAATATAAGTACTAAAATCCAAACATGACAAGGCAAATAAACTAAAGTGTCAGAAATATAAAGTACATATCCGGGGGTGTTTGAAATAACAACCAAAATGAACACCCGAAAAACAAAGTACTGAAATAACAAAACCACCAACGATCAACTCCACCGTCTCCTAGTCATCGTCACCAGCATCATCTCGCGTGTTGGATGGGCCTGCATCTCCATAACCGGGTGGGTTCCCAAATGGGAACTGTGGAGGCTGCTGAAAGTAGTCGGGATAGGCATTATGTAGACCCCCGAAAAGATATGAGAACCCAGCTTGCACCTCCTGGCGCATAAAGTCCTAGGTCGCCCTGATCTGGTCCTGACCAACTCGCAGCTGCTCTATACTCATCCGCTGCTGTTCCTGCGTAGCATACAATTGCTCTAAACTGGTGCGCTGATGCTCTTGACTCCCCTGCATCTGCTGAAACTGCTGGTAGAGATCAAGATAAGACGGGATGCCCTCAGGCCAATCCTGGTGCTGGTGGTATCCATGATGCTGTGGTGAATGTGGTGGTGTGTATGGCTCATGCTGCTCGTGCTGCTCATGCTGCTCTCCCATCTCCTCATCTTCATCCTCCTCCTCTGCTGGAGGCAACGGGTCCCAGACCTCGTTGTTCAAACCCTTCAATCGATCCCCGCGGTCCGTATCGGCAATCAACCCCATCACCTTCAATGACCGAATATCAACAGATACACCATTGGTCACCAAAGTAACACCCTCAAGTACCTCATCAGTCATCAACCCCAAGTTGTAAGCAATTTCGGTCACATACTGACAGCCGTGAATCTGACTGTTGGGCTTTCTCCCTGAGCTTTTCACAAAATACTCTGCCATCCTCGCAGCTAGGTTGATGTGTACCCCATCAACCAGCGCATAAATAAATATCAGATCCGGTGTTGGACAGTTGCCTAAACTGTCCATGCGCCCGCATATGGTATGGTTGAATATATGATGCATCACTCGATGCAGAGGGTCTCTTAACCTCGAAGCTTTCGACATTCTAGGATTGTATGGGCCACCAACTGCATTTTGAGCCCAAAACGCGGCCCGCGCTTCATCGCTCAGAAAGGTGAACTCATCAGTGAAGAACTCTGAATCCATGTCTTCATTTGTGTAGATTCCGAGTCTCCGACCCAATCTACCCACCGACCAATTGTGCCAGCGTCCGTCCAATCTGAAAGTTATCCTCTCCTTCCAGCGGAAGTTTGGAACTTTATAAGCTTTGGGCTTGTTGTATGAATAGGTGGCAAAGAATTCTATCGTTAGCTCACGATAGATGGGTCGGTCGATAGCGACTAAACGCGAGAGTGGGATAGTGAGCATGTTTTCTAGTCGTTCACGCTGATTTAGATCTCTCATAACATCCCAGTCTAGTCTTCTCGGGACGCCAAACTGGCCCCACCTATTCCATAATTCGTTACGTTTTGGGATGCAAAGACTTTCTTTCTCGTTATTGGGGTCAAACTGTAAGAAGGGATGATCCATCTGCACGAGGGAGACAGTTAAAACAGGAGAAATAGAAAAAAATTAATTCGGAGCAGCCGAACACACTGCTATGAAGCTACTGTCTCGCTGTACTGGGCGTTTAGCACGGGTGTGCCTCCAACCACACGGTCGTGCGTGCCCGAATATCAGCATACGTGGTCGGTGTTTATCGTAACTGCATAGCGTGCGACCAACGACACCACCGTGCACCACCGAGCCAACAGCAAACCATCGTGAACAGCCAGAATTGCATGACCGTTCGAACCGAGGAACGTCCGTGCGACCTTGTTTTTCTACAGTTTTTTCACCCCGGCTCTGAATAGCCAGATTTTTCCAAAATCAACAAGTTTTTATGCAAACAGGGGTTAGAAAAACAACCGGTTGTTCACGAGACATAACAATCTTGCAAGGGTTAGGGTTTCGTTTGTGTGTATGAAGGGAACCCTAAAAAGCCTTGAAGAATCGAACGAATCTAACCTAGAAAAAGATGAAATAGGAAATCGACAAGAAAGAACATACCGTGCGAAGAGATGGGTGAAACCGTGCGAAGAAATCGTGCGATTTGAGGCAAAATCACTCTGGAACGGCTGTGTGCGGTTAGGGTTCGCGAATTGTGAATGGGGGCTGCAGATGAGGGTATTTATATTACCAAATGACAAAACTGCCCTCAGCCTCACGCACGGTCGTTCGACTTCTCGCACGGTCGTGCGTACCCGACATCGTTCAAACCCTGCACGCTGATCTCGGCAATGCACCGGGGGTGCGACTCATGGTGCCGGTCAGCTCGCAACCGCATGGATGTGCGACCCATGGCACGGGCGTGCCACAGCTGCAGATCAGTTTTTTCTGCAGAATGCATTTTCAGCACCTGTTTTGGCCGATTTTCGCCATTTTTTCAACACGCAAACTGTTTTAACAATATCCCAACATAGAACCTTCGCTCGGCACGTATAAAAAATGTACAAACTAATGGAAACTACAAAACACACCTAAATTACGCTAAAACGACAAAAACACAAAAAAGGACGATTATACCCCTAAAGCGCTTAAGTCGCTCTTGCTACATTTTTAATCCACGAGTCAGTAGCGTAGACTCTCCTCCCCACACTTATGATGTGTGCGGGGCGTGGAGTTCGATAACCTCCACCGCCGACTCGATCGGCCCGGTAACGTAAAGCTTCAAGCGGTGCCCATTCACCTTGAAAATAACGCCGTCCGCGTTCTCTATTGCAACAGTCCCATATGAGAATACCTCTTTTACTATGTATGGTCCTGTCCAACGTGAATGAAGTTTTCTTGGAAATAGGCGCAACCGCGAGTTGTAAAGAAGAACAAGATCGCCCGCTTGGAATTGTTTGTGGTCCTTCAATCGTTTATCGTGCAATATCTTTGTGTGCTCTTTATACAACACGGAGCTTTCATAAGCGTGTTGTCGTAGCTCCTCCAATTCATGGATCTGAAGAAACCGGGCTTCATCTCCGGTTTTTAGGTCCAGATTTGCGGTTTTTAGAGGCCACATCGCTTTATGCTCCAACTCCACCGGCAAATGACACGCTTTTCCGTATACAAGCCTAAAGGGAGTAGTCCCAATAGGGGTCTTGAAAGCTGTATGGAAAGCCCACAACGCCTCGTCTAGTTTGTCCGACCAATCCTTGTGGTTAGCACCTACGGACCGCTCAAGGATTCATTTTAGCCCCCGGTTTGTGACTTCCACCTGCCCACTCGTCTGTGGATGATAGGGCGTGTATAAACGGTGATGCACACCGTAGCGGGAAAAAGCTTTTTCAAGCTGGGTATTGCAGAAGTGAGTCCCTCTGTCAATGATAAGCGCTTTCGGAGCGCCAAACCGGGCGAACAAACTTTTTAAGAATCTCACGACCACCCTGGCGTCATTGGTGGGTAAGGCCTGTGCCTTCGCCCACTTTGATACATAGTCAACTGCGACCAGGATGTACTTATTACCTCGTGAGGGGGGAAATGGTCCCATGAAGTCTATCCCCCATATGTCGAAGACTTCACAAACTTGTATCCAGTTCTGAGGCATTTCATCACGTGCCAATATATTAGCCGCCCTCAGGCAGGCATCGCACGCTTTTACCCAACTCTGCGCGTCACGAAAAATAGTCGGCCAATAAAACCCGGAATCCAGCACCTTCTTGGCGGTGAAATTGGCTCCATGGTGGCCTCCGGTAGGTCCCTCGTGACAATGGCGCAGAATATCAGTCGCCTCCTTCCCTGAAACGCATCTTCTGATCACCTGATCAGCACCAACCCTGAATAAGAAAGGATCGTCCCAAATGTAGTGCTTGACATCCGAAAAGAATTTCCTCTTTTGTTGGTGAGTCAACCCTTTAATCAGAATCCCGCAAGCAAGATAGTTCGCAAAGTCAGCGAACCAAGGTGACTCATCGCATATCTCAACACCCATCAACGACTCGTGTGGGAAATTGTCATTGATTGAATCCCAACGTGTGTCCTCGATGTCTCCATGCTCTAACCGAGATAGATGGTCAGCCGCTACATTCAACATACCTTTTTTATCTTGAATTTCAATATCAAACTCCTGCAGCAATAAGATCCATCTGATTAGACGCGGTTTTGCGTCCTGTTTGCTGAAGAGATATCTGATGGCTACGTGATCAGTATACACAACTGTTTTTGAAAGCACCAAATACGATCTAAATTTGTCAAATGCGAAAACAACGGCCAAGAGCTCTTTTTCAGTCGTGGTGTAGTTCTCCTGAGCGTCGTGAAGAGTCTTGCTCGCATAATAGATCGGGTGAAAGTGCTTTTCTTTCTTTTGACCCAAAACAGCCCCTATAGCGTAATCGCTCGCGTCGCACATAATTTCAAATGGTAAACTCTAGTCAGGTGCAACCAAAATAGGGGCCTCAATCAACTTTTGCTTGAGAAGGTCAAAAACCCTCAAGCAATCATCTCCAAATTCGAATGGAGCGTATTTCTCCAACAAACGGGTCATGGGCCTAGCGATTTTTGAGAAATCCTTGATGAATCGCCTATAGAACCCCGCATGACCAAGAAAGCTCCGTATCACTCTCACATAGGTGGGAGGCGGAAGTCGTGAAATAACGTCGACTTTAGCTGGATCGACCTCCATACCAGCACGAGAAATCTTATGTCCCAGAACTATGCCCTCTTTCATCATAAAGTGGCACTTTTCCCAGTTTAGGACCAGATTCGTCTCTTCACACCTCTTCAACATCTTTTTCAAATTTTCCAAACATTGATCGAAGGAATCCCCAAATACCGAAAAGTCATCCATGAAAACCTCCATAGAATCCTCGATCATATCATGAAAAATTGCAACCATGCATCTCTGGAAGGTCGCTGGTGCATTACACAACCCAAAAGGCATACGCCGGTAGGCGAATGTGCCGAAGGGGCAGGTAAAGGTAGTCTTCTCCTGATCCTCATGAGCAATAGGAATTTGAAAGTAGCCAGAGAACCCGTCCAAGAAACAGTAATACAACTTCCCTGACAGACGTTCAAACATCTGATCGATGAATGGAAGCGGGAAGTGATCCTTACGAGTAGCATCGTTGAGTTTGCGGTAATCAATGCAAACTCGCCACCCAGTGACGGTACGGGTAGGAATTAGCTCATTCCTATCATTTGAAACTATAGTAATACCCCCTTTCTTGGGTACTACCTGCACTGGACTCACCCACACAGAGTCAGATATAGGATAAATCATCCCGACATCCAATAACTTGATCACTTCTTTCTTCACCACGTCTTGCATATTCGGATTTAAACGCCTCTGATGCTGTGCACAAGGTTTGTACCCGTCTTCCGTCAGAATCTTGTGAGTACAAAAAGAAGGATTGATGCCTTTGATATCCATGATTTTCCACGCAATGGCTCTCTTATGAAGTCTAAGAACCTCGAGAAGCTGATTCTTCTCATCCTTTTCCAATGATGCAGAAATTATAACCGGTAAGCGACGCTCCTCGTCCAGAAATGCATACTCGAGATGTGGCGGGAGTTCTTTCAACTCCAAAGATGGCAGATCTTCAATCGAAGGTTTTGCTTTTTCTTCTTCTACATGGCCAATTTCTAGAAACCGCTCCGGACTCTAGGAACCATCGTCACCAATCTGATAGACTGGCTGCTCGAAATCGTGGCCCTCCTGCGTAATGCCAATCAGGTCCCCACACGACAGACGTGTGTTCGAATCAATCTCGTCAATTGTGCCTTGAAAATGAGAGCACACACATGCATCGACAATGTCGACATAGTAAAGCATGTCATCGTGACTTTGCGGATGCTGCATTGATCTTTTGATATCAAATGTCACATGCTCGTCATTCACTCGGAGCGTGATTTGGCCAACTGCCACATCAACAATCGTCCTCGCAGTATTGAGGAACGGGCGTCCAAGTATCAAAGGTACTCTTGAATCTTCGTCCATGTCAAGAATAACAAAGTCCACGGGGAAAATAAATTTATCAATTTTAACAAGCATGTTTTCAACAAATCCACGCGGATACTTGATTGAACGATCTGCCAACCGAATGCTCATTCTCGTGGGTGACGGCTCACCCAGATCCAGTTTAGTAAAAACCTTATAGGGCATAAGGTTGATACTCGCTCCCAAATCAGCCAATGCATGGCTAAGAGACATGTTTCCAATCAAACAAGGGAGCGTAAAACTACCCGGATCTCCCATTTTCGTGGGCAGACGGTTCTGCAGAACGGCAGAACAAGTTTCATTCATCACCACACATGATATATCCTCGAGCTTCTGTTTATTCGAGAGGATGTCCTTTAGGAATTTCGCATCTGGGCCAAGGCTTCAACAAACGGTATATTTATGTGTAGTTGCTTGAACAACTCAAGGAACTTACCGTATTGTTCTTCGTTTTTCTGCTTCTTCAGCCTGCCTGGATAAGGTACTGGTGAAGTGTAATCTTTGACCGCCTCCTGGACTTGTGCTGTACTTGCTGGGCGTAGCCTGACTTGCACCTCGTCTGGTGTGTCAGTCGGGACCGCTCCAGTGATCGGTGATGAGTCCGATATGAAGGGTCCGGTAGTCTTTCCACTCCTGGTCATGATCGCATTCACATGCCCGCCCGGGTTTGGCTCTATATTGCCCGGAAGACCACCCGGGGGTCTTTTAGATATCATCTGCGCCAGCTGACCAACCTGATTCTCGATATTCTAAATCGAGGCTTTGTGACTCCTCATTTCTCCCTCATGGGAAAGAAAACAATCCTCGCTCTGTTGGTATCGTTTTTCTGCCAATTGATTTGCACTCGAGGAGCTAGTAAGAAGCTGAGCCATCATATCCTCCAGCTTGAAACTAGATTGAGGGGACTGCTGCTGGGAACTACTCCCAGTGCCCTGATTCTGATACGAATATGGACGTTGCTGGTAAGGTTGGTTGTATTGCTGGAACTGCTGACCCTGACCCTGCTGCGGCGCTGGAGCGCGCAGAGTAAATCCCAATGGGTTTTGATTGCCTGTATTCGCTCGCCACCCAAAGTTTGGGTGATTCCTCCATCCGGGATTATAGGTGTTGCTGTAGGGATTGTTTTGCGGCCTCACCTGATTACTCACAAAATCCACTTCTTCGTGGCCCTCATACACGACTCCCTGAAAACACGCACCAGGCTCGTGTGACACTCCACACTGGTCACACCCTGAACCAACTTGCGCGGCTATCTAGGACTTATCGAATTTCGCTGCAAGAGCCGAGATTTGTGAAGAAATGGCCGTGTAGTCGTCCACCGCATGTACTCCTGCGCGAGATGATGATGATGATGTTGCTCGGCCTCTATCTCCTTCCCGATGTGAGCTGGATTTCAACGCAGCTTTTTCTATGATATCATACGCTTCATTCGCCATCTTAGTTCCTAGATCGCCTCCTACGTTCACGACTAATCGCTCCTGCGTGTGGTAACTAAGCCCCTGATAGAACGTCAAGACTAGCTGTCTCTTGGAGAAGCCATAATTTGGAACATCAATCAACAAATCTTTAAATCTCTCCCAGGCCGCGTGCAACGACTCTCCCTCGTACTGACGAAAGGTCACAATCCGGTTCCGTAGCTTGGTTGTTTTCTCAGGTGGAAAATATTTTTTCATAAACAGCTCCGCCAACTCATTCCAGGTCCTGATGGACCCAGCTGGAAGTGACATAAGCCAAGCTCTAGCTTTGTCATGCAACGAGAAAGGAAACAACCTCAACCGAATTGCATCCTCCGAAACACCTGTGATCCTAAATGTCGAACAAATAGCGAGAAAAGCAGCGATATGTCTCCCGGGATCCTCATGCTCACGCCCGTCAAACTGTACTGAATTCTGCACCTTGTTAATAATACTAGATCTAATTTCAAATGTTGGTGCATCTATAGTAGGCTGAAGGATACTCGGCTCCAGGCCTGTCGCTCCGGACCGACTCATTTCATTCAAAGGTCGCTCATCGTCCGCCATGATTCTGTTTCCTGCTGCCCCTGAGCCCTCGGCTTCAGCGGGTACCACCGGCTCCGGCTCACCAGCTGCGAGCAGTAGCGCTACTGCGTGGGATCTGTCACGAATGTGTCTCCTCAGATCGCGCTCGGGTTCGTCTGACGGCTCAATAGGATCAGGAGCAGGTGTTGAGGACATCAACCTGCATACGAAAAATTGACACAATGAATATTTTATTAATATAATAATGCCGTTTCTTTTTTTTTTGGCTGAAAAGAAAGAGAATATTATTTTAAATGGACTGAAAATTTTATAAAAATTCGAAAATGGGCCCGAAATTTTAAAAAAATTACAACAATAAAAAAAATCAAATCGGCTAATGTAAAAATGATTTTTCAAAGCCGAAAATTCAAAGAATAAATAAATAAATAAATTCGAATTCGAACAAATAAAAGGAATAAAAATTTACAAGTGTACAAAATAGTCTTGAAAACGAATAAAATGAATTAAAAACAAGAAATATTAACAAATAAATAAACAAACAAATAAATAATCAAGAAAATATTCACAAATATTAACAAGTATATACACCGATAAAACAATGACTCGGGTCGTTCCTAAAGCTCGCCAATTCCCCGGCAACGGCGCCAAAAACTAGACGTGTGCGCGTATATACATATTTTTATAATGAAATTACACACGATTCGGTTTTAAATTTATAAAAGTGATTTATACTTCAACATCAAAACACACACGAAAGAGACAAGTGTACCCCGTCACATATACAGTAAAGTATCGGTAAGAACCAAGTATCGATCCAAGGAAATGGGCGGAGGAATAATACTAGACCTTTGTCATTAAATTAACGGAAGAAAGATAAGTTTTGTGATTTTATAAAAACTAAAGTAAGCATAGCAAATATTTATAAAACATAGTCGACTTCAAATAAGAAAATAGATAAATAGCCTTGCTTAATGCACAACCAAAGCATATCAACTAAGTCGGTTTTGGCATTAGAAACATTCGATCAATTCTTTATTTTCAAGACAATTAGTATCCCTTTCGGGAATCCTAATATGACAATCATTCGGAAAGCTAAAACGATAAACACATTTTAACCACCTAAAATTGTTCTTTAACGTGCAATTTCTAAATGTCTATGAAAATCTCTTGAAAATAAGTTAGTCATCTGTTAGGAGTTTTCTAACCTCACTTAAACAAGGAAAGTGACATCGATAAACACAATGCAACCACCGAGACAAGCATAAACTAGATTAAATCACAACCGAGTTCATTTTACAAATCTTGCATATAAATTCACCAAGATAGTAATTTTGGCCTAAACTACTAACTAAGCTAACAATTCAAGGCAAGAATTCATAACAACACCATTTGACCCGTTAAGGTTCTTACGTGACGGAAAGCTCTCTTGATTAACAATAATTACATTTTATTAAACCACTAACCATTTCTAGTATTATGGTGCACACATTTTAACCAAGCTAAACTAGTTAACCAAGTTTAAAGTTTACTAATACATGATTAATTAAGCTTCATTTTTCAACTATCTTAACTAACCAAATACCAATCATCCAACACAATTACTTATAATCAAGAAATCAACAACAATAACAAGGTTGCAAACTAATCATCAAAGATTAACGTAGAAAATACTTCCAAGTGTCATTACAAACAAAGTTAACTTACTAATGGTTATAATTAAGCAAGGGATTGTTGTGTTTTTGTCCAAAGGATACAATAATACATAAAAATTAATCTAAATGCTTGAAAGGTTAACAAAATTATGGAAAGATTAGAAAACCAAACCATAAACAAGCACTAGATTAAGAATCCGGAAGATAACGAAGTTAATCGGCACAATGTGGCTTGAATCCGGGTGAAAGCTAACGCCTCCGGAGCCTAAAAATCGCCAGAATCGCTTCCAAAATATCCAGAGTTACGAGTAGAATGTTTCTGCATGTTTTTTATATCTTTTCGATCTCGCACGGTCGTGCACTTTATTGGCACGACCGTTCACTTTTTGCATTATTGGAGTTACTGTGCACCATACCGCATGACATCAGCAGATCTTGACCAGATTTCGTAGCCGCACGACCGTTCCATTGACGGCACGATCGTGCATTACCGGGCTTGGGTGGCACAGACATGTTGAACTGGCGTGCATCTCCGAGTTGTTGCTAGATGTCGGATCCGCACGGGGTGCGTCCATCCACACGGACGTTCATGTCCGAGATCATGTTGCACTCCGGATTGCGCTGTCATGCATCGCTGAGATAGGTTTTGTCTTCGGAACCGCACGATCGTTCCATGAGTCGCATGACCGTGCCAATTGCCCAGGTCAGAATTCTTAACAGAATGTTCGCAGCTTTGTCGTTTCGTCCGGAAAGTCCTCGTTTTCACTATCATCTTGTCTGGCATGCGGTTTTAGGCCTGTAAACAAAAGTATACTTGATTAAGTATCCGAATGACGGTTTTACGGCCGAAAACGCATAAAATGGGGATAAAATGGGGGACTAAAATATGTATAAATTAGTGAATATCAAGGCTAGATCAGTTAAAACCCCTGTCCAGTAGTTCCTGAAGTTGATTAAACGGTTCTTACACCCTTCCTGATGCGAGAAGATAAGGGGTACTAGAATTCAGAGTTTCTTCTATCGTGATACAAATCGATAGATCTTCGCTTTTCTTCTCCTCAGGCCGAGCACCTATAACTAGTGATTAGATAGCAGGATAACTGAAACGCTTCTCGATTTCCTTCGTCGAAGGGGCACTGACAATCAGTGAATCTCCATCAGGGAGAGGTATTCATGCGATTTTGTCTTTACAAGAGTTTCTGCTCGGTGCTTAGACAACCAGTCCCTACCAACGTCCATATCAAAGCTTCCAAAAGTAACAGGAACAAAGTCAATGTCGGTCACTGAATCTAAAAGATCAAGTTGAACCCTTGGTGAACGCATGAAGCTTGAATTTGACTTGCCATCAACAAATCTTGCAACGTGCTTGATCTCATGAAGTATCAGAGTCGAACAAAACAGGAGTGAAGGGGTTAATCATAAGACATATAGATCATTATGTTATTGTCATACTTGACGGCCCTTCTACGAGCACCACTTCCACCATCGTTGTCATTGTTATGGGAATTCCCAATACTGTTGTGGTTCTCGTGGTTGTTATCGTTATGTCTTAGCAGTGGCCAATCCCAATTGAAGTCACCTTCATTTCCATACTATAGGCTACGATTACGAGTACCTTGATGTCGTTCTAACTGTTGCTTCTAACGTCGTTGCTTGTAACAGAGCCTTGCGAGCTTTCACCAAAGGGTCCATATTTTCACATTCCGTGTCACGTCCTAAGTTACTACCCATTGCGCTAGCAGTTACACATTCAACACTATAGTCAATTGTCATCGTTTATGTCCCGATTGATTAGTAAGAGTTGGCTCTCAGAAGTCGCCATCTATGGTTAAGGACTTGATTGAAGTCAATTTGCTGGTGTTCATTGCAGGTAATCAGGGTTGTCCTAATACTGGGGTCGGTAAGGTACAACGCTCATCCTTCTGCCCATCGATCTTGCAAGTTGTTTGAGTAATACACGGTATGTTACTAGAGAGTTGCAGGGGTGACCATACTTCGGGATTTGAGGCGTCAATCCGTTGGGTTCAAGTAAACGAAGAAAGTGAGGAAGACACAGACCAAGCATTCAATGATTTGATAACTAACTCAGGACGTTCGTAATAACACCTAACATTCTTATACAGTTCGCTCGACGTTCAGATACGTGCTCAGGCAATACTCAATATCATTGAGATTTATAAGGATTCAAAGGGAAGCGAAAAGATCACGCTTAAGTAGGAGGTAATCATCGCTATGACTACTATAGATTTGTTGTGTTTCTCATTAGATTGAATAACGAAACAGAACCCCTTTTACACTTGTTAAGCCTCACTGGGACTCAGATGCACCCCACATTATTATTATGTGTGCACCCACAATAATATTTTGATTTGCATGCCCATCTCAGTTCCTCCTAACTCATGTCAAATGGTTCCTCAAACTCAAATGTCAAACGGAGGTTGTCAAAATGACAAGATCACTGAAATCTAAGGACTACGACATACAGACAATGCATCATAATGTGAACAAGCAATTCATGTAATTAGTGTGTGTCCATAGGCTACATCATAAGCAAGTGTGTACTAGTCATGTAATGTATGCAGAAGGTGGAAAGACGAACCTTGCAATCTGGAGCTGCGGGTCATGGTCGTATTCTCGTATTCAGAACTGTTCGGTTATATTTTGGTTTTATAAAAAAAATTTTAAAACCAAGTTCACTATAACCAGTGGCTCCGATACCAAACTGTCACACCCCCAAAATACCACATGCGGAAACCCCCGCAAGGTGTGTGACGTACCAGGATCTAGCCACTAATCACATTGAACTCATAACAAGATTTCAAATAAAAGATGTTATTCATTAAGATAAAGTGTAACATAACATTACTTATAAACTCAGTGTGTTCAGCGGAAGCATAATACATTGTTTAACCAAATTAAAACCCAAGTGTTTATAACCAATAAGTCTTGTGTCGTATTTCCATGTTTCTCAACCCATGACCACTCCAGCTTCCCAGACGGCAAGTCCCACATCCAAATATCTATAACCTGCGAGCATGCAAACAAGTGTATCAGCATAACGTTGGCGAGTTCACGGTTTTTGAAAAAAAAGGTTTAGTTGCCAAGTGTTTAGTCCAGTTCAATAACAATTCCGAAAACAATGTTGATAATAACTCGATACCGTACAAGACGGCTCCAGATTGTTTTGCCCGTCCCCAATGCCCCCTATTAAAGCATTGGTCATGATTAAGGTCATTAGTTCACGCCCGTCCTCTCAGGTATGGTGTGAGGTTTCCAAGCCTAATAGCGCTATCAACTAATACCCCGTTACCTCTCAGGTAACTATTCAGTAGAAGATGGGACTTAAGGTGATAGGAAATGAGTGTATTATCCAACATCCCAGTTTTACCCACAAGACTTATTCCTCTCAGGAATACCATTTGATTGTCCCACCCACCGGGACGCATGCTCAAGAGAAGTGAACTCACCTTAGATTGTTTGGTATGTTAAATTACCCGTTCCAAGTTGATCAACCAAACCCTACCGTGGTTACCAAAGACAGTCAGTTTCATGAACACATAATTCACACACTCGCTGCACATATTACACCAATGGTGTTCCAAGAATACACATAGCACTAATCATACAATTAATCATGTACATAACATTTCATTGCCATTACATAGTAGGTATTCACGTCATACACATGTTCACGTTACCAATTCACAATCCACATAACCCTTTACTGTTCATTTATCTTTTACAAGGTGTGTGATTAAGCTTCAACGCCCAGCCCAACAGTTTCTACGTAAATGCATTTAAAGACTTGTGTGGTCCAGTTAACATGCATGGCCCATTTAAGTGTGTGGTTCGGTTAACTTGTGCGATCTGTGACAAAGCAGGCCCAATAGCTAGAGTACGGCCCACTGGAGTGTGCGAGTGAGTTTTATTTGTGCGATTGGGCCTCCAATGTGCGATCCGGATATATTGTGTGACTCATTTCACTTGTGTGATCCAAATCTTACCCGGCCCAAATAACTTGTGCGATTACCCAATGTGTTCGGCCCAGAATGTACAAAAGCCCAAGTGCTTGTGCGACTCACTAGACTTGTGCGACTGGACCTCAGTTGTGCGACCCAAGGGTAACCAAACCCCAACAGAATGTGCGATCAATCAAGTGTCATGAAGTGTGCGATCAGTTATGCATTTCCATAAATCACGGTTTCAGTTACAAACTTTCCTTCACACGATCAAAACAACCACAACTTCCCATATATCACACAAACCCTAATTCATGGAAGTTTCATCTTTAACACTTTATCATCAACATTTACATTAAGTTTCCTATTTACTATTAATATTCCAATTATTCATCATCATCACTCGGACCAGATCACACCAAATCAGATTTCTCATTTATTCACCATGAACATTCATCATCATGCATATCGTAATTTGACTCACCCTAGTCAAACCGATTCATACAAGTTTTATGTCACAATCATGCATCCAAGTAAATCGTTAATAAACAACCCTAGTTATTCTATCAACCTCAGTCGATCAACACATGTTCAAATCATAGCCACACATACAATTAAATCGATATGATTATACATGACCGAGAGCAACTGAGAGCAATCAACAAGAAATACCACAAAGGGCGAATTTACTAACCGATAAATTGTAGGATTGCCAGACGAGAACAACAAGCTTCGAAGGGAATGATAGCTTTGATGAGGATGATTGTCGTCGACACCAAGTGGGAGAAAAGATGGAGTATTAGGGTTTGTTATGTTTTTCCCAAAATCATAAACACTCCAACACATACCCTCTTGTATGCGCATAGTGTGAGAGTTGGGCTTTGAGCTTGGTTTGGGCTGAGAATAACTGAACCGAGAGCCCAAAGAGACGCGAGAATGTAAGAGTGTGCGGTTAGAGTGGAGGTGTGCAACCTCCTAGTTTGTGCGATCAAAGCTATAAAACGAATAACCCTATTACTCTTACTATCCACATAGTACATCAATATATCACAACCACTTAATTATCACTGAATATAACGATTCACATATCATACCCATAAGTTATACTATAAAGCAAAGTATAAAAGAACTGCAAAACACGAGTTGTCACATCATCCCCAACTTGAAAGAAATTTCGTCCCAAAATTTGATAAGCAATAACAGGGAAATGAAGCGGTAGTTTAAGATGATTGCGGATTTTGTCCCAAAATTCATCAGTTGCATCCGGATTTGGTTCATAAGTTGTGAACAGTTGAGGGTACTTGAGCTTCATTTGATCCTCGCATTCCCACGTGAGCTCCGGTCCATGCCTTGAGTTCCAACGAACTCTTACGATCAACGTTCGACTGTGTTCACAAACCTTGATTTCCCGTTTAAGGTTGCGTTGAGTTCCTTAACGACTACATCTCGTCGTCAATCTTAAGCTCTTGTAGAGGTACTAAAAGTGATTCATGAGGCAAATACTTCTTTAAGTTAGAGGCATGAAAGACATCATGAACATTACCCATTACATCAGGTAATTCTAGTTTATGGGTCACTTTACCGATTCTTCCCAAAATTCTGAATGGACTAGCGTATCGGGGATTAAATTTGCCGCGCTTCCCAAGCGCACCACACCCTCCCAGGGTGAGATTTTCAACATAACATGATTGCTTACTGTGAGTTCCAAGGGTTTCTTATGCTTGATAGCTTTTCTGACGGTCACACACGGCCGCCATACGATTTCCAACCTAAACAATCTTCTTAGAAGTTTCGAGTACGATTCCTGGACCCGTGATTAGACTGGTACCCACCTAAGCCTAACAAAAAGTTTGGCATTGTCACCCATACCATGCCTCGAACGGAGCTGCCTGAATACTAGAATGGGTTACCGTTGCAATAAAAATTCTACCAAGGGTGAATGTCTTTCCAATCTGTATCAAAGTTGATCTCACATGCTCGCGGCATGTTTTCGAGTGTCTGGATGGTGCGTCCACTCTACCCATCTGTCCGATGGTGATAAACAGTGCTCATGTATTGATGCGAGCCAAGGGTTTTGTGTATTGCCTGCCAAAAATCAGGTACTTACGTAGATCAAACTCGGAGGTACTAGGAGTTGGCACCCCATGCCTAGAAGCCGCCTCTCTCAGATGATTATACACAGGATGCGAGGACTTGCCAATTTCCTTGATTGCAAGAAAGTGTGCGGGTTACATGAGATAATCAACGATCACCCAGGTGATATTGTTTCCGTTTCGAGTTTTGGGTAAACCAGGGACAAAATCCGTGGCAGTCTGTACCCATTTCCATATGGGTGTTTCTGGTTGCTGACACAGACCAGAAGGTTTCTGATACAGCGCCTTGATTTTCGCACAAGTCAACCATCGTTCACATGCATTGCTACGTGGGCCTTCATACCCGGTCACTAATACAAGATCTTCAGATCCTCATACATCCTGTCAAAACCCAGACGAGTAGAATGACGAGATTTGTGTGCTTAGCCGAACCCAAGTTTCCTAGAGTTGCCATAAAGTGAGACCCATATTCGCTCCATAAAGTAGCGAATGCTGTCCGATTTCACCAGAAGTTGCTTCCACATGCCCCGCATGGATTCAGCTTAAAGATCCTCTTCCTTCAATGCTTCGGTTTGCGCTGAATGAATCTTGATGGTTAACTTGTTCAGCTCTCGGTAGTCAATGCACATACAAAAACTACCATCTTTCTTCTTGACAAACAGAACTGGAGCTCCCCAAGGCGAGAAGCTTGGTCTAATGAATCCCTTATCCAGTAGCTCCTGAAGCTGCGTCGACAACTCTTGCATCTAAGAAGGCGCAAGTCGATAAGGTGCCTTGGCTACAGGAGCGGCTCCTGGAACCAAGTCAATATGGAATTCGACTTGTCGTTGGGGCGGTAATCCTGGCAAGTCTTCAGGGAAGACTTCAGGATATTCCCTTACCACAGGGATATCTTCGAGCTTCGGTTCCCCGGCTTCTTTATCAACAATGTGAGCCAAGAAGGCAACACATCCTTTCCGCATAAACCTCCATGCCTTCAAGCAACTGATAATCCTTAGAGGCGTATCATGCTTTTCTCCGTGTACTACAATCGTCTCTCCATTCGCCATCGGGATGCGGATAATCTTCTCATGACATATGATCTCAGCTCGGTTGCTTGACAACCAATCCATTCCATCTACCACGTCAAAGCTTCCCAACTCAGCTGGCAGCAGATCAAGCGTAAACTCACGCTCTCCAAGCTCTATCACACAACCTCTAATTAATTCGTTTGCTTCTACTAGCTTTCCATTAGCTAGTTCTATCGAATACGGGATATCTAACTTACTGGCAACTAACCCAAGTATATCCTTAAACTCTAGAGATACGAAGCTATAGTCGGCTCCAGTATCAAATAGCACAGATGCAAAGTGTTGATTGATAGGGAACATACCAGTGACTACGTTCGGATCTTGACGAGCTTCCCTAGTTCCACTATACTAGTGTAATACTTGGTTTCTGATCCTTACTTTCCTACACACTATACTAGTGTGATACTTGGTTTCTGGCTTATTCTGTGTCTCAACACATTGTCTGTCTATGTACTGAATTCCGTCAGCATTTTTCTGATTTGTCTGATAACTGTGCTAACTGTGTTTCGTGCATCATTTGAGTCAAATAAGCTCTCATGCAATAATGATATGTCACTTGCAATATGTGATGCACATGTAAGTATAATGCAGTAATCAGAAAGCAGTTCAAGTCATTAATTGAAATGCAGCACAATCATTAAGCACTAATTATGGTTTAATAGTTGTACGGATACCTGGAATTTTGAAAGTTGTCACATTCTCCCCCTGTTTAAGAAAATTTCGTCCCGAAATTTTAAGCTTTACTACTGGTTGCAGGGGAGTTGGGGAACAAATGTGGGTATTTAGCTTTCATGCGGTCTTCACGCTCCCAAGTAAACTCTGGGTCGTGACGCGCGTCCCAACGAACCTTGACGAGTTTAACACTACTCCTTCGAGTCTTGTTAACCTTCCAGTCAGTAACCTCAACAGGTTCTTTGGTAAAGTGGAGTGTGTCGTCAATGTGAACTTCGTCAGCAGGAATAACCACTGTTTCTTGAGTTGGACTTTTCTTCAGATTAGATACATGAAATGTATCATGAACACCATTGAGTTCTGCTGGTAGCTCCAACTTTTATGCTACCGTAACAACTCTTTCCAGGATTCTGAACGGTCCGATATATCATGAGTTTAACTTACCACGCTTCCCAAAGCGTGCCACACCTTTCCAAGGTGAGACTTTTAACAGAACCATATCACCCACTTCAAATTCCAAAGGTTTCCTTCTTTGGTCCGCATAGCTCTTCTGTCGATCACGAGCCGCCTTGATGCGCTCTCGGATTTGCATGATCTTATCTGTCGTCTCTTGGACCAGTTCGGGACTAACCAGTTGTCTATCATCTACATCTGCCTAGCATAACGGTGATCGACACTTGCGTCCGTAGAGAGCCTCGAACGGTGCAGCTTGAATGCTTGTATGGTAGCTGTTGTTATAGGAGAACTCAACCAAAGGCAGGTGAGTGTCCCAACTGCCACCCAAGTCCATTACGCAAGCACGTAACATATCTTCAAGCGTCTGAATCGTTCTCTCACTTTGACCGTCCGTCTGTGGATGAAAAGCTGTACTCAGATTCAACTGAGAACCAAACGCTTCTTGGAAAGATTGCCAAATCCTTGACATAAATCTTCCGTCTCTATCAGATATAATCGAGATAGGCACTCCATGACGTGCGACTATCTCCCTTAAGTACAGCTCAGCTAGCTTACCTGTGTTATCCTTTTCTCTGATTGGCAAAAAGTGCGCAAACTTTGTCAATCGATCCACGATTACCCAAATCGTATCATGACCTCTAGAAGTCTTGGGCAACTTTGTTACGAAATCCATTGAGATCTGTTCCCATTTCCACATGGGTATCTCGGGTTGCTGCAGAAGACCTGAAGGCTTCTGATACTCGGCTTTCACTTTGGCGCAGGTCAAACACTTCCCAACATAAGTAGCCACATCGCCCTTAAGTCTTGGCCACCAATAAAAATCCTTCAAATCTTGGTACATCTTGTCCGATCCTAGATGGATAGAGTACCTCGATTTATGAGCTTCATAAAAAATCACCTCTCTAAGACCACCAAAGAGGGGAACCCAAATTCGTCCCATAAAGCACAAGATTCCTTCCCCATTGGGTACCAACTTTTTCTCCATCCCACGGAGATATTCAGCCTTAATGTTTTCTTTCTTAAGAGCTTCTCTCTGTGCAGCACAAATGCGCAACGAGAGGTCTGTCTATATAATCATCTCCAAAGCCCTAACCCTTATGGGCTTAATCCTCCTTCCGACTTAAGGCGTCTGCCACCACATTCGCCTTTCCTGGATGATATTTGATTTCGCAATCATAATCATTTAACAACTCAACCCATCGTCGCTGTCTCATATTAAGCTCTTTCTGATCGAATATGTGCTGAGGGCTCTTTTGATCTGTAAAGATCGTGCATCGGGTACCATAAAGGTAATGCCGCCAAATCTTCAAAGCAAACACCACTGCGCCTAATTCCAAATCATGCGTGGTGTAATTCTTCTCATGAACCTTTAACTGGCGCGAAGCATAAGCGATAACCTTTTGTCGCTGCATTAGCACACAGCCCAATCCTTGACGCGAGGCGTCACAGTATACCACGAAGTCGTCGGTGCCTTCGGGTAGGGATAGAATAGGTGTATCGCAAAGCTTGTTCTTAAGTAACTGAAAAGCTTCTTCTTGTTTGTCTCCCCATTCATACTTCTTGTCCTTTTGAGTAAGGGAGGTCAGCGGTTGAGCGATTTTTGAAAAATCCTCAATGAATCTGCGATAATACCCTGCTATGCCCAAAAACTGTCGGATCTCGGTTGGCGTCTTCGGAGTTTCCCAATTCTTAATTGCCTCGATCTTGGTGGGATCTACATGAATTCCATCTTCGTTCCATACGTGACCAAGGAATTGTACCTCACGCAACCAGAACTCGCACTTTGAAAACTTAGCATAGAGTTTCTCCTTCTTAAGCAGCTCTAAGATGGCTGTAAGGTGTTGCTCATGCTCTTCTTTCGTCAGTGAATAGATCAAAATGTCGTCGATAAATACAATCACGAATTTATCGAGATATGGCTTGTAAACTCGGTTCATTAAGTCCATAAATACTGCCGGCGCGTTTGTCAGACCAAACGGCATTACTAGAAACTCGTAATGTCCATAACGAGTTCTAAAGGCAGTCTTCGGTATACTCTCTTCTTGTATTCGCAGCTCGTGATACCCTGATCCAAGATAGATCTTGGAGTAGTAACTTGAACCCTGAAGTTGATCGAATAAATCATCAATCCTCGGCAAGGGATACTGATTCTTGATGGTTAACTTATTCAGCTCTCGGTAGTCAATGCACATACAAAAACTATTGTCCTTCTTCTTGAAAAACAGAACTGGAGCTCCCCAAGGCGAGAAGCTTGGTCTAATGAATCCCTTATCCAGTAGCTCCTGAAGCTGCGTCGACAACTCTTGCATCTCAGAAGGCGCAAGTCGATAAGGTGCCTTGGCTACAGGCGCGGCACCTGGAACCAAGTCAATATGGAATTCGACTTGTCGTTGGGGCGGTAATCCTGGCAAGTCTTCAGGGAAGACTTCAGGATATTCCTTTACCACAGGGATATCTTCGAGCTTCGGTTCCTCGGCTTCTTTATCAACAACGTGAGCCAAGAAGGCAACACATCATTTCTGCATAAACCTCTTTGCTTCAAGCAACTGATAATCCTTAGAGGCGTATCATGCTTTTCTCCGTGTACTACAATCGTCTCTCCATTCGCCATCGGGATACGGATAATCTTTTCATGACATACGATCTCAGCTCGGTTCCTTGACAACCAATCCATTCCAGCTACCACGTCAAAGCTTCCCTACTCAACTGGCAGCAGATCAAGCGTAAACTCAAGCTCTCCAAGCTCTATCACACAACCTCTAATTACTTCGTTTGCTTCTGCTAGCTTTCCATTAGCTAGTTCTATCGAATACGGGATATCTAACTTACTGGAAACTAACCCAAGTATATCCTTAAACTCTAGATATACGAAGCTATAGTCGGCACCAGTATCAAATAGCACAGATGCAAAGTGTTGATTGATAGGGAATGTACCAGTGACTACGTTCGGATCTTGATGAGCTTCCCTAGCTCCAATGTTGAAAACTCTTCCCTGAGCTTGGTTGTTCTTCGGGCAATCTCGCTTGAAGTGCCCTACATCACCACAGCCAAAACAACCTTAGTCGCGACCATTTCCGCTTCCATTTCCGCCCTGGTTGTTGTTTGCTCCACGGTTTCCGCTACCAGCTTGATTTCCAAAACCACCACGATTTCCATTACCTCCCTGATTATTGTTTCCACCTTGGTTCCTATTCCCATAACCGTTTCCACCACGGTTTCCATTGCCATTACCATTTCCTCTCTGACCACCATTCCCACGACCAGTATCAGCCCAGCACGTTTCCTTCGAATGACCATTCTTTCCACAGGATTCACACTTCCTAAACCTACACTGGCCGGCATGATGAAACTGGCATATATCACACTTGGGGCAGGGTGCCCATGTATCCTTTCCCCTTGTTTTCAGAACTTGCAGCACCAGTCCTGACCTCGGCTGGTGGGTTCGCATCTCTTCGCTTACTAGCACTGTTGTTGTTTCCTTGGGTACCCTTCTTAAAATTCAAGAACTTCCTCTTGTTCTCTCCCGACGACTCAACATGAGTCTCCTTTTTCTTTTGTTCAGAGATCAAAAACTTGCCCAATCTAACTGCTTCTTCTGTCAATGCCACACTCAAATCTATGGCCTCAGTGATTGTTGGAGGCTTTGAAGTAGTTACCATGCTCAGTATTTGGGGTGCCAATCCCCAAATGAAATGTTCGACTCGCTTGAACTCTGGCTCTACCATGTAAGGGACAACTCGAGATAAATTATGGAATCTCTGCAGGTACACTCAGCTATCTTAGGACCATTCATCTTATGATTCCAAAACTCGGTTTCCAACTTCTGAATCTCAGCCCTTAAACAGTACTTCTTACGCATCAGTTCTTTCATCTCATCCCATGTCATACCATATGCTACAACCTCACCTAGAGTCTGAACCTGAAGATTCCACCACGACAGGGCTCCATCGAGGAATAGTCCAGAAATGTAAGTGACCTGGTGCTCTGGCACACACTTGCTCATTCGTAGCATAAAATCTGTTTTGTCGGCCCATCTTACGAAAGCTACAGCACCTCCAGTGCCGTCAAAGTTCAGAGGCTTGCAGTCAAGGAACTGCTTGTAAGTACAGCCTGTACAAGCAACATCATTCACAGAAAGCATTAGCAAAACGCACTTGGAAATGTCCAAAAGTATTGTAATGTGTCTTAGGTGACTTAAACATTACCGTGAGGTGGGTTATTTCCTGAGGTACCTCCGCTGTGTTCAGAGCGTAGGGCCTCATGTTGTGCGATTGCCTGCGAAATTCATTCTTACAGTTCTGCCTCGGTTGTGGGCAACTGAGTGTTCCTTCGAGGAGGCATTTCTAAAAGAAGATTGGACAAGTCAGGTCTTATTCGTATAATAAGTAGTACGTATATATAATAACGTTCATCATAGCAAGTATGTCATTTAGCATCACAATCAAATTACAAACATGTAAATTAACAACGTATTTAATGAGAACATGAAGATTGAGCTTCCATTAATCATCGACCACAATATTGTTACATGTTTTACAAATGTATCATATCAAAAGGATCACAGGGTCACACTACCCTTGTCCAACAAGTCTACCAATCTACAAAAGTCATACAATCAAAAGGTGGTCTCCAAAAGACTTCACAAGCTAGGCTCAAAGTGGTGCTCTCATCAAAAGCAAAACTACCTACATAAAACCAAAAACCGGCTATGTTGATGGTGGTGGAGGAGGAGGAGGGGGAGGAAAGAAAAGCAAGCTGCGCACATGCGCAAGCTCCTCCTCAAGCTCATAAACATGACGCATCAGATAACTGATCTGCTGCTCGACAGTGAGAAATCAAGCTTCAAACTCAGGAAATGGAGTAAGAGGTGCAGGTGGATGTGAAAATGGGGATGGTGATGAATGAGGGGGAACAAAAGCAGGCTGACAAGGACATGGTAAAGGACGCGGTATCATCTCAAGCTCCAAATTCCTACGACTCATGATCTCATACTGGAGCTGCAGTGATAGAAGTAGCTCATCCCATGTATAACCAGTAAAGTGAGAGGGATGGTAGGGATCTGATATCGGCATGGTATACGGTGGGAACCATCTGAGTGGCTCATCGAGCGGCATAGAAGTAAAAGGAGCAGACTGAGGAATGTGTGGAAAAGCTACTGAAACATGAGGGTCATGACTAGGCTGCTGACCTGAAGTACCCTCCCTTGGACGGGGTGCGGGTATGACCTGCAAGAAAACAATAGGGAGATCAACACGGTGAACATCAGACTCCACTGGGTGAAAACGGGCAACATCAGCGGGTGCAGGTGCAAGTGGAGGAACGAATGGCTCAATAATAGGAGGGTCAACGGGTGCAGGAACTGGGTCAGGTATAAGGGGTGCAAAGTCAGGTAAGCCAAATGGAATAGGGTCATGATCAGGTAGGGGCTCAGGATCAGCAGGTGCAGCATCGGGCTGATTAATAGGAACAAAATCTAGCTCAAGATCAAGCTCAAAGTCGTGTGGAGGGGACGGTGCAGCTGACATGGCTGTATCATCATCAGAGTCGGTGGCATAAAATCGCAATCCAACTGCTTGCAAGGTTGAAGACGTCACAGACTCAAAGGAATCTGAGACAAAGTGTAAGCTAGAGTCAGAGGAAATCTCAATAACATATACACGTGTGATTTAAGCTTATGTTAAAGTTTCATCCTCTTGATCCTTAGTGTTCTTCAAGATTAACATTATGTATCATCTTTTAACCACTTGAAATAGAAGTAAAATGGAAGGATTAACATTCTTACCACTAGCTCAAGGCTAGGGATGATCAAGAGAAGAAAAGAGATGGATAATAGCAAATGAAGAAGGTCCTTGAACTTCCGAAAGCTGCTAGCTCCACCTTCTAACACCTTGGTATAAGCTTCAAACTAGTTGAAGATGATTGAAAGATGGTGATGATAGTGGTTGTGTTTTCGGCCGAGAACAAGGCAAGGGAGAGGAGAGAAAAGTGTGTGTTTAGTGTGTGAAGTTATGAGTCTTATGTTACTTATGTGCCATAATTATAACCAAACTTAAGTGATTTCCAAAGGTTTATATGTCTAAAAAGTGCCAACATGATCCAATTTTTAATTGAAAGAAAATCACAAGTGGGGTCCCTAGTATGGGCCGTCCACTAGGTAGGTAGGGGGGTAGTAGGCTAGGTTAAAACTAATAGTTAGTTATTTAGTTAGAATTCAAGTATTCGGATAAGGATCTAGTTATTAGATATTTATATAGTGTGTTATGATGTTTGGGGACCATAACTAGCTTGGTAATGTTAAAACAGTGCTTCTAGTGAAAATTTGGTGTTTCGGGTAGTGTCCGGTTGTTCGGTTGGCTACCGGTTCGTTAAGGTGCTAAACTATGCAGTTTGGTGTGCTTTATGTACCCTTTTATGACAGTTTTGATTCCTGACACTTAGGAAAGCATTCAGGACCATTTAACCACATTTCTGCATGATATAAGAGTGTTAAAATGCTGAATTTGCTGATTTTCTACAGAATTCTGCAGTTTAGGTGAGTTTTAGGCACTTTCCGGCACTTAACTATCTCTAGGAAGGCAGTTTTATGATCCTTACTTTCCTACACACTATACTAGTGTAATACTTGGTTTCTGGCTCATTCTGTGTCTCAACACGTTTTCGGTCTATGTACTGAATTCCGTCAGCATTTTTCTGATTTGTCTGATAACTGTGCTAACTGTGTTTCGTGCATCATTTGAGTCAAATAAGCTCTCATGCAATAATGATATGTCATTTGCAATATGTGATGCACATGTAAGTATAAAGCAGTAATCAGAAAGCAGTTCAAGTCATTAATTGAAATGCAGCACAGTCATTAAGCCCTAATTATGGTTTAATAGTTGTACGGATACCTAAAATTTTGACAGTTATCACAAAAAATGCATCAAAAACTAACATAAATACAAAGAAAAGGAATAAACGTGGCATGCCCCACCCCTCAGCTGCATTCCCAAAAATAAAACAAGAAACAGAAGGCTAACCACAGCCCCATGCTCACTGATCAGGGGGCCGTGGTAAGATGTCTGCAGAAATGGACAAAGCTGTGGAAGCTTCTACGCCCACCCCGGGGGCGTGCCCAGCTCAGCACGGGGCGTGGTCAACGCTAAGATTTACAGAATCTTGCAAATCTTGGTAGTACAGATACGCTTCTACACACGGGGTCGTGCCCAGCGAACACGGGGCCGTGTGGAGCCTAATGCAGACAATTGCAATTAATGAAGGAAGAGAAAAGGATTGGCCACGGGGGCGTGTCCGCTGGACACAGGGCCGTGGCCGGGCTTCTGTTCAGACTATAAATTGGGGTGCTTGGCTCACTTCAAAGGCATCCCTTGGCAAACCACCTCTCTCCCACTTTGCCACCACTCCACCACCACTACAACAGCCACATCCACCACCATCATCTATCATCCACCTTAGAGTGTGTGTAGTAGTCTCGGTATCCAAGATTGATCGTAATAGTTCTTTTCAATCAAAGGCCATATTTGGCTAAGTCTCTTACATCACTTGGTGAAGACAAACATTTAGTGTATTACTTTTGATTTTTAATCTTTTTTCACTTTTTATTTTGTTTTGTATTAATGACTTTAATAACTAGTTTCTTATGTTGAAGGTGAAACTTCTTTATCATTTGTCCGTGGTGTCTTGGCATTACTTTACTGTCTATATAAAGTAAAAGATTTTCACCATTCATATCTCTACGGTCTAAATAGAGATATCTTGGCTACCTGGTCGGGGGTTAAGGGAATGGTTTTCTAAGGTTCTTGCCTGGTTCAGTGTATAGATCCTGAAAGGACCTGGGTCAAGCTTACTAGGACCTCCTTCAATACCCACTGGTATTGGATGGCGGGAGTGCGAATGGCTTGATCCCCTCATATGTAAACTACTTTTAATACATTAAACCGGCTATTTGGGATTGTATCCCTGCTGACTCAAACCACTTAGCCGAGGGTAACGTCACCTTCAAAAGAGGGGCCTACCACTTTTCGCATTAATAACTTAATTAATTATCTTTCAATATTCCAACCATTTGGGACATTAAACCGGCTATTTGGGATTGTATCCCTGCTGACTCAAACCACTTAGCCGAGGGTAACGTCACCTTCAAAAGAGGGGCCTACCACTTTTCGCATTAATAACTTAATTAATTATCTTTCAATATTCCAACCATTTGGGATTGTATCCTTGCTGACTCAAACCACTGGGTTGAGGGTAACGTCACCTTCAAAAGAGGGGCCTACTACTATAACAAAGATAATCTCTTAAAAAGTGCAAAAGTGCAGAAATCATCAAAGGATACATTAAAGGCGAGTCGGATCCAAGTGATTCATCTTGTTTATCTGTTTTATTTTTTTTTATTTCAGCATTTTTAGTTTTATTTTTCATTTAAAACCTTTTCCAAAAATTTTAGTTTGACTAGACGTTGAGGATAAACCGGTACTAAAAGCTCTTGTGTCCTTGGATGACCTCGGTATCTTACCAACGCTATACTACGCTCACGATGGGTGCACTTGCCCATGTGTGTGTTTAGTGTTAGTAGAATATCATGTTTTATAAATTTAATACTTGAATAATGTGTAAAATGGGCTTAAAATATCAATAAAAACATATTACACCTTACACACCAATGAATATCCGGACGTGTTTCTGGAAGATTTACCGAGACTTCCGCCCGAACGTGAAGTGGAGTTTAAAATCAAGCTTCGCCCGGGCGCTAAACCAGTAGCTAAGGCTCCTTATCGATTGGCCCCGACTGAAATGAAAGAGTTAATGACGCAACTCCAAGAACTGCTCGATAAGGGGTTTATACGACCGAGTGTTTCACCGCGGGAACACTAGTGTTAAAGAAGGATGACTCGATGCGAATGTGCATTGACTATCGGGAATTGAATAAGTTGACCGTGAAAAACCGTTAGCCGTTGCCCATAATTGACGACCTATTTGATCAACTTCAAGGGGCAAGTTGGTTCTCAAAAATCGATCTACGATCAGGATACCATCAACTACGGGTACAAGAAGAGGATGTGTCCAAAACTGCGTTTCGAACTCGATACGGACATTATGAATTCCTAGTAATGTCCTTTGGTTTGACGAACGCTCTGGCCGTGTTTATGGATTTAATGAATCGAGTATGTCGAACTGTGTTAGATAAGTTCGTGATTGTTTTCATAGATAACATTCTTGTATATTCCCGAAGCGAGACCAAACACGCTCAACATTTACTAAAAGTACTAGAAAAGCTCCGTAAGGAAAGATTGTATGCGAAGTTTTCAAAATGTGCATTTTGGCTTAGAAAGGTGCAGTATCTCGGTCATGTGATCAATGCGGAAGGCGTTAAAATAGATCCGTCAAAAGTAGAAGCGGTAATGAAATGGGTTCCCCCTAAGAATCCAAGTGAAGTAAGAAGTTTCCTAAGCTTAGTCGGCTACTACAGAAGATCATCCAGGATTTTTCTAAGATAGCCTTGCCTATGACTAAACTAACGAAGAAAGAAGAGAAATTTGTTTGGGGTATGGATCAAGAAAAGGCCTTACAAACTTTGAAAGAAAAGCTTTCGAGTTCTCCAGTGTTGACCTTACCGGATGGAACGGAAGATTTGATTGTATACACCGACGCCACCCGTCAAGGTTTAGGGTGTGTTCTAATACCACGGGGTTAGGTGGTGGCGTATGCCTCGAGACAACTTAAGTAACATGAAGGTAACTACCCAACTCATGATTTAGAATTGGCGGTTGTAGTGTTCGCTTTAATGATATGGAGACATTATTTGTATGGGGTCAAATGCACAATTTACTCGGATCATAAGAGCGTCAAATACTTCTTCGAGCAAAAAGATCTTAATATGAGGCAACGAAGATTGTCGCAGCCCCCCACCCCACCCCAGAAGTGCGCGTCGCGGGCACGCACGTAGCCGGTGGTATCGGTGTTTATTAATTTGGCAGCGGAAATGAGACATCAGGACTGTAGTTATGAAATAATATCAGAGTTTCAAACACCAACTTTTATAAATAATAAATAAATGGGATAAAACCCAAGTTTCATTTACAATACATTTGTAGGGTTAAACTCTAATTTATTGAAAACATAAACTCCTTTTATTTAGGTAACTTTTATAGCCACTTCTTTAAGCCTTCAGTGCTCTCCAGCTGGCTTCTATTAGCTTCACATTAAGTTACCTGAAACGCGTTTTAAAAAGATTTTATCAGCAAGAAATACTGGGGAGTGCATCCCAGTTTAATCAAAACAGATTTTATAACTTTACAGTATTGAGAGCGACTACAATGTTTATATCTACCCAATTACTCGTTTAGTACTTGTCACTGACGGATCTGCGACTATGGTCATATCACACATTGGATACCCGTGGCCAATTGTGAAGGTTATCAATTACTGTATACAAACCCCATAATACTGGCAGCAATCGTAGAATACAAAGACTCGATCACTGTAATTATAACTGATAACATTTTGGGTTTTGTAAAACTTTTGAAATAATGGTATCACAAATGTGACAAAAGGAGAATGACTCACTTTGTTGACTTAGGTGTTACTACAGCTTCCTGTTGCTTTTCCTGGTTATTATCTATTAAAACTAAACAATGCACATGTGTTAGTAAGATAACCCAAATCACATTAGCCATACAACACGAGACAGAACTCCAACAAACTGAGTCAAGCAGATCCTTGACATGCGTTACGGAGCCCTAGATCGATCGGGTTGGGTAACAAATACGTGATCGAGGGTTATAATACTTACAACGAGGAAGAGCTTCGCTTTTTTAGGGGGTATTATTCTCGAGAATTTCGCACTATATAACTTGAGAGAGAAAAGAATTTTGAACGAGAACAAATGAGGCCGTCGACCTCAATTTATAGGCTGATCAGGGGTCGGCTCGCACCCCGCGACCCACCTGGGACACGTACAGGGACACGTGGCCACCTGTGTAGTCGCCATTCGTTACTTGGTCGCGCCCCGCGACAGACCTGGAGGACTTGCTCGCGGCCATAAATATTTGTTTTATTTGATTTTTATTAATATAAATGTTATTTAAGACCGTTTAAGAGTATACGGGGTCTAATTAAGGCGTTAGGGGTGTTTTAGGAGGGTTGTTATAAAGATGGCTAGAACTTATCAAGGATTATGATTGTGATATTCATTACTATCCCGGGAAGGCTAATGTAGTAGCAGACGCTCTATATAACAACCCTCCCGAATATTTTTCTGACACCCTAATATATTTTAAATACCCCTATATGTCATAAAATACACCCCGTATGTGAAAACTGAGCCCAAAATACGTTATAACATTAAAAATAATGAAAGAACAAAGAAAATGGGTTTGAGGCGGGCCGCGTAACCCTCCTCTTAAACCTTACGCGGGCCGTGAGAAGGTAATGGCTGGCACGACCATGGGCCGCCACGTGGCCCAACACCCGGTAACCCTATACGATGACCCGGACACCCTAAACCCTACCCGGGCTACTACGCGGGCTGCGTAGCCCGTTGTTTATGTTTACACGGGCTGCGTAAAAGTAAAAAATAGCCCCTATAAGTAGACGACATCGGATCTTCAGTCTACTCGCTCATTTCTTTTCTTTCTAATCGAATTCTGAAGCAGTAGGCATAATATTCAAGTATAATACCCCTTAATTAGTGAGGTTCTGCTCCGTTGTAAGTATTATAACCCCAGTTTTGTATTAGATACTCTGCCCGATTGATCAAGGGTTCCGTAATAACTGTCGTGGTTCTGCCCAACGTAGTTGTTGGAATACCGTCTCGGGGAGGGTATCGTTAATATAATTAAAGGGTTATTATACTAACATATGTACATTTGTGTAAATTATAGATTTACACCAGGAAACCCTAGAAGAAGTCTAAAACAGCAATGTGAGTTTATCCGCTTTTTATTAACCTTTTTGTGAACTATTTTACAAAACCTTAAATGCTTAACAAGGAGATTAAGCAGTGATTGAGTCTTTGTAGTTCTTCAATTACTTCCGGTATGTTGGGGTTTTGTATACAAAAGGTGGAACACGTTACCATTGGACGACGAGTTAGCCAATGTGTAATATAACCCACCAGTCAGGATTGACAGTACTGAATGAGTAATTGTGTAGAAATAAACATTGTGATCGCTCTCAATACTGTGTTAATTGATAAAATGTTTCTTGATTAAACTGGGATTCACTCACCAGTATTTTCCACTGACAAATGTTTTTAAAACGCGTTTCAGGTAACACAATGTGACAGCCAATTAGTAAAAAGCCAGCTGGAGAGCACTGACGGCTTGGAAAAATGTGGCTATAAAAGTTACCAGAAAGACGATGTTTTAAATTCAATAAAATAGGGTTTATCCCTATAAACGTATTGTAATAAAGAAACTTGGGTTTACCCATGTGGTTATTAATATAAATTATGGTGGTTTTACTCTGATAAACAATTTCCTAACTACGGTCCTGATGTAATTTCCGCTGCCAAATTAATAATTAAATAATTGATACCACCACAAACAAATGTTCGCGGCCGCCGGTTCCCGAGACAGATAAGGGGGCGGGGGTTGCGACAGAAGGTGGTATCAGAGCCTAGCCACTGATTTAGCCACAAGAATGTTCTGCTGGCATCAATATATTATTTAAATTGTTAGGAAATGAATTCTTAAAATACGTGAATATCTGTATTTTATTGTTATGTGTTATTTGACTATTTGTTAGTTTACAGTATGAGTGATCAAGAACCCTCAGACGTGTATCGTCAGTTGTCCGATTCACCTATGAGTGAAGGTACCTCTTCCCAGCCTACCCTCACTGGGTATTTTGCTGATCAGGAAGAAGGGATATTTTCCTTTAAAGCTAAGTCGGAAGAGCCATTCCCTCAGAAAAAGAGTGGATGGTTCAGTAAGGGAGCCTTTGAGCGTAGAAAAAGAATGCAAAAGTTGCAACAGCAAAGAGTCCTAGCAGCCGCTAAGCGAGAATCAGATGCCCATACACAGGATATGCTTAATAGAAGCCTTGCCAATTTCCATATCCTAGCAACAACTGCTGCCGACTCAAGTCTGGAACAACTAGTAGCCCCACAACCCTTACCTCTAATTCCCACTTAGTCGATGGAGGTAGAAATGCATGATTTCAACCCTGAGGAAATACCTAGGATACCAGCCCCTAATCCTTTAGACCCAAATTATGATCCATGGTTTGAGGATCTTAGGGATTATGTGCCACGCTACCATCTAAATGACGAAACCTTGCCGAACATAGCAGCGTATCCAGGTTTGGACCCTCTAGATCCCTATTATGACAACGATGAATACATCAGGGAGATTTTAGAAAATCCGTACCCTCAGGAGAATCCCAGGCCACAGTATCCAGATCCAGTACCAACACCTGCACCCCCAATGAGTGCAGAGAACTTGCAAGAACTCCGAATTTTCGGAGAAGAAATCTTAGAAAGTAGTGAGAGGATGAGGTATGTAGGAGAACAACTCGTCTGGAAATACGACGAGCGTCAGATGGATTTCGGGGGAAATCCATATCCATGAAAATGATAAGTGGAGTTGATAATAATAATAATATAATAATATATAATATGTTAGTATGAAAGAAAAAAAAATTGTAGTATAGACCATTTCGTGGTTAGTGATGCATAATATTGTAATTTTTAATTTCCTGTTTTAGTGTGTATTTGACGCATACTATATAAAAAGCGTAAAGTCGCAATGCTCGACGCTTTTGACCAATATGTGTGTTCTGTGGTTGTTACCTAAACTATTAATTATCTTGTGATATTAATATATGATAAATGTTTAAAATTCAGATGAACGACGAACTAAACCAGGGAAATCTGAATAATGATAACCAGAGTAACAATAACTTGGGTAACGAAGATCCAACCAACAACAATGGAAACCAAGTGGATAACAGTGCCATCCACCACATAGTAGCACAAGGAATAATAGATGCGATGCCATATATTATTCAAACGGTTAGGGAAGCAGAAAATAAAAGTAAACATGATAGCAAGCGACCTTCCGAACCTGAAAACAACGTGAACAATGGACCTGTACTTCAAATGCCCATTCCCAAACAAAGAAGAACCGTGTATTACGGTTGTTCTTACAAAGAATTCTGATCTTGTAAACCAATGGAATTCTCGGGCAACGAAGGGGCCATTGCAATCCTACGCTGGATAGAAAAGACTAAGGCAGTCTTAAGAATAAGCAAGTGTGCAGAAGAAGATAAAATAATGTTTGCTTCTAATTTGTTTAAGAATTCAGCACTAGAATGGTGGAATACTATTCTCCAGACCAAAGGAAGTAATAGAACTTACAATATGGAATGGGAGGAGTTTAAAAACATGGTAGAAAGGAAATTCTGCCCTCCTAATGAAAAAGAACAAATAGCAAACAAGTTCTTAAACCTTAGAATGACTGGTGTAGATAGTAAGGGATACACTAAGTTATTCTTTGAATATGCTAGAATAGTGCCAACCCTTGCTTCACCTGAACCAGTATTAATCTCCCGTTATATCTGGCGATTAATCGGGGAAATAAGACACGTAGTCAAGGCAGCTAGACCTCAAACCATAGAAGAAGCTGTTGAACTAGACAATACCTAGACATATGAATTAATCCGTGCACGAGAAGAAGATCAAAGGAGGAACCTAACCCAGAAGCTCACACAAGAATTTCGTTCTGGAAATTCTAACTGTGGGAAAAATATAGGTTCTACCTCTACACCCTACTGTAAGAATTGCAAAAGAAAACATTCAGGAAGATGCTCCATATACTGTAACTTTTGCAAAATATCGGGACACAAGAAAGAAGACTGCGGGAAGAAAGCTAATAACCGGATATGTTACAACTGTGGAGAACAAGGTTATATCAAGACTAACTGCCCAAAATTAGCTCCAGTTACAAAAAACAAGAATACCAAAAATGCTAGAGCTTTCGTCCTAACGGCAGAAGAAGCAAAAATGATCCCGGATGTGATCACTGGTATGTTTTTAGTTAATGACATTTTTGCTAAAGTATTATTTGACTCTGGTGCAAACTAAAGTTTTATTAATACTTCATTTTGCAAGCTTCTCAATCAATCATTAACTAAACTTCCACAAGAATGTCTAGTAGAGACAGCCAATGGTGAAACCATTAGAATTACTGAAATCTTGCAGGGAGCAAGAATAGAAATTCTAAATCAGAAATTTATTGCAAATCTTTACCCATTGAATCTGGCAGGATTTGATGTAGTATTAGGAATGGATTGGTTAATAGCCAATAAAGCCAGTATTTTGTGTGATCAAAAGTCGATACAAGTAAATTCCCCAAAGGGTGAAAAGATCACAATTAAAGGATATAAAACTTCTAAATCCACTAAATTCATCTCTGTGATGAAAACAGCAAGTTACATAAGAAAAGGATCATTAGTGTATTTGATTTCTATAATCACTAACACTAAAGGAAAAGAATTAAGAGATATTCCGGTAGTATCTCTGTTTTCAGATGTATTTCCAGAAAAATTACCAGGACAACCTCCAGATCGAGAGGTTGAATTCAGAATTCATTTAATACCAGGGACAGCACCAATTGCCAAAGCACCTTACCGTTTGGAACCTGCAGAAATGCAAGAACTAAAGAACCAATTAGAGGAATTGCTAGAGAAAGGATTCATACAGCCCAGTTCATCACCCTGGGGAGCGCCGATTTTATTCGGTAAATAGAAGGACGGATCAATGCGTATGTGCATTGACTACCGTGAATTGAATAAGGTCACAATTAAGAATCGGTATCCATTACCAAGAATTGATGATCTATTTGATCAGTTACAAGGAGCCCGATTTTTCTCAAAAATCGATTTAAGGTCAGGATATCATCAATTAAAGGTACATGAAGAGGACATTCCTAAAATTGCTTTCAGAACAAGGTATGGCCATTATGAATTTACTGTCATGCCATTTGGTCTAACCAATGCCCCGGCTACATTCATGGACATGATGAATCGAATATGTAAACCATATTTGGATAAATTCAAAATTGTCTTTATAGATGATATTCTCATTTACTCTAAGAGTAAAGAGGAACATGCAAAGCATTTGCACGCACTTTTAAGTTTATTAAGAAAAGAAAAGCTTTATGCTAAGTTTTCAAAGTGCGAATTTTGGTTAGAACAGGTACAATTTCTTGGACACCTAGTTGATCATGAAGGAATTCATGTGGATCCCACCAAGATCGAGGCAATAACCAAGTGGAAAACCCCTGAATCGCCAACCGAGGTTAGAAGTTTCTTAGGATTGGCCGGTTATTATAGAAGATTTATTCAAGATTTTTCTAGAATAGCCATTCCCTTAACTAAGTTAACTTGTAAATCTGTTAAGTTCAAATGCGAACCAAAACAAGAAGAAGCCTTTAGAATCCTTAAGCAAAGATTAACCCATGCACCCATACTAGCGTTACCAGAAGGAACTGAAGATTTTGTAATCTATTGTGACGCTTCTAAATTATGTTATGGATGTGTGTTAATGCAACGTCAAAAGGTTATAGCCTATGCATCCAGACAACTTAAGAATCATGAAGAAAATTATTCTCAACTCATGATTTAGAATTTGGAGCTATAATTTTTGCTCTTAAGATTTGGAGACATTACCTGTACGGTAGTAAGTTTACTGTATTCACCGATCATAAAAGTTTAAGGTATGTCTTCGGGCAAAATGAATTGAATATGAGATAAAGACGCTGGATGGAACAACTTAGTGATTATGATTGTGATATTTAGTATCATGCAGGAAAAGCAAATGTACTTGCTGATGCTTTAAGTCCAAAATATCACGAACATCCAAAAAGAATACGTTCTCTTAAATTAAATCTACAAGTAGATTTAAATGAGCAGATTAGAAAAGCACAAGAATCAGTAATCAAGGATGATACTGAAAAACTAAAAAGAATGATCAAGGAATTAGAACAAGGAACAGATGGGATTTGGAGATTCCATAAGAAAAGAATGTGGATACCTAAATTAGGAAACCTACGTCATCGCATATTAGAAGAAGCCCATAAGTCTAAATATACGATGCATCCAGGAAGCGATAAAATGTACCAAGATTTAAGAAAGAATTTCTGGTGGATAGGAATGAAAAAGGACACAACAGCCTATGTTTCTAAATGTTTAACCTGTTCACAAGTTAAAGCTGAACATCAGAAACCTTCAGGATTATTGCAACAGTTAGAAATGCCTGTTTGGAAATGGGAATTGATAACAATGGATTTTATTACTAATTACCCAAAACAAAGAAAGGTAATGATACAATCTGGGTGATTGTAGATAGACTAACCAAGTCAGCTCATTTTCTATCAATGAAAGAAACTTTTAGTATGGAACAATTAGCTAAATTATATGTAAATGAAGTAGTTTCTTTACATGGAATTCCTCTATCAATTGTTTCTGACAGAGATAGTCGTTTTACCTCTCATTTTTGGACAAGTTTCCAAAAAGCAATGGGAACCAAGTTGAATCTAAGCACAACCTATCATCCTCAAACGGATGGACAAAGCGAAAGGACAATTCAGACAATGGAGGACATGCTTAGAGCTTGTGTAATTGATTTCGAAGGTAATTGGGACGAGCACTTACCATTGATAGAATTTTCTTATAATAATAGTTATCATATGAGTATAAATGCTGCACCATTCGAAGCACTTTATGGACGCAAGTGTCGAACTCCAGTCTGTTGGGCAGAAATTGGGGAAAAGCAACTACCTGGACCTGAGATAGTACAAGAAACAACAGACAAAATCATTCAAGTCAAGGAACGACTGAAAGCAGCACGTGATCGATAGAAAAGTTATGCTGACAACAGGCAAAAACCGTAAGAATTTCAAGTAGGAGATAAAGTGTTATTAAAAGTCTCTCCTTGGAAAGGAGTGGTAAGATTCATAAAGAGGGGAAAGCTAAGTCCCAGGTATGTTGGACCTTTCAAGATTATTAAAAGAATAGGACCTGTAGCCTATCAACTGCAACTGCCAGAGGAAATGGCAGGAATACATGATGTATTTCATATATCAAATCTCAAGAAATGCTTTGTTGATGAGTCACTAATAGTACCTCTTAAGGATATAGAGGTAAATGAGCAGTTAAAATTTGTGGAAAGCGTCTACAGATTGAAGATAGGAAAGTTAAGAATCTCAAACACAAAAGACTAGTTCTAGTCAAAGTGAAGTGGGACTCCAAAAGAGGACCAGAATACACATGGGAGCTTGAATCAGAAATACAAAGGAAATACCCACACCTATTCCAGGAGACCTCGAGGACGAGCTATAAAACAAGGTGAAGAGGATATAACAACCCTCCCGAATATTTTTCTAACACCCTAATATATTTTAAATACCCCTATATGTCTTAAAATACACCCCGTATGTGAAAACCGAGCCCAAAATACGTTATAACATTAAAAATAATTAAAAAACAAAGAAAATGGGTTTGAGGCGGGCCGCGTAACCCTCCTCTTAAACCTTACGCGGGCCACGAGAAGGTAATGGCTGGCACGACCATGGGCCGCCACGTGGCCCAACACCCGACAACCCTATACGATGACCCGGACACCCTAAACCCTACCCGGGCTACTACGCGGGCCGCGTAGCCCGTTGTTTAATCGAATTCTGAAGCATCGGATCTTCAGTCTACTCGCTCATTTCTTTTCTTTCTAATCGAATTCTGAAGCAGTAGGCATAATATTCAAGTATAATACCCCCTAATTAGCGAGGTTCTGCTCCTTTGTAAGTATTATAACCCCAGTTTCGTATTAGATACTCTGCCCGATTGATCCAGGGTTCCGTAACAACTGTCGTGGTTCTGCCTGACGTAGTTGTTGGAATACCGTCTTGGGGAGGGTATCGTTAATATAATTAAAGGGTTATTATACTAACATATGTACATTTGTGTAAATTATAGATTTACACCAGGAAACCCTAGAAGAAGTCTAAAACAGCAATGTGAGTTTATCTGCTTTTTGTTAACCTTTTTTGTGAACTATTTTACAAAACCTTAAATGCTTAACAATGAGATTAAGCAGTGATTGAGTCTTTGTAGTTCTTCAATTACTGCCGGTATGTTGGGGTTTTGTATACAAAATGTGGAACACGTTACCATTGGACGACGAGTTAGCCAATGTGTAATATGACCCACCAGTCAGGATTGACAGTACTGAATGAGTAATTGTTTAGAAATAAACATTGTGATCACTCTCAATACCGTGTTAATTGATAAAATGTTTCTTGATTAAACTGGGATTCACTCACCAGTATTTTCCACTAACAAATGTTTTTAAAACGCGTTTCAGGTAACACAATGTGACAGCTAATTAGTAAAAAGCCAGCTGGAGAGCACTGACGGCTTGGAAAAATGTGGCTATAAAAGTTACCAAAAAGACGATGTTTTAAATTCAATAAAATAGGGTTTATCCCTATAAACGTATTGTAATAAAGAAACTTGGGTTTACCCATGTGGTTATTAATATAAATTATGGTGGTTTTACTCTGATAAACAATTTCCTAACTACGGTCCTGATGTAATTTCCGCTGCCAAATTAATAATTAAATTACTGATACCACCACAAACGAATGTTCGCGGCCGCCCGTTCCCGAGACAGATAAGGGGGCGGGGGTTGCGACACTCTAAGTCGAAAGGAATACCCGCCTCCAATTCCGGTAAAATCGATGAAGATGGTAGTCACATCTAAACTCCTTGAAAGAATACGAGAAGCTCAACTTAAGTCTTTAAATGCCGATGACCTGAAGAATGAAAGGAAAAAAGATTCATTCACAAGTTAAAGGAGAATGCGAATGGTATGAAGATGAGGTATGACCGAATCTGGATACCTCGGGAATGTGATGTGAAGGATTTGCTTTTGAATGAGGCTCACAAGTCTCGATATTCCGTTCATCCAGGAGCTACAAAGATGTATCGAGACTTGAAGATGAATTATTGGTGGCCGGGAATGAAAAGAGACATTGTTAAATATGTTACGACGTGCTTGACATGTTCTCAGGTAAAAGCCGAACACCAGAAACCCCATGGAAAGTTGCAACCGTTGGAAATACCGGTATGGAAGTGGGAACAGATAACGATGGATTTGGTGATTAAGTTTCCTAAGACAAGGAAAGGGCATGATGCTATTTGGGTAGTCGTTGACCGCCTAACCAAAAGATCACATTTCTTACCCATTCGGGAAACCTATAATTCAGAAAGGATGGTCGAAGTTTATATGAATGAAATTATATCGCGGCATGGGGTTCCGGTGTCTATAGTGTCCGATCGGGATACCCGGTTCACTTATCGTTATTGGAGAAAGTTTCAAGAAGAGTTGGGGACCCAGTTGCATATAAGTACCACCTACCATCCTTAAACTGACGATCAATCGGAACGAACCATTCAAACACTAGTTGACAGGTTAAGGGCGTGTGTTTGGATTTTGGAGGAATCTGGGATGATCATCTACCCTTGGTAGAATTTTCGTACAATAATAGTTATCATAACAGTATAAAGATGGCCCCTTACGAAATGCTCTATGGAAGGAAATGTAGAACCCCGGTTTGTTGGGGGGAAGTGGGTTAGCGTGAACTCGCGTCAAAGGATGTAGTAGCCGAAATAAATGAAAATATTGATATGGTTAGATCAAGGATAAAGGCAGCGCAAGATAGACAAAAATCTTATACGGATCGGCGAAGGTGACCAATCGAGTTCCAAGTGGGAGATTATGGTTGTTAAAGGTCTCCCCATGGAAAGGGATAATTCGTTTTCATAAACTCGGAAAGTTAGGCCCTCGATACATCGGACCTTTCAAAATATTAGCTCGAATCGGGACGGTGGCATACCAGTTGGAATTGCCACCCGCGTTGGATGGAATTCACAACACCTTTCATGTATCCCAGCTGCGGAAATGCCTTGCAGATGAAATGGCATGCGTTCCTTTGGATGATATTGAAGTGGACTAGAGGTTAAATTATGTTGAAAGGTCAGTCGCAATAAAAGATTTCAAGGTGAAGCAACTCCGCAACAAATCTATTCGACAAGTGTTGGTTCAATGGCAACACCGAAAGGGATTGGATCTTACATGGGAAGCGGAGGATGATATGCGGGAACACTATCCGGAACAATTTGGTACGTATTTAGGTTTCGGGGACGAAGCCTTCTTTAAGGGGGGTAGACTTGTAACACCACAAATTTGTATGTCATAATATAATATTATAATTGTGATGTTTTAATGATAAGAAATGGTAAACATAGATTTTTACCATTTTAAAAGTTTTATAAATTATGATAAATCCAAATCTTATATATACATGAAAGTTAACTAAGTTAGTATGAAAATATGAGGTAAATGTCATGTTCTAAAAGAATGAGGGGTGGGAGTGAAAAATGTGAAAAACTAAACACATAACAAAAATTGGTCAATGTTTGTGGGAGTGTGGGTGTGCGATCGTAAGAGAGAGCAGGGGAGAAAACCCTTCACCCAAAATCCTACAAATCCATCAAATTAAGAAGGTTTAAAGATGGATTTTAAATGCATGAGTTAGGAATGTTGATCCCCTAAGTATATTTGATACCAAGTGAGTTTAATTTCATGTTTTGGTAAAGCTTGATGAAGTGGGTTTGTGAAAAATTGTGATTTTGTATGAAACTAAACATAAATGCTAGATGATATGAACACATAAAGGTTGTATTATGTGCAATTTTGATTGTATTGATAGTTTGGGGTAAAACCCACTTGTAATGGTAAGATAATGAAGTTTTAGTGAAGTTTATGGATGAATTGTGTGATGTTAATGTTGAATTATGCTATAGAAGGTGTTTAGATGGGTGATTTGATATAAAACATATGTAGTATGGTTATGATGTTGATTGTGAAAGATTAGGTTAATCCATGGATGAATTTGGAATGAATATGCTATAACTACTTGTACATTATGCTTTGTAAGTAGTACGCACGCAACGTGTTCGATGAAATGCCTAAATTGATTTAGTTATGATGTTACATGAATATTTGCTAAGTTGAAGTAATATGATGATGACGAGAATGAATATGTATGATTAATTAACATCATAATGTACAACAAAAAATGCATAAGTAATGATTTCTTGAAAGCTAAGTATTTGAAGTTGTAATGTATAGGTGCAAAGAAAGAAAAAGGAAGAAGTCAATCCAAGGAAGTTCATATGAACTTTATTTACCTTTCATGTAGGTTTACAAATGGTAACTTTAGTATTTAAGCCCTAGTGTAAAGTTGCATTGTCGTTCATGGTTGATTTGGATATGTTGAGTATTGAGAGATGTTTAGGAAATGAAATAGTAATAAATGTGTAATGACCCACTTCAAATGGGTCGGAATGTTGGAAAGTATGATGTCGAAATGGTTTAAGTAAAGACTTGTTGTAAACGGGTCGATACGATGAAAGTACGAAAATAATGTATGGTATGTAATGACCCATTTCGGATAGGTCGAATGGTTTATATGTTGGATGTTTCCGAAAGGTTAAGGATGAATGAGTATAATGAAATTTATGCTAGTATGGAAAGAATGACTACCATAAGTATATTGATAGAACAATAAATCTTGTTAATGGGTCGAATAATGATGAGTAAATGAATGCCTTGCATCTTGTTTAGTATAATGTATTGATGAACGTTTTGGTGTTTTGTATGATAGGTAAATCTTATGTTTGATGGTGGCGAGCTCGGATCAAACACACTACATCGCCCTTCTTGCGCTTCAGGTTCAAGTTGTCTTTTGTAAATGGGTCAAAACACTTTTGTGATGTAAATAGTAGACTAATCTTTAGGATTTTTGCAAGTAAGTTAGGATTTAGAACCTCAACTTAGTAGTTCGAGTAAAACACTTGTGATGAGACTTGGATGGTTGTGTTTACTTCGAACTATTTAAAAGTCATTTTGGTTGATAATATGTTTTGTCTAAGAAAGTTCAAATTTTTAGTGTCTATTGGTTGTCGTTTTGACCTTATGTAAAAGTGGGCGTCTTACAGTATCATTTCAGTGATTAGGGTTTCATACAAGAAAATTGAGACGGAGATTCGAGAGAACTGTTTTTCGAAAGCGAACTTAGCAACGAAGAATGCCCCTGACCACCCTATTTATACCTGGAAAACGTCGTCGTCGCGCCACGCGACGATACAAGCCTTCTTGGCCGTGCCACGCGACGGGGCTGGCTAGGGCATAGTGGCATGAGTCAATCCACGTGGCACCTAGTGGCATCCGGAGAATCTGGCACTGTCGCGCCACACGACAGTGATTTTTTTAGCTCTTTTCGTTTTCGGTTTTTGTCGGCACGTGTTCTGGGTTTTGATTATGGATTGTTGTTGGATCCTTTTAAGAGTTGTTACAGAACATATTTTCCTTCAGTGACCTTATACTAATTGAAAGTTAACTTATTTTGTTTTTGCTAACATAGACCGGTTATGTGGCAAATAAGTCAAAGTTTTGATGACTTGGACTGCTTACGTGGCTAAGTTTTGATGGCGTTGAGAAATTGGCAGTCCACGTCAACTTATATTAGTTGGGTTAACTTCGGTTAATCTGGAATTGCGAAAAGGAAATATGTTCAAAGTTGAACTGTCGGTAAACATATCATGAGCTTGAATTAATCTCGACCAATAGATCATAGTTTGGATTATTAAAAACTACTACTACTACTACCACCACCACCACCACCACCACCACTACCACCGTCGCCACCACCACCACCACCACTACCACTACTATTATTATTTTGCGTTAATAAAATTCCTTACTACCTTACACGAGTTCATATTGAAAATATAGATTTAAATACGTGAAACTATCTTGTAGGGGATGTTACTTTTTTAAGGCATGAGATAGTTATCGTGGTACATCGTTATCCTTTTCAAAATGTGGTGATTCACATGATTTAATCCATTGTAGCCATGACGCTTGTTTTGGTCAAAAATTACCTAAGCAATTAAGTGATCAAATTAGTTTTGTGAGGTAGTGTGCTAGTAATACTTTGTGAAAAATATGTTGGTTTGTTAGTTTGCGAAAACAGTTTCAGGATACGGCTCAGGGTATCGAGCTGTATCTATAATCAAACAATGAGCAAAAATGTAAAGGTTGACACGTGATGTACGAGGAAAGCCCTTGATCAATCTAGATCTCCGGCATAAAACCTCGGGAGCTGACAATCGTCGGCTGCCTTGTTCTTCTTATTGCTTGAATAACCAGGATACAGTGCAGGATATGATACGGATCAACTAAGTGTTACAATGTGATTCGAGTACAAGTGTGAGTGTTTGTGAGTGGTTACAGGTGGTAGAGAGCAAGAGTGTACGAGAAATTGTGTGTGTGAAAGTTGTCTACCTATGATCCGATCACTCCTTTATATAGTAAAAGGAAACAACTAACTATGCTAAAAATCCGGGATATTATGCTAAAAATCCGGGATACTGAGATTATTTCCTTTCTGAACGTTGCCAGGCTGTATCAACTCGTTTTCCACGCGCATTCCAACTATAACTCCGGGATTTAAGCTTCCATAACCGTTATAACATTAATATCTTTGACCAATCTTCGTAACTTTCCATAAAACATGTCAATCTTCAATGCTAAACGTTACAAGAGCTATTTTTCCGCCATCAACGTCCTTATCCTAACCAATTTGAGCGGGTCTTCAGGATGACTTGGTCTTCATGAACGTTAGTCCCTTGTAGCCAACGTTTACAAGCAAATCGTTAGTAATAGTCAGGATACTGCCTCAGTATGTTACTAATATCCTGGTCCGGTATCCTGATCCGGTATCCTGATCCGGTATCCTGATCCGGTATCCTGATCATATAAAAAATCAAGATACAAAGTCAGGATATGGGCTCAGAATTTCACCCATAACAATTGTCCCCAAAAATATAACTGTTGGATATCATGATTCCAACGGATATATTTTTTAGTCATTCTAACATGTCTGGAAATGATATATGTTTTCTTCGATCTTGAGAAGCTTGACAGCTATCCCAAGCCTGTCCTGGTGAAAAAGGAGCCATCTGTTGCTTCTGTCGAAGGTCTCTCTTATGGTAACCTTGGCTTCACGGAATCTATCGAGCCCATGGCCTCCTTCCCTAATAAGGTTAGTATCCAGATCTTGTATCCCGTACACATATACTGAACCTGTATCCTGGTTAGTCTGTCTTTAATGATACCTGTATCTTGTAGGGTCTAAATCATCCGGTCGTCCTGCACTTAGAACAATTTTGATTTCCTGCAAGTAGAATAGTTTGACAGTTGAAGGTGGAGGGATCCTGTGTTTTCAGGACGAAGCCTTCAACTGTAAATATGCTTTAAAAACTTAATTGTGTTCTTGGTGGATGGGTCTCTTTTTTAGACGAAACCAAGAATACAATCTTTTGGACTAATAATAATAAACTGACCTTTTAGTCTTATTTATTATGTTTTTATTTTGAAAGGTATGTTTTGAATATCCTGATCAAATACCCTGCTCAGGATACTGATGAAATATTCAATACTTTTGATATCAAAATGTTAGACAAAACTTGGTTGAACATGACTTTTTAGACAACTTAGATCATTTAGATAAGGTTTTCAAGACTTGGAAAATAATAAATCATACCAGAAACACTTAGGCAATAATTTCCAACCTCAACCTTTGAATCCTTTGCAATGTCCCCGGCATGGATGTCCCCTGTCTGTGTAGGATATTGCATCAATATATGACACACTTGGGTATTTCTTCACTTAGTGATTAAACTTCGTAGCTTCTTATCCACAAAAGAGCGTGTGTAATCACAGTTTGTCATATCTTTGCAATCTTGTTAAGAACTTTAGTTTTACTGGGGATAAACCCTTAATGTACTGGGGATAAAACCTTAGTATCCTGGGGAAAATCCCAAATTTTCGTGCGCTACAGGCGGGAGTGTATAAACTCCAAGACTTAGAAAGGTAAAAACCTTTAAACCTTAGAGAGTATGAAAATACCCTTTCGCGAGAGAGGGTGATCAATCCTCATATACCTTAAGGATCCAGGGTATAGCCAACAGTAACGAAATTGTCAGCCACTTTTACATGAACTGGTCCCGCCACCTTGAACTATCCCTGGATAACTTGCGCTCCAGGCGGGGTGTTTAAACCCAATTCGTGAGAAAGGTGAATACCTTTAAACCTGTGAAGGGATCAGGATCCCTTAAACGTGAGAGAGGGGGCCAATCCTCTAATCTTTCGAAGTATCCTGAGTGTGTATCCTGGAGCTATATCCTGAAGTATATTCTGCAAAACAATCTTAAACTAAGGTGGGTGTTAGCTTGGCTAACACCCCTCCGATGCTTAAGTTAGTATTGGGTTCAAATAAATTATATTTAAAAGAGACAGAATTCATACCATCTTGAGTTAGAAATTAAATTCTAAACTCACTTGAAATAGGCTTTGAGATGTATAGCATTCCAGGATCTTGGTAGTATATCCCCCTCCATATTCTTAAGCTTGTATCCTCCTTTTCCGGATTCCGATTCAATCTCATAGGGTCCTTCCCACTTTGGAGCCAACTTTCCATCAGCAGGATTCGTAGTATTCTGAAAAGCTTTCCTTAACACCCAATCTCCAACTTGGAACCTTCTAGTCCTTATATTCTTGTTATATGCTCTGGATATCCTCTGTTGATATGCCGCCATCCTTAGCTTTGCTGCATCTATTGTCTCATCAATAGTATCCAATTCTTGACATAAGATTTCAGGATTTAATTCAGGATCCCGTAGGCGTGATCTCGCTGTCGGTATCACCATTTCTGTCGGGATCACTGCTTCTGCCCCAAATACCAAAGAAAATGGGGTTTGCCCAGTAGCATTCTTCATAGTTGTTCTATCAGCCCATAGGACAAATGGTAGTTCCTCCGCCCATTTTCCTTTTTTGGCACCTAACCTCTTCTTTAAATTGTTGACGATTATCTTGTTTGAGGATTCTGCTTGTCCATTTGCTTGAGGATGCACTGGTGTTGACGTAATCATCTTAATTCCCCAACTTTTGCAAAAATCAGTAGTTCGTTTGCTGATGAATTGAGAGCCATTGTCACAAACTATCTCAGCCAGTACCCCAAATCTGGTCAGGATATTCCTCTTTATGAAGGATACCACTTCTTGATCCCTGACTTGAACAAAGGCCTCGGCTTCGACCCACTTGGAGAAATAATCTGTCATTGCCAGCATAAAAACCTTTCCTCCTGGAGCCTTTGGAAGTTTTCCCACTATGTCCATTCCCCATTTCATAAACGGCCAAGGGGATACGATAGGATATAATGGTTCTGCAGGCTGATGCAGGATGTTGCCGTGTCTTTGACATGCATCGCATTTCTGAGCATACTCTGCAGCATCCTTTCTCATGGTCGGCCAATAATATCCTGTTCTCAATACCTTCGAGAACAGAGATCTGCCCCCAGTATGGTTGCCACAGTCTCCTTCGTGTATATCCCGAAGTACCTCCTTGGTTTCAGGATCTTCCAAGCACCTTAGGTACGGACCTGCAAGGGATTTCTTATACAAAATATTATTTATAATAGTAAAACGAGATACCTTCATCCTAAAAGCCTTAGGATTTGCATCCTTTGGGATATCTCCTTCTTGAAGATACTTCACAATTGGAGTCATCCAGGATTCAGGATCCTTCTCAGGATATCCATCACCAGGATCCTGAATACATGCTACTTCTTTATCCTGAGATTTGAAATGTTCCATTGCAGGATACAAGATGTGTACTATTGGTATCTGAGTTCCCTCCGGTATCTTGACAGTAGATCCTAAGTTTGCTAGAGCGTCAGCTTCAGCATTCTTTTATCTTGGTACCTGTTCAAGTATAAAAATTTCGAAATATCCTGCTAATTTTTTAACAATTTCAAGATATTCAGCTAACTTTTCGCCTTTTACTGCATAAGATCCATTGAAATGGTTAGTAACCAACAGGGAATCAACATATACTTGTAAATATCTAATATTCATATTTTTAGCTAATTCTAATCCTGCTATTAGAGCTTCATATTCTGCTTCATTATTAGTGGCAGTAAACTCACATCTAATAGCCTGGGGCAATATGTCCCCCTGTGGCGATTTTAGTAGTATACCCAAACCTACACCTCTTACATTAGATGCACCATCAGTATATAGTGTCCAAGATTCTATATTTTCTCCTAGTTGTTGCACTTCTAGGTCTACTTCATTTTGAATATCACTACTGAAATCAGCCACAAAGTCAGCTAAGGCCTGAGACTTTATGGCATTTCTAGGTTCATATATTAAATCATAGGCACTTAATTTTACTGACCACTTAGCCATCCTACCTGACATCTCGGGTTTCCTGAGCACATTTTTAACAGGATAGTTGGTTTTAACATGAATCCTATGTGTTTCAAAATAATGTCTAAGTTTCGTTGATGCCATAACTAGGGCTAATATCATTTTCTCTAAGTGGGAATACCTAGTTTCAGCATCTAATAAACTTTTGCTAACATAATAAACATGATACTGCTGACCTTCGTGATCCTTAACCAAAACAGCACTTACTGCATTCCCTGATACTGCAAGATACAGGGATAATGGTTCACCATCCTCGGGCTTCATCATCAGAGGTGCGGTTGAAAGATATTACTTTAATTCCTGTAAGGCTGCTTCATGCTTTTCTCCCCACTCAAACCTCTTATTCTTCTTCAGGATATCGTAGAATTCCTTGCACTTTTCCGAGGATCTTGAAATAAATCTGTTCAATGCTGCTATTCGGCCTGTTAACCGTTGAACATCCTTCATGTTTGAAGGAGATTTGATATCCAAGATAGCTTTAATCTGCTCCGGGCTTGCCTCTATCCCTCTTTTAGTTACCATATATCCTAGAAACTTTCCTGCCCCCACTCCGAAATGGCACTTAGCAGGATTTAGCTTCATGTTATACTGATCCAGGATATCAAACGCTGCCTTAATATCCTGGAGGTGATCCTCAGCCTTTTTAGATTTCACTACCATGTCGTCGATGTACACCTCCATGGTGTCCCCCAGTTTGTCTTTAAACATCATGTTCACCAACCTTTGGTACGTTGCACCTGCATTTTTCAAACCAAAAGGCATAGCAGTATAACAATAAATACCTGTTGGTGTTATGAAAGCAGTATCCTCCTGGTCTGAAGGTTCCATCTGGATCTGCTGGAATCCTGAGGATGCATCCATAAAGGTTAACATCTCATGACCGGCAGTTGCATCCACCATTGAGTCTATATGAGGCAAAGGGAATGGGTCTTTAGGACATGCTTTGTTCAAGTCTGTGTAATCTACACAAACTCTCCATTTCCCATTCTTCTTTTGAACCACGACCACATTTGCTAGCCACCTGGGAAATTTGACTTCCCTGATCATCTTGGACTTCAATAGTCTTTCAACCTCTTCTTGAATAATTATGTTTCGTTCTGGAGCAAACTTCCTTCTCTTTTGCTGGATAGGCTTGAAAGACCTGTCAATTCCAAGCTTGTGAGTTATAATATCCTTAGAAATACCTGTCATATCCTCATGCTTCCATGCGAATGTTGACATCCTGCATTTCAAAAAGTTAGTTAACTGATTTTTAATATCCTGAGGGATATTGGCTCCTACGAGCACCGAGATATCTGGATTATCCTGATGCAGGATAATTTTCTTTACATCCTGCTCTGAAGCCTCCACGATATCCTGGGCCCGCATCTTTAATTTCTATGCTGCGTTAGACTTGGTTGAGGATTTCATCGAGGATGAGTAACATTCCTTTGCCTCCTGTTGATCACTTTCCACCTTGACAACCCCCAAGGAGTAGGGATCTTGATACACTGATGATAGGTTGATGGCATAGCTTTCATATCATGGATCCATGGCCTACCCAATATGATATTGTAGCAGGATAAGGAGTCCATGACACAGAAGCGTTGTATTGAGTTGACCCCTTCAACATACACGGGCAACTTTATCTCCCCTACGGTATTCCTGGCTTCTCCACTGAAACCAACAAGCACAGTGGACTTCGAAGTAATATCCATCGGGGATACATTCATCCTCTTCAACGTTTCCAGCTGAATTATGTTGACGGAGCTGCCATTGTCCACCAGTATCCTGCGCACAAAATGGTTAGCAACATATAAAGTTATTACCAAAGCATCATGGTGAGGATCCTGGATAGTATCCCTGTCATCACTATCGAACGTGATCACTTTATCAGTTGTGAGGGTTGTCATCCTGGTTGGCTTATTCCCCCTTTCGTCCTTAGCCTCCTTTGCATGTCTTTTGGCTGCAGAATAAGAAGTTCCGCAGACATCGGACCCTCCTGAGATAAAGTTAATTATCTTGGCGTCGGCGGGAGGTGATGCTGCTCGTTCAGGATCCTTCTCAATATCCTGACCCTTATTCTTCTTTCTGCCCAGAAGATCCTTCAGATACCCTTTGCTTAGTAGGTAGCTTATTTCTTTCCTCAGGGCAATGCAATCCTCAGTAACATGTCCGAAATCCTCATGGAAGGCACACCATTTGGACTTATCCTTCCAATCAGCTTTTTGTTGATTCTTCCGAGGCCACCTGGCTTTATCTCCCAAACCCTGCATAGCATACATTAGTTCAGGTATATTAACAGAAAAACAATATTCTGACAATTCAGGATACTCCTCAGGATCCTCATTTTCAACAGTGTTCACTTTTTTGCTATCATTCCTGTCATATGGCTTAGAATAATATGGTTTGTATGAGGATTCTGACTTCCTGTTAGTTGGTTCATATGTTGAGGATGCATTCATCCTCTCTTGCATTTTTTTATCATCTTCCAGCCTGATATATCTTAAGGCCCTGTTTCGAGCTTCGTCCAAGTTCCTGCAAGGATTCATTACAAGATCCTGATAAAACTGGGAATCCTTTTGTAGTCCCATCTTGAATGCTTAGACTGCTGTAGCAACATCAAGGTGTGGGATATCCAAGGATTCCCTACTGAATTTGTTCACATAATCCCTTAGGGATTCTTGAGGCCCTGTGTTATCCTGTAGAGGTCACTTGTTAGTTTTTCAAAGCTTCTACTACAAGAAAACCGACTATTAAACAAATTAACTAAATGAGCAAATGATGTAATTGAATAAGGTGGAACATTTAGAAGCCATTTCAAGGCTGATCCTGTTAGAGTAGAGCTGAAGCCCTTGCACAAGCATGCTTCCTTAAGATCTGGCGGGATAGGGTTAATCTCCATCCTCTCCCTATACTGGGCAATATGCTCCTCAGGATCCGTCGTCCCATCATACAGCTTCATGTTAGGAGTCTGGAATCTCTTTGGGATTTCTGCATCACAAATGGGGTGAGCAAAGCGGGATATGTTGTGACTATCCCGGGATACTTCCGGTATAGGCTGCACTATCCCAGGCACACTTGATATCATATCCTTCAACTTTTGAAGCTCTCTGGTTATAGCTGATGTCACACCTGCATCCTGCAACGATCCAAGATTATTAGTAACAGGGATACTGGTGTTAACAGACAAGTTACCAGCTTGGTGATTCTGGCTATATCCTGGGGTGCATCCTGGAGCATATCCTGGATCCCTCACAGTCGACATCCTGGTCGAAGAGGGTATCTCAGGAATATGACTCCGGGAATGGCTAGGCACAATATTCCCCCTGTTATCCTCAGCATATACTGTAGAACTGAAGTTTAAAGCTCTTGGCTGTAAGGGAGTGACAGTATCCTCAGCGGGCCTGCTCGATCTGGATTTCAAGAGTTGTATCTCTCTTATCAGCATTTGGTTGGTCTCCTGCTGCTGCCTCATTTGTTCCTGTACACTACCAAATAAAGTTAGAATTTCTTCATTAGAGGCCAAAACAGGACCAGATCCCTGAATATTCTGAGTGGGAATCACATCCCGAGCCACATGAATTTCGGTTCCTTGTGAAGAGGCTTGCGTTCTCGGAGGAGGTGGTGGAAGCATCGAACCAATTGTTGTAGAGGTTGTAGCAGACACGGTGGAAGAGCTCATGTTTGATCTCGAGGCCATTGAAAATAGTGTAGCAAAAAGTTTTGAAAATAGAAAACCAAGTAATGATTTTGCAAAAGCTTTTAGTAGAAATAGCACCACTTGCCCCACGGTGGGCGCCAAATTGTTTTTGTCAAAAATTACCTAAGCAATTAAGTGATCAAATTAGTTTTGTGAGGTAGTGTGCTAGTAATACTTTGTGAAAAATATGTTGGTTTGTTAGTTTGCGAAAACAGTTTCAGGATACGGCTCAGGGTATCGAGCTGTATCTATAATCAAACAATGAGCAAAAATGTAAAGGTTGACACGTGATGTACGAGGAAAGCCCTTGATCAATCTAGATCTCCGGCATAAAACCTCGGGAGCTGACAATCGTCGGCTGCCTTGTTCTTCTTATTGCTTGAATAACCAGGATACAGTGCAGGATATGATACGGATCAACTAAGTGTTACAATGCGATTCGAGTACAAGTGTGAGTGTTTGTGAGTGGTTACAGGTGGTAGAGAGCAAAAGTGTACGAGAAATTGTGTGTGTGAAAGTTGTCTACCTATGATCCGATCACTCCTTTATATAGTAAAAGGAAACAACTAACTATGCTAAAAATCCGGGATATTATGCTAAAAATCCGGGATACTGAGATTATTTCCTTTCTGAACGTTTCCAGGCTGTATCAACTCGTTTTCCACGCGCATTCCAACTATAACTCCGGGATTTAAGCTTCCATAACCGTTATAACATTAATATCTTTGACCAATCTTCGTAACTTTCCATAAAACATGTCAATCTTCAATGCTAAACGTTACAAGAGCTATTTTTCCGCCATCAACGTCCTTATCCTAACCAATTTGAGCGGGTCTTCAGGATGACTTGGTCTTCATGAACGTTAGTCCCTTGTAGCCAACGTTTACAAGCAAATCGTTAGTAATAGTCAGGATACTGCCTCAGGATGTTACCAATATCCTGGTCCGGTATCCTGATCCGGTATTCTGATCATATAAAAAATCAAGATACAAAGTCAGGATATGGGCTCAGAATTTCACCCATAACAACGCTCTTTCAATTAATTATGAGATTTTGATTAGTAGGAGAGGATAATGAATGATTGTATGGTAATGATCCACACCATATAGGTTGGTGAATGAGGACGGGGTGACATGAAGGATGGTGATCATTTGGATCATGACCACACCACATAGCCTAATAATAAGGGGTAGCGTGGCAATTCCTGACACGACCCGCCAACCTGACTCGAACCCGACATGAAAAAAAACAGGTTTGGGTCAAGTAACACGACCCGTTTTAAAAAAAGGTCGGGTCGACCCATATTAAAAACGGGCCAAGTTCGGTTGACCCGTATAAAAAAACGGGTCGACCCATTTACCCGTTTAACTATTTAGAAAAAAACTTTTATATTTTTTGGATTGTATTATACATGGTTAGTTATAATAATCTTAATCTTGACATATTATATTATTTATTTGTTACACTCATACTCATAATTAAGCATGTTATCGATAACCCGTTTAAAACCCAACAACTCGCTTATAAGTCATCAACTTGTATGACTCATTAAAAAATACGGGTTAAACGGGTTGGGTTTGGGTTGACCCGAATTTATATGATTCGGGTTAGGGTTGAAATCTTTGACCAGAATAATAATATGGGTCGGGTTCGGGTTAAAGTTTTCAACCCACCAACACGCCAACCCGTAACTCGTCAATCTGCCAACCCATTAACCTGACACGATTGACACCCCTAATAAGGGGCCCATTCCGGGTAATATAAATGATACTTCTATAAATAAACTCTAAAGCATTCAAATCTTTTACACCAAAACTTGTGTTAGTGATCTTTATATCATAAAAAGTGGTTTTGAGTGAAGAAGAGAGAAAATGTTACTCTTTATCTATATAACTGAGAGAACATTGTTTACCCTTTATAATTTTTTTTAATGTATTTTAAAAGTGGTTGAGTGGAAAATAGGGAAAATGTAATGATAAAAGTATAAAAATATATATTAATTGAAACGAGAGAAAAAATATAGTTATTTTTAATGTAATAACAAGGTAAATTTTGATAAAAGGGATGTGAATGTTGATGGATGTTTTCCACTGTAACTTGCAAAGTAATGCAATTAGTTTTTATTTATATTCGGTTTGTTAATTTTAACCATCACATCAAATAAATTTCGCATACTATTTTGTATTAAATAAACTTTATTTTTTTAATATTAGAATGACTTTTCAGAATTTGTTTAATATCTTGACATATATAAATGAATACATCATTTCCTGCCGGTTAACATAATTATTGATAGAACCATGTTCATGACGTATAAAAAATGGAACTGTTTCTTCTTACATAACAATCTTTAATTCTTTTTCCTAAGTTGGATTTTCTAAAAATATATTTACATTAAAAACTAATAGTTGTTAACATCTTTAATGAGTTAAATGTCATTTTAGTCTCTGTGGTTTGGGTTATTTGTCAGTTTAGTCCAAAGGTTTGAAACGTTGTCATTTTAGTCCAAATAGTTTCAAACGTTGTCATTTTATTCCACTAGATTAACTCCATCTATTTTTTCTGTTAACTAGAAGGGTGTTTCGGTCATTCTATATGTAATTATGTTAACTAGGAGGACAATTCAACCATATAAAATGACCGAATTGCCCTTCTAGCTAACAGTAAAAATGGATGGAGTCAACCCAGTGGACTAAAATGACAATGTCTGAAACTATTTGAACTAAAATGGCAACATTTCAAACCATTGGACTAAACTAGCAGAATGGTCCAAACCATAAGGACTAAAATGGCATTTAACTCTTCTTTAATTCTTTTGCCTAAGTTATAAATTAGAAAAACTTATTTATATTTAGACTAGTAGTTGTTGAATGAAGAGAAAGGATTATGATCAAATACATAAATAAATAAGAATGTAAGAGGTATTATTGTTCATTAATCTTATATTTGGAGGGTTGAGATCAGTTTTATGGAAAAGAATATAATGAAAGAGCACAAAGGAAATCTTACATTTATAGACTTTCTTTCTTCACATGTAAGACACATGCTAATTCCCCCCATCAATTTAAAACATCCATAACCTTTTCATATGATATTTAAAAAAATCACTATAATAATGAGTGTTTCTATCTTTAATATAAATATAATATTGCCATATAAAAATAAAATAAAAATTTTCATTTTACTGTTTTTATTTTTTGCATTGTGTTAAACGTTCTGCTCATTGTGTCTTTCAGCTGAGTTTTAGTCATTACGATTTTACTAGGGTTTCTATATTGTTTTATTATCAAAACTTATAACACAATGTTAATTTGGGTTCTATCCATTGCGTTTTATTGATGTCTGTCGTGAAGAACATGCAAAAACCGAGCTAAACTATATGGATAGAATAAGTCGGGTATCGAACTAGAGGAGTATTGTGGAAAGTGTTGCAATGTCAAGTATTGATTATCTATTACAGAAAAAAAAAAAAAAAGAAATCTTGATTGCGAAATTGTTGATTTGCTAAATTAAACAAATTAAGTTGAGTTTTTATCAATTGGAAGAACAATGGTTCCTCCGGAATTCAGATTCTCAGTTAGATTTCAATTATGTGTTCTCTCAAAACACTTACATAGACATAAGTGTTTAACCTAATTAACTGATTGTGACATTCATAGACTAAGTACTCCGATCAATACATAATGGGAGGTTACCAAATGAACATCAATTACAATTACCAACCCTAATCCCGCCTCAAATATATTCCAATTATTAGAACTCTCGGGAATTGAATGATTAAAGATTAAAGTTCAATAAAATGGAATTGTTTACAACCAGTTAATCAAATCAAAGGTGAAAAGCATCAAATGCTTAGATCACCGAGTTCATAAACAATCAAAAACACATAATATCACCTAACTTACAAGAATCCTCCATCCTGAGGAAACCTTGAAAGGATTGGCCGCTCATCTCGCACAAACGATCTTCAAAAGCTTGAAAGATTGATGATTGCATGATGATTTTGGTTGATTGTGAAGGAATGATGATGATGAAGATTTGGAGCCAAAAAGTAGAGATCTTTGCTGCCAAAATTCGTAAGTCCAGAAGTGTTATCAAGAATTAAGGTTAAAACCCTTTAAACCCCTCCAAAAATCATTCAGCGCGCGACCCCGATATTCCCGCCGTAGCCTACGGTACATAGACCGTAGGTTACGTCGCAACATACTTTGAAATCTTTTCATGAACCGTAAGTGAAGGTTTGAGCCGTATGTAACGCCTGCGTCCCTAGACTTTTAGCTTTTATCACTTTTAGTCCCTAAACTATGCGATACTTGATACTTGGAAACTATAATTCTATGAGACTATGATTCTATGATACTATGATTCTATGAGACTATGATTCTATGATACTATGATTCTATGAGACTATGACTCTATGATACTATGATTCTATGAGACTTGATACTTTGGTGCTTGACTCTTGAGGCTCGTGAAACTTGAGACTTGGTTGAACGAGGGACTGGAGTCTTGTCGCTAGGGGAAACTATGGAAACTATGAAACTTGAGAACTTTTGTGTTAATGATATAATCTATACTATTACCCAATAATACGCAACGTAACACTTAATCTAACTCGCAAAACGAATCAAAGACGGGAACGCGGAAAATATGGGATTGATCGGATGACCATTCGATTGGATGACATCCGATCGGATGACCAACCTATCGGATGGCCATTCGACCGAGCTGCCATCCGATCCCCTGCACACCGCCTTCACTCACTCTGACACTATAAATAGGCCTGTCACATCACCATTCTCACTGATGTGACAGCCTCACTCGACCAAGACGCACACACTCCAACTTTTCTTCCATTTCTTGACGATTTCGGTACGTTTTACACTAAATTCTTGTACATCCTTGATCTACACATCATTCTCCACATGATTCTCCTCTGAAATCTCACTTTCCACCGTGAAATCTCTAAGATTTGAGCTCTTGAAAGTGACGTCATCACGGTGTGTTGTACAAAGTATGGTGTGATGTCATTCCTATCGAGAATTAGCTCAGATCTAAGGAATTTCATGAGTTTTGCACTAAATCTCAACTAAATCTAGACTTTTTGGTTAAAACTTATGTTTATCTTCATCTTTCCTTAAACTTTTTACCTAAAACGGTGGAATCCGGATCTGAACGGGCTGATGACTTGATGACTAGTCTTGGGTCCGCTTGGAAATGGATTATTGCCGGAGAAGATGACCGAAGTACGGATTCCGACATAAGCCCCTCCAAGAACAGACGACTGGACGGACTAGGGGTGGTTCCCATCCGACTAGAACGGCTGTACATTGGTGTGCTTACCATTGTCTCAATACGTACCAAGTCGTCGCCGTTTAATCAGAAACTTAGAAACATTACAAGTTGGGAACGGGAGAAGGACAACCCGATCGAGTGGCAATCCGATCGGATAGCCATCCGATCGAACAGCTATCCGATCAAGTGACACTTGCCTCTTAACCCTAAACATTTTGAAACTTGGCAATCCGATCGGATAGCCATCCAATCGAACTGCCATCCGATCAAGGTGACACTGTGTCTTGGAATCTTTCAACACTTAGAAACTTTTCAGAAACTTGAGCACTTGGAATCTTGACACTTGGGTCGAACGACCATTCGATCGAATGGCCATCCGAACGGATGACCATCCGATCGGATGGCAATCCGTCCCACACACTTATGTCACCTCGATCGAGTGGCAATCCGATCGGATAGCCATCCGATCGAACAGCCATCCGATCCAGTGACTGATCCGACACTTGGTTTGAATCTCGTTATTCTGCCCGACTCTTATCTGTTGTAATCTAATCAGGCTAAACCTAGAGAGCTCCCTTTGATCCAATAACAGTTGACCTGTTAAGCAATCACTGTGAGTATACTCGATCCCTTTTTGCTTTAAACTTTGGGATGCAACATGTATTCTATTAAACTATGATACTTGAAACTTTTGGAAACTAAACTCTATCCTATATGTATGTGAAACTTGTGATTCTTGTATTCTATTTGTGCTATGTGGACGTTTAATCCAGGGTGTGTAGTTCCGCCTTAACAATAGTAGCGCTATAGGAGATGCACCTCCCCATTATTCTCGGGGGTATTATTAGGAGGATACTAGTTTTCCTTGAGACTTGGGAAAATACTAAAGCATCGGGAGACTTGGGCTATCACTTGTTGGACTGCGAACACTAGCATGGCTGAAACTATTTTGTTAACATTACATATGGATATGAGTCTTATAATCTATTATGCTATTACTAAAACTTGTATGCTCGTCGGTACATTTTGTATTGACTCTATTTTAATACATGTTGCAGGCAGACAGGATGCTAGGAATTGTGAAACAAGCTAGGATGGAACTTAGATACTCCACGTAGCTAAATCTAGAAACTTGAAACAATGTTTATGTTGATTTGGTTTGATATTATGTTTTGGTGATTGATGTTGTTTTAGACAATTGCATGAAATGAATCTAAGTTACTACTGAAACTATTAGTGTTATGGAATCTCATGAGCAATCTGAACGCTTAGTGCTCGCACCCCGATGTTTCCGCCATCGGTTGGGGTGTGACACCGTAGGTCACGTTGCAAACATTCTATAGACTTCTTATGCTTGCTTGGATGAACCATAACCTACGGTTGCTGAATCATAGGTTACGTCGACTATATCAAATCCCATATCTTCTAATATATAAATTTCATACCTTGACACTTTCGCCCCCTGGACTACAATTTTCTATATTTCTCATACATCTAAGACACTTTATGATCCGAAACGCGTCCCGAACATTGCCATTTGCTGCATTAGTCAACCTCAAACGCTCCGCATCATCTCTAAACCTGTTAACTTCCCTGAATTAAGCAATTAACCTGCAAAACCACAATTTCTCATAGTTATCTTATTCAACGCATATAATTACTTAAAACCGAACAAAACACGCAAGATAAACACTTTAAAGCTCGGGTTTCACCCTCTCCATCATTTATCAGAATCAATAACACAATGTATGGCACAATGAAGATGGTATTATATCTAGGGTTTCTATACAGTGTGTTATTTACATTGTGTTATAGGTTCTGGTCATTGTGTTCAATTTGTTATCCATTGTGTTTTACTCTTTGTTCAATGTGATTTTAGTTTGTTGTCCATTGTGTCTTTTATCTTCATGTCACCAATTGTGTCTTTCATCTCTTATCATCAATTGTATGTTTAGTCTACTTCCCATTGCAATTTTTAGGTTGATGCTCATTGTGTTATATGTTATGTCCATTGTGTTATAATTTATGTACATTTTGTTTTAGTATGATGTTCATTGTGTATTTAATCTATTGTCATCGATTGTGCTTTTGGTCTATTTTCCATTATGTTTTACATCATGTTCATTGTATAATACGCAACTGGGTTTTCGATTTTTTTAAAGTATAACAATATGGTACTCATATTAAAAATAAAAAGATGCTCAATTTTATGCTTTAATTTTTTTTTAAAAACAAATGACGTATAAAAAAGTTACGGACCTTTAAAAAATTTGGGAGTTGGGGAATAGCATGTGACTTGCATGTTCATATTCTTTTTTCTCTTGTGGACAAAATTCCGCTTCCTTTTTTATTTTTCTTTGGACATTTGTCACTCTATAGTGACTTCTTACACTTCTTATTTTTAAGTTCTTTTGTACTTATAATTCAATCGTGAAGATAAATATTATAAAAGTAGCGGATTTTTCTAATCCTTTGTCCAAAACTGTAATTTGTACGACGTATATTAAAGAAAAAAAATCACATTTTGTAGCTCCTATCCCATGTATTTTCCCAGTGATAATAACTTCCATTCTAATGTAGCATTCAGGGACCAGGGACCAGAGTTACTTCAGCTCGTAGTGCAATATTGAATAAAATAAATGACTTAACCTTTAATATTGAATCAGTGGGATTCTTCATACTTCGGGGTAGGTTTTCTGTCGGTACCGATTTGGTTCGCTACTGTATCGGTACGGTACGATATCGGCATTCGTTATAGCAATTGACCATTGATCGACAACCATAAAAATGCATACCGATACCGGTACAGCGGTACCAATGTTGTCCAGATGGTATTAGTTCAGTCCGTGGCTGTACCGATACAATATAAAAACGTTTACCGATGTTGTTCAGACGGTATTGGCTTGGTTCATGGTTGTATCGGTACCGGTACCAATGTTGATCGTACAATATTTGTTCGGTTCGTTATGGTAAAATTAAAAAAACCCATATTATATTTGACATGTCTGGTTTTGAGCAAATCTTTTTTCGAAACATAGATAAAAATAAACATGTCGCAAAAGTATATAAGGCTTTTTATAATGTGTAATATTATATTAGTAGAATGATAAAAAAGGTAAACGACGCCAATTTATACAAATAAATATAAAAAATAAAAATAAACCGTGAGTTAGCTTTGATGAAATGTACGTTTGTGCTTTGATAATACGTAAATTTTTATTCACTCGGTTTTGAACAAAATTTATATCGAAACACATGTAAAGGTAAGTGTGTCGCAACAATATACTCGAAATTTTATAAAATATTATATCTTAAAAAGTTATAAAATATATTAAAACTAATTATATTAGTAGAGTATTATATATATTTATATGATAGAGATCAAGGAAAAACTGCTCCGAGTTGTGAGAATTTAGAGAACTTCTACTTCCTGTACGAGTTTTTCCACCATTTTTTTCACAAGCGTAGATGAAATGTTACAAACACATCTGTAAAAAAATTCGAGCGAAGCATTTTTACAGCATTGTAAAAAGCTGCTGATCAGCATTTTCACCAACTGTAAGGGTTTTTACGCTAGTATAAATGAAACAAATAATAGTCCACTAATCAATATCATTCATCGTAAAAGGAAATCTAATAGTCCATAACGCTTTTTAGCCTTATTAAAAAAAACATACTTTGTAACCATACCCTTCGATGTTATATTATCTATCTATACTTTCTATAAAAGGAGAAATCCCAGTGACATAAGAAAAGCTGATGTGTCAGCTAGAGAGCATGTCCAACAAGGCTTTTCTTATGTCATTATTACATCATAAAGTCTAATATATAAATCACTTTAATTTGATTTCAAACCACTGTCTTGTGTATTCAAATGGTCTGGCCCACATTCCAAAGGGTAAACCACTGCCTTGTGTATTTAAATGTTGAAGGTCTGGCCCACATTCCAAAGGGCAAACCACTGCCCTTCTATAAGAAAGTAGCAGATGCTTCCTTTGGCAAACGTATACCTAACAGCAGATGTTTTGAAATTACGGGTAATTTGAAATTCAAAATGCATGGGGATATGTAATTTTCAATTAATGCATGTCACTCACTCACTTCTGTCAATTATCTTCTTATATAAACGTGTTCTCTACTTTTGTATTTTCAAACCACATTTCTATTGTATCTCTCCCTCAAATCCCTTCTTCTCAATACTCGGCATTTGTTCATAAAGGATATCAGAAAACTAAAGCTTTCTCTGTCCCACTTTCAGAAAATTTTTTGGGGATATGTGGTTTGCCTTCATCATGGTAATGTGATATATATGATTATGTTTGTTTTTGTTTTTGATTTTTACTAAAGTTTTGTTATCTGAGTTATGACTAAATGATGATTGTGAATGATCTGCTACAGATGATGATTATGATTGTTCTACGGTTGTTTCCAGTGTCATTGTTTCAACATCGTTTAAAGTATGTGTTTTTTGCTACTTCAGTTTTGAAATTTTTAATTTTTAATTTTGAAGTGATATACTCTAATTCTCGCTTTATATTTCAGTCTAATCACAGTTGTTTGAAATTCATACAATCTGCTGCGGGTTATTATAGGTTTGCATTAAAAGAAGCATAAAGTTAAATTAAACACAAAGAAAGATTATTAATAATGTAAATTTAAAATAATTTTTGCTTATGACTAAATGATGACTATATATGATTTTGGGCAGATGATGATGATGTAGAACCCGTAGTAGTTCCTACTAAACGCAAGAAAGGATCTGCTACTGCTGTAAGATAAGATTTTATCTTACTAGAGTAATGGTCTTTCCTGCCTTTTTTTGTATTAAAAGAAGCATAAAGTTTGGTTTAAAGCAGCTCTTTATGAACAAAGTTAAGGATTGAGTATGTGAGGACAGGGCTACTCTTCAACAGCTGAAGAAGTGTTTTCATGTACTGCATCTTGGTCTGTTCACGTTTATCAGGTTTCTAGAAACCTGATTTAGATGCATTGAGTACTTCCGTGGAGTTCATGGTGATTGTCAAAGATATACATTGATGGATTTTAAAGCTAAAAGCACCAAATTTGAACTGTTTGGTTCGTAAATTTCTTGGTGGTGTTGTTAGATTTTAAAGTTTCGTTGTAATTTTAAGCTGAATAAGTATTATTATGTAATTTTTAATATCATCTGATTATTGCAGATCGGTACTTTTGATGTAGAAGTGAAATTGTGTCTGAGTTTAATTAGATTATGTTGATGTTGTATCAATTTCTATTAGCGTATAGATCTGTCAAAGTTAAAGTTTGACAGATCTATATGTAATTTTTAAAGTTTCGTTGTAATTTTAAGCTGAATAAGTATTATTATGTAATTTTTAATATCATCTGATTATTGCAGATCGGTACTTTTGATGTAGAAGTGAAATTGTGTCTGAGTTTAATTAGATTATGTTGATGTTGTATCAATTTCTGTTAGTGTATAGATCTGTCAAAGTTAAAGTTTGCCAAAAGAGAATATTTGCTCTAAATCATCATCTGTTGATCTAACGGTTGTTTGACTTGCTACTGGTGCCAACATCTGTTGTTGCTTAATAGAGCTTTTCGAAGAATTTCCTCCTCTCAATTGTTAAACATCTATTGTTGCCAACATCTGTTTGACTTGCTACTGTTGCGAACAGGAGAGGCTTTAACAGATGTTCGCAATATCTTTGTATTCCAAATGAATAAATTTTTTATCTGAGTTATGACTAAATGATGATTGCTGATGTGTCAATTTTTTATCTGAGATTTTTTATTTGAGTTAAAATACATTTAATTTCAAACTGCTACTCTATATTTAAAGGTCAAAGGTCTGGCCCACATTCAAGAGTGCAAACTACTGCCCATAGCCAAGAAAGTATAACTTAGCAGATGTTTCCTTTGGCAAACATATACCATAGCAGTGGTTTTGAAATTGCCGTTAATTTCAAATTCAAAATGCCTGGGGATATGTACTTTGCAATTAATGCACGTCACTCAATCACTTCTGTCTTATGGTAAAGGCGTCTTATAGGTAAATGAATAAGTTAATTGTAATTATAATAACGTGTTTAATTTTATAATTTTCCCATGTAAATGTATTAAAAGCCTAACGACTGTCGCATCATATTCTTTCGTCTGACGATGTATTTAGTCATAACCGCCTTCATTGGGTATATAAAATACATTGGGCAGAGGTTTTGATCATTACCGTTTTCATCCATCTACTCAATCATCTTCAAAAGTTTTTTGTTTATCAATATCGTTACAATTTCTTTTACTTTCAAAGACGCATTGCTTCACTGCAAAATGGAAAAATTTGGGTTTCAAGTGATTGTTGACGAGATTTTCACAAGACTCTCTGCAGAAGATATTGGTCGTTTCAAATGTCTTTCCAAGAATTTTTATAAGGAATTGTCAAGTCATGGATCTCAGATGATGCATGTTCTCCGAAGTGGAGATTCAGTATAAAAGAAACTACTCTCCTTTAAAGACACGTCAATTGTCGTTGACGACGTAGTTGCTGGTAATTTGGATGTTGTTAGAAGCAAAACCTTAAGTTTTCCTAACAATGTCCACCCTAGCTTCTTACGTATTCTAGCGTCATTTAATGGTTTGTTATTAGTTTGCAATGAAGGGATTTGCTGTCAGTTGATTCTTTGGAATCCAACTACCAGGCGCTATAAGGTTTTGTGTGATGACTACTTCAATTACAATCATCATCGAAACTCTGACACTGGTGGAATTTATTTTGATCAGTTCAATGATCTGAAAGTGCTGAACATCAGATGTTACCGTAATGTAACTGCTGCTCGTGTTTACTCACGACGTCGTGAGTCATGGAGAACAATAAATTTTGATAGCGTAAACAATTTTGGTTCAAGTGGTTATTCATGGTCTACAGGAGTTTATGCTAATAAAACCATATATTTTATGGTTTCAAATTATTGGTATCCACTAGGTGAGAGGAACATCGTTGCTTTTGATTTTCTGAGTGAGACTTTCAGAATGCTTCATTTTCCAGAGAGTATTGTAGTCAATCCTTGCCAAGGGCATTTTTTGACCATCGCAAAGAGGCTGCATTTGATTGTTATTGGAAAGTCTGCTGAGCTAACTGCTGATTTGCTCAGATATGAAGAAGAAGAAGGCTGGATGAAGGTGTTTGTTTTCAATAATCCTCGTGTAGTTGATTATGTAGATAGGCGCCGAAGGACTAATATAATTGAAGACAAGTGGCTGATAACAAGCATCTGGGGGGATATGATTGAAGTTGATCTGAGCAACGAACTTCTGAAATACCTCCAACATGTTGACAACTACAATGGTCCGAAAGGAGCTTTACTTATCGAGACTACTGTTTCACCAATTGATTAGGAATTAGGATCCTGTATTTTATTGAATGCTATTTGCTGTTTTGACAATTGTATTTTTTATATAATTAGTTGTGTTAAAATTATTAATCATGTTTGTTATTTAAATTAAGTACATGAATATTGATGTTTGAGAGTGTAAAAGCTTGTAGTATTGGCAAAGGTCTGTTTAAATGATCAAAGCTCTGTTATTGGGAACAGATGTTTCAAAATAAAACAGTGGTTGATACATCTGTTGACTTGGGTCAACAGATGGATGAACTTTGTATGTTGTTTCGCCCATTGATTTGGAATTAGTATGTTGTATTCTATTGATTGTTGTTTGCTGTTTTGAACTTTGTTTATTATATAGTTACCTCTGTTTGACACTTGTAGTTTTTATATAATTAGTTGTGTTAAAATTATTAACCATGTTTGTTATTTAAATTAAGTAAATAAATATTTAGGTTTGAGAGTGTAAAAGCTTGTAATATTGGCAAAGGTATGTTTAAATGATCAAAGCTCTGTTATTAGGAACAGATGTTTGAAAACAAAACAGTGGTTGATACATCTGTTGACTTGGGTCAACAGATGGATGAAAACAGATGTTTGGAACTACTGTTAAGAAAACTGTGGTTGAAACCGCTGTTTGGTTAAAATGGTGGTTTAAAACAACTGTTGGGTTAAAATAGTGTTTTGTGGAGGTTGAAGGGGATTGAAACGACTGTTGGGTTAAAATATAGTTTTTTTGGAGAAGGAACACGCTTGAACTACTGTTTATATAATGACTGTTGTTAAAGCTCAGTGTTTTAATCCACTGATAGGTTATCCACTGCTAGTCATAGTCAGCTACTGTTTTCATTTTCATCACTGTAAACTACTGATATTGATTCATCAGTGGTTTCCTAACAACTGTCATCTATTATTCATCAGAGGTTGTCACGTGGACAGTACTAAGCCGTCAGATCTTTTGTAACCGCTGCCACGTCAGCATTCACTTTTTCCACCTATAAAACCCTGATCAAAACCCCAAACAGGGTTTTGACTGTCGAGTCGAATTCGAAATTCCTTTCAAAAGCAGTTTTCACCAAATTCTCTGAAATCACTCATCTTCTTCCTTCGTTCTTAACTACCTTTGATTTATCATGGATCTTCCATTCAAAATCCGTCATAACTACGAGTGTACACTTGCAAAAACAAGTAAAAACATAAGTTTTCATTCCATGATTGATGCACTTTCATCTTCAAAGTACAAAACTTTGTTGACCTGCAATGAAACCATCTACCTGGATACCCAACGAGAGTTCTGGAAAAATGCAAAGCTTGAAACTAAGGACAAAAAGACCTTAGCTATTACTTTATGAATAAGGGGAATTCCAGTGGTCATCACACCTCAAACCATTTCAGAGATTTTTGAAATCAATGATCTTACAGGTAAAAGCTCTTTCCCAAAAACAAAGTACCAAATTGATTTCATTGAGAGAGGGTATGAAGAAGAAATGAAAAAGGATACTTTAGAAAAGGGCAGTTTTCCACCTGCTCCGAGGTTTTTATTCCATACCCTCCTGATGTGTGTTTCAAATAAAACAACAGCTTTTAATGAAATACCATTGAAAATTCAATACCTGGGCTATGCTATCATGGCTGAAATTTTTTTTAACTACTCTCAGGAAATTTTCAATGATATGGTTAAGAATGTTAATAAAAAATCATTTTTATTGTTTCCAAGGTTTTTAAGTTTTTATCTTCAAAAGAAATTTTCAAAGGATAATGCACGTGTGCTTATCCAAGGAAATCCTATTCAAATAAACAGTCTAACTTCTGAAACATTCACAAGGCTGTCAAAACCTTCAAAAACCCAAACAGAGGTACCTGAGCAGAATTTAGCAGTAACAACTGCTCCTCAGGCCCCTGCTGTTGAGCCCACTGCTCCTAGTGATCACAGAAGCACAACCCCATCTGTGAAACCCACACCAAAAATCACCAAAAAAACCAAAAAGAAAACTATCCAAAAGCCCCCCCCCAAACCCACCAAAAAGGTTACTCTGGAAGACGAGATCCCAGAGGTAACACCTGTGACAACACAAAAGTCACCTGAAACCACTGCTGCTACTTCCTCACAGCAGATGGAAGAAAGATCTCAACCTGAGCCTAAAACTCCTCCTGCATCCTCTCAAAAGGATCAGGTTGTATCAACAGGGATACCACAATCAATGATACCTCTGTTGGATGCACTTGATATAGCTCAGATAAAAATCAGTTCTTCTCAATCACATGTCAATGAGAGTATACCACAACAAGTGACTGAGTCTGGTGTCTCTATCTCTGTTAACCCACCAACAGTTGAGGAGGCTACACTGCAGGAATTACAAGTAATTCCTGTCAGTAGTTCAAGTGGAGCAGCTACTACAGGTGTTGAACCCACTGGTTTACACCTGGACAGTAGTTTCATTAGTGAGACTCCCTTGAAGGCTATTTCTTCTTTGGGAACCATAGTTTCCATTGGTGTGTTTCCATTATACACTGGTGACCTTAAAATGGTAAGCTATGCTGAAGAAAGAAGTCCCTAGTACCGAGAACAAGGGGCATCAGTGGACGATTTTTGGGAAACTTTTCCTAAGTCAACCACTGATACAACCACCACTGGTGGGAAATCAGATGATCCCATTAACTTGGGTGATGGTTTAAACTGCAAAGAATTGACGGAGAGGGTTGATAAACTTGACACATCTGTTGCAGAAATCAAAACTATGCTGCAACAGTTGTTACAAGCTCAAAAGGCTACACCCACTGCTGCACCATCCGCAACATCTGCTCCATCCGCTGCTGAGCTATGGCATCTGTTTCAACCTCTGTTTCACAAACAAAGACAATATGCAGATCAACAGCATGAAGTTCAACTTCAAATGGTCAGAAATGTCATGGAAGCTACGTACAAAGATACTCAAGAAGATATCAAAGCCATTAAAGCTCATCTGCTTCAAACTACTGGCACTGCTCCTCCTTCAATCATCTATGTTGAAAATCCTGATGATGTCAAAAGGGGGAGAAAACTAAAGGGAAGAAGGGAAAAGAAGATGGTTTATACATGCCACCAGATCGAATGTTCAAACTTGTGGTAGAAATCCCAAGGCCAGATGGTTCCAAAAAGGTTGATGAGACTCAAAATGCATTTGCTGCATTAAAGGCAAACATGAAAGGGTGGGGTCTAAAAGGTTTGAGGAGGAGAAGAAAGTTTTGATGGAAAAAGAAGAGCAGGGTACTTCTAAACCTAAAAGAAGACAGCCTACCAGAAAATTAAGCCAACCCAAAACCACACCTTCCAAAACCACCAAACAAACTCCTCAAATCCCCAAAAGTTCCACTCATCAAACCTCCAAACCAACAGATGTTAAAACTCATGTTGTATCAACAGTTGTTGGTACTTCAGTTGTTTCAACAGATGTTATCTCAAAAACTCCCATCACTACTACATCAACCCGCACCCAATCCACTGCCATACCAAAAACAATATCACTAGCACAAAAATCAGCTGCCAAAAAGCAGAAAACAACAGTTGACACATCAACTATTGTAGTGACCACAGTGGTTGAAACACCAGTTGTTTCAACAGCTGTTAGTCAGATACCAACTACTTCAATCACTGCCACTCAACCCACAAATACACCACCAACTTCTCCAAAGCACAAAAGGAGAAAGATAACAAACATTGTACTGGAAGATGACACTTCCCCAACTTTAACATCTACACAACCACTGTCCCTTGTCACCATTCCAAACCCTGTTCCATTATCTTCAGTTCAACCCTTCAATCAAAACACTGCCATTGACCCTGCAGGAGTACAATATCCTCTAGATCTTCCAGCAGTCAGGAAGGAAATCAAATCCTTCTACTCTGAAGATGATCCTGAAAAGAGGAAACTCCCATCTGTTCAAGGTTATCCTTTGCCAAGAAATATAGAAGAATATCTCAAAATAAAGACCCAACAAGCAGAGGATATATCTAAAAGAGATACAGAGGGAAAGTCTGACAAAGAGATTCAAAGAAATTATCAATACCTGCTCACCAAAGTTAGAACTTTAGAGCAGTTCTCAAAAATTCCTTTGTCAGAAATTATCAGAAAAAGATGATGAAAGCATGAGAAATGACTATCTTGAATACATAATGGCATACAAGAAGTACAGGGCAGAAAAGTATCAATACAAAGAATGGACCATCAGTGAACTGCAAGAGGAGACAGGCAGAATTCAAAAGATGATTCAAGATAAGGTAAAGCAAACTCCTCCAGTTTGGGCCAATTACAAGAAAAATGTACCAGAAAGGAACTTGAAACTGAAAAGAATGAAAGAAGAGCTGATAACTGTTGATTATGGGTCAAGGAACCAGGTTACAAGGTGGAGAGAAGAAAAGGTGTTTGCTACCTACAAAAAGTTGGAAGAGTTAAGGAAGAGAGATCCCACTGCTCCTAAAAAGCCTGATTATCCGGAAGCAGTGGTTCCAGTCAAACAACAAAAATTGCCAATCAGGAGACCCACTGCTCCACATGCTAGCATCCTTTATCAAAGAAGGAAAGAAAACCAGATAGATGAATTAACAAAAGAAGACAAGGCTCAGGAAGATTACATCATCAAAATGGTTTTTCAAACATTTACGGAAGAAAAACAAGACTCAGCACAATCTAAACTTTAAGTTTTTATACTCTAAACTTTAAGTATTTACTGACTGACTTATTTATTTATTTATTTTATTTATAAGTCTATATAAATATAACTATACTCATCGTTTATATTTGTTATGCATGGTTTTCTAAGAAACGACCCGTGTTTGCATAATCTAAACTTTAAGTTTGTTAGACATCTTTTAGACATCTTTTATTAACTTTGTTAAATATCTTTTATATTTACTTATAGTTGTCTTTTAGCTATAATAGATAACACGTTTTGGTACAATATCTATACACATATCTATATGTTCTGTCAATATGTGTTATGCATGGTTTTCTAAGAAACGACCCGTGTTTGCACACGGGTCTTACCGCTAATTAATTATAATAAACAAAACAATCTTATGCCACATGGCATAAACTTAAGCCTATTATTTCCATGCGACAATCCCTTACTCCACCTCTTTTGTTTTAGGGGGGAAAGCTATTTCGCTTTAATTCTTTCCTTATTTACTTAATGACTTTCCTTATTTACTGTGTATTTAGATTACTATATTCTGTGTGTTTAGATTACTATACTATTTAAAAGATATATGCGAGATATGATATTGATGAAAAAACTTATAATTGGAGTTGAATATACTTATTAATCATTCCCCTTATGAAAAGATTTTAATATTCTACTCTACAGTTTAATAAACAAGCACATTATTTTCGGATCGCGATTTTGGCATATAGACTTTTATTGATTATTGCAATGATTGTTGATTAGTATTATAGTAAGATGGCTTCCAACGTAACAAAGAAAATTTAATCACGTGTTTTTTTTAAATATGTCGATCATTATAGAACAAATATTATAATTGTCACATAAGCAAATAACATTAGTACATTACCTGATGGTATAAAATTGGAGTCTGCAAATTTCAACAGATGTTCTACAGATCCTATAAATTTTGATAAACCCTGCTCTTGAAGAATGTGATCTCGACCGCCATGCTCCTGTAACTCGAGTGAAAAATGTGTTTTATATTATTTACAAGCGCTGCTCCTAAGTCCGAAACACACTAAGTTCTATATTGGACAAAAAGTCATATAAATGAATGAAAAAAACTAATTAAAGACCTGATTCGAATTTTGGCAGTTCCGGATGATTTTTGTTTTAACAACAAAATGGTGTTTTGGTGGAATGATCAACGTAGTTTTACTAATAATGGAACCAAAACAGTGATCACCGTTGGTATTGAGGTGCGACGACGAACATAAGTTGTTCCTTGATCGAAAATGAGTGGTTCAGGTCATTGTATGACAATTTGTTTCGAAATCGTCTATGAAGTCAGTATGTTGGTTAGCATGTAATTAATTATACAAATAATTAATTTGATACCTTCGGATAGAAAGATTCCTTTAGCATTTCAAATGAGGCAATTTCCATTAGCTATTTGTTTCACAATGACAATCAACAAAAGCTAAGGATAATCATTATCTAAGGTTGGTTCGTACTTGAAACAACTCGTTTTCACTCATGGTCATTGTATCTCGCTTTATTGAGAGTAAAAACTAGAGATTGAGCAATTTCTTTCAATTCAGTATAATTTAATATTTACGTTAGTAATTGAACATTTCTTTCATTAAAAAAATTATGTCAACAGTGTTAAATAATATGTTTTATTTTGAGATCACCAGTGTAACACATGAAAACGTAAACTAGTTTTGAATTAAAGCAAAACTGAATTTAATGAAGGTAACAAAAGCGAAAGTGAATTAAAAAAAAAGAGAACAACCTCAGTTTTTTTATTATAAGTTTATAATTGCCAATTTAGGATAACTCACTTGATAGGAGTACATGTCTCTTAAAGGAGAGGTCTAAAGTTTAAACCTCGACAAAATGGAATAATTTATAATTATTATTAGTGTAAAAAAGTAACCCTTGTTCCAAAAAAAAGTTCATAATTAAATTAAAGTAAAATGAATTTTAATGAGCGTAAAATACGAATGTGAATTGAAAAAAATAGGGACAACCTCAGTTTTGTTTGTTTGTTTGTTTGTTTTTTTTTTTTTTTTTTTTTTTTGAACGGTGGAATTCTATGATAACTTTGTATGTTTAAAACAATTAAAAAAGAAACCTAAAATTTATTTTATCGTGTTTAACCGGCGGTGAGGGAGCAGGAGAAATTAAAACCCCACATCACGCTGGTGCAGGGCCAACTCAACCCTTGAGGAGGCCTAAAGCGAGTTCAAGAATTGAGGCCTTTTTGTAAAAAAAAAATAAGCTAAAGTCAGTTGACTAACGGTATAACTGACCAAATAAACCGGACGGGTTAGGCGGGTAATGTATTAAAATGTCTACTTTTATAGTTTCCTTATACAAATAAAGATCTTCAATTCAAGTAGTTACCTGGCCAAACGAAATTATATCATAGTTTCTTTACTGGAAATACAACTCAATTCTTTATCAAAAGCCTCATTTGGATTACTGCATATACATATATATATATATATATATATATGAGAAGGATCCGTTAGGAACCACCCTTTATTGCGAGAACCGCGAGAACCAGTGTGAACACAAACAGTAATACCTAAAAAAATCTAAAAAACACAGGAATTTTTTTTTTTACCATTTTTTTTGTAAAAATCTCTATATTTTGTTTACAATAAAAAAATTAAAAAAAATTTAAAAATAAAAAATTTCGAGTCACAATTATCCATGCACATGTGCATTTATATCATTTCTTTGACAAATTCCGTAATTCATTACAAATATTAGACAATTGCACTTTCATTTACACTACCACGTGTAATACACTACTTTTTACGTTAACAATATTAGAAATGCACATGTGCATCTATATGTATCAACATGAAATAAGGTGTGTTGGTACACTACTTTCTCTTTCATCTATCATTCCAATCCATAATACACAAACATGCACATGTGCATTTTTGTCATTTCTTTGACAAATTCCGTAATTCATTACAACTATTAGACAATTGCACTTTCATTTACACTACCATGTGTAATACAATACTTTTTACATTACCAATATTAGAAATGCACATGTGCATCTATATGTATCAACATGAAATAAGGTGTTTTGATACACTACTTTGAATACACTTTCCCTTTCATCTATCATACCATCCATAATACACTACCATTACCTCCTACCATCCATAATACAATACCATTACCTCCTACCATCCATAATACAATACCATTACCAATATTTTCACTTTATTACATGTATGTAAACACCATTTATACCATCCAATCAACATATTACATCATAAATTGACAACTATAACCAAACCATCAACCACTAGATATAACTAACCAAAAAACATGTATATGGGCCTACTTCTCCATTCAAAATCACAAACTTTTTGTACCAAAACATGTTATATCATGGTTATACCTAATGATGCACATGTGCATTTTGAATATTGGTAATGTAAAAAGTAGTGTATTTCGAATGGTATTGTAAATTAAAGTGCAATTGTCTATTCCTGATAACGTATTACCGAATTTGTCGAAGTAATGATACATATGCACATGTGCATGGATAACTGTTACTCGAAAAAAAAAGTTTTTTTTATGGTAACGAAATATAGCGATTTTTTTAAGAAAAATATTTAAAAAAAAAATTTTGAGTGCTTTTTTGATTTTTTTTAGATTTTATTTTGTGTTCACATTGGTTCTCGCGGTTCTCGCAATAAAGGTGGTTCTCGCATGAACCTTACCCTATATATATAGGGTGGGAGTTGGCTACAAAGTCTATTTTCCTACAAAGTGTAAAAAGTCATAAAACACCACAATGTCAAGAATAAAACACACTCAAGACCCACAAATAACATAATGGAGATTACTAAAACACCATATTTGTGGGTTTTGTGTTGTGTTTTGGATGATAAGGCTTTGATTATCGAATGACTAACATTAGTATGTTTTATATTGATTATCATATTTTGTTTTATATTCATAGTATATAATTAAAGAATTAATTTATTATATATTGGAGGCCCTTTGGAATGTGTGGCCCAAACCATTGCCTCGTTTAGATTACCCTTCAGCCGGGCATGCGCGGGTGGAGAAGTGATGCAACAGCCGCTAGACCAGGCCGCTTATTTGTTCTTTGTTTCTGTTTAACACACTCGTATATATAAGTGGTGACTAAAAATACAATCAAACAGTGCCATGTATACCAACCACCATCTTTGTATGTATAATTTTTACTTAAGACAATGTTGTTTTGTGTCTTATATGCGTTGAGAAGTGTTATGTAAAATACAGAAGCTATTAGCTAATGAATAAAATAGTATTCTTAATTACTTACCAGACAAGTTCATCTTGATTCAAATAACTTACGAATTTAAATCACAACTCAATGGTCTTATTGCATTAAGAGACAAACACAACTTTATGCTTGAGTTAAAGTTCTCCAATATATTATTCAGGTACACTTTGTATTGTAGAGAAAAATCCAAAGGAAATCTTGGATGACCAGTAGCATGAGAGTTGAATCTAATGCATATCTACTAACTCTTGAGTACCTTAAGTTTACCATGGGCGCTTCTTGTTTTCTTCCGGAATCTATAGCATATCTACACAGCCTACTTTAACGGTAATTCTCTTTTATACTATTTTAATATACAACTAGTCAAACAATAAACGATGTATAACTTTACTTTATACATACAAACCCATCCGTTTAAAATACATTGATCATAATGTTCAAGACACTAGAAAGTGTATAAATATATATTTAAGATTTCTAAATTAAAATAACATAACCATGTTAATATCATTGATCATATATTATTAACACATATAAATAGATATGTCTGGATCAATAGATGTTACTTTTTAAGCTAAAAAATTATATAGCATATTGTGAATCTCAATGACTACTCAAGTGGAGGAGGTGCTATATAAATAAAAGGAATTTACAAAATAAGAATATAAATATTACACATAACTACATCAAGAATTAATATCTACAAATGATTATCCGATATCCCCCTCAATCGAGACAATGGTGGACCTAAGCAAAGCAAACGACGAAAATAGTCGAACTGGGCGCTCAAAAGACTTTTGATGAAGTTGTATGCACCGTAAAGCTTGGTTGGAATGAACTTGCTACGTAGCTGACCAGAAGCAACAAGTTCACGAATGAAGGGGTAATCAAGATCAATATGCTTTGCTCGTTTATGAGAGATAGGATTTTGTGTAAATAAGGCACCTCGGTTATCATATAGGATTGTCAGGTGGTGAAGTGATTAAGCATGAAGTTCCCATAGAAGGTGAGTGAGCCAAATAATTTTAGCAGCGGTGTTAGCCATGCCCCGGTATTCGGATTCACAACTAGAAGGAGCAATGGTAGGTTGTTTCTTTGCACTGCATACGATAAGGTTGTCACCCATAAATATAGAATAACCATAAGTGGATCTTTGAGATTCTATACATCGAGCCCATTCAACATTGGAGTAGCCAAGGAGAGATATGTTACTTGGTTTGCGATAGTGCAAACCAAACGCTAAGGTTCCTTTGAGGTAGCGAAGATCCGCTTGACTTCCTAGTAGTGAGAAATAGTAGAAACATGCAGAAACTAGCTAACTTGGTTGATAGCATACGAGGTGTCTGGCTGAGTGATCGTTAGATACCTAGGGCACCCACAATGGAGTGATAATGAGTTGGATCCGAGTATAAATCACCTGCAGAGACAAAAGAAACATTTGTGCTTAAAGGTATCGGAGTCGGTTTGGCATCCAACATCTTTGTACATGTGAGAATATTAGTAGTGCATTTGGATTGATTTAAAAAAAAAGGGTCCATTCGAGGTATATGTCATTTCAAGCCCAAGAAATTAGTTGAGCTCCCCCAGGGTCTTTATGGCAAATTCTTTGTTAGGTGGGCGATGAAAGAAATGTGAATATAAGTTGATTTCCCGTTAAGATTAGATCATCAACGTACACTAATAGGTGCATGATGCATGAATCACGTTTAAACACAAAGAGGACATGTCTGCACGACTGCCCACAAAACCATTATTGATGGGAAATGTGCTCAAACGATGAGGCCATGCATGAGGGGCTTGTTTGAGCCTATAAAGGGATTTATTCAACTTGCAAACAAGATCATGGAATTAAGGATTAACAAACCCCGGTGGTTGCTCCAAGTAAGCACATTAGGTTAGATGGTCATGCAAGAAAGCATTGTTGACGTCTAACTGATGAAGTTTCCATTCATTGATCACCGATAAAGAAATAATAACACGCACCATAGAGACTTTGAAAACGGCGCTGAATGTGTGAGAGTAACCTAGACCCAAAATTCGGCTGAAGCCTTGGGCCACTAAGCAGGCTTTATAATGATCAATGGTGCCATCAGAATGAAACTTGGTGCGATATTGCCATTTTGAGCCAGCAATATTCTGTTTGGATGGACAAGGGACTAATGTCCATGTGTTGTTGTGGTAAAGGGAATCAAGCCCATGATGCATGGTAAGGACCCATTTCTCATATTTTGAAGGGGTTTTAAATGTCCTTTGATAAATAGTAGGAAAGAAAGCTTGATGAAGACATGGGGTATTGAGGTGGGAAAGATCTGCACGATGACGAGGTTTAGATTTGGCATGGGTAACCATGGAGTGGGTTGAGATCGGTGGGGGTAGATGAGGAGGTGCTGGGATGGGGCTAGGGAAGAAGTGTGGGATCGAGGGCGGCGAGACAATGTGTGGAGATGATGGGGTCTAGGGGCTGGATGGGGTTGATGTAGGAGTTGACTGGGGAAACATATGTGTTGGTGGGTGAACGAGAGGAACAAACTGTGACGTAGGTATGGAGAAGTTATTCATTCAAATTTTGTATAGTTGGGAAGTAGGTTTAGTGTGTTTTAGAGGTGTAGGTTTAGCGGGAACAAAGAAGGTATCAACTGAGGTGTATAAAAGACTGGTCACTTCAAGTGTGGTAATGCAGTTATTTTGTAGCGAACCATCAAAAATAAATATAGTTTCGTTGAACTGAGTATGTCAGGTGACATATATGCGTGAAGTTGATGGGTTAAGGTACCGATACCCTTTGTATTTCTGGCTATAGCCAACGAATATGCATGGAGACTTCGTGGGATAAGTTTGTTTAGTGCATAGTCATGTTAGGGCGGGTACTCGACAACCAAAAGCATGAAATGACAACTAAGAAGGCGTTTTGTTGTATAAAAGCTCTAACGTTGACTTGCCATCAAGAAGTGCGGTGAGTAACCGGTTAATAATATAGACGATTGAAGAGAGGGAATCCACCCAATATGTTGGAGGTAATATTGCGTTGAAAAACACAGCCTAGGCTGTTCCAACAATGTGTCGATTTTTACGTTCTACACGCCTATTTTGTTGAGGTATGTAAGGACACGATAATCTATGCAATGTGCCATTTTGTTCAAACAACATTCGAACGCGATAATTATAAACTCGCTCCCCCATCACTTTGAAAAAATATTTTTTCTTGAAATTGCGTTTGAACTTATGCCATGAAGATTAATAAAGCATCATAAAATTCAGATTTTGCACATAATGGATATAGCCAAGAGAACCATGAAAAGTGATCCACGAACATCACGTGGTATGAATAATTTACAACTACTTTCACCAATTCCGGGCCCCATAAGTCACAATGTATTAATTCCAATGGTTGCATGGCACATTTATTATTGTTGGCAAATGGTAGTCACAATGTATTAATTCCAATGGTCGCTTTGGCTAATTGACATAGGGAACAAAGACCCAGTCTAGGCAAAATAGAAGAAAAAGATAAAAGTCTGTGTTTTTTTTAACATATCAATAACATCAAAAGAGACATGGTTCAATATAGCATGCGAAACTTCATAGGAGCCTTTAGGACATGATGAAGAAGCAACTAAGGCTTCATGCTTGGTGTGTAGAACATATAGACCATCATCATCGCAACCCTAGGCTAAGACTCATTAGGTTTGACGATCCTGAATGTAGAAATAGGGATATGAAAACAATACATTAACATAGTTATCTTTAGTTAGTTTGCTTATGTGACATCCCACCCGATAAGGATGCTTTATAACACAAATGATACTGAAAGTGCTTATCTTATTGATAATAAACGTATTGTAAAATTGTTGGAAACTCAAATTACAACATCTAATCAGACTAAGTATAGCTTGACGTAACAACACTTCCACCAGATTACACCGATCCGGGATATACATTTCTACCAGACTATCACAAGTCTAGGACTATGAGCAATGATCATGCCTCATCACCTGTGACACATGCTTAAAAAGAGACGTCAACTATTTCCGGTGACTTCATGAATATACAAGAGTTATAAATCAAATTATTTCACCATGACTTTGTACCCGCCCATATTATCATAACCCAACGTCAACATGTGGCATATCGTCATACAGATAATCTCTCTACACCGATCGGTGTAGTACTAGACAAATCCCGCCCAGCGGCACGTATAAGGGACCACACATATCGTGTGTATGAGTGCACAGGTTATGTACATGCGTACAACAATCATGCCATATTATTACAATTTAGGACAAGCATGTTCACATTTGGAAAGCGTTCATAAAACTTACTCGTGTAACAATTGCTAGCACAGTCAAGTAATAATTGCTAGTACAATCAGATAACAGTTGCTAGCATAATCAAACAATATCTCTGCGGTCCTGATACAACATAAGAAATCCTAGGTTAGGTTATGATACATCTAACTAGTTATTATCATGGTTGGGTATTGGTTAAAATTGCCTTGTTTAAGCATGGATTATCAGTCCATGCCCAAGTAAGGTTAGACTACCCTATACCCACCCCTAATAACAACCGTAATACCTAAAAATAATAATACTAATACTACTAATACTAATATTAACTACTAAAAATAAATAAATAATAAGTACTAAATATAAACTTAAACGAGAACATACCTTAAAACTATCTACGACAATTTCATGTAGAGTTTCTCTACTCGAGCTCCTACTCGTACTCCTACTCGTGCTCAAAAAACGACTACTAACAACACCCAATGGGGTATCATATGCTCGAGATTCTCTTATAGTTGAGCGTTCCCGTTAAAAGAAACTGACAATCCAAGTAACATACTCAAGGTTCTTATTTATAGAAGCAAGTGGATGGTGGGTTATATATTTGATCGATGTGAGAATGAAATGACATCTCCTGCCAAAGTTGTTAAGTTTAGTTTTAATTTATTATTATATTATTATAATTAATTCAGCTGCTTCATTCATCTTACATTATAACTTTTAAAATGTGACGTTTTATAAAACGACGAATATGCCATTTAGACGAGCTCATTTTTATCTACGTTTTAACAGAAGTTTCATTAAAAACAGAGTAGGGTAAAAAATATAATATATTTTATTATTATTATTTTTATACAATCTCTTATAAAATAAAAAACTCGTCTAAATACACATATTTCAAATAACCAGTTTACTTGCTACTTAATCGTTCGAAAATATATTAAATATATAATGTTTATGTATTTGTATTTGTATCCACAAAAATCAGGGTGTTACAACTCTACCCCCTTGAATTAGGTTTCGTCCTTGAAACCTGTCAAACCATAAATAACTAATAGAAGGATTTCTTCATCTCGTCTTCACTTCCTTTTACATAGCATTTTATCATATCCTATGTTTCCATTATACTGACATTTTTTTGTCTTATGACATAACTAATTTATTTTTGTGTCTAGAATCTTTATACGTTGCTCAACGGATTCTAGTTTTCCATTGACCTATATATCTACTAAAGATACACAAGTAGTTGCGTCCGCCAACATAATAGCTAACGATGTATGAAAGTCTACGAGCGGCAAACAGAAATCTCAGTTACCCTCTAAAGTCTACAATACATATCCTTAGCATGTGTTCGAGCATTCGAATCATAAGGTTCTTTTTAAAGGTGATACCTCCAACATCGCCTTATTAGCTACTTGAAATTCTAAGAGCTTACGCTTTTGATTTGCATAACTCTTTTGTTGGTTGTGAGCACTTTTCACTCTTTCTTTAATATGCTTTATATAACCAGTTGTTTCCTAGATAATCTTAGGTCCACATAATTGACTTTTGCCAATTTCAGTCTAACAGATAGGAGTCCTACATTTTCTCCCACATAATGCTTCATACAATGCTTCTTTTATGCTAACATGGTAACTATTATCGTATGAGGATTCGATCTCGGGAGTTAGTAATAAAGTCCATTGTTACTTTCTCTAATTTCCATTCTGCGATTTCAAGATGTAGGTAGTTAGAAGGCATCTAATGCTCTAAGTTAACTCTTACGCATGTAACTCTTATGCTGGTAAGGCATTCTTCGTTGTGAATTCTTTATTTGGTCTAAGTGGCTTATCTTAACACTTATTCTATATGCGCAAATTCTTATTAGTCAGAGACTTTATTTTTTTACTGAGTGCATCCACGACCCCGTTTTTAGGCAGGCCTAATCTCCAAGGTTGAAGCCTAGATATCCCTATCGAATACCTAATTCGCTAAAACATTTGGCTCTGATACAACTCTGACACCCACCCGATAAGGATGCGTTATAAATCAGTTGGCACTGAAAGTTCTTATCTTATTGATAATAAACATATTGTACAATTGTTGGAAACTCAAACTACAACATCTAATCGGACTAAGTTTAGCCTGAAGTAACAACACTTCCACCAGATTACACCAATCCAGGATATACATTTCTACCAGACTATCACAAGTCTAGGACTATGAGCAATGATCATGCCTCATCACCTGTGACACATGCTTAAAAAGAGACGTCAGCTATTGTCGGTGAGTTCATGAATATACACGAGTTATAAATCACATTATTTCACCATGACTTCGTACCCGCCCATATCATCATAGCCCAACATCAACACGTGGCACATCATCATACAGTTAATGTCCCTACACCGACCGGTGTAGTACTAGAAAAATCCCGCCCGGCGGCACGTATAAGGGACCATAAATATCATGTGTATGAGTGCATAGGTTATGTACATGCGTACAACAGTCATGCCATATTATTACAGTTTAGGATAAGCATGTTCACATTTGGAAAGCATTCATAAAACTCACCCGTGTAACAGTTGCTAGCACAATCAGGTAACAATTGCTAGTACAATCAGATAACAATTGCTAGCATAATCAAACAATATCTCTGGGTCCTGATACAACATAAGAAATCCTAGGTTAGGTTATGATACATCTAGCTACTTATTATCATGGTTGGATATTGGCTAACACTGCCTTGTTTAAGTATGGGTGATCAGTCCATGCCTAACTAAGGCTAGGCTACCCTATACCCACCCCTAATAATAAACCTAATACCTAAAAATAATAATACTAATACTAATACTACTAATACTAATACTAATATTAACTATTAAAAATAAATAAATAATAAAAAATAAACATAAACTTAAATGGGAACATACCTTAAAACTATCTACGACAATTTGATATAGAGTCTCCCTACTCGAGGTCCTACTCGTGCTCCAAAAATGACTACTAACAACACCCAACAGGGTATCGTATGCTCAGGATTCTCTTATACTAGAGTTATAGAGGCAATTGGACGATGGGTTCTATATTCGATCGATGTGGGAAGGAAATGACATGCTTACTAGCTTGCTTGCTTCAGGTTTAGTTTTAAATTTTATTATTATATTATTATAATTAATTCAGCTGCTTCATTTATTTTAATCTTATAACTTTTAAAATATGACTTTTTTATAAAATGACGAATATGCCATTGAGACGAGCTCATTTTTATCTACGTTTTAACCGAAGTTTCATTAAAAACAGAGTAGGGTCAAAAATATAATTTATTTTATTATTATTATTTTTTATACGGTCTTTTATAAAATTAAAAACTCGTCTAAATACTACATATTTCAAATAACTGGTTTACTTGCTACATAATCGTTCGACAATAAATTAAATATATAATTTTTATATATTTTTTATTTGTATCCACAAAAAAAAGGGTGTTACAGCTCACCGATGACAGACTTTTAGTAAGGTTGGGAAAAACCAAGACATTTTGCAAATTAAGTGAATCAGAAGTTACATGTTACCCGTATGAGAAATCGAAAGGGTTTTGGCATTACCAAAAAGAACCTATTCATTACCTTTAGGTGGTTCAGGGTTAACAACCACATCTGGGGAGGTGGTTATATGAACGGATGCTCCCGAATCAACAAAATACTAATATGGAGCATTACAATAACATGGCACTGTGCATGAAAAGCACAAGCAACCTAATCAACAGATGTGCTTGTCGAATTGGCTAAAGAAGTCAGTCTTGGACATGCATTAGCATAATAGCCTTAAGTCCTACACAGCTGGCAATGAGGAGGTTTCTGAGGATGGTTATTAGGGTTTCTAGAGCGGTTATTATGAGTTTCACATTTCACAACTATGAGATGTATAGTGGCCATGATTTTGGGTCTGATTAGAGGCAGATGTACTAGGTCCTAGTTTTTTTGCAGTTTAGGCCTAGAAGCCTGACGTGTGTAAGGTTGATTATGATTTTTATTATATATTTAAATACTCTTTTTACTCTTTTATCAACTTTTAAATTTATAAAACACGATATAACACTATCACTCTCTACAACACGCTAGGGTAAGTGCACCCATCGTTAGCGTAGTATAGTGATGGCAAGATACCGATACCGAGGTCGTCCAAGGACACAAGAGCTTTAAATACAAGAATATAGTCGACGTCTAATCTAATAAAATTTTGAGGAAAGATTTTTAATAAGTAAAATAAAGAAAGAAACAAATAGACAAGATAGAATCACTTGGCTCCGACTCATCTTTTATGTATCTTTTGATGATTTTCGCACTTTGGATTTTTTAAGAGATTATCTTAGTTATAGTGGCATGTCCCTCTTTTGGAGGCAACACCACCCTCGGCCATATTGGTCTAAGTGAGCAGGGATACAGTCCCGTAAGGCCGAAATATTGAAAGATAATTAAGTAAGTTATTAATGCAAAATGTGACATGTGCCTCTGTTGGAGGCAACGCTACCCTCGGCCATATTGGTCTGAGTCAGCAGGGATACAGTCCCGCAAGGCCGGTTTAAAATTTTTATAGTAATTTATTTATAAGGGATTCAAGCCGTTCTTACTTCCCCCAATTCGATGCTCTCTGCCTCAAAGGAAGTCATAATAAGCTTGAATCAAGTCCTCGCAGGATCTACACACTGAACGAGGCAAGATCTCTACCCATAACACCCTTCTAACCCCCTTCAAGGCAGTTAACGTGCTTTATACAGATCGTAAAGATACGAGTGAGTGAATCAACGAAACATGAAGAGATGATAGAATAAAGTTTACTTTCAATATAAAAAACTAGTTATTAAAGTCATTAATACATACCTAATTAAAAAGTTAACCAAATATTGGAAATCAAAAGTAATAAATAAACGACTTGTCTTCACTAAGTGATGTAAGAGATCAGCCAAGCATGACCTTTGTTTGACAAAAACTCTTACGATCAATCTTGGATCCCGAGACTACTGCACACACTCTAGAGATGGATGATGGATGAATGTTGTGGATGATGGTGGTATTATGGTGGTGGAGTGGTGCCAGGTGTGAGAGAAGTGGTTTGCTAAGGGATGAGTTGCAATTGAACCAAGCACCCCTATTTATAGCTGAAAACAAGCAGTTTACACGGCCCCGTGCCTGGTAGACATGACCCCGTGCCTTTCTTCTTCTCTGTCTTTATTTAATGAGCTTGTTAGTCCAGATGCTCACAAGGCCCCATGTGTCAACGACACTGCTCCGTGGCCATTGTACTTGTTGTACTATCCAAGATTTTCATATCTGGGAGTTGACCATGGCCTGTGTCCATAGGACACAACTCCCCGTGTATCTTGTCTGCTTCTGTTTGTCTTCTTCTTCCTGGAATCTTGGGTGGGGCACGACCCGTGCTTGCCTTCTGGTTTGTTGTTTTTGGTCCTGGGATGAAGCTCAGAGGGTTGGTATGTTGTATCAACTTCCTTTCTTTTGTATTTATGCTGGTTTTTTCCGTTAATTTTTTCATTGTACATTTAAGCTGTTTTGATTCTGAAAATCAAAAGTATACAAAGAAACACACTTTTTCCAACATTAGTATTAAAAATGGTTGTTTTTATACCTTATTTGATATAATTTATATGTTGTATTTGGCACATATCAAATACCCTCACACTTGAATCTTTGCTTGTCCTCAAGCAAAACTCTTTTATATTGCTTACACACCCAAATGGAATAGGTAGAAGAGAAGTTTTCGGGTCTTGTTTGTAGAGTGTTGGGAATCCAAGTTTTTTTATTCTTGTTTTTATTTTATTTACAATCTTATTCGTCATGATTTATTTAAAACTTTTTAAGAAAAATAAATATTTTTGGGCATAGCATGCCTTTTAAATTTCATTTAGTTATATACAAATTCACACACCTCACAAGTGATCAATCAACACTCGGCTGAAGATGTATAAGTGAAACGCTCGATCCCTGTATGGAACTTACTCCTACCATATAGTTGACAAGTAATCAAACCTCCTCCTTTTTAACATAATTTTCGTAAATATCAAGAGGACTATAAAAGGGTAGGTTTTTGGTTAAGGGTAGGGTAGCTTTATTTGCAAAGTGGCTAAAGGCGTAAAATGTCGGTTTTCTTTAGAAAATTTATTTGTGCCTTACGTACCAACTAAATACTTATAAGCAATAAGTTTGCTTATTTTATTTCAAGCAGCCATATGTTTTTTTAATAAAATATTAAGTCACACACTTTTGCGTATTTCAAAAGAACCGAATTTTACTAAAATAAAGGGGTGTAAAAGATGGTTTGGGATGATTTATGCAAAATGGTGTTTTTGCGGGTTTTGAAATGAAAGGTTTAGGCTCAAAGAGGTTGGCTAAGGGAAATTTTGTGGGGAGATAAAAAGAAAATATGGTTGAAAAAGATTTGGGGTGTTTTAGCGGTTCCAAGTAGAGTTTTGTGTAAGGCTTGTTTTAGGACAAACAAATTCAAGTTCCCCCCCCCCCCCACACTTAATATACACATTGTCTTCAATGTGTCCAAAATGGGTTAGATTGGATTAAATATGTAAATGTGGGTTAAAAACAAGTTTTTCAAAAATCAGACACTGGACACGGGGGCGTGTTTGGGAGACACGGCCCCTTGTCAAAAGTGCCAGTAATGAAATTTTCCAGAAGACAAACGCGGGGGTGTGCCTATGGGACACGACCCTGTGTTAAAGTTCTACAATCCAAATTATTTTCGGCTGACTTGAGGCACGGGGGCATGTTTACCTTACACGGCCCCGTGCTACACTTACTGTTTTGAGGATTTCGCGTCGGGAGACATCTGTTTACGTGCATGGGGTGCTGTTTCAACGTCCTTTGGTTATTTTCATCCCACTTTTGAGTATCTTTTATTCGTACAAAGAGAAAACTTAAAAATAAAAGCATTAATTAAAAGTTACATTAAGATTTAAACTACTTTATTGTTGGATAGTCCATGGAATGCCTCCATGGTGCGCCACGTTTATAAGGATCCTTGGCTAGACCCAAAGTCAGTCAAATGTTACCCGAGCGGAATGACTCGCATCCCAAGTTGCATCGGTTGAGGGCGTAGTCTAGGCTCTAGTCTATTGCTTTGATGTAGTTGACCGTGTCATCCTGCACGCGTTGTCCTACTTCAAACTTTATTTCCTTGTCACCTACCCTCAGTGTCAGCCTTCCATCACTCGTATCCACCATGGCCCATGCAGTAGCAAGGAATGGTCTTCCTAATATAAGCGAGATCCCGGTGTCTCCTCCATATCAAGGATTACAAAGTCGGCCGGGAAAACAAATTCCCCAACCTTGACCAAGAGATTTTCCACGACACATTGAGGGTATTTTACCGACCTATCCGCGAGTTGTATGCTCATCCTTGTAGGATGTGGTTTTCCTAGTCCGAGTCGTTGAACATATAGGCGGGCATTAGGTTGATTCTAGCCCCTAGGTTGGCAAGCGCGTTGCTTATTGGTGATCCTCCAATGGAGCAAGGAATGGTGAAACTTCCTGGATCAATCTTCTTTTTGGGGAGTTTGTTGAGGAGTGCTGCCGAGCATTCTTCACTCAAGTTGACTTGTTGGTGTGACTCAATCTTCCTTTTTTTTGAGTGAAGAATTCTCTCATGAATTTGGAGTATTTTGGTATTTGTGTGAGGACTTCCACGAAATGGAGGTTGATGTGAAGTTGTTTAAGTAAGCTTACAAACTTGGTGAATTACTTGTCAGTCTTTTGTTGTAGTAAACGACCAGGGTAAGGGACCGATGATGGTTGGATTGGTTCAGTATTTTGGGGTTGAGTATTTTCTTGTTTATTGGCTATGGGTGTTTTTGTGGGTTGTGTAGTGGGTTGAGGTTGTGTTGGTTCATTATCGGGTCATACCTTCCGATTTCTTAAATTGATAACGTTTACTTGGGCTTTTAGGTTTGGTTCGGTGTTACTAGGCAAGACTCCTTGTGGTCTTTCGGAGAAATTTTGGGCAAGTTGGCTTACTTGTTTTTCAATATTTTGCATACTAGCCCGTTGGTTCCTAATTTCGGCTTCGGTTTGTAGGAACCTTTCTGAATACCTTTTGTCGGATTCAGAGAAAAGACGAGTGATGAGATCCTCAAGTCTTTCTTTTGAAACCTTGTTGCTCATTTCGGGGTTGTTGTTGAAAGCTAGATCGTTGATTTTGATTTCATTGGTTATCACCTCCCAATTCCCTCCTACCAAAGTTGGGATGATTTCGCCACTCAGGGGTGAAGGACTTGCTTAGGGCTCCCGGTAGTCGTGGACGTTATTGAGGTAATTATAACAATCCTCAATAAACCGACACCCTCGAATATTTTTTCCGCCCACCCTAATATATTTTAAAATATTCCAAACTATCCCAAAATACACCCCATACACGAAAACGGGCCTCAAATACATTAAATATTAACAAATAAAATAAAAAAATTAAATATTTAAGTTGAGGCGGGCCGCGTAGAACCCACCCCAACTCTTACGCGGGCGGTATGATGGTTAAAATCTGATTTTGTTGGTTATTAAGCTGAGGCGGGCCGCGTAAGACCCCCGTTAAGTTAACACGGGCCGCGAGAGTCCCAAAATGTGGCGCAGCCCTGGGCCGCCACCTGGCCCAACACATGTCGAGCCTACATAGTGATCCGGATGGGCTATGCTGTTGACTGGAGTCAACGCGGGCCGCGTAAGCCCTGTTTGTGTCTTACGCGGGCCGCGACAAACTCGGGATTCAGCACTATAAATAAATGGCCTCGGATCTCAGTCGAATTCGTTCAACGTTCTTTCTCAATCTAAATTTCTGAAGAGTAGAGATAATACGCGGGTATTATACCCCCTAAATAGCAAAGTTCTGCTCCGTTGTAAGTATTATAACCCCTGGATACGTATTAGATATGCTGCCCGATTGATCTAGGGTTCCGTAATGGCTGTCGTGGTTCTGCCCGACGTAGTCATTAGAATGCCGTCTCGGGGAGGGTATTACTAATGTTAAAATGGGTTATTATACTAACACGTGTGCTTATGTGTAAATTATAGATTATCACCAGGAAACCCTTACGGAAAATCTAAGACAGCAATGTGAGTTGATCCAGTTTTTGTTAACTGTTTTTACAAAACCTCACTTAATTAATTATATATGAAGCAGTGATTGAGTATTTGTAAGAATACAATTATCATGAGTATGTTGGGGTTTTGTATACAAAATTTGTTACCACCTGGTCAAGGAGTAACATGTCCACAAGTCGGGTTCGACAGTACCATGGATGTTAACTGTGATGTCTTGGAAACAAATATAATTGCGGGATCGCCCTCAATACTGTGAATTGGTTTTTATTTAAACTTGATTAAACTGGGATTCACTCACCAGTATTTCCCACTGACAAATGTTTTTAAAAAACGTTTCAGGTAACAAAATGTGAAAGCCAAATAGAAGCCAGCTGGACAGCACTGAAGGCTTGGAAAAGTGGCAAGAAAGTTACCTAAAAAGAAATAGATGTTTTTCTTAAATAAAATAGGATTTATTCCTATGAAAATGTGTGTAATACAAACTTGGGATTTATCCCATTTGTTTAATATTATGAAATGTGGTATTTTACTCTGATCAAAGTATTTCCTAACTACGGTCCTGATGAAAAAATTCCGCTGCCAAATCTGACGATACTCAATACCACCGAAACTGGCTCGCGGCCGTCTGTTCCCGGGATCAGGGATCGGGGGTTGCGACAGGAGGTGGTATTAGAGCTAAGCCACTGATTCAGCCACAGAGGTGTTCTGCTGACATCAAAATGCAAAGTGTTAGGAAATAAATTATGGAAATACGTGTATAACTATATTTATTTGTTATGTGTTATTTGACTATCTGTTAGTTTACAGTATGAGCGACCAAGGACCATCTGACGCGTACCGTCAATTGTCTGGTTCGCCTAGAAGCGAAGGCACCTCCTCTTCTCAGCCTGCCCTCTCAGGGTACTCTGCTGATACGGAAGAAGGAATCTTTGTATTTAAGGCTCAGTCAGAGGAGCCATTTCCTTAGAAAAAGAGGGGATGGTTCAGTCGAGGAGCACACGGGCGTAGAAAACGTATGAAAAAGTTACAAGACCAGAGAGCACTTGCAGCAGCCAAGAGAGAGACAGATGCCTATGCCTAGGATATGATCAATAGGGGTATAGCCAACATCCACACACTAGCAACCACTGCAGCTGACCCTAATTTGGAACAGATAATAGCACCCCAACCACAACTGCCAATCCCTGACCAACCCATGGAGATAGAAAACCCCGAAAACCAAGTGGAGATGCATGACTTTAATCCGGAAGAAATCCCTAGGGTACCAGCACCAAACCCCCTAGACCCAAATTACGACCCTTGGTGGGACGACAATAGGGACTTTGTGTAGCGTTACCCTATCCATGAAGACACACCCATGCAGAACATAGGAGCCTACCCAGGTATGGACCCTTTAGATCCCTATTACCACGATGAATACATTAGGGAGATCTTAGAAGATCCTTACCGATTTCAGGCACTTTCACCCCCATATCAAGAACCCGCACCCCAGATTCCAAACCCAGTCCTAGAACCTGCACCCCCAATGAGTGCAGAAAACGTACAAGAACTTAGGAATTTTGGTTAGGAAATTCTAGAGAGTAGTGAACGAATGCGACAGGTGGGAGAGCGACTCGTATGGAAATACGACGAGCGCAATATGGATTTCTGGATGAATCCATATCCTTGAATGTGATGGTAGAGACGGTAGTAGTAATAATAATAAAATAATAAAATAAAATATGTGTGTATGGATGCCTATTACTATTAGTGTAATTTTCTTTCTGTTGGTATTGTAATTTTTATTTCAGTACTAGTGTGTAATAAATGCCTAGTATATGGAAATAGAGTAAAGTCGCAATGATCGACGCTTTTGGCAAAAATGTGTGTCATGTGATTGACTATATTAATATTATTTTGTGATATTAATACGGGGTAAATGTTTAAAATTCAGATGGCCGATGAAGGAAATCAAGACAATCTGAATAACGATAACCATAGTAACATTAACGTGGTTAATGAGAATCCAAGTGTCAATAACAATGGAAACCAAATGGATAACAGTGCCGTTCAACACATAGTGGCACAAGGAATCATAGATGCACTGCCATTTATTATTCAAATGATTCAAGAAGCGAATAATAAAAGTAAGCATAGCAGTAAGCGACCAATTGAACCAGAACACAGCGTGAACAATGGACCCGTACTTCAGATGCCCATTCCCAAAAAGAGAAGAACCGTGTCTTACGGTTGTTCTTACAAAGAATTCTGGTCCTGTAAACCAATAGAATTCTCGGGCAACCCTTGCATCACCAGAACCGGTAGAAAGGAAATTCTGCCCTCCTAATGAAAAAGAGCAAATAGCAAACAAATTCCTAAATCTTAGGATGAATGGAGTGGATAGTAAGGGGTACACAAAGTTATTCTTTGAATATGCTAGAATTGTACCAACCCTTGCATCACCAGAACCGGTAATAATCTCCCGTTACATCTGGGGATTAATCGGAGAGATTAGGCATGTAGTCAAGGCAGCTAGACCTCAAACTATAGAAGAAGCTCTAGAACTAACCAACACCTTGACTGATGAATTGGTGCGTACTAGAGAAGAAGACCAGAGGAAAAACCTAGCACAGAGGCTTACTCAAGAATTCCGTTCTGGGAATTACAATCGTAGGAATATGGGTTCTACCTCTGCACCATTCTGAAAGGTCTGCAAAAAAAAGCATTCGGGAAAATGCTCCACTCTTTGCAATTTCTGCAAGATGCCAGGACACAAGGAAGAAGATTGCAGAAGGAAATCCAGTAATGGAATGTGCTTTAACTGTGGAGAAAAAGGTCATATGAGGACAAACTGTCCAAAATTGGCTCCAGCTGTGAACAACAGGAATACTAAAAATGCTAGAGCATTTGTTCTGACTGCAGATGAAGCCAAAATGATTCCAAACGTGATAGCTGGTACGTTTTTAGTTAATGATGTTTTTGCTAAAGTATTATTTGACTCTGGTGCAAACCAAAGTTTTATTAATACTTCGTTTTGCAAACTTCTAAATCAGTCATTAACTAAACTACCACAAGAATGTCTAGTAGAGACAGCTATTGGAGAAACCGTTAGGATTTCTGAAATCTTGCAGGAAGCAAGAAAATAAATTTTAAATCAAAAGTTTATGGCAAATCTTTATCCAATGAATCTGGCAGGATTTGATGTCATTTTAGGAATGGATTGGTTAATAACCAATAAAGCCAGTATTTTATGTGATCAAAAGTCAATCCAAGTAAATTCACCAAAAGGTGAAAAGATCACAATTAAAGGAGATAAGCCCTCTAGATCCACAAGATTCATCTCTGTGATAAAAACTGCAAGTTATATGAGAAAAGGTTCTCTAGTGTATTTGATTTCCATAATCACTAACACTAAAGGAAAAGAACTAAAAGACATTCCAGTAGTGTCCCAGTTTTCAGATGTATTTCCAGAAGAATTACCAGGACTACCGCCAGACAGAGAAGTTGAATTCAGAATACACCTGCTACTAGGAACATCACCAATTGCCAAAGCACCTTACCGTTTGGCACCCGCCGAAATGCAGGAATTGAAGAAACAATTAGATGAATTACTGGAAAAAGGATTCATACAGCCAAGCTCATCGCCATGGGGAGCACCGATTTTATTCGTTAAAAAGAAGGATGGATCAATGCGTATGTGCATTGACTACCATGAATTGAACAAAGTCACGATTAAGAACCGGTACCCATTACCGAGAATCGATGATCTATTCGATCAACTGCAAGGAGCTCGATTTTTCTCTAAAATCGATTTAAGATCAAGATATCATCAATTAAAGGTACAGGAAGAGGATATTCCTAAGACTGCCTTCAGAACAAGGTATGGTCATTATGAATTTACTGTCATGCCATTTGGTTTAACCAATGCCCCAGCTGCATTTATGGACATGATGAACCGAATATGTAAGCCATATTTGGATAAATTCATAATTGTCTTCATAGATGATATTCTAATTTACTCTAAGAGTGAAGAGGATCATGCAAAGCATTTGCACGCACTCTTAAGTGTATTAAGAATGGAAAAGCTTTATGCTAAGTTTTCCAAGTGCGAGTTTTGGTTAGAACAGGTACAGTTTCTTGGACACTTAGTAAACCATGAAGGAATTCATGTGGATCCCACAAAAATCGAGGCGATCACTACATGGAAAACCCCTGAATCACCAACCGAGGTTAGAAGTTTCTTAGGATTTGCCAGTTATTATAGAAGATTTATTCGAGATTTCTCTAGAATAGTCATTCCTTTAACTAAGTTAACTTGTAAATCCATTAAGTTTGAATGGGGACCAAAACAAGAAGAAGCATTTAGAATTCTTAAACAAAGATTAACCCATACACCCATACTAGCTTTACCAGAAGGAACTGAAGACTTTGTAGTCTATTGTGACGCTTCTAAGTTAGGTTATGGATGTGTATTAATGCAACGTCAAAAGGTTATAGCTTACGCGTCTCGACAACTTAAGAATCATGAAGAGAATTACTCAACCCATGATCTAGAATTAGGAGCAATAATTTTTGCTTTAAAGATTTGGAGACATTACCTTTATGGTAGTAAGTTCACCATATTCACTGATCATAAGAGTTTAAGGTATGTTTTCAGGCAAAAAGAGTTAAATATGAGACAAAGACGTTGGATGGAATTGCTTAGTGATTATGATTGTAATATCCAGTATCATGAAGGAAAAGCAAATGTAGTTGCTGATGCTTTAAGCCGAAAGTATCACGAAAAGCCAAAAAGGGTACGTTCTCTTAAATTAAATCTACAAGTAGATTTAAATGATCAAATCAGAAAAGCACAAGAATCAGTAATCAAGGATGATACTGAAAAATTAAAAGGTATGATTAAAGAATTAGAACAAGGAACAGATGGAATTTGGAGATTCCATAAAAAGAGAATGTGGATACCTAAACTAGGAAACTTACGTCATCGTATATTAGAAGAAGCCCATAAGTCTAAGTATACGATGCATCCAAGAAATGATAAAATGTACCAGGATTTAAGGAAAAATTTCTGGTGGATAGGAATGAAAAAGGACATATCAGCCTATGTTTCTAAATGTTTAACTTGTTCACAAGTTAAAGCTGAACATCAGAAACCCTCAGGTTTGTTACAACAGCTAGAAATGCTCGTATGGAAATAGGAATTAATAACAATGGATTTTGTTACTAAATTACCCAAAACAAGGAAAGGTAATGATACAATATGGGTGATTGTAGATAGGCTAACCAAGTCAGCTCATTTCCTACCAATGAAAGAGACTTTCAGTATGGAACAGCTAGCTAAATTTTATGTAAATGAAATTGTTTCATTACATGGAATTCCTTTATCAATTGTTTCTCATAGGGATAGCCGATTTACCTCTCATTTTTGGTCAAGTTTCCAAAAGGCAATGGGAACCAAGTTAAATCTAAGTACATCTTATCATCCTCAAACGGACGGACAAAGTGAAAGAACAATTCAGACAATGGAAGACATGCTTAGAGCTTGTGTAATTGATTTCGGAGGTAATTAGGACGATCACTTACCTTTAATAGAATTTTCTTATAATAATAGTTATCACACAAGTATCAATGCTGCACCATTCGAAGCACTTTATGGACGAAAGTGCCGAACCCCAGTCTGTTGGGCAGAAATTGGGGAAAAGCAACTATCTGGACCTGAGATAGTGCAAGAAACAACCGACAAGATTATTCAAGTCAAGGAACGACTGAAAGCAGCACGTGATCGACAGAAGAGCTATGCCGATAATCGACGTAAGCCATTGGAATTTCAAGTCGGAGATAAAGTATTGTTAAAGGTCTCTCCTTGGAAAGGAGTAGTACGATTCATCAAAAGAGGGAAGCTAAGTCCCAGGTATATTGGACCTTTTGAGATTATTAAAAGAATAGGACCTGTAGCCTATCAGCTACAACTGCCAGAGGAAATGGCAGGAATACATGATGTATTTCATGTATCTAATCTCAAGAAATACCTAGCAGATGAATCACTAATGGTACCTATTAAGGATATAGAGGTAAATGAACAACTCAAGTTTGTAGAAAGGCCTCTACAGATTGAAGACAGGAATGTCAAAAATCTCAAGCACAAGAGATTAGTTCTGGTCAAAGTGAAGTGGGACTCCAAAAGAGGACCTGAGTACACATGGGAGCTTGAATCTGAAATGCAAAGGAAATATCCACACTTGTTCCAGTAGATCTCGAGGACGAGCTCTAAAATAAGGTGGGGAGGATATAACAATCCTCAATAAACCGACACCCTCGAATATTTTTCCGACACCCAAATATATTTTAAAATATTTCAAACTATCCCAAAATACACCCTATACGCGAAAACGGGCCTCAAATACATTAAATATTAATAAATAAAATAAAAAAAAATTAAATATTTAAGTTGAGGCGGGCCGCGTAGAACCCACCCCAACTCTTACGCGGGCGGTATGATGGTTAAAATCTGATTTCGTTGGTTATTAAGCTGAGGCGGGCCGCGTAAGACCCCCGTTAAGTTAACGCGGGCCGCGAGAGTCCCAAAATGTGGCGCAGCCCTAGGCCGCCACCTGGCCCAACACATGTCGAGCCTACATAGTGATCCGGATGGGCTATGCTGTTGACTAGACTCAACGCGGGCCGCGTAAGCCCTATCTGTGTTTTACGCGGGCCGCGACAAACTCGGAATTCAGCACTATAAATAAATGGCCTCGGATCTCAGTCGAATTCGTTCAACGTTCTTTCTCAATCTAAATTTCTGAATAGTAGAGATAATACGCGGGTATTATACCCCCCTAAATAGCAAAGTTCTGCTCCGTTGTAAGTATTATAACCCCTGGATACGTATTAGATACGCTGCCCGATTGATCTAGGGTTCCGTAATGGCTGTCGTGGTTCTGCCCGACGTAGTCATTGGAATGCCGTCTCGGGGAGGGTATTACTAATGTTAAAATGGGTTATTATACTAACACGTGTGCCTATGTGTAAATTATAGATTTTCACCAGGAAACCCTTACGGAAAATCTAAGACAGCAATGTGAGTTGATCAAGTTTTTGTTAACTGTTTTTACAAAACCTCACTTAATTAATTATATATGAAGCAGTGATTGAGTATTTGTAAGAATACAATTATCATGAGTATGTTGGGGTTTTGTATACAAAATTTGTTACCACCTGGTCAAGGAGTAACATGTCCACAAGTCGGGTTCGACAGTACCATGGATGTTAATTGTGATGTCTTGGAAACAAATATAATTGCGGGATCGCCCTCAATACTGTGAATTGGTTTTTATTTAAACTTGATTAAACTGGGATTCACTCACCAGTATTTCCCACTGACAAATGTTTTTAAAATGCGTTTCAGGTAACAAAATGTGAAAGCCAAATAGAAGCCAGCTGGACAACACTGAAGGCTTGGAAAAGTGGCAATAAAGTTACCTAAAAAGAAATACATGTTTTTCTTAAATAAAATAGGATTTATTCCTATGAAAATGTGTGTAATACAAACTTCGGATTTATCCCATTTGTTTAATATTATGAAATGTGGTATTTTACTCTGATCAAAGTATTTCCTAACTACGGTCCTGATGAAAAAATTCCGCTGCCAAATCTGACGATACTCGATACCACCGAAACTGGCTCGCGGCCGCCCGTTCCCGGGATCAGGGATCGGGGGTTGCGACAGTAATTCACCACTTCCGTTTGGTTTTCTATATTTTTCATACAACTCCAGTTTTCATGTGGTGCACCACATCTTTCACAAGCCATAACTAAAACCGTTTTATTTAATTCAAGTTTTTTTTTATTTTTTGAAGTTAAGGCTTCGATTCGAGCTTGTAAAGAGTTGGTTTCGTCCACTTTATGGGCGCCCGGGGCTATGGATTTTGGACCCCTAGGAGTGTGCCATTGAAAACTGTTTTGAGCAATTTCCTCAATTTGGTTATAAATTTCCTCGGGGCGCCAATTCCTAAGGAGTCCCCCGGAGTTAGAATCAAGACTTTGCCTTGTATGTTAAGAGTCCATTGTAGAAAATGGACACTTGTTGCCAACGTTCAAGGACATGATGCAGGCATTTCCTTAATAACTCCTTGAACTTCTCCCATGTCTCTTACAAAGATTCCCCATCGTCTTAAGCGTACAAATTAATCTCGGTCACGAGGAGGGAAAAATTTGTAGAGAGCGTCATCCAAGCTTGAGTCTATGACATCCATGTAGTTGACCGGTCGTCCTCTACTCTCTTTCCAACCCCAAATTTCATCTCCTTATCTCCAACCCTCAATGTTAACTTCCCGTCACTCATGTCTACCATGGCACGAGCGGTGGCGAGAAATGGTCTTCCTAAAATGAGGGGAAATTCGGTGTCTTCTTCCATGTCGAGTATGACAAAGTCGGCCGGAAAAACAAATTCTCCGACCTTTACCAATAGATTCTCGATGACACCATGTGGGTATTTAACAGACCTATCGGCGAGTTGTATGCTCATTTTTGTGGGGCTCGTTTTTCCTAGTCCGAGTCGGTCAAACATTGATGCGGGCATAGGATTGATGCTAGCCCCAAGGTCGGCTAGTGCATTTCGTATGGGTGATCCCCCGATGGAGCAAGGGATGGTAAAGCTTCCGGGATCGATTTTCTTTTATGGGAGTTTGTTGAGGAGTACGGCTAAGCATTCTTCACATAGGTTGACCAATTGCAAAGTTTCAATCTTTCTTTTGTGAGTGAGGAAGTCTCTCATGAATTTTGAGTATTTTGGCATTTGAGTGAGGATTTCTACAAATGGGAGATTGATATGCAATTGCTTTAGTAAGCTTATGAATTTTGTGAATTGCTCATCGGTCTTTTGGCGAAGTAACCGACCGGGGTTTGGCAACGAGGGGTTTTTGGTAGGTTTGGATTTTTGTGGGATAGTTGTTTCATGGTTGGTTGAGGGTGAGTTTGTGGTTTGGTCGGGTGGATTGTTGTTAGTTGGGGGTAATGGTGTTTCCTCAGGACCCACTTTCCGGTTTCTTAATGTTATGAGGTGTACTTGCGCCTTTGGATTGGTTTCGGTATTGCTAGGTAATGCGCCTTGTGGTCTCTCGGAGAAACTTTGGGCTAGTTGGCTTATTTGTTTTTCAATGTTTTGAATGCTAGCTCGTTGGTTTCTAATGTTGGATTCCGTTTGTAGGAACTGATCCGAGTACCTTTTGTCGGTTTCTGAGATGAGGCGTGTGATGAGGTCTTCAAGCCTCTCCCGGCCCCCTTGTTGTTGAGTGAAATTTTGTGACTCATTTATTGGTTGTTGTTGAAAGTTTGGTCGTTGATTTTGATGTTGGTTACTACTATTCCCGGGCTCCCTCCAACCAAGGTTAGGGTGGTTACGCCAACCTTGGTTGTAGGTACCCGTTGGGGGACCCGATGGTCAAGGTCGATTATCAATGTAGTTTACCACTTTCGTTTGGTTTTCCATTTCTTTCATACAACTCCAATTTTCATGTGGCCCACCACACCCTTCACAAGCCATAACCGAGGCCGTTTTTGCCATTTCTAATTTTTTGAATTTTGATGATAGGGCCTCGATTTGGGCTTGTAAAGAGGTGTTCACGTCTACTTTATGGTCACCCGGGGCGATAGACTTTGAGCCTTGGGGGTGTGCCATTGAAAATTGTTTGGAGCAATTTCCTTAATTTTATTATAGATTTCATTTGGTGTCTATTACCTAGTAGTCCCCCGGAGCTTGAGTCGAGTGTTTGTCTCGTGTGTGGCAATAATCCATTATAGAAAGTTGATACTTGTTGCCACATTGCGAGACCATGATGAGGGCATTTCCTCAAAAGCTCTTTGAACCTTTCCCAAGTTTCATATAAGGATTCCCCGTCCTCTTGTGAATATGTATTTATTTCAGTCATTAATTTAGTGGTTTTAGAGGGTGGGAAATACTTATATAGAAACTTTTACGCAAGTTCAACCCAAGTGTTTACCGATCCACTTGGGAGGGTGTTGAGCCAAGCCTTGGCTCGGTCTTTTAGTGAAAATGGGAACACTCAGAGGCGGTTGGCGTCGTTTGATGCTCCGTTGATCCGGAAAGTGTCAAATATTTCCAAGAAGTTGGTAATATGTAAATGTGGATCTTCATCGGGTCGGCCATGGAATGTTGCAGAATTTTGGAGCATTTGGATCAAATTCGGCCGAAGTTCGAAGTTGTTGGCATCAACATTCGGTGCATTGATGGTGGCTCTGAGGTTACCGAACGTGGGCCGTAGGTAATACATTAGGGTACGTTGATCCGCCATTGGGATTTGATCCCCCAAAGCCTTCTCTTGATTTTTGGCTTTTAGTCTTTTTCTTAGAAAGCGTTCGGGTTCGTTTGGAGGTTTTTTATGTCTTTATCGGAACTGGAGCTCATGCACTGCGTAGAGATTTTAGGCCCTGCAATTTAGTTCTAAGTCCTGCGACAAAAACTAAAAGAAATATTAGTTAGAGGCCCATGGTCGTCTTACAGTTGCTGTTTTTCTGGATCCCAGTTACTAGGGAGCTTAACACGGCCCCGTGGTGCACCTCCACGGCCCGTGGTCGCTCTTCTGTAACTCAGAAAACAAAAACTGCCAGTAAGAATGATGGGCACGACCCGTGCTGAGTTCTGCAGATTTTGAAAAATTAAGAAAAAAAAAACCTAAAAAAAATAAAAAGTGATAAAAATAATTAGGCCGTTGATTTTAAACTTTCTTAAAATCCTTGTGTCCCCGGCAACGACGCCAAAAACTTGGTGTGCGTTAAACGTGATATGATTTTATTAATATTTTAAATTCGTTTTACGTATTAGTTAAATTTTAAATTTTAAAACACGATATTATACTAACACTAAACACACACTAGGGCAAGTGCACCCATCACGAGCATAGTATATTGTTGGTAAGATACTGAGGTCGACCAAGGACACAAGAGCTTTTAATACCGGTTTATCGTCAACGTATAATCGATCTAAATTTTTGATAAAAGTTTCTAAACATGAAAATAAAACAAATTGAAAGATAAATAAAATTAAAAACAAATAGACAAGATAGAATCATTTGGATCCAACTCATCTTTAACGTATCCTTTGATGATTTTCGCACTTTCGGACTTTTTAAGAGATTATCTTAGTTATAGTAGTAGGCCCCTCTTTTGAAGGTGACGTTACCCTCAACCCAGTAGTTTGAGTTAGCAGGGATACAATCCCAAAGGGTTGAAATATTGGAAAGACAATTAAATAAGGTATTAATGCGAAAAGTGGTAGGACACTCTTTTGAAGGTGACGTTACCCTCGGCTAAGTGGTTTGAGTCAGCAAGGATACAATCCCAAGAGGCCGGTTTAATGTTTTAATAGTTGTTTGCATATGAGGGGTTCAAGCTATTCGCACCCCCGCCATCCAATACCTTTGGGGCATTGAAGGAGGTCCTAGTAAGCTTGAACCAAGTCCTCGCAGGATCTATACACTGAACGAGATAAGAACTTTACCAAACCACCCTCCTAACCCCCTTCCAGGTAGTTAACGCGCTTTATATAGACCGTAAAAACACGAATGAGCAAATCAATGACATCATGAAGAAATGGTAAAGAAAATTCACTTTCAACATAAGAAACTAGTTATTAAAGTCATTAATACATACCCAATTAAAAAGTGCCGAAAGATTAAAAATCAAAAGTAATACATTAAAGACTTGTCTTCACCAAGTGATGTAAGAGATTAGCCAAACATGGCCATTGATTGACAAGAACTCTTACGATCAATCTTGGATCCCGAGACTATTACACACTCTAAATATGAAAGATGGATGATGGTGGTGGGTGTTAGTGTTGTAGTGGTGGTGGAATGGTGGCAAAGTGAGAGAGAAGTGGTTTGCCAAGAGATGCCTTTGAAGTGAACCAAGCACCCCTATTTATAGTGAGAATAGAGCCCCGGCCCCGTGTCCATCTTCTTCTCTTCCTTCATTTATTTCATGTAACACCCTTGCTTGTTTAATACAATATTTTATATAAGATTCGTAAAAATGCATGTTTATATGATTACACGTAAGTATGTCAATACGAGTTTACTAAAACTTTTACAATTTAAAAGTTTAGAACAACTTAATGTAATTGAATTCGCCGTTTAAAAGATACAACGAAACGTCACGCGGAAGCTTTTAACTTTATCGTGTTCGGTTCTTCTTCGAGCTTGATCTTCATCCGGGCACTCTTGGCAATCACCTATGATCAAAACCAACTTAAAAGTTAGTTTTGATAGTTAAATAACAAGTTTAAACAAGTTATATGGGTCAAACAAACAAAATTAAACATTTTTCAAGTTCAGGGGGGGGGCTAGGCGTCACGCCTAGGGGCTAGACACCCCACCTAGCCCCCTTTTTGGCAAATTGTTGTTATTATGTTGCTGTACATACCCAGCATGACTCGATTTCATGGAAACGAGCATAACTCTCTCGTTTTTAATCCGTTTTACCCGATTCTTTTTCCTACGCGTCCGTAATTTAATTCTCCATCATATGGAGTTAAAATCCAACATCCAACATAATAAATTTTGAGACTTCTAAGCCTTCGACTCGTTACCTTTTTATCGCATTTTAACCCGTTTATGCATTTTATCAAACAAACATGTTTGTTTGATCCCAAGTTCTCATGATCTTCTTATTTTCGATATATCCTATTATATTAGGTTCTAGTTGCGGGTTTCTTACGCAGTCTTAACCTATTTTGCATATATACTTGTTTTGACCCGTTAAGGGTGTTTAACATTTGCAAGCTTTAAATCACGCTTCAATTAGTTTACATTCTATCCCCATTTTTATACGTATCCCAAGGACTCCATTTAACAAAACGCTTAACTCTAAACAACTCTTAAAGGTTGTTTGCCCAATTTACCCCTCAAGGGCCTTTTGGTCAATTTTAGTCCTTCTTTTTGTAACGAAGGACTTTCACTAATAGTTTACCAAAATATCACTTCTAACTACATCCTTATATTTGCGTACCTGGCTCGGGTCAGACTATTGACCCGTTTTAATACCTTGCTTCAACAATTTGCATATTTCATAGCAACACTAACTCGTAGGCCGCTTTTTCCTGTAAGCATAAGACTCGAAAAATGCTTATTAGTCGTGATTTATCAAATGGTATTAACATTACCATTTGACCCGTTTAGTCTAAACGACCATCCATTTTGCGCTTATATTCCAATGGTATTTATTTACCATTTTATTAAGTAAGTCATTTCGGATTCCTTACCATTTGGTTATGACTTTTAAATCCGTTTCGTACACGTTAACCCAACATGGCTTATGCCAATTGGTGTCGTTTTAAACTTCAACCTATATCCATTTATACATGACGAAATCACCATTTTTTCCATTTGTTTTTATTCGTTTAGGCCTACTTACAAAGTGGCCATTCAAAGATTCATTTTATATATGTCATCTATGACCAAATGTCCATTTCGCATTTTTGATATGTTCCGACCCGTACCACTTCGTGTCGGAACCAAAGTTCGAATACAACTTTTGCCGTAATTGTAACCGAGAATTAAATGCATATCTTGCAAAAAGGGTGTAAGCCTTACTTACCTCTTATCCGGTTTGCGCTTTTCGTCTCGTACTTGATTTGTTTGACCCGCTTTCTCCCCAAGCTTCACCTAGCTTGTTAAGCGCCAACTATTATTTCATCATTCACAAGGTGGTTAGTTTAATCATGACTTAGTACGATTATTCCACCTTACGCATTTCTATATCCAATTATCATTCATCATAACACCTTATATAATCAAGTTCTTCATATGAACTAGTAGGTACCCAATTTCACTTAGGCATTACATTGAACACCTTATGAGCATGAAATTTTTACTACTAGAAATCAAGCCCATGACTAACTATTTAACCAAGATTTAAACATCTTTTCACATGTTCATGACAAATCTTCATATCAACAAATCTGGATTTGCTTCATAGAGCTCTAATACACTAAGTTAACAAAGATAATCCTAGTGTTTAACATAATTCTCCAAAACCCACTTGACACATGAGAGTATGATCATGAATTCACAATCATGAACATCAATTTAACAAATAAATGACTAGGGTTTACTCCTAGACATAGTTTCATCCCTAATTTCATCCAAACAACAAACATGCAAGCTCAGATTCGAATCTCATAAGTTCATCTAAAATTTAAGATGGAACCACATAGCAAAATTTCGCATACCTCATGATCCCTTTACTGAGGTGATCACTAATCTATGCTTGGATTTCGATTCGGAGCAAATTTGAGCCTTCAATTTGGTGAAAATGCAAGAGCTAGGGTTGTGAGGGGAGTCTTGGTCGCCCCCTGTGTTCTTGATCCACCAGACACCCCAAAATAGGTGTTTGGTGTTTCTTTTCTTTTTATTAACTTTCAAATTTAACAACATAAGCCCCTCAACTTTAGTTTGGTTTATAACTTGATATTTTGTTCTTTCATTTAATTACAAGACTTGTACTAGGTTATTTATTTCCTAGTTACCTTATCTTGTTCTCAACCCGTTTTATTTTAAGTCCCGTTAAATCTCGGGCCTTTTACATACTTTGCTTTCTCAAAGTATTTCTCATCCTTTTTAATAAATATTAGATTTATTTATTCATATCCTAAAATTTACCGGGTAAGTTTTACCACTAACTGTATTTTTCCCGTCCTGTAGTATTAACGTGGTTTGATTACCAAACCCGTTTTCGGGGAGTTACAAGTCTACCCCCCTTAGAGAGGTTTCGTCCTCGAAACCTTTTCTTACATAATTCATTGAGTTTAACTCAATATATTCGATCCGAGAAATCCTTTAAACATTAATTATACTTTTATCCAATAGTTAATATTACCAGAAAAGTATGGTAACATCTTTTTGGTTACTAATTGTCTACATAACTCATACGACACAGTGCAACTTGAAATAATGTAATCTCGTTATTTCCACTAGTTTAGTTAACTTAGCGATATCCATCGCTTTCATATACTATCGAATTCTTTATGAATCCGTTACTTTGACCCGTTTAAAGGTCTTTAGTGATATCTTTCACTTTTAGCAACAATTTCTTTTGTTTTCAAATTTATTTATTCGGTTCAGTTATACCGAATCCACCGCTTACAAGCAAACCAAAATTTCTTGATTTGAATTGCTGACCTTAACCGGTCTCACTAACTAGACTTATTAGCCCAGTTACTTTTTACCGCTCGCTTGGTTATAATGTGATTTTACTTCACATTACATTTCCTAACCGTGACCGTGTCACATCATGTTTAATTTATATCAACCTTTCATTTTCGAAAACATCACTTTTCGAATATATAGTCTTGCGCCTATCAGTGTCAAAACTTGAATCTTTCATGCTTACTATTCAAATTCCTATCAGAATTTATATTTGTAAAAATGTTATTTCTTACTAAAACTGAATTTTAGTCTAACGTTTTTCTCTTTAACTATGCCAATTACTCATATTAAGGAAATTGACAACTCATAATTTATTGTTTTCCATTCTCGTTTTACGCGGGGACTCGTAACAAGTTCCCTCACCTTACACTATTGACCCGTAGGTTCCTTCACTTAACCTCGTAGGCTATTTCCTTAAGCTTTCATCTCTTTAAGACGAGGCCCTTATGATCCCTTTGTTTCAATTCATGACCCGTGGGTCATTTTGACCCCGTAGACCTTTACACTAATTAATATCCCGTAGGTTATGATGATCCCGTAGATCATCTTTTATTCTAGTCTTTATTCAATTGTCTATTTATACATATATAGCTTTAAAGCATCCTTTGTTATGTTTGGAATCATTTAATTTTGCTTTTGAACTTTAGTTGACCTTGACCGTAGTCTAAGGTTTCATTTGTTTACTTTCGGACTATCTTTTCCGACTTTACGACTTCTAACGTCATTTACAGGTCGGTTTGTCCTACGCTTACCGTTACCCGGTTCATACTTATACTCCTTTACAACCCATTACCCGGGTACTTCTATCTTATTGTTTTTAGCTTTCCGGTTTCACCGGTTTGCGTTTTCCTATTATATTAAGCGTTATTCCTTAATTGACTCGTTTGACTCATTTTGGGTGAATTTTCATCACTTATGAATGTCAAACTTCATTATTTATTTGACCCGTCCAACTTTGAAATGGTTGAACATAATTACCAAAATTTATGTTTGTGAAAAGTCTTATCATCTTTTAGTCATGACTCATATTCCGAGTCTTTTGACTTTCTATTTCGCCTTCCTGTTTCTCAGTCTACGCATGCGTTTAATTCCTTACCCATCAACCGGGTGTTTTACCGAAATCGTTATCATTGCACCCCCTTCCGGTATGCATTAAGACTTTGTTTCGATTTACTTGGTCATCTTAGCGAAATCCGTCGCTTTTTTTTCGACCATGTCTTTTATTCTTTACGTGACCACCATTGGCGGCCTCATTAATTATGAGTGACGATTATCATCATTATCCTTGCTTTACTACGACTAAAGTTAACAACCTTGATTATCTTTTTCGTGTGGGCAACACCTTTGTTTTTATGACCCGGCGGTCATCTATACTTTGGTTTTACTTGCCCGTTTTGTTCACCATGGCCCTTTCGTCCAAGATGACTTATTTTCGTGAATTTTCTTTTGATCATTCATTTATATCATCATTTACATTAATCCTTGTCCCTTCTATCGGGCTCATTATCCTAATGTAATACGCTTCCGTCACCCGGTTGTGCGTTTACATTATTTTCAACTATTTTGTTCATTTGTTTCATTTGGGTACTTTTTAATTTGTCCCATTCACCCCGTCCTTACTACATCGGATGTAAATGTGTCCGCTATAAGAAGTTCATGGTATCATATGCCACTACTTACTTGGCCAGAGTAAGCGATTAACACATGACACGCATGACCTTTTTATAGTTTTCACATCACACCCTATGTAAGTAATGCCTCTATTTGTTTCTCTTGGAAACAATATCCCGAATACATTTTCTATTCGGGTTTTTCCAAGTTTTTAATCTACATATGCAACTTTCAATTTCTACATATTTGTTGCATATTACTATTTGTGCAATTATATTTAAAATGTGCACCTGGTAATGCTTGCTTTAACGGGCTTTCTTGCCATTACTTATTTGCGATCGTTACGCGATTTAGGTCCTTGATGAGTATGCTCTTCTTGTCATATCTCGGACCGTTCCATCATCATATCCACAATTCGTTTGACTCTCGTCGTCTTCAAACGCGAGTGTCCTTCAATTAAAACATTCACAAAAGTTAGTAACATCAACTTCAATAATCGCCCGTATTATAATACAAGGCTTTTTCTACTATACGCGTCAACGCGCGTATTTTCGTCAACTATATCAATCATTTTAATTGGGGTAACGTGTATCACACGATAGCCCTATGTGTTGTTTACAACACTTTAGCATGCTAAACTATTAACATACATGTACTTACCAGATTTGCGATCAAGCCTCGAACCGAACACTAATCTTTATCAAGAGCTTAAGGTTTAAGTCCAAGCATGGTTTTCCCCACCATACTTGAATCTCTTAAACCAGGGCTCTGATACCAACTTGTAACACCCTTGCTTGTTTAATACAATATTTTATATAAGATTCGTAAAAATGCATGTTTATATGATTACACGTAAGTATGTCAATACGAGTTTACTAAAACTTTTATAATTTAAAAGTTTAGAACAACTTAATGTAATTGAATTCGCCGTTTAGAAGATACAACGAAACGTCGCGCGGAAGCTTTTAACTTTATCGTGTTCGGTTCTTCTTCGAGCTTGATCTTCATCCGGGCACTCTTGGCAATCACCTATGATCAAAACCAACTTAAAAGTTAGTTTTGATAGTTAAATAACAAGTTTAAACAAGTTATATGGGTCAAACAAACAAAATTAAACATTTTTCAAGTTCAGGGGGGGCTAGGCGTCACGCCTAGGGGCTAGACGCCCCACCTAGCCCCCTTTTTGGCAGATTGTTGTTATTATGTTGCTGTATATACCCAGCATGACTCGATTTCACGGAAACGAGCATAACTCTCTCGTTTTTAATCCGTTTTACCCGATTCTTTTTCCTACGCGTCCGTAATTTAATTCTCCATCATATGGAGTTAAAATCCAACATCCAACATAATAAATTTTGAGACTTCTAAGCCTTTGACTCGTTACCTTTTTATCGCATTTTAACCCGTTTATGCATTTTATCAAACAAACATGTTTGTTTGATCCCAAGTTCTCATGATCTTCTTATTTTCGATATATCCTATTATATTAGGTTCTAGTTGCGGGTTTCTTACGCAGTCTTAACCTATTTTGCATATATACTTGTTTTGACCCGTTAAGGGTGTTTAACATTTGCAAGCTTTAAATCACGCTTCAATTAGTTTACATCCTATCCCCATTTTTATACGTATCCCAAGGACTCCATTTAACAAAACGCTTAACTCTAAACAACTCTTAAAGGTTGTTTGCCCAATTTACCCCTCAAGGGCCTTTTGGTCAATTTTAGTCATTCTTTTTGTAACGAAGGACTTTCACTAATAGTTGACCAAAATGTCACTTCTAACTACATCCTTATATTTGCGTACCTGGCTCGGGTCAGACTATTGACCCGTTTTAATACCTTGCTTCAACAATTTGCATATTCCATAGTAACACTAACTCATAGGCCGCTTTTTCCTGTAAGCATAAGACTCGAAAAGTGCTTATTAGTCGTGATTTATCAAATGGTATTAACATTACCATTTGACCCGTTTAGTCTAAACGACCATCCATTTTGCGCTTATATTCCACTGGTATTTATTTACCATTTTATTAAGTAAGTCGGATTCCTTACCATTTGGTTATGACTTTTAAATTCGTTTCGTACACGTTAACCCAACATGGCTTATGCCAATTGGTGTCGTTTTAAATTTCAACCCATATCCATTTATACATGACGAAATCACCATTTTTTCCATTTGTTTTTATTCGTTTAGGCCTACTTACAAAGTGGCCATTCAAAGATTCATTTTATGTAACACCTCGGAAAATTCACGTCCATTAATGTCTTGACACGTGTCATGGGCTTTGAATATGCGAAAACATACTTTAGAGGGACTAAAGTTGACAAACAGTGAAACTATGTGATTACAAGGGTTCAAAGTGTCAACAACTGATAAATAGACCCTACAATAACCCTACATGGTGTTTATAATCTTAAACTGGTGAATCATGGATCATGCGAAGCGAAAAATGAAAGAAAGTGAGGAATTACAAACTACAGGGGCTAAACGTGTCAACATGTTGAATTTATACCTCTGAGTGATCTTTTGGCAAACCCGAAGCTTTGTAATGATAAAATATACTCACGAGATTATGTGATAAAAATTTCATGAAGTTTCGTGAACGTATGAGAAAGTTGTGATTAAAACCGTACACGAAAGGTTAAATACGATATCGTGAATTTCGTGACCTTTCGGGTAAGCGCAAAGTGAACCGAGGACATACCCACGCTTATAAAAGTCCCAAGGTTCCTAGAAATCAGAATTTAGGGTCTTGTATGCAAGATAAATAGGAATAAACACGTTACATAAATAAGGGACTGAATTGTAAAGTTGTTGAAACTTAAAAAGCTGGTAAACACCTGGTCGCGCCACGCGAGGATGGGCTCGCGCTACGCGAGCGACTGCCCAGCGACGAAAAGACTTACAGCTGCCAGTTCTTGGCTGTTTGCGAGTGGATTCCAGCTGTACTCGATTATAGAACTGACCAATCGACTTACATGCAACTTTTGGACAGAGGAACACCTGTTATAACATCAGAAACCTCTGATTCAACCATAAAATCAGATCATAGTTGCATAAAGTTCACCATAGTTGCAACATTCAAGCACACTTGAAACTTCAAAATTCACGAGACTTCTCCTGGAGCATTTCTGATCGACAAGGCAGCCTCATAAGTGATCACTAAGCTTGTTAGGACCTTTGTAAGTGTTTACATCATTCCCTAATCCATTCTAGCTTAGTGTTTTTACTAAAAGTCAAACACATCGTAAATATAGTCTGACTTTATGATTAAACGAAATGTGCTCAGTCATATCTCGAATTGAAGGTACCAACAAGTTGGTATTTATGAGTGTAACAAACCCCTAAAAGGGTATTATCAGATTCACACTCTAAACATGCTAATTGTCGAGTCAAAGATCGTTTCAAAAAGTCAACAGAATTGTTATTTGCAAAAATAAGCTTGATTAACAATATAGACTACATGCAACCTGTTTGATCATCAAAATAACCTTGTAAATAATGTAAGAACATGTTTCTTCATGATCAACTCGACAATTTTCTGTATTAAACCCGATTCGGAACCGAAAGTCTTATAAATCGACTTTTTCTTTGACTATCGGTTCTGATTCGTACATGCATGTTAAGATCTGCATTAGAGCATACTTTGGACCAAATTTCATATATGTTTAACCCTCTGGAATTTTACATCTTGATTCCATGTTTAACCGATTCATATGCATGTTACCGGGTTATGCTCAAATATGACTATTTTGCCCTTTTTAATATAAAACGCGATTTTTGAAAAAGTGAAAGAGTAAAATCATTTGTTACTGATTTATAAACATGCACCGAAAATTTCATATCAGTTTGTGGCCTAGTTTAAGAGATATGCTCATTATCGTAAATTACAAGCTTTATGTTACATAAATAGCGTAATTAGCGCATAGCCTATTTTAACCCACTTTTTGGTATCAAAATTTTATACACTGATGTTATATATTATTTTGAGATTTTTAAAGATTTTTATTTAATTTTTGGCTGATCATATCATAGGTCTCTAAGCTTAATTCGGTAAATACCGAAATTGCCCTTTTTGGCCATAAAACGAGTTTTATAAATCCGATTGACCCCAAACCACTTCCTACTGATTTTATTTATTAAATAATGTATGTTGAACCTTCTGGAAGTATAAAAATCTCAGCTTTCTTTTACAAACCCGGAAACGGCTCTAAATCGCCTTTTTAGGCATTTTAACGCATAGTATATACTATAACCATATCAAACATATAAGACTTATAGTTACTGATGTGTTTAACATATTTTTATAAAATAACAGTAAGTACGAGTTTATAAACTCATATTTCCAAATTTGACATTTTTAGCCTTTGTTAAATTACCAAAATGCCCCTAAGGCGCATAGATTGGTTTTAAATGATAAGTTTGATATATGGGTCATACCCTACTGTTATAACATAATAAGTTAAGTATATTTTCTGTATAAATCAGACCCATAACTCAGATTAACAAATAAACTCTTTTATAACCTTTAAAATGACCAAAATGCCCTTATGAGGCGTAAGTTGAGTTTAAATACATTCCGGGCATAATAGAAAATATCTTGCTGATATTATAACATATTTGGAGCATATTAACTCAGGGAACTTGCATATGTCTCTTGTGGTCACCCGTAACGCTCTTTTCGCGTTCGGTTCGGTTTATGTAACTAGTTTGCATAAATTGGCCGAAACGGGTCAAACATTATCATTTTTGTCTCAAAATCCAGAATGTGTTTAGTAAACCCATATTATACAAGTCTTCGAACTTGTCGGGTCAAATTCACATCCTATCCGGTCTTCGCTTAATCGTGCGTAAACCGTATCTCCCTTAAAACTAACCGGTCTAGGCTTAGGCTTAAATAAAGACCCGTTAGAAATCTAATAGGTTATTATAAACCTTTGTTCCAGATTAGAAGCACCAGTAAAAGATACTTGCATTTTTCTTGATTGTGATTGATACTTATTCAGGTAAATACTCTTTGGCTTATTTTCCCTATACGGGCTTGGGTTACGGTATATAGAATACCGCTTGATCGGGCATTAAATCCTCCACCGTTGCGTGGGTAGTTGGAATAATTTAATCGGCTCGTTTAAACAGTCTTGTTCACTTAAGGCCTTTGGGGGGTTAATTGACCATGTCCCGGATATCCTTGGCATCATCCTACGAGATGGCCACGACCTGAGCACGGGGTGTAGGCGTACACCTTTCCGTGTATAACTCTTTAATGTGGTGGGTCCATTGATCTTTAGCCCGGACTAGATCCGGGCCACTGAACGCAAGTAACATGTAATTCGTTCACATGATTATTATATTAAATAATTGACCCAAGTTAATAAAAATGTTTTGTGCCTTGTGCATTTAAATCAATTTTCAACCTTTTCAAAATGAGTCAGTCGAATTGTATTTACCAGTGTAAACTGACGTATTTTTCCCAAAAAGATTAAGTGCAGGTACTACACGTAATAGGCTGGCAGGCTTCTAGAGCGTCCACAATAGGTCTCGCAGCTTGGACGACAAATAAACTGTTGAACAATTATCCTATTTTATTTTCGATCCGCCTGTGGATCCGTTTCAACTACTTGTGATAATTAATATTACATTTTTAATTAAAGTTGAAATGAATCTATCTTTTGCTTCCGCTGTGCATTATTATATTGTGTTGTTTGTCTATGATGATACCAACGACGTCACGATACCCCCACCGGGCCCACCGGTGACACGTGGAAATTAGGGGTGTGACATTTTATATATGTCATCTATGACCAAATGTCCATTTCGCATTTTTGATATGTTCCGACCCGTACCACTTCGTGTCGGAACCAAAGTTCGAATACAACTTTTGCCGTAATTGTAACCGAGAATTAAATGCATATCTTGCAAAAAGGGTGTAAGCTTTACTTACCTCTTATCCGGTTTGCGCTTTTCGTCTCGTACTTGATTTGTTTGACCCGCTTTCTCCCCAAGCTTCACCTAGCTTGTTAAGCGCCAACTATTATTTCATCATTCACAAGGTGGTTAGTTTAATCATGACTTAGTACGATTATTCCACCTTACGCATTTCTATATCCAATTATCATTCATCACAACACCTTATATAATCAAGTTCTTCATATGAACTAGTAGGTACCCAATTTCACTTAGGCATTACATCGAACACCTTATGAGCATGAAATTTTTACTACTAGAAATCAAGCTCATGACTAACTATTTAACCAAGATTTAAACATCTTTTCACATGTTCATGACAAATCTTCATATCAACAAATCTGGATTTGCTTCATAGAGCTCTAATACACTAAGTTAACAAAGATAATCCTAGTGTTTAACATAATTCTCCAAAACCCACTTGACACATGAGAGTATGATCATGAATTCACAATCATGAACATCAATTTAACAAATAAATGACTAGGGTTTACTCCTAGACATAGTTTCATCCCTAATTTCATCCAAACAACGAACATGCAAGCTCAGATTCGAATCTCATAAGTTCATCTAAAATTTAAGATGGAACCACATAGCAAAATTTCGCATACCTCATGATCCCTTTACTGAGGTGATCACTAATCTATGCTTGGATTTCGATTCGGAGCAGATTTGAGCCTTCAATTTGGTGAAAATGCAAGAGCTAGGGTTGTGAGGGGAGTCTTGGTCGCCCCCTGTGTTCTTGATCGACCAGACACCCCAAAATAGGTGTTTGGTGTTTCTTTTTTTATTAACTTTCAAATTTAACAACATAAGCCCCTTAACTTTAGTTTGGTTTATAACTTGATATTTTGTTCTTTCATTTAGTTACAAGACTTGTACTAGGTTATTTATTTCCTAGTTACCTTATCTTGTTCTCGACCCGTTTTATTTTAAGTCCCGTTAAATCTCGGGCCTTTTACATACTTTGCTTTCTCAAAGTATTTCTCATCCTTTTTAATAAATATTAGATTTATTTATTCATATCCTAAAATTTATCGGGTAAGTTTTACCACTAAATGTATTTGTAGGATCGTATACGGACCTGAATGAGTCTTTTAGAGGAGTGTTAATCAGTTTCAGGTGCGGAAAACAAGAAACTGATGTAGAAACAGCAAGCAAATCACTTTAAACACACTTTTGTATTGATATCTAACAGATTACATTCAAACCTCACACCGGCAGCACTTCGGTATGGAATACAAGGACTGTCTCCTGATTTCGCTCATACTAACCTATATATAGTGCCTTTGATTTCGCTCAGAATGACATACATGCAATTGGAGCGAAATCAGAACTTAAGATTCCGGGCAGAATCACCTACATGTGCATGTTGGAGCGAAATCAGACTTTAATATACAATTCTATTTCAAACGTGTATATGACATTTTGTCTTATGTGACTATTCAATTTCATTTCACGTGATTTTTGTCTTGTTCCGTGTGAATGTTGTAAACTTGTGATGTCATTGGTATGATGCCATCATTAATAATGATGACATCATGCTTGATCCGAACCGCAACGTATTCGAGACTCGACATAAGACAAAGACGACAAATGAATGCACTAACAGACTCCCCCTCAGATGTTGACGAGTCTTAAGTGTTGAGTCTTTAACGTCTTTAGTCTTTATCAGTCTGAATGCTCTCTGAAATGTCTCACAGTGTAAGCATCCTCAAACTTTATCTTCTTCTCATTTTCAGCATCAACAGACTCTCCACGAAAAATCTCTACTCAGATGTCTTCAGACTCCTCCTTTCGATATGCTGGGATCGCAGTCTGGCATGTTGAAATCACATAGACCTCAGGTATCGAAACCTGTCTCTCTATCATCAGGTTCAAGATCGAAACCTGGCTACAGCTGCACATTCTTAACCCAGAAGTAATTTTCACAAATTTAACTTTTCAACAAATTTACTATCTTCTAACCACTTGAACACACAATCTCAAAATGATTTAATCATTAGTAATATCTGATGAACCATTTAAATGAATATCAATTTTCATTTCAAGCATCTTCAAACAAACTTTCTTTCCCAAACCTGTTCGTCATGTTCAGCACTTGGAATTTTGAAAATCAGCTTCTCCAACATCAGTTGTCTAAAATCTTTTTGATTTTTCAAAAATTTATGCCAAAACACACCGAAAATCTTTTTGGATTTTGTAATGAAATGAAATGTAATGCAGTAAAGAAATATTTACAGACAATATTTTTGTGAGTTTGTGTAAGAGGATCATATCAGTTTTTGACAAGTCACAAGTACCGTTGAGCTTAGTTACACATTAAGAATTAAACAATTCACTTAGATTGCTGATATACTGATCCACTTAAATTCTCACACAAATTTCAACTTATTCAGGATATGAGCTAGATGTTTTAAGGACTTAAACTCATTCATGTGTCCCACCTCTTGAATATACTCCCGTATCCAGATCCCAATATTCAGTCTTACAGGTGAGTATACCTAGATGATATCTGTAAGGGGTTAATTGCGAGGGCCGTGAGAACTCAGGTCGATACTCCCGTATACGCAGAGAGATGACGGCTTCGACTTTTGGTGTGTCCCCTTTAGAGGATCTTTTGTATTACAACAGCAATGACTATCAATTTTATTGTTTCATCAATTTGCTGAGGGCGGCGCTATGTTTCAAGCAAGCAGAAAGTATTCTTCGGGGACTAGGCCATTGCTTCCGCAAAATCAGAAGTCCCGGGATAATACCCCAGATATCACTAAGCATAAAGACCTAGTATCTCAGAAAGAGGGACCTTTCAAACGAGATTTCAGGGGTTACCTATATATCCAAGTAGTGTTCCCCACGAAACAAGCAAGTTTGAATTTAAGTTTATATTCCGAAAAAGCTTACTAAATGTGTAAAAACCTATCGGCATATCGTCAGTGAGACTGTTTAACGCTATTTAAACATTACATTTCTTTAGCATACTGTAACTGTCTACTGATGTACTATCATTTCCTCTTCTTTGTCAACAAAACTCATTTTTGAATTTATCATGTTTTTGACTTTTTCAAATTTTCAAATGTTTTTGGATTTTCTGAAATTTCTACTCCCCCTAAAATGCAAACACATTTTAGGAAATTTGAAAACAAACTATACAGTAAATTGACAACCGATATCAAATCGCTTCAAATCGCCATTCACTTGGCATAAACAATCAGAACTCCCCCTTACACAAAACTATTTTCTCATTATGATTTCAAAACACTTAAGTTTGTTTTAACCAAAATGATTTTTCCAGAAAATAAGTTTTGTTAAATTTACCACTTGTAAAGTTAGGGGTTTGGTTCATCACATTTTCCTCAATCATTTTTAGAAAATCAGATACAACTTAATGTCCCTGATTTACCACTTGTAAGCATATCCAAAACATTCAAGCCTATGTAGGAATAAACCTCTACACAAACCATTTTACAAATCAAGATGCCGATTCCTGCTTCACACTCACCTACCTGGAAGCTCCGGCAATTCACAATCTGTAAAATTTAACAAACTTTAAGATTCATTTACAAAATCAATTATCAAGAATGATGCCGATTCCTGATCCACGATTACAAACTTGGGATCTCCAGCAAGTCAGGTTTTCAAGCAAAGAAAATGTCCACCCAAGCCTGACCAGCCTTGGGTGATTTCAACTCTGAAGCAGTTGGGGTGTAAGTTGCTTTCTTTGTAGCGTAAAAATCTTTAACCCCTTTAACCTTCCCATCGACCATCTTTCCAAAAATTTTCTTTACATTCCCATTAAAAGCTTTCTTAACATCAAAATTATCCTTCTCAGAATAAAACTGATTTGAGATTTCAACCTTTCCAACTTTTCGTTTAAAATTCTCATTCCTCAATGGTGGAAAGTTCTCATCATCCATTGAAAGAACTGATTTTTCAACACTCTCATCAAATTGTGGCTCCTCTGACTTTGTGGAATCAGATTCATCGCCAGATTTTACACTTGACTTCTTAACAACCCACTTCTGGTTGTCAAGCTTCACATTTCGCCTGTAAAAACTTTTAGAACATTCACCAACTTCATATGTAGAATTTTTAAACACTTTAAATTGCTCAGTTGGTGGTTTGGTTTTATCAACAACTACTTCTTTTAGTTTTTCTGAGACTCCCTGTTTTGTCTTAGTTGCTCTGGGACAGTTCCATGCAATGTGACCAACTTCATTGCATCTGTAACAGGTTCTTGTCTCTTTCCTTTGAAAAGCTCCATACTTCATCTTTTCAGCAAGAAACTCCTGGTTTGACTGTTTCCAGAATGAGCTCTTTGCTTCTTCTTCATGGCTAGTTCCTGCAACATATGTCATTTTTGATTTAAAATCTCGAACATATTTTTCATTTTTATAGTTTTCAGGTGGAATAAAACCAAGACCTTTCTTTTTGAACTTACTATTATGGTTTGGTTTCTTTCGAAATTCCGAACCATAATTGTAACCCATTTTCTTGTTTAAACGTTGTTGAAATCTTGAAGTGTATTTTTTAGGTTTTTCAGTAAGATTTAAATCTTTTATTTCAGAAATATTAATTTCTGTCATTTTGAAAACCTTTTTGATCATTTCAAATCGAACACTTCTTATTGGAAATTCTTTATCAAAATATAATTTGTCAGAATCATTCAAAGTATATGCAACTTCAAATGTTTCGTCATTCAAATTAGATTTTGACAACAAAAATTCTTTACTATACACCCGTTTTCCCGACGACTTTGAACTCTTGACAGACGAACTCGAACTCCTGGACTCAGACATTGACTCGGACTCCTCATCCTTATCTAACACCTGATCGACCATCCTTTTTATTAACTCAGACTCATGATCTATGTCGGACGCTGTGAACATGATATCAATATTGTCTGGTAATACGTCGGTTATCTCGGACTCCAACTTTATATTGACTGCCTTTTTTACTTGCTCCTCATTTGGTTTTCTAGACGAATACCCTTCCCAAATTGGAGGCGGACACTTATTGTAACAGACACTCTGTTTCTCACCAGTATTCGTTTTCTTCTTTGACTTCTTGTCTTCGTCTTTAAATGCCTCAAAACCTGCAACAGTAGGATAAATTCTATCAATTATGTAATCACAACTTGTGTAACTTTTTAATAAACGTCTGATTCTTTCGTTTTCAACTTTTTCACCATCCAACTCTTGCTTCCATTTCGCACATTCTTCAATGTAAAAGTTTATCTCTTTCTGCTTCGACATCATTGTTGCATTCAACATCTTCAAAGCAGCTTCTCTTTCTGTGTTTGTTTTCTGTAAACTAGTCACTGTTCTGTTTAACACATCGTATGACTCTTTCAAGTTTTTCACATCAAACAACAACTTTTCTTTCATCTTTTCTGATTCACTAAACCTCTCGTCTTTTTCCTCACATTGTTTGCAAGATACTGAACATGTAAGACATGGTTTTGTGACTTCAACTATCTTTTCTACTTCCACAATCTTCTCAGCTTCAACTACTTTTTCAACTTCCACTATCTTCTCAATCACTTTGACTTCCTTCAATTCTTTTGCAACTTTTCTCTCTTTGAATTTCTTCAATTTATCTGCAAAATAAAATTCAAATCTGTCAGAAGATAAATGTGTTTTTCCAAGATTTATCTGTTCAAGCTCTTCATCATCACTGTTATCTGTTGAACTGTTTTCAGATGAAACAGATTCTTCATCTTTCTCTTCATCATCAGATAATACAGCCATCCATTCCTTTATCAACTCTGGCTTTTGAACAATCTGAGCAATAAAAGCTTTAACATTAGGATCAGCTGGAATGTACTTGTCCCAGCTAAAACCTTCAGCCACTTTCTCGTCATCTTGATCAATGATGCCATAGTAAGCTTTCCTGTTTGTATCTTCAATCATTTTTCCATGTGCTGTTTGAGAATCCTTTTGTTGATGCGGTTGATAAGTGATTTGTTGATATATGGACTTCTTATAATAATCATCTTTTCCAAAAGGATCCTTTTCTCCTCTCGGCTCTTGATTCTTGCACTCTCTTTTGAAATGACCTTTTTCCCTGCATTTAAAACACGTAACTTTAGATTTATCAAAACCTAAAGATGAAAGATGAGCATCCAAAAAGTCATTTCGTCCTGTAATCATTTTGAACTTTTCGGCTCTTCTCAAGACACTTGCTAGAGACCATTTGATATCCATAAGCTCCAATTCTTCTACATCAACCTGATCATAATCTTCCTTTGTTAACATCGGGTTACCAATCTTTCCGGCAATCAATCCTTCATAAGATTCCAAAGCAGTAACCAATAAGCCCATATGATTTTTCACAACTTCTTCAGAAAAATTTTGACCATTTTGAAGATGCAATGCCACATTGCACTGAATCATATGCCCATTACCAACACTCGCACTTTGAACACTTGGAGGATTAACACTTGAAAATCCACTAGTGTTAACTGAACTTTGAATGCCTGTTCCGGATTGATTTCCTGCACTAAACGCCGTTTGGATCTTTGGACTTGCTTCAGCAGTTTGAATATTTCCTTTGTAGTACTGTTTGACGTCTTGATGATTACTTGAGCTGTTCATTCTTGCAATCTTCTGCTGTTCAAGATCTTGTGCTTCAAGTTTTTCGATAAACTGCCCGATCGACAACCTACTGAACTGTCCGGAATTTTTCAGAATCATGAGATATGTGCCCCATTCCTTTTGTGGTAAAGCGTCAGCAAGCTTTTCAACCCATTCTGCTGGGGTTTTGGTAATCTTCAACTAGGACATGGTACGCACAAGATGACAGTATATCTCAATGAGAGTCTTTGTAGTCTCGCCAGGCATGCTAGTAAATAACTCAAACTCCTTTTTCAGCAACGCTGCTTTACTCTGTAGCATCTCTGTACTTCCTTCAAATTTCTTCTCAAGAGCTTTCCAGATCGAATACGCATTTCCATCATGTTGAAGCAAAACAAATATATCCTCTTTGATAGCTTGCTGCAACAGACTTATCATCATTTTCTCTCCTTTATAACTCTCTCTCTCTTGATCTGAAAACTCCGAGATAATTTTATCAACATTCATAGCAGTCAGTGGTCTGATGTATGTTGTTTCAATGCTTTCCTAAGCTCTTAGATGGTTTGCCTGAACCCAATTCTCAAAACAATTCTTCCATCCATGATACTCTTCAATTCCCATAAGTTTCGGGGGTTTTTGCATTGTTCCGGTTTCGTTTTCTGCGTTCATGTTCTGAGCAATGGTAGTCGGAGTAATCGGTGTTGAAGCAAACGTGTTGTAGAATTCAGAATCCATGTTTCTCAAGTAAGCTTTCAAACAAACTGGTTCACCTCGTAAAAACACCTGAATGATAAACAAACAAAACAATCAGTTTAAACGAAATGAATATGTAAAATTGTGTTGATGAAATCAATCTAAGACTCGTGTCGAAGATTTGTGGACTCGTTTCAATGTTGATGACGTGAGATCGCTGAATGAATGAACTTTGCCAAAAAGATATGAATTCAATTGAGCCGATTAAACTTGATATAGACCACTTTCAACTGGGCTGACAACTAACAAAGATGATTGGGCTGTTAATGAGAATGCAACTTGGGCCGAGAAACTTTTGATCAGATTAAACCGATGACTTCCTTGACACACATAAATGTTCCAATCACATGGGCTCGGTATAGTGGGCTGACATCAACTACCAACAAAATCCTTTAATCTCTCAAAACTTTTTGATTGGACTACACTTTTACTTGGATCTAATTGGACCTCAAAATCCACTAACTCGACAAACACACAAGGGCTATACTGATTTACTTTGAACTAATATTCAATAAAGACTGACCGACAATTGTGATTACTACTCAATTCCCATTGGACCAATATCACATGCAAACACAAATTATTCTCATCACCTCGTGCAAACTGACACAAGACACAAGATTTCCTTTTCCAACTTACTGACAACCTTTTATACACCACTTAATATCATTGGGCCTTTAATTTCACTAAACTGACCATGTTAAGTGTTCATTTGACTTCAATCAATATCCGACACTGTTATCTTTCTTCACATGCAAACATATACGAATTCTCATTTGCCTGACACATATCCACTTAGCCGACAACTTTAATTGTTCAAGAAATCTGAATGAGCTATGACAAATTACGAGAATCACATGCAAGCTGACACTTTATCTTACTTCACATGCACACACTAATGGTTCTGATCATCTCGTGCAATCTGACACAAGACACAATGTTTCCTTTGACCGATGAATATAACAAGCCGACAAACCAATTCACATGCAAATCTTGAATAAAACCAATTGACTTTATCACATGCAAACTTTGAATGAAACACTCATGTGACCGACTGACTTTCACAATACACGATGCACTTTTTCAAACGATATGTTGTTCTCGATAAAGACTTTTTCAGAAGTATGATAGTCAGGAGCGGAATCAGAAGTATGGTAGTCAGGAGCGGAATCAGTAAACACTTAGGAGCGGAATCAACATATTTTATAACTTTTGGAGCGGAATCAGAAAATCTCTTGAGCGGAATCAGAGAAAACTCAAGTATTTTTTAGCGGAATCACTTCGGACATCATTTTTACCCATTTTTAGTCCAAATTTTAACGTGTAACTTTCCAGGATTTGTTAATATGATGTTTTACAAAATCTGTGAAAAAATGAGCTGATTTTTACCGTTAAAAATTTCTGAAATGAAGAAAGAATGGTGTAGAAGACAGAAAAACAATGATATTCAGCTGAATTCGACAGAACTCCTCGTACTTGGCTCTGATACCAATTGTAGGATCGTATACGGACCTGAATGAGTCTTTCAGAGGAGTGTTAATCAGTTTCAGGTGCGGAAAACAAGAAACTGATGTAGAAACAGCAAGAAAATCACTTTAAACACACTTTTGTATTGATATCTAACAGATTACATTTAAACCTCACACCGGCAGCACTTCGGTATGGAATACAAGGACTGTCTCCTGATTTCGCTCATACTAACCTATATATAGTGCCTTTGATTTCGCTCAGAATGACATACATGCAATTGGAGCGAAATCAGAACTTAAGATTCCGGGCGGAATCACCTACACGTGCATATTGGAGCGAAATCAGACTTTAATATACACTTCTATTTCAAACGTGTATATGACATTTTGTCTTATGTGACCATTCAATTTCGTTTCACGTGATTTTTGTCTTGTTCCGTGTGAATGTTGTAAACTTGTGATGTCATTGGTATGATGTCATCATTAATAATGATGACATCATGCTTGATCTGAACCGCAACGTATTCGAGACTCGACATAAGACAAAGACGACAGATGAATGCACTAACAGTATTTTTCCCGTCCTGTAGTATTAACGTGGTTTGATTACCAAACCCGTTTTCGGGGTGTTACATTTCATTTGTCAGCAGAGGGCCCCACACGACCCCGTGGCTTATGGACACGGCCCCATGGTCAACTCTTTGCTGTACTATCAAGATTCTGCAAATCTAAGAGTTGACCACGCCCCATGGTGAGCTGGAAACGGCCCCTGGTGGGGCGTAGAAGCTTCTGCAGGCTTTGTCTTCTTGTCTCAGGGCTGACCACGCCCCATGCCTGGCTGGGCACAGCCCCGTGGTCAGTTTCTGTTTTCTTGTTTTTGTCTTGGGAGATGCTGCCGAGGGGTCGGGCATGTCACGTTATTACTTCTTCTTGTAATTATGTTGGTTTTTGGCTGCTTATTTGTTCCCTTTGTTCTTTTAAACTCATCTGGTCCTGTAATTCAAAAGGAAGAACGAAACTCGCTTTTTCCTACATTGTTACTAAAAAAGGGTTGGTTTTATGCCTCTATTGATGTAATTTATATGTTGCATTTTGTACACATCAAGGAACACTACCCTCGGCCATATTGGTCTGAGTCACCGGGGATACAGTCCCGCAAGGCCGGTTTAAAGTTTTGACAGTAATTTATTAATAAGGGATTCAAGTCGTTCTTACTTCCCCCGATTTGATGTTATCTGCCTCAAAGGAAGTCCCAATAAGCTTGAATCAAGTCCTTGCATGATCTATACACTGAACGAGGCAAGATCTTTACCCATACCACCCTTCTAACCCCATTCCGGCAGTTAACGCGCTTTATATAGACCGTAAAGACACGAATGAGTGAATCAACGAAACATGAAGAGATGATAGAATAAAGTTCACTTTCAATATAAAAAACTAGTTATTAAAGTCATTAATACATACCTAATTAAAAGTAATACATGAATGGCTTGTCTTCAACAAGTGTTGTAAGAGATTAGCCAAGTATGGCCTTTGTTTGATAAAAACTCTTACGATCAATCTTGGATCCCGAGACTACTACACACACTCTAGAGATGGATGATGGATGAATGTGGTGGATGATGGTGGTATTGTGGTGGTGGAGTGGTGGCAAGTGTGATTTGAAATTGAACCAAGCACCCCTATTTATAGCTGAAAACAGACAGTTTACACGGCCCCATGTCTGGTAGGCACAACCCCGTTCCTTTCTTCTTTTCTTTCATTTAATGAGCTTGTCAATCCAGATGCTCACACGACCCCGTGGCCATTGTACTTGCTGTACCATCCAAGATTTGCATATCTGGGAGTTGACCATGGCCCGTGTCCATGGGACACGACCCCGTGTCTCTTGTCTGCTACTGTTTGTCTTCTTCTTTCTAGAATCTTGGGTGGGGCACGGCCCCATGCCCGGCAGGCACAGCTCGTGCTTGCCTTCTGGTTTGTTGTTTTTGGTCTTGGGATGAAGTTTGGAGGGTTGGTATGTTGTATCAACTTCCCTTCTTTTGTATTTATGTTGGTTTTTTCCGTTAATTTTTTCATTTTGTTCATTTTGTACATTTACGCTCTTTAATCCTGAAAATCAAAAGTAAACACACTTTTTCCAACATTAGTACTAAAAGGGGTTGTTTTTATACCTTATTTGATATAGTATGTATGTTGCATTTGGCGCATATCAAAGCCACCGGAAGGGTGGAAGGGGCTTGGAGAGCTTTTTATGAAGAGCTCATGCCTTTCAACTCTAGCATGTAGATCCGAAAAGGATGGTTAAGGATGAGGGGAACGAACGGATGTGGAGAAAGTTTCAAATGACAGACCCAACCCACAAAGAAACTAGTGTAGTTGGTCTGTGGCATCAACCAGGTGACCTATAACACTAAGTTGATCACAAATAATCTTGAAGGTCTAGAAATCAATAGATAAGAATCTCCTTGCTCAAGGTTTGGATGTCAATAGATGTCTCATATCAGCTCTACTGATAAGAATCTCCTTGCTCAAGGTCTGGACCTCAATAGATGCCTCAGAAGATCGGTTGGCGACGGTGGTTCAACGCTCTTTTGGTCCCACAGATGGTTTGGTTTTCACCCATTTAAAGACATCTTCCCTAATTTGTATGACCTCGAGAAGGAAAAGTGTTGCCTTTCATCTCAGTCGTTCTCGGTTTCCTCATCTTCTAGCATCACTTTCACATGGAAATGGAGGAGAAAGCACGTTTATGTAGCATTATGTTCGGAAATTAAAGAACTTGAATCACGAATAGTGTCATATCGGTTCACGGATCGGGTCTACTCGTAGAAATGGATCATTTACCCGTCAGAAGGCAAAGTCGTGCAGAAAATGGATTCATTGCTTTGTATGGAGATTAGCTCTAAACAGAATCCGAGTAGCTACATCCCTGGTTCATGGAGGTGTTAAAATCCAAAACTTAAATTGTTCCATGTGTTCTTTGGATGTGGAAGACGCATATCATGTTTTCATTAGGTGCCCCATTGTTGTTGATGTGTGGCATAGGGTGCCGGAATGGTCCGTTGCTTGATTTTGGATCTCCTTAAGTTCCCAACATTGTCTCCGGCTCAAAGATGAATAAAAAATGTTCTTTGGTTAATCTATTTATACTGATATTTGGTTACTATGGATCAACTGCAACTCATGGAAATTCTCACTAAATAAGAGAACGGCTACACTAATAATGGAGGATATTATGTTGCTTAGCTACAACCGAGTCATTGGAAGAGCTAAGCGGGTTTCGGCATCATGGCAATCATGGCAAAGCAGTTTGTTACTCGTTGTTTTTAAGACTTAATGGCCCTGTAATATCGTTTCTCTTTTGTATTTTGGTTTTGTATTGGTGCTTGTATTGAGATTTTTCCTATTTCCCACTAGCCCTTTGATAATATCATTGTTTCCGTTAAAAATGTGAATTTCATATCACATAGATGTATCTTCAATAGGTGTTTAGTGGCTATGCGAAAATGATGTGATTACATGTGGCCTTCAGGTTCGATTACGGCAACTAAACAAAACATCCCACACCTATGCAAATTAAGTTGATTCACCATGAGGTGCCTACATAGGTAGTTTACACAAGCATGTCGGAGGGAGGACACACAGCGGCGGACTTAAGGCTAGCCCAAGGTGGGCGGGCTCACCCCTGGGAAAAAAAATTTAGTGCTAAGTTCCGTCGAAAATCCCGTCCGCACCCCTTGAAATTTTTCATCCGGACCCCTTGGAATTTTCCATCCGCACCCCGTGGAATTTTTTGTCCGCACCCCTTAGGTAAAAAATGTTATCAATTTATATTTTAAATTTTTTTAGTAAACACTTATTTAAAAAAAAAAAAACACTACCTAAATTATATAACTTTTAATACCTAAATAACTAAACCCAAATACCCAATACCTTTAACTAGCTCACTACTAAGTCTTAGCCCAATAAACAAACCCAACAAATCAACAATATTTCAAACTAAAATAAAATAAACAAGTCCAAAACCCTTACATATTCTCTCCAGCTCTCTGTCATCCCTGCACCCAATCCAGGAATCAGAACATCAGCGACAACAGCAGTCGCATACCTCCATAATCAGCCATCATACCACCGCCGATCGAACACGGGTAAGTTTCTTTGTTATTTTTGATGATTTTTGGTTGATTTTTGGTGGGGTGGGAAGGAACCAGAATTTTTGATGGCAGGAGACATGTGTGCTTCGATATGTTATTTTGTGATGGGTTATATATGTATATTTTGTTAGTGACGATGATGATATTTTGTCTTTTTTGGTGGGTTATATACGATCAGACCTGTTTTTTTTAATGGTGTATATGATGTTTAGATGTTTTTTTAGTGTGATTTACATTTTGATTTCTAGGGCTTGAATACTTGATACATTATGTAATATGTTATGGAGCCATTAACTTATAGATTAGTTTATTTGTTATAGCCGATAGGAACCATGAGTAGGGACGTTATGACACGATTTCTCAAGAGGAAAGTTGATACATCTTTCGAATTCGTTGATGTGATACTCTTCCTTCGGATCCCGATTGAATCATATTTTACATGACCCGACCCGACCCGACTCGAACCGACCTGATACGAACCAATTTTTTTACTTATATAGCTATGTCTTGCGGAGTCTCTTTGTTCTTTGGTATTGTGTTGAAAACTATATTTCTTATTATCGCCTTGTGGGAATTCGAACCTACGATAGGAAACAATTCAGTATTTGTTCAAAGATTCATTTGTAAAAATGACTAAAAAGTAGGAATATCAATTAAAAACATGTACAATTTGGTTTATATCATACTAGAGTATACAAATTAGTGTGTGTGGCACAAGATTTAATTAGTTTGTCATAGAGCTGTAACGTTGGTATGTCTATTGCTATGTTATAAAGCTCATATTCATAGTTAGACTAAGTAGTGGAGCCCACCACATTTTCCGTAGGTCACGTGAATTATATAAGAGATGCTTGTCCATGTGCGTGATATTGCATGATCTCCAAATGATATGTTAATTTGCGAATTCAAATCAAAAAAGTGGTTTGAGTGGCAAATTCCTTAGAATATTTTCAAAGTAAATTGATGTGGTTGAGTGGCAAATTCCTTAGAATATTTTCAAAGTAAATTGATTTTTGAAGGGACGAGAATTATATGCTTAAAGTGTTGAAATTATCTAATCATCATATTTTAAGGATATTGAAAGTAAAATGAAAGTATTTTGAAACCTAAAAATTGTATCTTGAACATGTTGAAAACTTGGTAGCAACTAGCAAATTCATAATCCGTCCGTTGATGACCGAGGACAAAACTTGTTATATTTGTACAACAAATTCCATGACCGTCTGCAGGGGCAGTGGTGAAGCTTGAGATTTCCGACCGGGTTGTCGAAAATGTATATACCTAAAAAAAATTATAAAACCGAGGGGTCGAAAATGTATATACCTAAAAAATTCTATACGAAAACTACATACCGGACACTAATGAGCGAAAAGTTCGGGGGGTCGAGCGCCCCCCCCCCTTCCGGCCCCTTCTATCCTGCGCCCCATTGTAGATTAATTATGCATGATGAAATTCATGAACTACTTCAATATAAGGGTTCGGAAAGATTATTATGATGTCTAGTAGAAATTTTTAAATACACACTTATCTACTTTGGGGTTTTTAGCCTTGATGACGGGGTAGCCCAAATCTAAATAAAATGACTAAGAATACATGACAGCTTGAAGGGTTAAAAGGTTCAAAGGTTTAAAACCCGGGAACTAAGCTAAAGCAGCACGTGTACAGTAATCAGTCATGTCACTGATTACTTCAACAACTCTCCCAGCCGCTAAAGTAGAACGAGTGCACAGGATGTAGTCTTTTATCCGCAGGTCTAAACGCTTCAACCCCTAAAAGGGTAAGTCCCGCACTGCAGACATGTTTTACTAGTCCATGGTTTCCTCTTTGGTCGATGTCCTTCTCTATAAAATGACACTTCATTTAGTGCTAAAGGACATTCCGATCAGCTCTGATTCCATTGGGATCTCTGGTCTTTCCTCTCGAGTACTTGTTCCATGCAAGTCTCTATTCTTCACATTCAACACACACATTTTCACTGCTCTCACATCCGAAGCTGAACTCATTACAGTGGAGGATCTTGAGCAAACAACAAAATCTAACTAGTGAACCTCTTTCCACGTCTTGCAAACGTGGGGGAACCCCACGACCTACGTTAGGCAAACCGGAACCCTCCAACCCTTTTGCCTAACCAGCCTTGCTACTACCATCGGTCTTGTATTTGTTGCATCAACAAGTTGGCGCCCACCGTGGGGCTACGCCACTAATTCTCTTCAAAAGACCTAGTAGTGTAGCTCCATTTCTGCTCAAAAGTCAGCATGTCAGAAGGTGAGTCTCCGGGAGAGGTAAACCAAATCCCACGTACCTCTACCCCAAACACTAGCCAAACTCCTGTGGCTATACCTACCTCCATCTCAACACCGGGAAGCACTCCCACTGGAGAAACATACCCCGAGTTTCTCACTTTCCAAACGCCGACACCATCTCGTTCCGGAGTACCATCTCCCAACATTGGTGCTTCTAACACCCCCTCATGTGTTGACCTTACTCCCGCAGGGGTTGCCAATAACTTTCTCGAGTTAAGGTCTCTTCTTACCCAATACGTGAGTAGGGAAAGAGACAAGGGAGTGAGGACCCGTCTTGATTATGACGAGCCAGAACCATCACTATCTCCTGGACCTCCCGCTCTTCCTTTTGCAAGCCCACAACCGACTGTGTCTATGAATGAGGCTGGTCCCAGCAATCCTCCTCCAAATCCTAATCCGTATTTGTACACGAGGTCATATCCAACATCTTTTCCCCTCTTTTTTTCCCAACCAGTTGCAACCGGTGCTCCCTTGGGGCACGAGCTGACTCTGGACCAGCTCCTACAATCTCCAGTAGCAAGCCTTCCGCCCTCAGCAACAACTACATGGGAACAAGCTTTGTCTGTGCTTCCCTTGGCACGAAGTGCGTTATGAGTGCTCCTTTGGGGATAAACTGCTCTGCTGCACCTGGAAGCCTTCAAGGCTTCAACCTTATGCCTCAAATGATGGCTCAGATGATGGTCTTCTTCCCTTGGCAGCACTTTATTAATCAAGTGCTGGCCACTCAAGGGAATAACAACAACAACAACACGGGTGCAAGGGTAGAAGAGGATTTGGCTAAACCATACAAGCCAAGTAATCTTTCGTGCTTCTCACAGCAAATAGCCGATTATGATTTTCAAACAAAAATCATAATGCCATCCCATATCAAGACATATGACAGAACCGAGGATCCAGAAGATCACCTTCAGATCTTCACTGGTGCTGCTAGAATTGAGAAATGGTCAAATGCTGAATGCTGCCTCATGTTTATGCAGACCCTCATAGGATCAGCCAGGATATAGTTCAATGATTTACCAGCTAGAAGCGTTCGAAGCTTCGATGATCTGAGCAAAGGGTTTCTAGCCAATTTCTCACAACAAAGGCGGTACGTCAAAGATGCTACGGTGATCTTTCAGATAAAACAAATGGATGACGAAAGCCTTCGAGAGTTCATAGAAAGGTACAAGAAAGAAGGTCTCGCGTATGTAGGGGCAGACGAAAAGATGAGAGTGGCCGGTTTTATGAACGCCATTACCTCCAAATATCTTACAAGAGATTTCAACAAATCCCTACCTAAGACCTTGGAAGAAGCTCTCGAAAGGGCTGAAGCCCACATCAGAGGAGATGAGGCTGTAGACATAAAAGAGCAAAGAAAAAGGGGATCTAGCTGGCGAGGCAACAGTCTAGCTAGAAAAAAAGGGAAACATTCATTCCTATGACAGACGCCAAAGGGGTTCAGAGCAACGAAGGTCTGAAGGTCGGAACCCCTCAAGCAGGGAGAAGGGTATGAACTTCACACCCCTCACCAAGACCCCTCAAGTGATTCTTTCTACAGAGGAAGTGAAACAAAGCTTCTGACCTCCCAGACCTCTCCCTAAAAGCAAAAGGAATGAAAATTTCACCCAGTTCTGTGAATTTCATGAAGAGAATGGCCACCATACTAATGATTGCTTTTAACTCAAAAAGAGGATTGAAGATGCCATCAAGTCCGGGGACCTTGCCCACTTAGTAAAGGGGGTAAGGGACAAGTTGGCCGAAGGAAAGGGCAAGGAAGTTAACATGGTGGATTTTGATAGAAAGGTTCCCCACAAACGGCAGCGGTTGGAAGCTTGGGAGCTTCAGTGTGTATGCTTCCCTCCAACAGAAAAGGACCCACTCTCAAACCCCCTTGTGGTTGAAGCAACTGTGGGTACACTAAAGACAAGGAGAGCATACATAGACACTAGTGCAGCCACTGAAATTATGTTTGAAAAGTTCTTCAACCAATTGAGCAATGAGGAACGTTCGAAGCTTCAACCCTCCGGAACCTCCATAAAAGGTATTGCTGACATACCCCTCAAGCCTTTAGGGCAACTAACCCTTGATGTCCGTTTCAGTGAAGGCAAGATGGAGAGAGTCCAACCTCTCACTTTTGTTGTTATCAATATACCTTCCAGCTATGATGTCATCATAGGAAGGCCGGGGCAGTGTGCATTCTATATGGCTGTTTCTGTTGGTCATGGCACAGTCAAGTTTCCTACCGAGAGAGGGATTGCAACCCTTTAACCTACTCAATAGGCTTACATGGTTGAAGGAGAAAATTCCAAGAGTGAAGAAGACAAGCAAAGGCTGATCATAAACCCCAAGTATCCTGAGCAAAAGATAAGGGTTAACCCAAGCCTCTCTCAAGAAACCCACTCGTACCTTGAAAAGCTGCTAGTACATTATAGCGATTTCTTTGCTTGGTGCCAAGAAGACATGATGGTTATTCCTCGAAGCACTGCTGAACATGAGCTGAGAATACCAACCGATGTCAAGCCTGTCGTGCAAAAGAAGCGAAGTCTAGCACTCGAAAGAAGCTTGGCAGCATGCCAAGAGGTTGAAAAGCTTGTCTCAGCCGGTATTCTCCGGGAAGTCAAATATCAATCCTGGGTTGCAAGCCCAGTCATGGTTCGAAAGCCCGATAATTCTTAGAGAATGTGCATCGACTTCAAGGACTTGAACAAGGCTTGTCCCAAAGATTGTTACCCGTTGCCAGAAATTGACCTTAAGGTTGATTCCCTCACTGGTTACCCTTTCAAATGCTTTCTCGATGCCTACAAGGCTTACCATCAAATCCTCATGAAGGAAGAAGATGAAGAAAAAACCGCTTTTCACACGGACAGGGGTATCTTTTGCTATCAAAAGATGCCCTTTGGCCTCAAGAATGCAGGTGCAACCTACCAACGCCTAGTCGACAAAGCCTTTGCTGGTCAAATTGGTAGAAACATGGAAGCATATGTCGATGATCTGGTAATCAAAAGCAAAACAGAATACCAAATGCTTGATGACATCCAAGAAACTTTCAAGAACCTAAGGAAGGTCAACATGAAACTCAACCCTGAGAAATGTTCGTTTGGGTTTGAAGAAGGTAAGTTTCTGGGGCATATTGTGGGAAAACAAAGTATAAAGGCCAATCTAAACAAAGTCAAATCCGTTCTTGAAACTAGGCCTCCACAAAGCAAAAAAGAAGTTAAGAGTCTGAATGGAAAGCTCGCGGCCCTGAAGCGTTTTACCTCAAAACTGGCTGAAAAATCTTTACCTTTCTTTAAAACGCTTAAAGGGTGTTCTGACAAAAAGGATTTCAAGTGGACTGAAGAAGCAGAACAAACTTTCAACCAGATGAAGCTGCACCTGGCTTCACTTCCTGATATTGCAGCCCCGGAAACAGGTGAGCTGATCTCTGTCTACCTCTCGGTTGCTGAGGAAGCAATAAGCGCGGTCTTAACCATTGAACGAGACAAAGTTCAGGTACCCGTTTATTTTTTCAGCAGAACTCTAAAATTGGCAGAAATCAAATATCCTCCTCTGGAGAAACTTGCCTTAGCCCTAGTCCAAACGGCTAGAAGGCTTCGAATATATTTCCAAGCACACCCTATACAAGTGGTCACCGACCAACCCACAAAGAGTGTGCTTGAAAAACCAGAAAATTCAGGAAGGCTGGCCAAATGGGTTGTGGAATTGGGTGAGCACAAAATAACCTATGTCCCAAGAAAAGCCATCAAAGCCCAAGTTTTGGCTAACTTCATTGTGGAAGTCCCAAAGCAAGCTGCCACGGAAGTTAATACAACCACGGCTGAACCTTCTGACCCTGAAGTGTAGCAACTCTCATCAAAAACACTATTTCTTATTTTAATTTGCCCAATAGGAAACCCTAATTGAGACCCCCAAGTAATATTGCATGGCCCCTAAAATTTTCAGAATAGTTGGAATCAGGATCAGGGCCCCTAAAACTCAGGGGGGTATTCCCCATTGACGATTATCCTCATAATTCGCTGTAAAAATCGAATTTTTATCGTTCTATCGACTCACCAAGGCTAGTTGAAAACGTGGCTACCCTATGCTAAAAGGGGCGCCGTCGCGCCACGCGACAGCCTGTCGCGCCATGCGACAGAGCTGGTTTTTTAGTATATATAGCAGGGTTTGGCACTTGCATGGAACTGTTATTACGACGCTCAAATTCATTTCCTACACTGAGTTATACTCCATTTCGTTCAAAAACACCCACAAACATGAAATTCTGCCGCTATAACAGGGTAATAGCTCGATCACTGCCACGTTTCAAACTGCTCAATTCTTTTCTTTCCATCAGCTTTTATTATAGTAAATAGTAGCTCGGGGTTATACCTTCTAAGTCCCGAAACTCTACCCGTTATTAGGGTAATAACTCTAATCACTGGTACGATACTTTATCCGATCGATTGAAACCAATCTGATGAATGTTTAAGTGCTGCTTAAACTCGGGTTATACTTTGTCATTCGTCGTGAATTCGATGGATGTTTAAGTATTGCACTTTGTCATACGTCGTGAGGGTTTCAATCTCGTGATTATCATTAAAGTTGAATTGAGTTACTACACTAATACGAGTTCCATTGTGTCTAGAAATTAGAACTCGTAATTAGGGAGCTGCTAGAATACTTAGCCAATAAGTAAACTTAGTAGTCAAATAAACTTAGTAAACTTACTAATTACGTACACTTAGTTGTTAAGGAAACTTAGCAGTTAAGCTAGTTGAGTAGATTAATTAATCTGCTAATTAAGTTAAGTAATCGACTAAGCAAATTATAAGAGTTAAGATAAATTAATTAGTTAAGTAGTTAATTAATTAATTAAGTTAAGAAAGGTTAATTAAGATTAATTAAGATTTATTAATCAGTTAAGCAAGATTAATTAAGCTAAGCAAGATTTAATTAAGCTAAATAAGATAGATATACATGAATAATAAATATATATGAAATAGATAATATCAAAGGAAGGTGCTAGAAAGGTGTAAGATGATATATATGTAGGTAGGAAGCTTCCTAGAAGATGTATAGGTAACTTCCTAGAAAAGATATAGGTAATTTCCTAGAAAATACAAAGGAAACTTCCTAGAAATTTCATACTTCATACCTATAAATAGGAAGCCTAGGAATTCATTTCCTTTGCTCATTTCTTTTCTTCTTCTCTCTATGCGTTGGTGTTCTAACCAATAATCACCGATTCGATGTTCTGTCCGATCGATTCAGGAACCAACTAACGGATGCCAAAGTGCTTTGTGAGTTCGTTAAACGGATGCCAAAGTGTTGTACTTTGTGAGTTTGTTAAACGGATGCCAAAGTGGTGTACTTTGTGAGTTCGTTAAATGGATGCCAAAGTGCTGTCTAAACAAGACTATACTTTGTGAATTTCGTTAAGGTTCGATCTCGTGACCATCGTTAGGTTTGATGTGGTTTTACACTAATACGTATTCCACTCTGTTAAACTAAATGTTTAACTACCCAAAACTCTACACCATACTCTTACAATCAAAATGGATGCTTAATCATCAGAAGATTCAGAACCATCAAGTAGATGCTTAGAATCATGATGCTTGTTTAAACAAGACTATATGCTAACAAGGTGAGTCATTCTCTTTTTATCAAATTGCTTTATAAAATCCTACTTGTTTTCAAGGTTATAATTACAGGGGTTAAGTCTTTGTAATCTTCAAATACTGCCGGTATGTGGGGTTTTGTATACATTACTTGTTTCCCGTCACCATTGGACAACGAGTTAGCCAATGGGTGATCTGACCATAGTCACAGATATAGTCGAGTGACAAATACCGATTTGGGGTAATTGGTTGATATAAACAATGTAATCACCCTTAATACTGTAAGTTATAACAACGTTGTAATTGCAGTGATTAAGTCTTTGCCAATCTTGAAGAAGCAATTGAAAAAACTTTTAATGCTGTAAATTATAACAAATGTGTTTTTGTACAAAAATGAATGAACTCGCCAGTATTTCCTGCTGACCAAATGTTTTTAAAACGCGTTTCAGATAATTACAGTAGATCGGAATAAGAGTTGGATACGGCACCAACAAGGCTTATAGAAGTGGCTCATTTTATCAATTAAATTAAATTAAGAAAAGTTGTTTTATGCAATCAGATTTATTCTATATGAAAGCTGCCTTTCAAAACATGGTTTTATCCCATCTATTTAATAAATAAAAATCCGGTGTTTTCTAAACTCTGATATTTTCCTAACTCAAGGTCCTGATGAAATTTCCGATGCACTACTTTTCTATATAACCACCGGTACCACTTGGCTGCTCGCGTCTCTCGATTCCGTCTAGGGTGGGGTCGGGGGTCATGACAGAAGGTGGTATCGGAGCCACTTATTTAAGCAATCGGGTGTTGTAATAATACCTAAGCTTAAACAAAAGAGTTAGGAAATTGTTATTAACTGGTAGCAACAAGATAGTATTTAGACGTGAACCTAAGAAAAATGTTTTAGTATTGGCTTCGAGATAAGCTAATTACATGCGTAGATAAAATGTGATGGGTGTTAGTATGCCATGAGGATGATGACTAGAACGTTGCAAGTATGGTAAATAAGCAATAACACTTGGCCACTGTTATTTCTTATTTATTGGTACTACTTGGTTCGGGAATATGATCCACCATGTGAATACTAATTACCTTGTTCTTTGATAAAAGCTCTAATAAAAGATTCATTTTTAATCATGAATTGAAAAGATTCTATTTATGGAAAATACAAATTACCTCTCCGGCGAGAACCGGGTAAGATGGGGTATATAATATGTCAAACAAGTGACAGAATTCCATAAATAGTATCATGACCTGATGTCTGACTTTATTTTTGGAATCATGAATCTGTTAAATACATTGTCCTTATGAATGGTATGTATATTACAGTATACGATTATATAGATATGTATATCTATAAGGAAATTCAAAAACCATAAGGATTGAACATTTAAAATACATCACAAGCCTGTATGTCGATAATAATTCTAGAATTTTTATCAGGAATCTCTAGTATACATCTATAATTCCGACATCGAAAAACTATTCCATTTGATCACCCGTCTCCTAACTCGTACGACAAGATGAACGATGTGAACCTTTAAAGTTGGGACGCCATCGAAAGTATAAGAATTCCCTCTGCGTTACCTTAGATTATTAACGCATTAGGAAAAGTTGTGCTAGGTACAAAACGTCTCAAAACCTACGCTAATGAGAATAATTTTACTTTCCTTAAGAACTCTTGCGAAGATAAGAGTAACCGCGACTAGATGCACCTACAAAGACTCTCTTCACCTATAAAGATTTCCAGTAATAAAGAAGCTGTTACGAAATACATAGACTTCAAAGAACTAAAGATGTCCAAACCATTAGTATGTATGTTAAGAAAAATGAAGTAAGATATGCTTCAAAATTTAGACATTTAGATAGTGAAACCCGATCTTCGAAACACAGGATCAAGACATATGCCATGAAATGGAAAGAATGAAAAGAACTGACAGAAAGGAAATCTTGTCTGCTTCATAAAAAGATATAACATGGAAACGATGATTCCAGAGGTGGTTGCTGACTTAGGTTTAGGTTTGCAAGCCAACCGGTGAAGTAACCACAAGGAGGCAAGACAGACCAGCTGACAAAGTTCGTCTCTGTGAGGAAAGCTGCGAGTTATGCACGGAAGTAAGACATAGCGTATATGGTCTCGGAGTTCATTAACACTAGAGGCATGGAACTGAAAGAAGTTCCGAACGACGTTTCCCAGAGGATCTACTTAGACTATCACCCGATCGTGAGATGAAACTTAGAATTCATCCGAGACTAGAAACAACACCGATTGTTATGTCACAAAGTTAAATGGCAATTCTAAAAACTCTTAATGCTGTGAATTATAACAAATGTGTTTTTGTACAAAAATGAATGAACTCACCAGTATTTCCTGCTGACCAAATGTTTTTAAAATGCGTTTCAGGTAATTACAGTAGATCGGAATAAGAGTTGGATACGGCACCAACAAGGCTTATAGAAGTGGCTCATTTTATCAATTAAATTAAATAAAGAAAAGTTGTTTTATGCAATCAGATTTATTCTATATGAAAGCTACCTTTCAAAACATGGTTTTATCCCATCTGTTTAATAAATAAAAATCCGGTGTTTTCTAAACTCAGATATTTTCCTAACTCAAGGTCCTGATGAAATTTCCGATGCACTACTTTTCTAAATAGCCACCGGTACCACTTGGCTGCTCGCGTCTCTCGATTCCGTCTAGGGTGGGGTCGGGGGTCGTGACATGAAGCCTGGAAGCTCTTCACCGATGGAGCTTCAAGCGTTGAAAGGTCAGGAGTTGGGCTCATTTTAATCAACCCCGAAGGCTTAGAATTCACATATGCTCTTCGATTTGAATTACAGACCACAAATAATGGAGCTGAATACGAAGCATTGATAGCCGGCTTGAGGTTAGCCAAGGAAATGAAGTTCCAAAAGCTTCAAGTCTTTACAGACTCGTTGCTGGTGTCAAGTCAAGTGAATGACAGTTATGTTGCAAAGGATCCCAACATGAAGAGATATAAAGAAAAATCTGAAGAGCTGATGAACACATTCCAAACATGTACCATCAAGCAAATTCCCAGGTCTCAAAACAAGAAAGCTGATGCCTTGAGTAAACTCGCATCCCTCACCTTTGCCCTCCTTACCAAAAAGGTATTAGTAGAGGTGTTGAAAACTCCATCGATTGAAGAATTGGAAGTTCAAGATGTAATCACCGAAGAAGGCCCCAATTGGATGACCCCTATTAAAAAATTCCTTAAAAACGGTGAGTTACCTGCAGACCAAACGGAGGCTAAAAGGGTTAAAATCAAGTCTCGGCAATATGTTATGCAAGGTGAAATCCTCTATAAAAAGGGTTACCTTGCACCCTTACTGAGATGTGTCGGTCCTGAACAATGCCAATACTTGGTTAAAGAGGTTCATGAAGGGATTTGCGGAGCTCATTTTGGAGCAAGAACGGTGGTGGCTAAACTAATGAACCTCGGGTATTTTTGGCCTTCAATGCACCGAGACGTTGCTGAACAATTGAGAAAATGTGAAGAATGTCAAATACATGCACCGGTACCCAAGAGCCCCAAGCACGACCTCGTCCCCATATCTTCAGCTTGGCCATTTCACAAATGGGGAATGGATATCGTTGGTCCATTCCCACCAACCAAGGGTGGAGTAAAGCTTTTGTTGGTGGCCATAGATTACTTCACAAAGTGGCCTGAAGTCAAGCCACTTGGAAAAATCATAGGCAAACAAGTCATTGACTTTGTTTGGGAAAACATCATTTGTCGCTATAGGTTGCTGGGAGTCTTGGTCACGGACAATGGGAAACAATTCGCTGAAAAGCCTTTTAGCACTTGGTGCAAAGAGTTCAGAATAACTCAGGTATTCAGTTCAGTTGCATACCCACAATCAAACAGCCAAGTGGAAAGAACAAATCATAGCATTGTCGAAGGTATCAAGACGAGGTTGGGAAGGAATGAAGGTAATTGGCTTGAAGAATTGGCGAATGTTTTATGGGGTATACGAACAACGGAGAAAACAAGCCACTAAAGAACACCTTATAGCGGATCGGAAGCCGTGATTCCAGCTGAAATAGGAGTTGTAACTCAAAGAACCTTCAACATGGATCCCGAAGCAAACAACAAAGAGACCATGTTGAACTTGCAACTCCTAGAAGAAACACGAGACCAAGCTGCAATTCAAGAAGCCAAGTACAAACAAAAGATGGAAGCTTATTACAATACAAGAGTCAAACATGAACGCTTCAAGCCAGGGACCTTGTGCTTAGAAACAATGAGACTAGTAAAAAAGAAAACCAAGGAAAACTTAGCCCAAAGTGGGAAGGCCCATATATAATCCTTGAAGCACATAAGGGCGGATCCTACAAACTAGCCGATGCAGAAGGTAAAAAGCTTCCCAGACATTGAAATGGCAAAATCCTTAAAAGGTTCCATGTCTGATCAAGAAAGTGTAGTTTGTATTTCAAGTGTTGTATTAAAAGAGTTGCCCGATGATCACCTTTTGTAAAACAGTATCTCTTGAATGAATGAAGTTGTTTTATCAAAATTGTCTTTCTATCCTAAAATCAGGTTGAGAACCTAGCAAAAAACTCCATGACAAGGGTCATGTAAGGGGATGAGCTCCCTGGCCATATCGCTCGATAGGTTCAAGGGTTGAATGAACCTATATAAGGGGTGAGTTCCTAAATCAATGCAACTCCATGAGACTTATGAAATAATCAATAACAAAGTTGTCTCATAGACGGGTCTGAACAGCCTACAACAAATGTTCCTTGAGCCTTAGAAAACTTATCAAAAACAGGCTTACGAACTAAAATCAAACTAAGGAAGATAATAAATAGGATAGGTGCTATGTCTTCTTTTTAAAAATACCAAGGCTAAGTGACTGCAGTACTGAACCCTTTAAGGTATAAAAAACATAAAGACAACACAAACCCAACAAAGACAATAACATAAAGATAAAGAATGATTCAAGGAGAAACACAACAACATAGTAAAAGGTTGCATACAACCCAAACTCAGAAATACAAACCAAGGCATCAAATCACAAAAATAAAGAAGCAACTGGAAGCCTTGAAGGCTTCAAGCTACAAACATTCAACAAAACAACAACACAAAGCAGGTAGTCAAAGTTAATAGCATAGGAAGCTTTAAAGGCTCCCAAAATAAGTTAAAACAAACCTTAACGGTTTGTAAACATAGACATTGTTCAAACGGCCACCAAGGCCAACCACAACCACAAAACAGAAACCTTAAGGGTTTCTGCAAAGCCTAAAATTGTTCAAAGTAAGCACTAAATTGTTTAGTGGTGCTAAGAAAGCTACGAATTTTGTTCAAACATCAGAGGGAGGCTTAGAAGCCCCAGAACCATTACCTTTAGCCTTCTTGTTCTTCTTCGACTTCTTAGCCTTCGAACCACCATCATCACCAACTGCTAAACCTTCGAGGCTTGCATCCTTGGAAGCATCAGGTTCTCCCGAAAAGGTCTCCTCACTATCTCCCAAAAGAGAACGCTTCCTCGAAAGGGAATCAAACACTTCGGCACACACTTTTTCATTGAGACCATCCGGCTTCAGCTCCTGTAAGACAGAAAGGGGCTTACCAAAACAAGTTGCAACCTGACTCACATATGGGTAAGTCAGCCTCTCCATCTGCTGAACGGAACCTTTAAAAACCTCAGAAGCTTCAGGGCGATACAAAGGAGACTTCTCCAAAAGCTGACCAGATTCATGAAGTATGTAACCAGCAATAAGGCCTTGATATTTCCCCAAGTTCAGCATCTTGGTGTAGACTTCTCCAAGAGCAGAATTGAATTCCTTGGAGTGAAGAAGGTAGGTAACAACGTGATGAAAACCTTGCTCAATTAGCCACTGGTTATCACCAGTGGCTGAGCAACCAAAGCCTTCAAACCCTCATTCTCTTCTTCGAAGGCCCTCTGTTGAACATTCAAGGCCTCCCTGTCAGCCTTCAGCTTCAATCGATCAGCTTCAAAACTCTTTTTGAGATCGCTCATCTAAATTTCATGTCTCCTTGTCAACTCCCCAACCTTCTTCACCCAAGTTTCTTCTTTCTTAGAAAACCCTTCAACCTCCTTCTTCATGGCAGCCATAGAGGCTTTCATCTTGTCCTTATTCTTGGAAGCTTCTTCGTACTCCTGCATACCTTTGTGAAATGGGTAACACCTTCAGGCAACAGGGCCGAAAGGTTGCAGGAGCTTAGCATCAATCTTGAAATAAAGTGATCAGCTTCCATTTCAGAGATGGCACTTCGAACACCAGGAGGAGCAAAGTCGGCTAATACCTTAGCACAAACAGCAGGATCCTTGAGGTTATCCCCAACCTTCATATCCCAGTTGGGAACATAAACCCCTTCAGCTTCAGGACCCTCAAAGCTCTCAACGCTCTTGCCCGATGAACCCTGGATGGTTGGAGTGGAACCTTTCTTAACCAGTTTCTTCTTTTTCCCAGAAACAACCAACTTTTTTTCCTTAACTTTTCCCACCTCAACCTCAAGAACCTGTTCTGTAGACACCTCTATGTCATCACTAATATCAATGACCTCTGATCCAGAGGGTTGATCAACACCTTTCAAACGACGGTTTGAACGACGAACAGAAACTATGGAACCCGGAGCCTTCGTAAAACCTTTAACGTTGGGAACATTCACATAGCCAGAACCCTAAAACCTCTGCTCAGACCCCTTAACCACAGCATCTTCACCCGGAGTGGCCGCAACATCCCCAAATGCAACATCGGAAGTATCATCACTCTTGATAAAGTCAAGTGCAGACATCACTACAAAATAAACAAAAATAAAATATAAGCAAGCAAAAAATAAGAACATAACAACACAGCAAGATAAATGCATACCCTGCCCATCTCTCATAAGCACCGGATCTCGGTCACGTTTGTCCCACAATTTACTAAGACCCAACAACACCAGTAAGTGCTCGTGAAAGGGACGAAGCCTTGAAGGGCACTCCCTAAGAGTATCAAGAAAACAGGTATTTATCTCAGAGGCAGAAGGTTCAGGCTCATTTAAAACGGCATCCGGATGCCTCCAAACAAGTTTGAAAGGAACAATTTCATCGAAAACCCAGAAAAATCGGTATTTCTAAACACTAAGACTACAAACCATAGATGAAATTAAGAAAGTGTCAACCTAAGATGTCTCGAATGTAAACCAGTCACCGTTCTTGGCCAACCGGAAAAAGCGACGGAACGATAAAAGGGTGGGATCATACCCAGAAGCCCCGCACAGAACTTCAAAGTGCAAAACCCTAGCCAGACCCAGAGGGTGAATCTGGCTGAAGGATACGTGATAGCACTCTAAGACGTTCAAAACAAAGTTCGAAAAGGGGTGACGAAGTTTCGAAAACTCAAAATGGCGACAATAGAGAGCAATGAAACCAGGGGACACTTATCAATTGAAACATTACAAGCCGGTGCAACCGGTTTAAACTTCATCCCAATCCCCTATTCCATACAGAAATTTTCTACTTCCTCTTGAGTTAATCGAGAAAACGATTTCGCCAAATTTTTACGAGCACCCATGTTATAAGAAAATAACAAGAAAAAAAAGGAAATCGGAACTAACCTGAACTGAGAAAAGGGAAAGAAAACTTGAAGATGAAATGGGCAAATGATGGTTCTTCTAAAAAGTTAATGTAAATTAATGAGAATAATATGTTATAATTACAAAAGGGTATTAAAACCGCCGCCTGACACAAGGAAAACTGCTACAAGTCATATCAACTGTCTTGTCAAAAATTGAAAAATCAAAAAGCTCAGCCGTTTTCAACGTTTCAAGCCTCGAAGCCTTGAAGCCTTCAAACAAAATAAAATACATGTACAAAAGTCAGAAGCATTTGTGCTTACACCCAAAAGCCTCTGACTTGGGGGGCTGATGACGGGGGTAGCCCAAATCTAAATAAAATGACTAAGAATACATGACAGCTTGAAGGCTTCAAAGGTTTAAAACCCGGGAACTAAGCTAGAGCAGCACGTGTACAGTAATCAGTCATGTCACTGATTACTTCAACAACTCTCCCAGCCGCTAAAGTAGAACGAGTGCACAGGATGTAGTCTTTTATCTACAGGTCCAAACGCTTCAATCCCTAAAAGGGTAAGTCCCCCATTGCAGGCATGTTTCACTAGTCCATGGTTTCCTCTTTGGTCGATGTCCTTCCCTATAAAAGGACACTTCATTTAGTGCTAAAGGACATTCCGATCAGCTCTGATTCCGTTGGGATCTCTGGTCTTTCCTCTCGAGTACTTGTTCCATGCAAGTCTCTATTCTTCACATTCAACACACACATTTTCACTGCTCTCACATCCAAAGCTGAACTCATTACAGTGGAGGATCTTGAGCAAACAACAAAATCTAACTAGTGAACCTCTCTCCACGTCTTGCAAACGTGGAGGACCCCACGACCTGCGTTATGCAAACCGGAACCCTCCAACTCTTTTGCCTAACCAGCCTTGCTACTACCATCGGTTTTGTATTTGTTGCATCAACAAGCCTCCTTGTGTTCACTTAGCATCTGCTAAGTGCATGTGATGTGTGGATCTAAGTGAAGGGCCCTCACTACATAGAAGCAAGAAGAAAGTGATGGGTAAAAAGATGACGGTGAAGCTTGTCACCGGAATCAATAGTTTTGTTTTGACTTGTAGCTTTTGAATCATGCTATGAAATAACAAATACACCCTTATTTAGAAATGAAATGTTATTTTTAAAAATTATCCCGCTATTATATTAAGTTTTCATAATTTTATGAATATGAATATGTATATGTATTAAAGAAAACACTTGGTCATTAAACGATCGGTGCTACATTCGAGCACTCATACATACTAAGCCAAGTTATCTAGCTTGTTTGTATCTTCGAAGTAAATATGAATTTTACGACCTCTAAGCCTTTGTATCTAGCTTCGTCCTAGGTTAAAGTATTTACACCCCACCTTTAGGCATACTCCCTTAATTAATTTGAATGCACTTTGGTAATTGGTACAACTCTTGTCCATAAGATGGTTGTGGGACCGTTCTCGAGTTCACGTGGTTATTAGGTATTAAGCCTATCTAGAGTCGAATGCAAACATATAGACATATATAGGCTGTGTGGTGTAACGCAGCCCACCACCTCAGCATATAACGCCCCCAAACACCACCCCTCCACCGTTAAAGGGAGGCACCATTGATGACTTCGCCTTGGTTTTGGCAAGCCCTAAAGGATGGTGATGGTGGCCCACATTTATTTAACCAATCAGATTCATTTTTTTTGTATTTATATATATATATATATATATATAGAGAGAGAGAGAGAGAGAGAAAAGTATATCGTACAATATGCCTTAACATACGATACATATGCGAGGCAAGTCCGCATGTTATAAACCCGTAAAAGAAATATCACATGTTATAAAAACGAAAGTTCGCACGTTAAAAATAACAATATCGCATGTTGTAAAAGAAATATCGCATGTTCACATGAAAAATACGTTTTCGCATGTTGTATGGAAACCCATACAATTTCGCATGTTATTATGAAAAACCCAATTCGCATGTTAGTTACAAGTATTCGCATGTTGAAAAACCCAATTCGCGTCGTACGTTAAGACATTTTGTATGTTAACCGGTCTCTCTATATATATGTATATGTATATGTATATGTATATAGGGTCGGGTTCTAGAGTGAACACTAGTGTATTTGTGAACTGAGTGAACAATTCATGGCCATTGATTTACATCACCAAATTGTAAAATACACTAGTGTATATTTATCATCAAATCCTGATCAAATTCTAGCCATTGATTTATACTTGTGTATTGATAATCAACGCCTAGGGTTAGTTCACATAGTTCATTATCAAGTGGGTTGTTCACAAATTAACCTAACCCTACATATGTGTGTATATATATGGGCTTTAATTTAAAGGGGCGTTATCCCACAGACCCACGCAGTGCAAATTAACGATAAAGCTTCTCGCTTATCTGTCGCATACGTGGCGCTGATGTGACGTGATAAAGCCCCTAAAGGCTTTATCCCACACCACCCAACCTTATAGATAATTCGGTCAAATTCAAGCTCGGGTCAGAAAATATTTGTCGATAAATGGATTCAAAGGTAGTTAGAAGATTACTTAAATGATCAACAACTACCAGATTTATAGAAGATCAATATATTAGTTTATAAACACGTGAGTTGTATTGGATTGTCTCTATTGATAACATAAATCAAGCGTAAAAGCATTTCTTATATCTAATATAAATAATGAGAATTAGCAAATCATTAATGAGTATGATTTTGGTTTTAGACAAGAAGACATGTATCGCGTAATATCATACGGATCCAAAACCCTTAGGGTTTGTTTGGTATGGGGTAATAGAATGGACGAGGTAATGGAATGGATAAGGGAATGCAATGGATCATTACCATTCCATGTCTTGTTTGGTTACCATGTGTGAATGAATGAATTATTATCGTGTATTGTTTGGTAGGCCAGAAAATTAAGGAATAAAATCAGCGGTGAGTGGTGGTGGTCGGTGGTAGTGATTGTAGGTGGTGGTAGAGATCGGTGATGGCGGCGACGATGATGAGTGACGGTGACAGGGGTGGTGGCAGCGGCGGCTGTCAATGGTGGTTGGTGGCGGCAGTGGTTGGTGGTGGCGGCGACTGTAACAACTCTCGTTAAAATTACTATTTCATATTTTATTTTGTCCAATAGGAAACCCTAATTGAGACCCCCAAGTAATATTGCATGGCCCCTAAAATTTTCAGAACAATTGAAACTAGGATCAGGGCCCCTAAAACTCAGGGGGGGGGGTAATTCCCTAATTGTTATTATCCTCACAGTTCGTTGTCTAAATTGAATTTCGTCGAATTGTCGACTCACCCAGGCTAGTTGGACACGAGGCTACCCTATGCTAAAAGGGTACCCGTCGCGCCACGCGACAGGGACCATTTTTAGCATATAAATCAGGGCATTGGCGCTTGAATTTTGGCGTTGGTTTGACGTAAAAACTCGTTTCGTACGTTGAGATATCGTCTGTTTACTTCAAAACACACACACAGCACGAAATTCTGCCGCGATAACAGGGTAATAACTCGATCACTGCTATGATTCAATGTCCGATCGATAAAAACCAATCCGATGGATGTTTAAGTGATGCCCGTATTTGGGCTATACTTTGTCATTCGTCGTGAAGGTTTTGATCTCGTGAGTTGTCGTAAAAGTTGTATTAAGTTACTGACCTAGTTTTCGTGTGCATTGTTATTTGAATTAGGTTAACAAGGCTAAAATCAGTAGGCTAAACGCTGCCCGTCTAAACTTGCAATGTGAGTCATTCTCTTTTTATCAAATTGTTTTCTTAAAACTCTACTTGTTTTCAAAGTTATGATTACAGGGATTAAGTCTTTGTAATCTTTAATTACTGCCAGTATGTGGGGTTTTGTATACATTACTTGATACCCGTCACCATTGGACAACGAGTTAGCCAATGGGTGATCTGACCATAGTCACCGATACAGTCGAGTGACAAATACCGATTTGGGGTAATTGGTTGATAGAAACAATGTAATCACCCTTAATACTGTATATTATAACAATGTGTCGTTTTGTGCAACTTGAGTGACTCGCCAGTATTTCCCTGCTGATAAAACCTTTTTAAAACATGTTTCAGGTGATCTGCTGTGATCCAGGAAAAAGTGTCATGTAGCACTACAAGCTTGAGGAAGTGGCTCAATAAAATCAAGAAACACGTTTTTGTAAAAACAGGGATTTCCCGGTGAAATCACCTTTATTGTAAATTACGGGTGTTATCCCCAAATTATGAAATAAGATAATTGGGCATTTTCGAGTTTTAAAAGATCCTGTTAAAAATTCCGCTGCCAACATAATAATTACCACGGGTTCTGTCCCGCGGCTCCTAGACCGGGTAAAACCAGGACGGGGGCCATGACAGAAAAATGTGGCATCAGAGCCACTGATTTAAGCCAATTAAGTATTTAGAAATACTTAATTTTTCTGATTGCCATTCTGTGATTATGTGAAAATGGGTTTACAAAATTTTAACTTAGAATTTTTATGTGTTTCTTCATATATGCTAACAGCATGAATGAGTTGTCTGAAACTCTTCAGAATATCACTATCCATTCTGCTGACATGGAAGTTTCCGAGGGCTTTTCCGGTTATTGTGCCGACACTGATGAACCTATGGAATTCCAAGCCCAACCCCTGGAGAAACCCAAACTGAAAAAGAAAAGAAGATTCGTGGGCTGGAGGCGTGTGCGTAGGAAGAAACCAGCGACACGGAAAGTTATAAAGACTGAGGATCCAAATGATAAAGGCAAAAGAAAGGAGAAGGGGGAAAGTTCAGGGCAAGCCCAGGAAATGCCATCATGGGAGGAGCTGGATCGTAAACTGGCACTTAGTGACCTCATCGGACCTGCCGATGAAAACCTCTTCAATTACCCAGCGGAAGCACAACTTCCAGTTAATCTGGAACCTGCTATCCCAGATCCTATTATCCACCCCCGACCTCTACCAGAAGAGCTAGAAGAATGGTGGACCACTGACTAACAATTTCAGAATCTTTTAAATAACCCTAATACCTTTTTTCCTCAGTTTGACCCCGAGCCTGCACCAAACCCACCTATGAGCAATGAGAACTTGGCTGAACTCCGCCATTTTGGCGAGGAGCTGGTGGACGCAGGGAATTGAATCCGGGAGGTGGGAGAACAGATCTCCTGGAAGTACGACGAGAGGGAACGTCGCTTCTGAGATGCCAGCTGACGGTGGTGGTGTGACTGTGTGGTTGTGATTATATAATAATAAATTAATAATAATAAAAATATAATCATATAAAATAACTTAAAATAAAACTTTGTAAGATAACCGGTGTGTACGGACGCATACTAATATATATATAAATATCAACGTCGCAAAGTCGACAATTTTGGCTATACGTGTTTATGTATTGTGTTTGGTTGTTGTTTATTTTATGCTAATCACTTATATATATTAACTACCAGATGGAACACGTTAGTAATGAACCAGTTAACGAGGTTAACCAATCCGAGCAAAACAATGGAGATTAATTTCTGAATAGGCAGGATATCGAAAATATCGTTGCCCAAGGAATAGCTAATGCTATTCCAGCAATCCTTGCTGCGGCCCGAAATCCAGTTGAACCTCAACCGATTATTCCTAGCAAACGTACTCACGGCGACAACTTCAGTAATAGTATAAATGGAGGCGACAACATTAATAATAACGATAATGATAGGATGCAAGCCCCAATTCTTAAGAGAACGAAAGCTGCAACCCCTGGTTGCACTTACAAGGAATTTCTTGCTTGTAAACCTGTTGAATTTGCAGGCAATGAAGGGGCGACTGCTGCACTGCGTTGGTTGGAGAAAACCGAGGCAGTAATCAAAATAAGTAAGTGTGCCGAGGAGGATAAGGTTATGTATGCTTCTCACCTTTTCAAGGAAGAGGCATTAGAATGGTGGAATACGGTGTTACAAGCCAAGGGAAGTGACATGGCCTATGCCATGAGTTGGGAAGAGTTTAAGCGACTGGTGGAAAGAAAATTCTGTCCAGAATATGAAAAAGAACAAATGGCGAACAAATTCCTGAGCCACCGAATGGTGGATGTTGACTGCCGAGGGTATACTTCGAAGTTTTTCGAATATGCTCGAATTGTGCCTACTCTGGCTTCGCCAGAACCGGTACTTATTTCTCGCTACATTTGGGGTTTAATTAGCGAAATTCGGGATATTGTCAAAGCTGCGAGACCCCGCACGATCGATGATGCGGTGGAATTAGCCAACACTTTGACTGACGGACTGGTGCGTACGCGAGAAGAAAACAGGAAGAAGGAATTGGCTCAGAAAATTACCCAAGGATTTCGTGTGGGTAATAATAGCAACTTCAAGAGGAAGGGAACTGGATCATCTTCCACTCCGCCGTTCTGCAGGAACTGTAAAAAGAAACATTTTGGAAAATGTAATGAAACCTGCAACTTCTGCAAAGCTATAGGACATCGTGAAGAAGATTGCAGAAGAAAAACAAAAATCTGCTACAACTGTGGAGAAGCTGGGCATTTTAGACCAGAATGCCCAAAATTGGTCAAACCAGCAGATAACAAGGTCAAACCTGCTGAAGGGACTAACAAGAAGAACGCAAGAGCCTTCCAATTGACCACGCAGGAAGCCGAACTGATTCCTGACGTAATAGCTGGTACGTTCTTAGTTCATAACGTTTATGCGAAAGTATTATTTGACTCTGGTGCAAACCAAAGTTTTATAAATACTTCATTCTGCCAAGCTCTTAAGCTACCCTTAACGAAACTTAGGCAGATTTATACAGTAGAAACGGCAGACGGGAATTCTGTTAACATAGATACGGTTTTGCAAAAAGAAAATATAGAACTTTCGGGTCATAAATTTTCTGCAACCCTATTACCCATGAATTTAGCTGGATTCGATGTCGTATTAGTAATGCAGTGGTTAGTAGCCAACCATGCTCGAATCCTCTATGATAAGAATTCAATAGAAATCCGTGCACCCACAGGAGAAGTAATTATGATTACAGGGGATTAGCCGCGTAAACCCATGAAGTTCATTTCAGTAATGAAAGTTGCTAGTTATGAACGAAAGCAAGGAATAGTGTATATGATTTCGGTAATCATTAGCACTAAGGGTAAGGAACTTAAGGAAATTCCAGTAGTATCAGAATACCCGGATGTATTCCCAGAAGAACTACCAGGATTACCACTAGATAGGGAGGTAGAATTTAGAATTCATCTAATCCCTGGAACTACACCGATAGCCAAGGCACCGTATCGGTTAGCACCCACCAAGATGTTAGAACTGAAAAATCAGTTAGATGAATTATTAAGCAAAGGATTTATACAACCTAGTTCGTCCCCTTGGGGAGCACCTGTGTTGTTTGTGAAAAACAAAGATGGCTCGATGCGAATGTGTATCGATTATAGGGAATTAAATAAGGTTACAATCAAGAATCGATACCCATTACCTAGGATTGATGATCTTTTCGATCAACTTCAGGGGGCTAGATATTTTTCTAAGATAGATTTACGCTCCGGATACCATCAGTTGAAAGTATAAGAAGAAGACATACCTAAAACCGCTTTCAGAACTAGGTATGGTCAGTACGAGTTTACAGTTATGCCCTTTGGACTAACAAATGCTCCTGCAGCATTTATGGACATGATGAATAGAATCTGTAAACCGTATTTGGATAAATTTGTAATTGTCTTTATCGACGATATATTTATTTATTCCAAAAGTCAGGACGAGCATTGTGAGCATTTACATGCACTCTTAACTTTGTTAAGAAAGGAAAAGCTTTACGCCAAATTCTCGAAGTGTGAATTTTGGCTACAGGAGGTGCAATTTTTAGGACACATGGTGAATCACGAAGGTATTCATGTAGATCCCTCCAAGATAGAAGCGATCACCAAATGGAAGGTCTCGCAATCAGCTACAGAAGTTAGAAGTTTTCTAGGCTTAGCTGGATACTATAGGCGCTTTATTAAGGATTTCTCTAAGATAGCTGTGCCATTAACTAAGCTAACCTATAAAACAGTTAAGTTTGAATGGGGACCTAAGCAAGAAGAGGCTTTTAGGATTTTAAAACCAAGGTTAACAAACACCCCAATCCTTGCCTTACCAGAAGGAACAGAAGATTTTGAAGTTTACTGTGATGCTTCTAATCTAGGATTAGGGTGTGTGCTAATGCAACGCAAGAAGGTAATTGCGTACGCTTCAAGGCAATTGAAAAAGCACGAGGAAAACTATACGACGCATGACTTAGAATTAGGGTCGATAATTTTTGCCCTTATGATTTGGAGACACTATCTGTATGGAAGTAAGTTTACTGTTTATACAGATCATAAAAGCTTAAGGTACATATTTGGGCAAAAAGAATTAAACATGAGACAAAGGAGATGGATGGAAATTCTAAGTGACTACGACTGTGATATTCAATATCACGAAGGAAAAGCAAATGTAGTCGCAGATACTCTAAGTCGTAAGTATCATGAAAAGCAAAAGCGAGTTCGTGCACTTAGATTAAGTTTACAATTAGACTTAATGGAACAACTGAAAAATGTTCAAGCCACAGCAATCAAGGATGATGCTGAAGGAATGAAAGGAAGAATAAAGGAATTAGAGCAAGGAGCTGATGGAATTTGGAGATTCTACAAGAAGAGGATTTGGGTACCTAAGCAAGGAGAATTAAGAAATAAGATTTTTGAGGAAGCCCATAAATCTAGGTATACCATGCATCCTGGAAATAATAAGATGTACCAATATTTAAGAAATAATTTCTGGTGGATAGGAATGAAAAAGGACATAGCTAGATATGTATCTAAGTGTCTAACTTGTTCACAAGTTAAGGCAGAACACTAGAAACCTTCAAGGTTACTTCAACAATTAGAAATGCCTATATGGAAATGGGAGCTCATCACAATGGATTTTGTTACTAAGTTGCCCAAAACCAGAAAAGGTAATGATGCGATTTGGGTAATTGTGGATCGATTAACCAAATCAGCTCATTTTCTACCCATGAAAGAAACCTTTAGCATGGAAAGGTTAGCAAAATTATACGTAGACGAAGTAGTATCCTTACATGGAGTTCCACTCTCCATTGTATCGGATAGAGATAGTCGCTTCACTTCACATTTCTGGACAAGTTTCCAAGAAGCCATGGGGACGCGATTAAATTTAAGTACAGCTTACCATCCCCAAACAGACGGACAAAGTGAAAGAACGATCCAAACCCTAGAAGACATGCTCAGGGCATGTGTAATAGATTTTGGTGGAAACTGGGATGACCACCTACCCTTAATTGAATTCTCCTATAACAATAGTTACCATTCAAGCATTGAAGCTGCCCCATTCGAACCACTGTATGGACGAAAGTGCAGAACTCCAGTTTGTTGGGCAGAAATAGGAGAAAGTCAATTATCAGGTCCCGAAATCGTACAAGAAACTACCGACAAGATCACTCAAATCAAGGAAAGACTGAAAACGGCTCATGATCGTCAGAAGAGTTATGCAGACAATAGACGCAAGCCGCTAGAATTTCAAGTTGGAAACAAGGTACTCTTAAAAGTTTCTCCTTGGAAAGGGGTAGTTCGGTTCGGTAAAAAGGGAAAACTAAGTCCAAGATACGTAGGACCATTCCCAATAATCCAGCGGATAGGACCAGTTGCTTATCGTTTACAACTACCGGAAGAATTAGCTGGGGTACATTACGTATTTCATGTATCTAACCTCAAGAAGTGTTTGTCCGACGAATCCCTAGTAGTACCTCTCCAAGACATAGAGGTAAATGAAAAGTTAAAATTTGTGGAGAAACCACTGCAGATAGAAGACAGAAAGGTTAAGTTTCTCAAGCACAAAAGACTAGTGCTGGTCAAAGTCAAATGGGATTCAAAGAGAGGACCTGAATACACTTGGGAACTGGAATCAGAGATGAAGCGACAATATCCCTACTTGTTCCAGTAAATCTCGAGGACGAGATTTTTATAAGGTGGGGAGGATGTAACAACTCTCATTAAAATTACTATTTCTTATTTTATTTTGTCCAATAGGAAACCCTAATTGAGACCCCCAAGTAATATTGCATGGCCCCTAAAATTTTCAGAACAATTGAAACTAGGATCAGGGCCTCTAAAACTCAGGGGAGGGGGGTATTCCCTAATTGTTATTATCCTCACAGTTCGTTGTCTAAATTGAATTTCGTCGAATTGTCGACTCACCCAGGCTAGTTGGACACGAGGCTACCCTATGCTAAAAGGGTACCCGTCGCGCCACGCGACATGGAACATTTTCAGCATATAAATCAGGGCATTGGGACTTGAATTTTGGCGTTGGTTCGACGTAAAAACTCGTTTTGTACGTTGAGATATCGTCTGTTTACTTCAAAACACACACACAGCACGAAATTCTGCCGCGATAACAGGGTAATAACTCGATCACTGCTACGATTCAATGTCCGATCGATAAAAACCAATCCGATGGATGTTTAAGTGCTGCCCGTATTTGGGCTATACTTTTCATTCGTCGTGAAGGTTTTGATCTCGTGAGTTGTCGTAAAAGTTGTATTAAGTTACTGACCTAGTTTGCGTGTGCATTGGTATTTGAATTAGGTTAACAAGGCTAAAATCAGTAGGCTAAACGCTGCCCGTCTAAACTTGCAATGTGAGTCATTCTCTTTTTATCAAATTGTTTTCTTAAAACTCTACTTGTTTTCAAAGTTATAATTACAGGGATTAAGTCTTTGTAATCTTCAATTACTGCCGGTATGTGGGGTTTTGTATACATTACTTGATACCCGTCACCATTGGACAACGAGTTAGCCAATGGGTGATCTGACCATAGTCACCGATACAGTCGAGTGACAAATACCGATTTGGGGTAATTGGTTGATAGAAACAATGTAATCACTCTTAATACTGTATGTTATAACAATGTGTCGTTTTGTGCAACTTGAGTGACTCGCCAGTATTTCCCTGCTGATAAAACCTTTTTAAAACATGTTTCAGGTGATCTGCTGTGATCCAGGAAAAAGTGCCGTGTAGCACTACAAGCTTGAGGAAGTGGCTCAATAAAATCAAGAAACATGTTTTTGTAAAAACAGGGATTTCCCGGTGAAATCACCTTTATCGTAAATTACGGGTGTTATCCCCAAATTATGAAATAAGATAATTGGACATTTTCGAGTTTTAAAAGATCCTGTTAAAAATTCCGCTGCCAACATAATAATTACCACGGGTTTCTGTCCCGCGGCTCCTGGACCGGGTAAAACCTGGACGGGGGCTGTGACAGCGACGGTGGTAGTGGTTGGTGGCGGCGAGCGGCGTTGACGACGACGGTGGTTGGTGGCGGTGGTGGTTGGTGGCGGCGATGGCTGGTGGCGGGGGTGGTGGTTGTTGGCGGCGATGGTGGTTGTTGGGGGCGGTGGTGGTTTGGTGGCGGCGGTGGCGGTGGCGGTGGCGGGTGGGTGGTGGCGACGATAGGCGTCGGTGGTGGTAGTGGTGGTGGTGGTGGTGGTGGTGGTGGTAGCAGTAGTGAGTGGTGGCAAAGGTGGTGGGTTGTGGTGTTGTTAATGAATGGTGCAAGAGGGGATGGAATGGAAACAAAACATGAGGGGTGGATGGAATGATTTTGAGGGAATGGAATGCCTTATGGAATGGGTGACTCCATTCCTTTGATCAACCAAACACCCTTTTATTCATTCCCTCGTAATGACTCATTCCATTCCGCCTCTCATTCCTACATAACAAACACTACCTTAATTTTTTTTAATATTAATCACATAGGGATTTTCTAATGGCACACCCCACCTGTCTACCCGCACACCTTTTCAATTCAATACGCATCGTATAGGCCTATACGATGCGTATTGAAATAAAGTAAAAAACATGGCAGGCTGAAAGGTGCAGGTTATGTCTGGCGGCGGGCTTGATACGCATCGTATAGGCCTATACGATGCGTATCAAGGCATTGATTTTTTGAAGTTTATTTTTTGTTGTGTTGTGTCGAATGCGAACCCGAGAAACGAAAGGGATTTCGAGCAGTTGGAAACAGGGATTGTAGGAAACAGGTGTGATTATCAAATGACAACTTGAGGGGTCTAGTCCTAGCTAGTTTCTCACACGTGATATGCATCTAATATGACACATGATAAAAGCGCTTCTTTAGACAATCTGGGATTATGTTCCGCAAATTGGGAACCACATATTCGTGTGTAAAAGATTGGAAAGATGACCGAATAGAGATATATATACACCCTTGGTTTCTCAAAATCCCTTTCATTTCGTGTCAAGATCTTTATCTATCATGTCATCGAAAATAGGGCCCACGGATCTTATGCCCACCCGAGACCGACCTCTGGATCACACATGATAAAAGCGCTTCTTTAGACAATCTGGGATTATGTTCCGTTTTATGACACATGACACGGCACGCTTACCTTAATCACATATTCCATGGAGTCACAGATCCGACAATAGGGCCCACGGATCTTATGCCCACCCGAGACCGACCTCTGGATCACACATGATAAAAGCGCTTCTTTAGACAATCTCGGATTATGTTCCATTTTATGACACATGACACGACACGCTTACCTTAATCACATCTTCCATGGAGTCACAGATCCGACAATAGGGCCCACGGATCTTTCTTCAAGAATTACGTATGATGTCCAAGTTTGATCACATTTGACTTCATCTGCGGCAGTCCAATGACTTTCTTGGTTCAATAATCCGTTCAATTTCGAGAAACGAAAGGGATTTCGAGTAGTTGGTTCAATAATCCGTACAATATCAGCGTTGTTTATCACCATGTGTGAGCATTGGAAGCCCGCCAAACAGTCTTGCAATTACATCTTCAATTAAGACCGCATTATTAATTATAATGAAGCAATGAAGATTGAATGTGCAAAACCGCAATCGTTTTTTACTACGGAAACGGTGGCTATGGGAAATACAAACCACAATCGTTTGTGACTAAGGGAAACACAAGTTTTCTTTTTGAGCTTGATGGATGTCCGTTATCTCAACGCTTCTCCTTACATTACTGATCTGGAATTGGAGAACCGTTGTGTATCTGAATCAGGTTCTCAAACAAACACTACTAAAGAAGAGTTGGTATTGAACCAAGAATATGAAGATCACTGTGCAGACACGGGGGAAGAAAGTCAGTGGACTGCCGCAGATGAAGTCAAATGTGATCAAACATGGAAATCAGACGTAAATCTTGAAGCAAATATGTGCTTCCCAATTTGCGGAACATAATCCTAGATTGTCTAGAGAAGCGTTTTTATCATGTGTCATATGGTAACAAGAGTATGTTGTTCCAAGATCAATTCCAATTGCAGTTTTTCAACTCTCCTGTTCCAAATGACGCTGATGAAACCGGAGCTGTTATCTCGGTTGTTCAGTACTTTCGTGATAAATACAATGTTATTACATTCGAGACGATTCAAGTGAGTCCTATGAAGCAAGTGTCGGTCTATTCAATTGAGAGGAATCATTGCATTACATCCCTGTTGAAAAATAGAATCGATAAATTTAGGGAAAATGGGATTGAAAGATGATAACCCAACAGTGGAGGATCTCATTCTACAGCTTCGATAAATTTAGGGGTATTCTCAAATAATGTTTCCTAGATGTTTGAATACCGACAAATGTCTAAAGTGCTGATTCTTCGTTCGCGTGACGGAAAGCAACCGCGTGACAAGAAGCTACCTTGCAAAAATTAAAAAATTAAATCGACACCCTCAATACGCATCGTATAGGCCTATACGATGCGTATTACTTTTTGGTAGGGGACAATGGCAGCCTTTGGCAGACATAGAAGTTTGAACCCACATCAATACGCATCGTATAGGCCTATACGATGCGTATTGAGGGTGTCGATTTAATCCCCAAGGTGTGCAAATAATACGACACATCACATATCCAATAACATACCTTATTATATACATCTTCCAATATTTTTTGACCGTCAAGTTTAGTTTTTTCTTTGTACCTACTACCTAGTTTAATCAAATTATATTTTCTTATCAAAGTTTATTAACTTTATTGAAACCTATAGTATCAATAAATGACAACAAGGGTTCCATTCAACTATGGCTACGTGGCATCAGCTATGTAGAAATGGATGACAAGATAAAAGTGTAAGCATAGAGAATCTTTATCGGTGGGTATAAAAATTGGATATGTACATTATGACAGGAGGTGAGCTTACGGGAGTTGTACCATCGTCTTATGTAATGTTAGATGAACACACCCACGTGAACCAGAGTCCCCACGCAGATCCCCGTATCCCACCCTGGCCCCCATCTCGACCCCATCCAAAATTCATTTTGGTTAGGCTACTCGTTATCAGATGACGCCCCAGGTGAGGTGGCGTTTTAACAGCGTGATCCGGCATGGCACACTAGGGATGAGCATATCGGTATCCGATACCGAACCGATACCGATACCGCCTAATACCGATCCCGAATTTCACCCAAACTAGGTACCGATACGGAAACATGTCGGTTAGGTATCGGTACGGTACGGTATCGGTATTATACCGTATTTTGAGGGTCGGTATCGGTATAATACCGATACCGTACCGTACCGATACCGAAAACGCCAAAAAGTGGATACCGATCGGGATCGGGATCGGGATCGGTACGGGATCGGTACGGGATCGGTATTCGGTGGCATATGCTCATCCCTATGGCACACCGCCCATAGAAGTGTTACTAACGGTGAATGATGGGGGACGTTGATGGCTTAACGAGAAAGAAGAGAGAAAGTGGGGGCACTTAAAAATAAAATAAAAAATTAAAACTTTTAAAAATCTATATATATATATATATATATAGGAAGTGTAGAATACAAATCCCCGAATCATACATTACGTACGCGACGATAATAGCCCTACACGTGTACCTGGTTCATTTTTCCTATGCGTACGCGATTAGTGTCCGAGTTTGTGAGTCCGAGTTTATCACCATGCGATTTTGGAGATATAACATGCGAACAACCATTTGCGAGTCAGAGTTTATGAAAATGTCAGGGTTTTGGAGATATAACATGCGAACAACCATTTTGTGAGTCAGAGTTTATGAAAATGTCAGGGTTTGTGAAGCCATGCGATTTTGGACATGACATGCGATTTTGGACATAACATGCAAACAACCTTTTTTGTGAATCAGAGTTTGTGAGTCCATGCGATTTATAAAAATGTCAGGGTTTGTAAAGCCATGCGATTTTGGACATAACATGCGAACAACCTTTTTTTGTGAGTCAGAGTTTGTGAGTCCCATGCGACTTTATCAAAATGTCAGGGTTTGGGAAGCCATGCGATTTTGGACATAACATGCGAACAACCATTTTTGTGAGTCAGAGTTTGTGAGTCCCATGCGACTTTATGAATATGTCCGGGTTTGTGGAGTCCGGGTTTGATAGACGGAAGATCTAACGGCTGAGGTCATTGCGTACAATTTGTAGGATAAGTGGTATTGTACAATAACCGGCCTCTATATATATATGTATATATAGGGGTTAGTTAACGTACAATTGCCCTTAGCGTACGATGTGTACGCGATGAGAAAGTAACATGCAGATTTGGCTTAGGCGTGATTTGTATAACATGCGGATTTGGAAAACAATAACATGCGGCTTGTGGATACAAATAACATGCGGTTTTTGGTTGTTTTCAAATTGCGGGTTTTAGTTTGGGAGGATTATAACACACGGAATCTACATCGCGTATGCTCGTACGTTAAGACCAATTGTACAGTACATTTTCTCTCTCTCTATATATGTAGGGGTGGATCACCAGAAAACTAGTTTAAATGTGAAAACCAAAAAATTAACTGTGAAAAAACCTAAAACCATAACAATTTTTTTTTTAACAAAAACGACTATATTTTATATATAAAAAAACTTTTTTTCAAAAAAAAAAGTTGTACTGCATATAAGCATTAATACGAAAAAGCCTGAACCACCTAACCCTCCCCCCCCCCCCCCCAAAAAAAAACCTATCACGGGGGCGTGCCCAAGTGTCTGCAGAAAAGACAAAGTTGTAGAAGCTTCTATCACCCACCACGGGGGCGTGCCCAGCGGACACGGGGCCGTGGTCAACACAAAGATTCGTAGAATCTAGGCAAATCTTGATAGTACAGATACGCTTCTGCACACGGGGTCGTGCCCAACGGACACGGAGGCGTGGTCATCTAATGCAGACAAACTGCATTTAATGAAGAAAGAGAAGATGGGTGGACACGGGGCCGTGTCCGGGCTTCTGTGCAGGCTATAAATAGGGGTGCTTGGCTCACTTGCAAACCATCCCTTAGCAAACCACCTCTCTCACACTTCACCCACCCACCACCACCACCACCATCACAACCCACATCCACCACCATCATCCATCATCCATCATAGAGTGTGTGAATAGTCTCGAGATCCAAGATTGATCGTAAGAGTTCTTGACAATCAAAGGCCATGTTTGCCTAAGTCTCTTACATCACTTGGTGAAGACAAGTGGTTAGTGTAATACTTTTTATTTTTAATCTTTTCGCACTTTTTATTTGGTTATGTATTAATGACTTTAATAACTAGTTTCTTATGTTGAAGGTGAATCTTCCTTATCGTTTGTCTGTGGTGTCTTGGCGTTATTTTATTGTCTATATAAAATAAAAGATTTACACCATTCATATCTCCACGGTCTATATGGAGATATGTTGGCTACCTGGTCGGGGGTTAAGGGAACGGTTTGGTAAGAGTCTTGCCTTGTTCAGTGTATAGATCCTACAAGGACCTGGGTCAATTTTAGTAGGACCTCCTTCAATACCCACTGGTATTGGATGGCGGGGGTCCGAACTCATTGATCCTCTCATATGTAAACTACTATTAAAACTTTAACCCGGCTATCTAGGATTGTATCCCTGCTGACTCAAACTACTTAGTCGAGGGTAACGTCACCTTCAAAAGAGGGCCCTACCACAATATGCATTAATAACTTAATTAATTATCTTTCAATAATCCAACCATTTAGGATTGTATCCTTGCTGAATCAAACTACTGGGTTGAGGGTAACGTCACCTTCAAAAGAGGGGCCTACTACTATAACTAGGATAATCTCTTAAAAAGTGCAAAAGTGCGGAAATAATCAAAGGTTACACTAAATACGAGTCTGATCCAAGTGATTCATCTTGTCTATCTGACTTTATTTTTATTTTTTATTTTTCAGCATTTTTAGTTAGTTTTATTTTCTTGTTTAAAAATCTTTTTCTAAACTTTTGATTTGATTAGACGTTGAGGATAAACCGGTACTAAAAGCTCTTGTGTCTTTGGACGACCTTGGTATCTTACCAACACTATACTACGCTCACATTGGGTACACTTGTCCATATGTGTGTTTGGTGTTAGTAAATATCGTGTTTTAAAAATTTAAAACTTGTCTAATGTGTAAAAAGGGCTAAAAATATACTTAAATCTATATCACACCGCATGCACATCACCGTGCTCGGTCAGACACGGGGCCGTGCCCATCATCCTTACTGGCAGTTTTTGTTTTCTGAGTTACAGTAGCTGACCACGGGGCCGTGTCACTCGAACACGGGGCCATGCCTATTACATAGTTACTGAAAACAGAACCGTTAGATCCCGACAGTTGGTAAAATCTGCCAAAAGCATGGATGGTATTGATTATTTTTACTTTTGCCACTCTTACGGTGAGTGGTGTCAACTATGTAGTGGGTTTCATCAAGATTTAGAAAGTTACATTCTAAAATTTGATCCCCGTTACCTAGTAGACCTATCGTTTTCCTGTAATCATCTTAAGATGGGCGAAAGTAAAAACGATCACTATTACCCGCCCGAATACTCTCAACTATCTCTTCCAATCGACATAACCTCCAATGAATTATGTCAAATGGAAGAAAGGATTCTCCCAAAATCAAAAGAAATAGAGCTTATGGTGAAAATGAGGTATTCATCACAAGACAAAAACCAAGGAGAAATGTTGGGATCACATTCGAATATAACCAACATCGATGCCATCACAAGTACCTCAACCTCTTGTGAAAGCAATAATGATAATCGCCCCTATGTCGATTGTGTTGTGAAGGACTCTCCATCGGCCCCCATCGATGCGCTCATAGACCTGAGCGATTCGACATATACCTTCTTTAACAAGAGCCCGGATAAGGGGAATAAAGATTGGTTTCGCCCACCGGTAAGTAGTTTAGGTTTTACCCTTTCCGATAACCTCTTGCGTTCTTGCATAAATCAAGAGCAATTAAGGTACCTTAGGCACTTCGGTGTTGTTCCCTCCAGTAAGGAACCACCCGACCCAAATATAAACCTTAAAAATAATATAGACGTTACATAATAAAACTCTAGCCACGGGGCCGTGCTCACGTCAACACGCCCCGTGCCCACCGGAAAACTCACCACGGGGTCGTGTTCAGGCCACCACGTCCCGTGCCTATGACACGAACAAAATTGTCTGACCCATCTCTGACCATGGGGCCGTGTCCAGCCAACACGGGGTCGTGGTCAGTGTGCTGCCACTTTCTATAAAGTCAGCTTTGGGGCAGCAAGTTTGGACCCATTCCAAAGACAAAGATCTGCCCTGATTTGCACACATACCCAAAAAGGTATAATCTTAAAAAAGGTTTCACTCAAACCATCTTGTCTTTGCCACTTTTGTCATTTTCCTTCTTCTCCAAAGCTCTTCTACCTCCATTAAAGCTTGAAGCTTCATAACTTCAAGCTTTATCTAAGTAATTGCAAGGTTTTTAACTAAGAAGTCTTAATAAACATAAGCTTTACAACACTGTTTTGAGTTATTTATGTTCAGAAATGTAACACCTCGCAAAATCATGCCCAATATAATAAAGACACGTGTCATGAACTCTACACGTGTAATGAAGTGATTTCGAGGGACTAAAATTGACAAACAAAGAAAGTATGTGTGTAGAAGGATCCAAAGTGTCAACAATTAAAAACTATGCCTTTCAACAACCCTACACGATGTTTATACTCTTGAACGACTAAATTGTGAAACGTATGAAGCCGTTTGTGAAAGAAAGTGAAAGTTTACAAGACGCGAGGGTTAAACGTGTCAACATGTTAAATTAATACCTCTGAGTGACCTTTTAACAAACCCGGGACTTTGTAACGATTAATTATACTCTCAAGATCAAGTGACGAAAAATTCACGAGGTTTCGATATCGTTTGATACTAAAAACGTTCACTTTCGTAAATAAAGGGTTAAAAGCGTCAACGAAGCAAAAATAGTGTTTTCGGTTAACATTTAATGAAACCAGACCTAACAATATTTGGTTATATCCTAAAGATCATCCAAATATAAATTTCATGGGTTAAAAGTGCTTGAAATGGAAATTATTACGTATTAAAAGGTCCAGGGGTCATTTCTGCCATGTTTGAAACTTGAATGGTTGGTCCCCCTTAGGTGTCGCACTGCGCGACCTCAATATAGGTGTGCCGTCGCGCGACGCGACGGCATGAACTAGTCAGAACTCCTGCACAGATGCAGGTTTGCATGCTACCTTCACCTATCCTAGTTCATTGCCTCCCAAGGTCGATTTCTATGGGCTTTTGCTGGTTTTCAAAACCATTTTGAACACCTATAATGATCTCTGAAGTGCCCTAACACCTGTAATGATTTGGTGATGACCTCTTGTAGTATAAATAGGGGCTTGGTGTTGCTTCATTCTTTGCACAAGTTCAAGTTTTCACTCTCAATTGATCTCTAAAGCTTTGGAGCATTCCCTGAAGCATCCTGGTTATCTATGAAGCTTTCTCAAGTCTAATTTTCATGCTAAGGACTCTTGTAAGCATTCTTAGCTTCTATAGTTAAGGTTTTGTTAGCTTAATGACCGAAAGTCAAAGATATCATAATGATGCTTTAACTTTGTGATTAATAACTAACGGTCCAGCCATTATTCGAATTGAAAGTGGCTATGTGTTGGTAATTAAGTAGGTGATAAACCCCTAAAAGGGCACCTTCTAATTATCACGTTATCTCAGTCAATTGTCGGGTCAAACTACTTAACAGAAAAGTCAAACAAGTCAGTTTTTACAAAATAACACATAACTGATAATGTAGAAGCTATAAAATACATTTTATCACTTAAATAACTTGGTAAATAATATAAGAACATGTTTAGGCATGTTCAACCCGACAATTCTGAGTATTAGGCTCGGTTCGCAACCGAAAGTTGCAAAACTAGATTTTTGCTTTGACTTTCAGTTCTGACCCGATTTAGTTTAGTTTAGTTATGCCTTAGGGTTCCTTTGGGACCACATTACATGTTGGTATAACCCTCTGAGGTTATACTATATCGTTCCATAGAAATCATAGTTCATTGCATGTTTCCGTTAAATGCTTAAAATTGACCATTATGCCATTTTGATATAAAAACAAGATTTTTGAAAATGTGAGAGGACAAAAAGCTTTACCGGCATAAATCATATTTAAACCCAACTTTTGGCACCAAACTTGCTACACACTGTTATGATATAATATTTTGGGATTTTTGGAAATTTTTGTCAAATTTTAAACTGACCGTAGCATAGAGTTCTAGCATAAATTCAGTAATCGACGATAATGCCCTTTTTGGTTAATAAAATAAGTCTAACATATGATTTGCATACCAAACCTTTTTCTACTGATATCATATGATTAAATAAAATATTTTAAGCGTTAGAGACTGATCAAAACTTCAGAATTTGATAAACACCTTGAATACCGTCAATTACCGACTTTTACGCTAATTAGGCGCATAGTATGGTTTAAAACCATATTTAACGCCTAAGACTTGTTACCTACTGATTTTATAAATAAATTTTTTATACTTTAACAGTAAGTATAAGTCTTGAACTCAGATTTCCAAATTTAACCTTAAAAGCATATGTGAAATGACCAAAATGCCCTACGGTGCATAGTTTGGCCATAAATGATTAAACACACATATGTATGATATCTTGCTGATATAACAACATAAAATAAATATTTTTACAGAACATTTTAGACCAGAATCTCAGTTTGCTATTAAACCTCTTTTATAAACTTTAAATTGACCAAAATACCTTTCGGGGCTTAAATTGGTTTTAAATTCGTTTTGGACATAATAGGAAGATATCCTACTGATATCACAACATATTTTAAGCATAATAACTATTGGAACTTGTATATTCCTCATCCGGTTACCCGTTATGCATTAAGCGTTCGGTACGGTTTATGTAACTAGTTTGCATAAATTAGCCGAAATGGGTCAAACCTTATCATTTTTACTTCAAAATCCAGAATGTGTTTAGTTTACCCATTATATACAAGTCTTCATACCTGTCGGGTCTAAATCACATTCCAATCCGGTCACCGCTTAATCTTGCGTTTCGTGCCGTAAACTTTCCTTTAAAACTAACCGGTCAAAGTTATAACTTAAATAAGACCCGTAAGGAATCTAATAGGTTATTAAAACCTTCGTTCCAGATTAGGAGCCCAGTAAAAGCTCCCTGCACTTGCTGATTAGAATATACGACTGAGAATAAATTACATTTAGCTCAGGTAAATACTTTTAACTTATTTTCCCTTATATGGGCTTGGAATACGGTAAATTATTACCGCTTGGTCGGGTACTGAATATTTAATCGATTAGTGGTTAAATCATTGAGATAACCCGTTTTAATCTGTTTTGTTTGATACAAAGCATTTGAGGGGTTAATACGACCGTGTCCTGGATATCCCCGGCTCATTCATTTGAAATGGCCACGACTTAAGCACAGGGTGTAGGCATACACCTAACAGTTGCGTATGTAAAATGGTATCTCACTCGTGAGGAAACTTCTTGTGGGCTTATACTAGTGGTGTGTCTATTAATCTTAACCCGGCTCTTCTAACCCGGGCTCTTCTAACCCGGGCTCTGAACGTACGACAAACATATAAATCTGTATACAAGATTATTTTAAATAATTGTCCCAAGTTATAAAAGAATATTTGTGCCTTGTGCATTTAAATCAATTTTCTTAAATGTTTTTAAAAGAGTCAGTTAATTGTATTTACCAGTGAAAACTGATGTATTTTTCAAAAAGATTAAGTGCAGGTACTACACGAAATGGGCTGGAAACTCATGAGTGTTAATTAAAGAGTCTTGCCAGCTTTTAATACTCAAAGTCTGTTGAACAATATTTACTTTTTGTTTTAGACCCGCCTGTGGATCCACTTACAACCGTTGTGCAATATTTTATTATACTTTACAATTTGGTTTGTATTATTACTTTTAGACTTCCGCTGTGCATTAAACTATGATTAATTGTCTATGATGATATCAACTACGTCACGATACCCCCACCGGGCCCACAGATAATACGTGGAAATATCGGGGTATGACAAGAAATGTTTTAAAACACAGAAAAATAATTTTAAAACAATGAGTTTCTGGGTTCAAAAATCTTGCATAGGTGTAACCACGGGGCCGTGCCCAGCAGGCACGGGGCCGTGGCCGAGAGTTTTATCTTAATCTTTTTGAGATTTTCGTCTTGTTTTCTTAGTATGTCAAGCCAAAACAGTGGAACATCATCAACCAACTCAAGAAACAGTCGAAGAGGAAGAAGACAATCAATCGAAGCTACCCTTGTCCGCTATGTGTATGCATTAAGGGAAGCTATCGACGAAATGACATCGGTGGAGGAGATCCTCATCGACCGTTGTAACACCCGTCTAGTTTTACTTGAATTTAATAATAGTTTATACCATTTTTAATAAAGATACCTAATTAACATAGATTTCATAAGAGAAGTTGACAAGTAGCATAAACCTTAGTCAGCTAACGTCTAAGTTAAAACATTCAAAAGTTGTTTAACACTTTGTTTACAACCCATAAACATGGTCTATTAAAGATTTAAAACATTGCGGAAGCTTGTAAGTAGTGTTCGGTTCTTCAAAATCTAGCTCGATCGTCTTCCGGTTGGTTTCCAACATCACCTAAGATCAAAACCACAACAAATGTTAGTTTTGATAAGATTAAAATGAATACAAACAAGTTCCAAGAGTCAAACAATCAAAAAATAAAATTTTCTCGGATCAAGGGGGCGACGCGTGACGCCAAGGCCCCTCGCGTCACGCCAGGCCCTGTTTTTCATAGAATGTTCATTTGTTTGATGCTGCAGATTCCCAGCTCAAAGTTTAATCAAGTTCCAACTTAAAATGGCCATAACTTATGATTCGTAAGTCTGTTTTTAGTGATTCTTTTTCCTATACGTCTGTAATTTCATTACCAACGTGCCTATTACGATAGTCATGCCAAAACTTCAACTTACGGACAGAAAGTCTATATATCGTTATGCATTTATTCGACCCATTCATACTTGACACAATTTACTACCATTTAACTAGTAAACTTATGATACTTTATACCCAATATCCCGGGCTTATCATCATTTGCATTTCCTCACCAATCTCATGGTTTAATACTCTTGTGATTAGTATCTCTATTTTGATTCTCTAAAACACTAAAACAACAACTTGCACAATTAATTGACCCGTTTGGCTCATCTTATGGAATTCCCCAATATGACGACTACCAAACGATCCCGGGTCACTCTTAGACTATTAATTTAAGTAACGATCATAGTCGCTACAATTGACACCGTAATTTATCCTAAAATGAGACTTCGCATAATTTAACAACAATTTGTTTAATGTAACGGGTCAAGTTACATACCTTTAGTGCAAGCCCTTCAAACGCAAGTCGCCACCGGCTTGTCCGCTTGAAGCTCCGGTATCCTTTCCTATTGAGTTCAACCAAAACATGTTTAGAACTCTTTTTAATTCACAATTCGCATATTTTGCCTAAACATCACAATCATGCGGTTTGACTTAAATTTTCTGATTTAAGCCCTCTTTGAGGCATTTATGCGAACACTTTAAGGGCAGAAATTTACACTATATATTATCAAGTTCTCAACTTATCATATAGCCTTAATTCTTCATAAATCAACTATTTTACATGAACTTTATCTTCTAAATTTCTGAAATCACTTCATACATGTCAAACATTACTAGAACAACCACTATCATCCTAGTGTTTATCACAATCTCACAAAACCCATGAATCACCTTCATTGTGTTTATGAAATTTCCAGAATTTTATCATGATTTCACATATTGTTGTCTAGGTTTTGCTCCTAGACACTTTATCTTTTCTAATCTACCCAAGTAACAAACATGCATCATAAATTTTCAGATTTCCTAAATTCATGAGAATTTCCAACAGAGAATTAACATCAGATTTTACATACCTTGTAACCCCCTTGTGATGAGGATCACTAATCTATGTTCAGATTTCGATTTTGGGCTGAATTGAACCTTCAATTGATCAATTTTTGTGAGAGTTAGGGTTTGGTGAAGAACCCTTGTCGCCCTCCTGCTTCTTGTACGACCAGACACGCTCAAAGTGTGTTTGGTGTGTTTTAATTTTTGTTTTTATGAAATTAAGTTTCAAGTTTAGCAACATAGGCCCCTCATCTTTCGTTTCTATTTAATGTTTGGTTGTTTTTAACCCTATCATAAGTTACTTCTAGATTTGTAGTTAACTAGGTTAAAAATTCCTAGTTAGTGAATTCTTGTTTATTTATACTTTATAATTATAATATAAAGTTTTACATTTTCGGGGTGTTACAACCGTATCAAGTACTTGACGGTGGGACTAGAGAATAGCTTCCAATAAATCAACCTTTTGCACCAAAGGTTGAACATTCTTGTTATGCCACCCATTGAACCAATCTTCCCACAAGAGGATTGGAACCTTGCGCAAGAAGTAGTTAACCCAACCAGATGGGATGACCTTCCCCAACCTCCTCAAGACAATCTACACGAGGTTCTGGTCACCGTCGCACCTCCCCCACAAAATGTTGTGGATGATGAGCCCTTCCTCTTTCTCCCTCGGGAGATTGAGGAGATGCTCAACGACATTTGAGGAACACCCTCCGGAGTGAAGCTCTAAAAAGCCCTTACTCTCCGAAAAATTATTTTCGGGTTTATGTTGTTTCGACAAGTGAAATCTTGGGTAGAGCTTCCTTGTGGTTTTAAAAATTTCTTTCATATTAGGACCTATATATCTAATTGTAGGACTTTTGTAATTTTTAATTTTTAGGACTATTTTAGGACCGTTTGTATCTCACACTCTAATATATGATGGTTTAAGTTATTGTGTGGTGTTTGGATCTTATATAATGGCTTAACAAACTCGAAAATTTGAAAACTACCAAAGGGACACTAAAACCGCACCCCATGCACGTAAACAGTACCTTCCACCAACTTTTTTAATTGTGCCTCTCGAATACGTTCAAGTATACCTGAGGTCACCACAAGCTGCATCGATCTTACTCGTATTGGGACATAGTCCGCTTTTCTGCTCAGAGCATCCGCCACCACATTTGCCTTTCCAGGGTGATAGTGTATTTCACAGTCGAAATCTTTCACCGTTTCTAACCATCGCCTTTGTCGCATATTTAACTCCTTCTGATCGAAGAAGTATTTTAAGCTCTTGTGATCGGTGAATATGGTGCACTTTACCCCATATAAGTAGTGCCTCCATATTTTTAATGCAAATACCACCGCAGCCAACTCGAGATCGTGCGTGGGATATTTCTTCTCGTGTATCTTCAATTGTCTCGAGGCATAAGCTATAAGTTTGCCCCGTTGCATCAGAACGCATCCGAGCCCCGATAGTGAAGCATCCGAATAAACCACCAAATCTTCGACCCCGTCCGGCAATGTCAGTACCGGAGCTTGAGTTAACTTCTCTTTTAGCGTTTGAAACGCTCTTTCTTGATCAACACCCCAAATGAACTTTTCCTCCTTCCGGGTTAGTTTTGTTAGCGGTGATGCAATCTTGGAGAAATCTTGAATGAATCTCCTATAGTATCCCGCAAGCCCCAAAAAGCTTCTAATTTCCGAAGGTTATGTTTTTACAAATTTACAACCGATAACGTCGTGTTAAAAAGAACCAAATAAGAAAATTATAAAAAAGGCATAACAAATCTTTTTAAAATTTGATTATATATAATTGTTCACAATATAAACCCATTCCCATAATAAGTGAGTTTTGAGCCTTTGTTGAGCATACATGCATACATCTTTAAACTAAGTAAGTAAATGATGGAGGCATTAGGACAATCTTTTTCCTTCAAAACCATTGTTTTCCTTCTTTTTTCATCACCACCTAAAATCCCCCTAGTTAGCCCCTTTGAGCCTAAACCTTTTCGTTTCAAACCCCGTAAAACAAACACCCATTACCCACCGAAACCTTTTTTGTTTCAAACCCATTTCAAAACCCGTGAGGTATGTGAACTTGTATATATATAGAATTTTAAAGAGGCATGTTATGCCAAAATAAATATTTTTTCTTAACAAGTTGTTCTAAATAAATCATGACGAATAGGATTGTAAATAAAATAATAACAAAATTAAAAAAAAAGATCTTGGATTCCTGACACTCAAGACAAGCCACAAAACTTCTTCTCTACCTATTCCATTTGGGTGTGTAAGCCACATTTAAAGAGTTTTGCTTGAGGACAAGCAAAGATTCAAGTGTGGGGGTATTTGATGTGTACAAAATGCAACATATAAATTACATCAAGAGAGGCATAAAACCAACCCTTTTTAGTACTAATGTTAGAAAAAGGGCGTTTCTTTCTTCCTTTTGAATTTGCAAGACCAAATGAGCTTAAAAGAACAAATAAGCAGCCAAAACCAACATAAATACAAGAAGAAGAATAACGTGACATGCCCGACCCCACGGCAACATCTCCCAAAACAAAAACAAGAAAACAGAAGCTGACCACGGGGCCGTGCCCAGCCAGGCATGTGCCGTGGTCAGACCTCACACATAATGACAAAGACTACAGAAGCTTCTACGCCCACCACGGGGCCGTTCCCAGCTTACCATGGGGTGTGGTCAACTCTTAGATTTGCAGAATCTTGATAGTACAGCAAAGAGTTGACCACGGGGTCGTGTCCAGAAGCCACGGGGTCGTGTGGGGCCCTCTGGTGACAACTGCAATTAATGAAGGAAGGGAAGAAGCTGGCCACGGGCCGTGCCCAATGGACACGGGGTCGTTGCCACGATACTATTCTGGCTATAAATAGAGGTGCTTGGTTCACTTCAAAGGTATCCCTTGGCAAACCATTTCTCTCTCACTTTGCCACCACTCCACCACCACTACAACACCAACACCCACCACCATCATCCATCTATCATCTTTAGAGTGTGTAGTAGTCTCGGGATCCAAGATTAATAGTAAGAGTTTTTGTCAATCACAGGCCATGCTTGGCTAATCTCTTAAATCACTTGGTGAAGACAAGTCTTTAATGTATTACTTCTGATTTTTAATCTTTCGGCACTTTTTAATTGGGTATGTATTAATAACTTTAATAACTAGTTTCTTATGTTGAAAGTGAATTTTCTTTACCATATCTTCATGATGTCATTGATTTGCTCATTTGTGTCTTTACGGTCTCTATAAAGCACGTTAACTACTTGGAAGGGGTTAGAAGGGTGGTTTGGTAAAGATCTTGTCTCGTCTCATCTCTTTCAGTGTATAGATCCTGCGAGGACTTGGTTCAAGCTTACTAGGACCTCCTTCAATGCCCCAAAGGTATTCGATGGCGGGGGTGTGAATAGATTGAACCCCTCATATGTAAACTACTATTAAAACATTAAATCGGCTTCTTGGGATTGTATCCTTGCTGACTCAAACCACTTAGCCGAGGTTAATGTCACCTTCAAAAGAGGGGCCTACCACTTTTTGCATTAATAACTTATTTAATTATCTTTCAATATTCTGACCCTTTGGGATTGTATCGATGCTGACTCAAACCACTGGGTTGAGGGTAACGCCACCTTCAAAAGTGGGGCCTACTACTATAACTAAGATAATCTCTTAAAAAGTCCGAAAGTATGAAAATCATAAAAGGGTATATTAAAGATGAGTTGGATCCAAGTGATTCTATCATCTCTATTTGTTTTTCCATTTTATTTATCTTTTACTTTTTAGATTTATTTTCATGTTTAAAAACTCTTTTCAAAAATTTAGAGCGATTAGACGTCGACAATAAACCGGTATTAAAAGCTCGTGTATCCTTGGACGACCTCGGTATCTTACCAACACTATACTACGCTCACGATGGGTGCACTTGCCCAAGTGTGTGTTTAGTGTTAGTACAATATCGTGTTTTATAAATTTAAAACTTTACTAATGCGTAAAACGAATATAAAATATTAATAAAATCATATCACGCTCGATGCGCACCAATATGCGACAACCCATTGTTAAATATGTAACGACCAGCTAGGTGGCATCTTTATTTTCGATGTTACACACTTGGACAAAAGGAATGATGTGACCAACATTTTATCAGGTAAATATTGGCTATTATTTAATCACTTCTTACATAGGTTACATTTGTCACGTTCAACACCATTTAAATATGTTAATCAAAACAAAAGTTACTTGTCATGGTGGAATACATTCTACATTTGTTTCATATGTTACATCGGAACTAAGTTGCATATGTTACACATCTAAGCAGTCTTTGGTAACAAAGAGGTTGTACATGTGTAACACATGCTTGTAACATGTGTTACACTTGAGGGTAACATATGTACAATCACTTTACACATGTTACATGTGTTACAACGTCAATGGTACACATAAGTAACATGTTAAATGTGTTACATTGCTAAAAACAACTCTAGCTACACATGTAACTAGCACAATGTTACCTACATACTCTCTGAACTTGATTAATTTATCTTTCCTTCTCCTCAGACTTGCAGACAATTAAAGAACAAACAATAAATTAGCAATCGTTCAACATTCATCATTATATATTTCGAACAAGTCCTTCCATTTTGTTCTTCCCATGTATAAGACTTATGGCTACCAAGTTGGGTTCAATGTAAAAATATATGTTCACGTAGTTTTTTTATATACTAGTAACATGGTTAATAACAACTCTAGTTACATATGTAACTAGCGAAATGTTACCTGTGTACGGTTTGAATATGTAATCAAGAAATGAACATAATTAGCTTTTACAGTTTGAATATGTAAATAGGTTTTGTGGTTTTTTGTTTACAAATTCAATATCTAACATATACAGGAAACATGTTTGTGTCAAGTGTTACACTAGAGGGTAACATATGTATAGACACGTTACACATGTTACATATAGTTGTTACAACGTCAAGGTTACACATGAGTATATACGGTACACATAAATACATATATAGAGGAGTTAGGTGATATTGCGTTGACTTTGGGAGTTGAGTGGAATTTCTTATTCAATCACTTACGTTGACTTTGGAGTTGAGTGGAATTTCTTGGTACCATAATCCGTATGAAGGGGAGCATTCCTCTGATTGGGAGTGGTCAAATGATGATTGTCAGTGGAAATAAGTTGGCATTGTTTAAGATTGTAATATTTTTAAAGTTGGTATTGTTTAAGATTGTAATATTTTTTAGATTGTAATGTTTTAAGAAGATTGTAGTGTGTCTGATAGTTTGATATGCAATATGCACAGTTTTAGTCTTCTGCGTCACAATTTCACTAGATAAGTTAAACTTAACAATCTATTTGCAGGATTGGATTTGAAGTGAAGCTTTAATCTCACCTATTCAGGATATTCAATCAAGGGCTGATATAAAGTTTGTAAAGTTTTTCTCCCCCTAAGTATAGATACAAAAGTTACATTTTTGCTACCTACATATATAACAACCATTGTTACATATGTAACAGTGCCTTGTTAACACATGTTAGTAGCTGACACGTTTAATAATAGTTTATTATTTTTCATTCAACATGTTACATATGTATGTTACATATGTAACATTTCTTTTTTTAACATATGTAACGATTATTGTTCGGTAACATGTTACATAAGTTTGTCCTAATGTTCAATAATAGGTGTAACAATAACAGTGAATACACATGTAACATATACGAAATTCACCCGCTTTGCCGAGTACACTTTTGATATCTTTTCAAGCAATGGACTATTTTTTTGGTATTATGCCGCTTTTCCAAATGAACTTTTGTTATCTTTTCAAACATTACTTCTTTTTTCATTCAATGGTCTGGTTTTCCTTTTTTCAGGCAAATCGCTCGCTTTTCTAAATGCAATTTTGCTATTCTTTCAACCACTAAAACATAAAAACAAAATAATATCTCATATATAGTATTATAATACCACAAAACAGTACCAAAATTCCTTCTTTTCGTATCTTATCTATTTTTAATTATAGAAAGGATATCAAATCTCATCCATATAATGGAAAAACCTAAATCAAGTAAAAAATATATTATTTCTGTTCTTACAAAAGTTTTCTTCTCGTTTGAAACGTCATATATAAAATCATTCATTTATAAATAAGTATTACAAAACTAAGTATATATTAACTTAAATTTTAAACTTAATAATTTGTATATTTTATTACGATTTTAATTTTAAATATAAAAAAGTAAATATTGAAATTTATAATTGCCCCCACACACACCAAACCGAAAACAACTATATTTTCAAATAACAACCTCCCCCTCTTAAACCACTATAAATACAATCCCTCATCCAATACATTATTTTTTATGGGTAGAGACATGATATGAAGTTTATTTGGCTAAGAAGGCTAGAAAGTGATTTTGACCATCCATTTAGTTAATCAAGGGCTAAAATTAAATCAGGGAAATTAAAGGGAATAAAAGAGGCGCGCGAGTTTGTTTAGGGATATTCTAGTCAATGCAAGGCAATAGTTTCTCTCTCCTCCAATCCCCCCCCCAATTTTTTAAACGTTAATAACTCTTCCATACGACATTATTTTTTTATAAAAATTTCACCAAAAAACGAACGTTTTTTTATCTTTAAAACGAGTATACTATTGCTATATTTTCGAAAAAAAAATTAAAAACCCAGTTGCGTAAAACGCAATAGAAAAACCCCTAGTTATGTAAAACGCAATGAAAAAAAAACCTAAAAATGACATTTTTCTAAAACGCAATACACAAAAAACACAAAGAAATGTCTTATTTGTAAAACGCAATGGCCAGAAAACACAAAGAAATGTCTTATTTCTAAAACGCAATAGCCTAAAAACTCAAAAGAAAATGTACTTTCTAAAACGCAATGGACTAAAAACACATAAAAATGTGTTTTACCTAAAATGCAATGCACCAAAAACACAAACAAATGTCTTATTTCTAAAACGCAATGGCCAGAAAACACTTAAAATGTCTGTTTTCTAAAAGCAATGGACTGAAAACACATAAAAAAGTGTTTTACCTAAAACGCAATGCACAAAAAACACAAAGAAATGTCTTATTTGTAAAACGCAATGGCCAGAAAACACTTAAAAATGACTCATTCTAAAACGCAATTGCCTAAAAAACAAAAGAAAGTGTTCTCTGTAAAACGCAATGGACTGAAAACACCTAAAAAACTGTCTCAACCCCAGCCAGGGGCTCTGCCCCTTGGACCCCGCCAGGGGCTGCCGCCCCTGGGACCCCGCTACCAGGGGCGCTGTCCCCGGACCCCCGCCAAGATCGTAAAACGCAATGACTAAATCAAAAACCCAGATCGTAAAAATGAAATTAAAGAATTTCTTACATGGATCGAAGTGATTTCTTCAACAATTGACGAATTTTGAATGATTGAAACACTTATCAGCGCTCGAATCGAACAGATCGAGTGATTATCTTCAAAATCACCGGAAAAAACGAGATTTTGTATGAAATTAAACTGGGTTTCTTCAAAAAAGCTGAAGAACACGTTGATCGGGTGTTTGAATCATTGATTGGTGACGAAAATCGCATTATAATGTAGTGATTATTGAGATAGAAAGTGAAGAAATGGTTGAAGACGGTGGGTTTTGAAAATGGTGGGTTTTGAAGTTACTGGGTTTTGAAAAGGAAGAAGAAAGTATAAGATTGACTAAAATACCATTTCTCTTTATTTTAAATTTTGTCACATGTCCTAATCCTATTGCTTCCTATCCTTCCTAGCCAAAATAAACTTCCTATTTGATCATTTCCCTATTTTATATATCTTTTATGTGTTTTATTAAAATAAAATCTTATATATATATATATATATATAAAATAATATAAAAGATGATGATATGACAATAGTTTTAGGTCTTCTTATTGGATGAGTTTTTGATGATTTTTCAAGTGTTTATAGGTTTCTCATTGTGAATGCTCTAAATGATTTAGAAAAGAGGAGAGATTGAGAGAGAGAAAATAAAAAAATATCTATTATTATTGTTATTATTTGTTATAAATTAACTAGTTAGATAGAATATATTTTAAATTTAATTGATGTTATTTTATATACCCTTTTCATTTAATGTGGAACGTAACATGCTCTAGCTTTTATTGGTCGTTGTGAGTATGCTTCACTTGGAGCATGGGCAACTTGATGCTAAAACTGCATAGAGTTAATTATCTGAATAAACCGCCAAAATGGTCCCTGATTTTGGTCACTTTTATCACTTTAGTTCAAAACTCAAACTTTTTGAATTTGTGTCTCTTTGATTTCAATTTTGTTGTCATTTTCATCCTAAAACAAAATCTGGTCAGATTTTTCAGTTAACATCCAGTTTTTTTTATCTTTTCCTCCCTTTTAATGAAGGGCAAAATTGTCAGATTTTTTTTAATTGTTATAATAAAACGTTAAAAGAGCATTTTGCCCTTCATTAAAAGAGAGGAAAAGACAAAAAAAAGTTGGATGTTAACTGAATTTTTTTATCAGATTTTGATTTTGGATGAAAATGGCAACAAAATTGAAACCACATGGACCCAGATTCAAAATGTTTAAGTTTTGAACTAAAGTAACAGAAGTGACCAAATCTCAAAGACCATTTTGGCAGTTTACTCTAATTATATAGATGGTTCTAAGGCTTTGCATAGATTGTATAAATGCCTTTAATTTGCACATATGGTCTTCAACATTTTTTTTAAAGGTAAGGGTCTTCAACATTTGATTTTTATAACTACGATGGTCCTTACCAGCGCACATATGGTCTTCAACATTTTTTTAAAGGTAATAGTCTTCAACATTTGATTTTTATAACTATGATGGTCCTTACCAGCTAAAGTTTTCTTTTCATTTGGAAACCTCATATATATATAGGCCAGTTAACGTACATTACCGCTTAACGTACAACCGGTACGTCACGAAATTACGCACGTTCAATGGAAAATCACACACGTTATAAATCTCAGAAAAACTAATCATGCATGTTGTTAATATGAAATCACGCTATATGAAATCACGCACGTTAGTCGGCATTCCCTACTCCCAGATCAAAAAACGCAACCGCTTTTCTACGATCAGAAACCACTGTTACCGCCCTCTGACTCCAATCAAATCAAAGTTTGGTCATGTTCCTGCATCCTCTGTTCTACGGTCTGAAGTAAAAGCTTTGTCATGTTCATCCTCTGTTCTACTGTTTTTTATTTCATGTCGACGTTTTTGCAGAAACTTTTCTAAATCAATGATGAATTTGACCACATTTCGATGAAATTGACCGAACAATGTCCAATTTGAACTGAAAAGAAAAGAAACTTGAACCGAATTGGACCCCAGATTGAGTCGTGAATTGCCTGGAAACTTTGTGTAAAATCACGCATGTTATAGTGTAAAATTACGCACGTTGTCGTACATGATGTACGTTAAGCCGTAATGTACATTACACTTTCTATATATATATATATTGTAACAACCCTCAGTAAAACCGACACCCTATTATATTTTAAAATATCCCAATATGTCTTTAAATACACCCCGTATGTGAAAACCGAGCCCGAAATATGTTATAACATTTAAAATAAATGAAAAACAAGAAATATTAAGCTAAGGCGGGCCGCGTAGACCCACCTCAACCCTTACGCGGGCAGTATAAGGGTTAGAACCTGTTTTCGCTGACTTTTTAAGTTCAAGCTGGCCGCGTAAAATCCTTGGTTAACTTACGCGGGCCGTGTGAGATCAACAACGCAGAGACACCATAGGCTAACACGTGTCGACATCATGGCGAGTCTAGGCGATGACCCGGATCACCTAAACCCTACCCGGGCTAGCACGCGGGCCGCGTAAGCCCCGCTTATCTTTTACGCGGGCCGCGTGAGACCCAGATTTCAGCACTATATAAGGAGGCCTCGGGCTTCAATAGCAAATCGTTCATTTCTTTTCTGTGTCTCGACTTTCTAAAGATATAAGCATAATATTCAAGTATTATACCCCCTAATTAGCGAGGTTCTGCTCCGTTGTAAGTATTATAACCCCAGTTTCGTAATAGATACGCTGCCCGATTGATTTTGGGTTCCGTAACAACTGTCGTGGTTCTGCCCGACGTAGTTGTTGGAATACCGTCTCGGGGAGGGTATCATTAATATTTTCAAAGGGTTATGATACTAACCTATGTACATTTGTGTAAATTATAGATTATTCTCAGGAAACCCTTACACGAAGTCTAAGATAGCAATGTGAGTTTATCCTCTTTTTGTTAACTTTTTTGTAATATTTTACAAAACCTTAAATGTTTTACAATGTGATTAAGCGGTGATTGAGTCTTTGTAGTTCTTCAATTACTGCCGGTATGTTGGGGTTTTGTATACAAAATTTACTACTGCGAGTAGTAAGTCGGGATGACAGTACGTTACCATTAGACAACGAGTTAGCCAATGTGTAATATGACCCACAAGTCAGGATTAACAATACTGAATGAGTGATTGTGTAGAAATAAACATTGTGATCGCTCTCAATACTGTTTTAATTGATAAAATGCTTCTTGATTAAATTGGGATTCACTCACCAGTATTTCCCACTGACAAATGTTTTTAAAACGCGTTTCAGGTAACACAATGTGACAGCCAATTAGTAAAAAGCCAGCTGGAGAGCACTGAAGGCTTGGGAAAAATGTGGCTATAAAAGTTACCTAAAAGATGATGTTTTAAATTCAATAAAATAGGGTTTTATCCCTATAAACGTATTGTAATAAGAAACTTGGGTTTTGCCCATGTTATTAATATCAAATGAGGTGGTTTTACTCTGATAAACATTTCCTAACTACGGTCCTGATGTAATTTCTGCTGCCAAATTAACCAACTGATACCACCGAAACTCTGAGTTCGCGTCCGCCCGTTCCCGGGACAGATAAGGGATCGGGGGTTGCGACAGAAGATGGTATCAGAGCCTAGCCACTGGTCTAAGCCAAAGAAGTGTTCTGCTGAGACTTAAAATCTAAATTTTGTGTTAGGAAATAATTTATGTGATTGTGTGTTTTGTGTTATTTGACTATTTGTTAATTTACAGTATGAGTGATCAAGGACCCTCAGACATGTGTCGCCAGTTGTCTGAATCACCTAGGAGTGAAGGTACCTCTTCACAGCCTGCCCTTTCTGTGTATTCTGCTGATCAGGAAGAAGGGACGTTTGCTTTTAAAGCATAGTCAGAAGAGCCATTCCCTCATAAGAAACGAGGATGGTTCAGTAAGGAAGCTTTTGCGCGTAGGAAAAGAATGCAAAAGTTGCAACAGCAAAGAGCCTTAGCAGCCGTTAAACGAAAGACAGATGCCCATACACAGGATATGCTTAATAGAAGCCTAGCTAATTTCCATATCTTAGCTACAACTGCTGCTAACCCAAGTCTGGAACAACTAGTAGCCCCACAACCACTAATCCCAGACCAACCCATGGAGATAGAAAACCCTAAAAACCAAGTGGAGATGCATGACTTCAACCCAGAGGAAATCCCTAGGGTACAAGCACCAAACCCCCTAGACCCAAATTACGACCACTGGTGGGACGATAATAGGGACTTTGTGCAACGTTACCCGATACATGAAGACACCCCCATACAGAACATAGGAGCCTACCCAGGTATGGACCCTTTAGATCCCTATTACCATAATAACTACATTAGGGAGATCTTAGAAGATCCTTACCGATTTCAGGCACTTCTCCCCCATATCAGGAACCCGCACCCCAGATTCCGAACCCAGTCCTAGAACCTGCACCCCCAATGAGTGCAGAAAACGTCCAAGAACTTAGGACATTTGGTGAGGAAATTCTAGAAAGCAGTGAGAGAATGCGACAGGTGGGAGAGCGTCTCGTATGGAAATACGATGAGCGCAATATGGATTTTTTGGATAAATCCATATCCGTGATGTGATGGAGGAGACGATAATAGTAATAATAATATAATAAAATAAAATAAAAATAAAATAAAGTATGTGTGTACGGATGCCTATTAATATTAGTGTAATTTTCTTTCTGTTGGTATTGTAATCTTTATTTCAGTACTAGTGTGTAATAGACGCATAGTATATGGAAATAGAGTACAAGTCGCAATGATCGACGTTTTTGCTAGATTATGTGTCATGTGATTAACTATAATAAATATTATCTTGTGATATTAATATGGGATAAATGTTTAAAATTCAGATGGCCGATGAAGGAAATCAAGGAAATCTGAATAATGATAACCAGAGTAACATTAACGTGGTTAATGAGAATCCGAGCATCAATAACAATGGAAACCAAATGGATAATAGTGTTGTTCAACATATAGTGGCACAAGGAATCATAGATGCAATGCCATTTATTATTCAAACGATTCAAGAAGCGAATAATAAAAGTAAGCATAGCAGTAAGCGACCAATCGAACCAGAAAACAGCGTGAACAATGGACCTGTACTTCAAATGCCTATTCCCAAAAGAAGAAGAACCGTGTCTTACGGTTGTTCTTATAAAGAATTCTGGTCTTGTAAACCAATGGAATTCTCGGGCAACGAAGGGGCCATTGCAACCCTACGCTGGATAGAGAAGACTGAGGCAGTCTTAAGAATAAGCAAGTGTGCTGAAGAAGATAAGATATTGTTTGCCTCTAATCTGTTTAAAAATTCAGCACTAGAATGGTGGAACACTATCCTCCAATCAAGAGGAAGTGATAGAACTTACAATATGGAATGGGAAAATTTTAAGAATAAGGTAGAAAGGAAATTATGCCCACCCAATGAGAAGGAACAGATAGCAAACAAATTCCTAAACCTTAGGATGACTGGTGTGGATAGTAAGGGATACACTAAAATATTCTTCGAATATGCTAGAATAGCGCCAACTCTTGCTTCACCTAAACCAGTATTAATCTCCCGTTATATCTGGGGATTAATTGGGGAGGTAAGACACGTAGTCAAGGCAGCTAGACCTCAAACTATAGAGAAGCTGTAGAACTAGCAAATACCTTGACAGGTGAATTAGTCCGTACCCGAGAAGAAGATCAAAGGAGGAACCTAACCCAGAAGCTCACACAAGAATTTCGTTCTGGAAATTTTAATCGTGGGAAAAATATAGGTTCTACCTCTACACCTTACTGTAAAAATTGCAAAAGAAAGCATTCAGGAAGATGCTCCATATACTGTAACTTTTGCAAAATATCGGGACACAAGGAAGAAGATTGCAGGAAGAAAGCTAACAACAGGATATGTTACAACTGTGGGGAACAAGGTCATATCAAGCCTAATTGCCCGAAATTAGCTCCAGCAACAAACAACAAGAATACTAAAAATGCTAGAGCATTTGTTCTGACTGCAGATGAAGCCAAGATGATTCCAGATGTCATAGCTGGTACGTTTTTAGTTAATGATGTCTTTGCTAAAGTATTATTTGACTCTGGTGCAAACCAAAGTTTTATTAATACATCATTTTGCAAATTTCTAAATCAGTCATTAACTAAACTACCACAAGAATGCTTAGTAGAGACAGCTAATGGAGAAACTGTTAGGATTTCTGAAATCTTGCAGGGAGCAAGAATAGAAATTTTAAATCAGAAATTTATTGCAAACCTTTATCCCATGAATCTGGCAGGATTCGATGTTGTTTTAGGAATGGATTGGTTAATAGCCAATAAAGCCAGTATTTTATGTGATCAAAAGTCAATACAAGTAAATTCACCAAAAGGTAAAACGATTACAATCAAAGGAGATAAATCATCTAGATCTACAAAATTCATCTCTGTAATGAAAACTGCAAGTTATATAAGAAAAGGTTCCATAGTGTATTTGATTTCTATAATCACTAACACTAAAGGAAAGGATTTAAAAGATATTCCAGTAGTATCTCAGTTTTCAGATGTATTTCCAGAAGAATTGCCAGGGCAACCTCCAGATAGGGAAGTTGAATTCAGAATCCATTTAATACCAGGAACAACACCAATTGCCAAAGCACCTTATCGTCTGGTACTCGCAGAAATGCAAGAATTGAAGAATCAATTAGACGAATTATTAGAGAAAGGATTTATACAGGCAAGTTCGTCGCCATGGGGAGCGCCGATACTGTTCGTTAAAAAGAAAGACGGATCGATGCGTATATGCATTGACTATCGTGAATTAAACAAAGTCACGATTAAGAACCGGTACCCATTACCAAGAATCGATGATCTGTTTGATCAACTACAAGGAGCTCGATTTTTCTCTAAAATCGATTTAAGGTCAGGATATCATCAATTAAGGGCACATGAAGAGGATATTCCTAAGACCGCATTCAGAACGAGGTATGGCCATTATGAATTTACTGTCATGCCATTTGGTTTAACCAATGCTCCAGCCGCATTTATGGACATGATGAACCGAATATGTAAGCCATATTTGGATAAATTCATAATCGTTTTTATAGATGATATTCTCATTTCCTCTAAGAGTAAGGAAGATCATACAAAGCATTTGCACGCACTTTTAAGTTTACTAAGAAAGGAAAAGCTTTATGCTAAATTTTCAAAATGTGAATTTTGGTTAGAACAGGTACAATTTCTTGGACACCTAGTCAATCATGAAGGAATTCATGTAGATCCGACAAAAATCGAGGCAATTACTAAATGGAAAACCCCTGAGTCACCAACCGAGGTTAGAAGTTTCTTAGGATTGGCCGGTTATTATAGAAGATTTATTCAAGATTTTTCTAGAATAGCCATTCCCTTAACTAATCTAACCTGTAAATCTGTTAAGTTTGAATGGGGATTAAAACAAGAAGAAGCCTTTAGAATCCTTAAGCAAAAATTAACCCATACACCCATACTAGCGTTACCAGAAGGAACTGAAGACTTTGTAGTCTATTGTGACGCTTCCAAATTAGGTTATGGATGTGTATTGATGCAACGACAAAAGGTTATAGCTTACGCATCTAGACAACTTAAGAATCATGAAGAAAATTATTCAACCCATGATTTAGAGTTAGGAGCTATAATTTTTGCTCTTAAGATTTGGAGACATTACCTTTATGGTAGCAAGTTTACTGTATTCACTGATCATAAGAGTTTAAGGTATATTTTCAAGCAAAAAGAGTTGAATATGAGACAAAGACGCTGGATGGAGATGCTTAGTGATTATGATTTTGATATCCAGTATCATGAAGGAAAAGCAAATGTAGTGGCAGATGCTTTAAGCCGAAAGTATTATGAAAAGCCAAAAAGGGTACGTTCTCTTAAATTAAATCTATAAGTAGATTTAAATGATCAAATAAGAGAAGCACAAGAATCAGTAATCAAGGAAGATACTGAAAAATTAAAAGGTATGCTAAAAGAATTAGAACAAGGTACAGATGGAATTTGGAGATTCCATGAAAAGAGAATGTGGATACCTAAATTAAGAAACTTACGTCATCGTATATTAGAAGAAGCCCATAAGTCTAAATATACGATGCATCCAGGAAATGATAAGATGTACCAGGATTTAAGGAAAAATTTCTGGTCGATAGGAATGAAAAAGGACACAGCAGCCTATGTTTCTAAATGTTTAACCTGTTCACAAGTCAAAGCTGAACACCAGAAACCCTCAGGATTTCTACAACAGTTAGAAATGCCAGTGTGGAAATGTGAATTAATAACAATGGATTTTGTTACTAAATTACCCAAAACAAAGAAAGGCAATGATACAATCTGGGTGATTGTAGATAGGCTAACCAAATCAGCTCATTTCCTACCAATGAAGGAAACTTTCAGTATGGAACAGTTAGCTAAATTATATGTAAATGAAATTGTTTCTTTACATGGAATACCTTTATCAATTGTTTCTGATAGAGATAGCCGATTTACCTCTCATTTTTGGTCAAGTTTCCAAAAGGCAATGGGAACCAAGTTGAAACTAAGCACGGCTTATGACCCTCAAACGGATGGACAAAGCGAAAGAACAATTCAGACAATGGAGGACATGCTTAGAGCTTGTGTAATTGATTTCAGAGGTAATTCGGATGATCACTTACCTTTAATCGAATTTTCATATAATAATAGTTATCACACAAGTATCAATGCTGCACCATTCGAAGCACTTTATGGACGAAAGTGCCGAACCCCAGTCTGTTGGGCAGAAATTGGGGAGAAGCAACTATCTGGACCTGAGATATTGCAAGAAACAACCGACAAGATTATTCATGTCAAGGAACGGCTGAAAGCAGCAAGTGATCGACAGAAGAGCTATGTTGATAACCGACGCAAGTCATTGGAATTTCAAGCAGGAGATAAAGTATTATTGAAAGTCTCTCCTTGGAAAGGAGTAGTAAGATTCATAAAACGGGGAAAGCTAAGTCCCAGGTATGTTGGACCTTTTAAGATTATTAGAAGAATAGGACCTGTAGCCTATCAGCTACAACTGCCAGAGGAAATGGCAGGAATACATGATGTATTTCATGTATCTAATCTCAAAAAGTGTTTAGCTGATGAATCACTGATAGTACCTCTTAAGGATATAGAGGTAAATGAACAACTCAAGTTTGTAGAAAGGACTCTACAAATTGAAGACAGGAAAGTCAAGAACCTTAAGCATAAAAGACTAGTTCTAGTCAAAGTAAAGTGGGACTCCAAAAGAGGACCTGAGTATACATGGGAGCTTGAATCTGAAATGAAAAGAAAATATCCGCACTTGTTCCAGTAGATCTCGAGGATGAGCTCTAAAACAAGGTGGAGAGGATGTAACAACCCTCAGTAAAACCGACACCCTATTATATTTTAAAATATCCCAATATGTCTTTAAATACACTCTGTATGTGAAAACCGAGCCCGAAATATGTTATAACATTTAAAATAAATGAAAAACAAGAAATATTAAGCTAAGGCAGGCCGCGTAGACCCACCTCAACCCTTACGCGGGCAGTATAAGGGTTAGAACCTGTTTTCGCTGACTTTTTAAGTTCAGGCGGGCCGCGTAAAATCCTTGGTTAACTTACGCGGGCCGCGTGAGATCAACAACGCAGAGACACCATAGGCCGACACGTGTCGACATCGTGGCGAGTCTAGGCGATGACCCGGATCACCTAAACCCTACCCGGGCTAGTACGCTGGCCGCGTAAGCCCCGCTTATCTTCTACGTGGGCCGCATGAGACCCAGATTTCAGCACTATATAAGGAGGCCTCAGGCTTCAATAGCAAATCGTTCATTTCTTTTCTGTGTCTCGACTTTCTGAAGATATAAGCATAATATTCAAGTATTATACCCCCTAATTAGCGAGGTTCTGCTCCGTTGTAACTATTATAACCCCAGTTTCATAATAGATACGCTGCCCGATTGATTTAGGGTTCCGTAACAACTGTCGTGGTTCTGCCCGACGTAGTTGTTGGAATACCGTCTCGGGGAGGGTATCATTAATATTTTCAAAGGGTTATGATACTAACCTATGTACATTTGTGTAAATTATAGATTATTCATAGGAAACTCTTACACGAAGTCTAAGATAGCAATGTGAGTTTATCCTCTTTTTGTTAACCTTTTTGTAATATTTTACAAAACCTGAAATGTTTTACAATGTGATTAAGCAGTGATTGAGTCTTTGTAGTTCTTCAATTACTGCCGGTATGTTGGGGTTTTGTATACAAAATTTACTACTGCGAGTAGTAAGTCGGGATGACAGTACGTTACCATTGGACAACGAGTTAGCCAATGTGTAATATGACCCACAAGTCAGGATTGACAGTACTGAATGAGTAATTGTGTAGAAATAAACAATGTGATCGCTCTCAATACTGTTTTAATTGATAAAATGTTTCTTGATTAAATTGGGATTCAGTCACCAGTATTTCCCACTGACAAATGTTTTTAAAACGCGTTTCAGGTAACACAATGTGACAGCCAATTAGTAAAAAGCCAGCTGGAGAGCACTGAAGGCTTGGGAAAAATGTGGCTATAAAAGTTACCTAAAAGTCGATGTTTTAAATTCAATAAAATAGGGTTTTATCCCTATAAACGTATTGTAATAAGAAACTTGGGTTTTTGCCCATGTTATTAATATCAAATGAGGTGGTTTTACTCTGATAAACATTTGGTAACTACGGTCCTGATGTAATTTCCGCTGCCAAATTAACCAACTGATACCACCGAAACTCTGAGTTCGTGTCCGCCCGTTCCCGGGACAGATAAGGGATCGGGGGTTGCGACATATATATATATATATAGGGGAATGTTCAAATGAAAACCACTAGTTATTGTGAAAACTCGAAAACTTATTAAAAAAGCCAAAAAAACATACCAAATTTTTTTTTTTTGCATAATAATTTTCGCAGGTTTTTTTATATAAAAAAAATTTTCAAAAAAAAAAAAAATTGTGTAGTGCACATGTGTAATACTACACGTGTAGTATACATACACATGTCTACTACAAAATTATTATTTTTTTTTTGAAAAAAAGTTTTTTTCATATATAAAAACCAGCGATTTTTATAAAGAAAATTGAAAAAAAATCTTGTGTGTTTTTTAGGCTTTTTTAGTTAGTTTTCGAGTTTTCACAATAAAAGTGGTTTTCATTTGAACCATCCCCTATATATATATATATATATAGAAACGGGATCAGGAGAAAACGCTCAAAAGTGTGAGAACGGTGAGAACGCATCATGGCCCAACACGTATCACGCGGCATAGAGAAGGGCGGAGGGGCTTTTTTGTCCTTTTATCTTCTGTTTTTCCAGTTCCGCTTTTCACAATATTGTTTTATTTTTTGTGGTTTAAGATTTTTGTCATTAACCAAATTCAATAATTAATGGCATTTAATGGTTTCATTGTATTAACATTTTGGCGTTTATGGCGTTTATTCAAATCGTATGCCATTGGAACCCAGAGGGGTCAGGAAATCTATTTGAATGGCGTTTTTCAAGGCGTTTTAAACAAGATTGCCCATTGTTCTATTATTTTTATATACATTTTGGCGTTTGTGGTATCTTGGCCTTTTACAATTGTAAGATTATATTACAACCACAGGGAAAAAAATAGAAGCGAAGAAAATAAATTAAAATTCCTAGTCGGATCTCTCTTCACAATCTTCACTGTCATCAGTCTCTCTCGTCTTTAGTAGTACAAGAACTGTCACTAAAAATATGGCGTTTTATGTAAAACTTAACAAACCCATCGGTTTGATTATTTTGCCTGCTCGTCTGTTGAAGTGGCTTTTTGTGGATGTTTGGGGACATAGATCTATGACGTGTGGGTGGGTTTTTCGCTTTTTCTTCATCTTAATCTTCATCTTTATAATCATCTCACTCTTCAGTGTCATTGATCTCTTCTCCTCATCCAAGCCTTCTTCAAGAACAAAGAATACAAAATGACATATGACTGTCATCAGTATCTTTTTCTTGAATTTTTGTCCATCTCATGCAGCAAAATCTTACTGAGTTACTCTCCTATGCTAACAATTTATTTAGTGAAACTTAACAAAGAACAATACTGAATATCCAAGAAAGCATATTAGCCATCTTTGATTTTTTAATTTTTTGGCGTTTTACAGTGAGTGATATTTAGTAGTATTGGCGTTTGTTTTTTGGTTTGATCAAATGGAAGTTGCTGAGACGTATCATTTTATAGGATGCCTTTTTGGCGCGTAAGGTAGGCAGTGCATTATTATAATAAAGTATTCGTCGTTTCAGTTACTGTTTGTAATTATTGTTTTTGATAAGATTTATCTCTGAAGTCTGTAACACGTCCCATCTTTCAAATTTGGCGTTTTAGATTCTAATATAATAAATTTTCCCTCTCTTCAGTTTTACTGATTTGTAGTTACTGTTTCTAGTCATATTTTCAAGTTTGGTTTTAATTTATTTTTTTATTTTTTTGGGTTTTTTATAATTCTTGTCCAAATTAATTTTTATTATGGTTTGGTAGTTTTTTGGGCGTTTTATGGCATGTTGGCGTTTTGACAAGCATTTGGCTTTGTGGCGTTTTTATTAGATATGGCGTTATTATATAACAATCAACTGAAAAAGAAAATTAAAAAATATATATATTGATCTTCCAAATCTTCACTGTCAGCAGTGTCTTTCTTCTTTTGAAGCATCTTCACTGACTATTTCGACTTTCGTATGATTTTTTTTTATTTTTGTTTTTTGAAGTAGTTTTTTTATCGCCGTGTGGAAGCACAAAGTCTGAAATCAGCCTCTTTTTATATAATATTTGTCCATCTCATGCAGCAAAATGTTATTGAGTTTACACCCTTTCAGCCAACAATCTTGAATTTTCAAATGAAACGATGTTTGATTTTTTAATTTTGGCGTTTTACCGATAACAAGAACGCCACTAAACAAAAGCATCTTAAACCTCAAAATTTGATCATGCTAAAATCAATAATGTTTTCCTGTATGAGATGGACAACATTGTTAATCCTCGGTTAAGAAAAATAACTGACAATGTTGTCCACCCCATACAGCTAAACTTTATTGACAACAAACCTCAATAATGTTGTTGTATGTTTTGGCGTTATAAATTGGAAGATAGTTGATGATAAAGTCAATAAGATTTTACTCAATGAAATGGACAATATCCTTACTTAAGGATTTTTGTCCATTACATTGTGTGAAACCTTACAGAAACCAAACTGAATTTCAAATAAACGTTTTGGTTTAGAAGATATTTGAAGTTTGGGTTTTTTGGCGTTTCTAAGACGAATGGTATATATTAAATATGGCGTTTGGGGGTTTTGTGTTTGTTTTTAATTGAAAGTCTGAGATGTTGTATATATAGGATTTTTTGGCGGTTTTTTAGGTGTGATTTTATTATAATTAAGTTTGGCGTTTTATATCTAATGGCGTTTTCAGTTAGAATGTTGTGTGCTATATGTTTGGCGTTTTATTTTCATGAGATGACGTTTTGTGTGGCGAAGTCAAAAGACGTTTTTACCCTTAATGAAGCGCGCCAGAGTAATAAAAGTTATGTTATTTACGAAAACGCCACCGCGTCTTCTAGTCCATAGATTGTTTTGATCGGACGACCCATAAGCGTTCTCACCGTTCTCACACTTTTGAGCTTTTTCTCTAAATCCTGACCATATATATATATATATATGGGATCGGGAGAAAACGCTCAAAAATGTGAGAACGGTGAGAACGCTTCCTGGCCTAACACGTGTCACGCCGCTTAGGAAAGGGCGGAGGGGCTTTTTTGTCCTTTCATCTTATGCTTTTCCAGTTCCGCTTTTTCCCAATGTTGTTTTAATTTTTGGTTTTTAAGATATTTGGCGTTAACCAAATTCAATAATTAATGGCGTTTTAATAGTTTCATTGTATCAACATTTTGGCGTTTATGGCTTTTATGGCGTTTGTTCACATCGTATGCCATTGGAACCCAGGGGGCAGGAAATCTATTTGAATGGCGTTTTCCAAGGGGTTTTAAACAAGATGGCCTATTGTTCTATTATTCTTTATAAACATTTTGGCGTTGGTGGTATCTTGGCGTTTTACTATTGTTTTAAATTATATTTCAACCACATGAAAAAAAATACAAGGGAAGGAAATAAATTAAAAATCCTAATCGGATCTCTTTTCCCAATCTTCACTGTCATCAGTATCTCTCTTTTTTAATAGTACAAGAACTGTCATCAAATATATGGCGTTTTATGTAAAACTTAACAAACCCATCGGTTTGATTTTTTTTTTTTGCCTGCTCGTCTGTTGAACTGGCTTTTTTTTGGATGTTTAGGGACATAGATCTATGGCGTGTGAGTGGGTTTTTCGCTTTTTCTTTATCTGGAGCTTCATCTTTATAGTGAACTCACTCTTCAGTGTCATTGATCTCTTCTCCTCATCCAAACCTTCTTCAAGTACAAAAAATACAAAATGCCATATGACTGGCATCAGTATCTTTTTCTTGAGATCACAATTCATTCTGTTTATTTGTTGGCGTTTTACAGTGGGTGTTATTTAGTAGTATTGGCGTTTGTTTTTTTTTTTTTGATCAAATGGAAGTTGCTGAGACGTATCATTTTATAGGATGTCTTTTTGGTGCCTAAATTAGGCGGTGTATTATTATAATAAAGTATTCGTCTTTCCAGTTACTGTTTTGTAATTAATATTTTTTGATAAGCTTTATCTCTGAAGTCTGTAACGCGTCCCATCTTTCAAGTTTGGCGTTTTAGATTCTTTAGTATTACCGATTTTGTATTTACTGTTTCTAGTTACATTTTCAAGTTTGCTTTTATTTATTATTATTTTTTTTTTGTGTTTTTTATAATAATTTTTCAAAGTAATTTTATTATAGTTTGGGAGTTTTTGGTGGCGTTTAACGGGATGATATCGTTTAAACAAGCATTTTGGCTGTTTTGGCGTTTTTATTATATATGGCGTTTTTATTATATAACAATCAACTGAAAAGGAAAATAAAAAAAAAGAATACATAAACAATTGATCTTCCAAATCTTCACTGTCACCAGTCTCTTTTTTCTTTTTTGAATCATGTTAACTGGCTGGTTCGACTTTCGTATGTTTCATTTTGTTTTTTTGTTTTTCAAGTAGTTTTATGTGTCGCTGTTTGAAAGCACACAGTCTGACATCAGCATATTTTTCTTGAAGATTTGTCCATCTCATGCAGCAAAATATTATTGAGTTTAGACCCTTTCAGCCAACAATCTTGAGTTTTTACAATCAAAGATGTTTGATTTTTTTAACCTTTTTGGCGTTTTACCGATAAAAAGAACGCCACGAAATAAGATCACCTTAAACCTCAAATTTTGATCATGCTAAAATCAATAATGTTTTGCTGTATGAGATGGACAAAATTGTTAATCCTCGGTTAAGAAAGATAACTGACAATGTTGTCCACCCCATACAGCTAAACTTTATTGACAATAAACCTCAATATTTTTTTGTATGTTTTGGCGTTATAAATTTGGATGGAAGTTTAGGATAAGTCAACAATATTTTACTCAATGAAATGGACAATATCCTCAGATAAGGATTTTGTCTATTTCATTGAGCGAAATCTCTACCGACAGGCAAACTGAATTTCAAAAAAAACGTTTTGGGGTAGGAAGATATTTGATGTTTGATTTTTTGGCGTTTCTAAGGAGAATGGGTTATATAAAATATGGCGTTTGGGTTTTTATGTGTGTTTTTAACTGAATGGCTGAGATGTTGTATATATAGGATTTTTTGACGGTTTTTTTAGGCGGGATTTTACTATAATTAAGTTTGGCGTTTTATATTTAATGGCGTTTTACTTAGAATGGTCTGTGATTTTTGTTTTTGACGTTTTATTTCTTGAGATGGCGTTTTGTGTGGAGTAGTCAAAAGACCCTTTCACCCTTAATGAAGCGCGTCCACGTAATAAAATTGATGTTATTTACGAAAACGCCACCGCGCCAATCTAGTCCATAGATTGTTTTGATAGGACCATCGTTAAGCGTTCTCACCGTTCTTACACTTTTTACCGTTTTCTGTAAATCCCGACCCTATATATATATATATATATATATATATATAAATTCATTTATAAATAAGTATTACAAAATTGAATATATATTAACTTAAATTTTAAACTTAATAATTTGTGTATTTTATTAGGATTTTAACTTTTAAATATAAAAAAATAAATATTGAAATGTATAATCGCCCCCCACACACCAAACCGAAAACAATTATATTTTCAAATAACAACCTCCCCCTCTTAAACCACTATAAATACAATCCCTCATCCAATACATTGTTTTATTTATCTTTTACGTGTTTTATTAAAATAAAATCTTATATGTATAAAAAATAATGTAAAAGATGATGATGATATGACAATAGTTTTAGGTCTTTTTATTGGATGAGTTTTTGATGCTTTTTAATCAGATTTATATTACAGCAGGCTAGGCATGATTTTTCATGTATTTCTAGGTTTCTAATTGTGAATGCTCTAAATGATTTAGAAAAGAGGGGGGGAGAGAGAGAAAATAAAAAAATATTTATTATTATCATTACTAGGTTAGAACTTCGTGTATTACACGGGTTGAAGAGATGTGATTTTATATACCAAATAATATAAAATATATATATCTTTAAAAATCTCGTTTATTACATGGGTTGAATAAATGTAATTTTATATATCAAATAATAAAACATTATATATTTATAAATCTCGTTTATTACATGGGTTGAATAAATGTAATTTTATATATTAAATAATAAAAAATGTAATATTTTTAAGAACCCCGTTTATTGTAATTGTTGAGTAAATTTAATTTTATATATTATTAAATAATGAAAAAAGTTACATTTTTAAGAACCTCATTTGTTATACGGGTTGAGCACATGTAATTTTATATACCAAACAATAAAAAGTTATATCTTTATAAACTCTATGTATTATATGGATTGAATAAATCTAATTTTATATACTACATAATAAAAAAGTTATATTTTTAAAAACCCTATGTATTACACGAGTTGCATAAATGTACTTTTGTATGGCAAAAAATAAAAATGTTATATCTTTAAAAAACCTCGTTTATCACACGAGTTGAATGAATCTAATAAAAATCTATATCTTAAAAAAAATTAACGGATATACACGATATACGATGGATGGGGTGATTGCAGTGATGGTTCTTATAAATGTCACGTAAACATAGTGATTACCGTATTTGAGTTGAGAGTTTAATACAAAAATAAAAACATTTTTGAAATAGGTTTTACCCTTAACAAATTTAGTTTGATAAAATAAATAAATCATTTACATTATATTAATTTATATTTAGTGTATATCTTTTGTTAATTTCAGGATAAATAATTTTGAAATCTGATAAATATTTTAAAATATTAGATTATCTCCTATACGAATTGTTTAAATTTATATTAAATTTAATTTTATAATTATCTTTTAATTGATATTAATTATCTATAAAAAATAGATGGCTTCAATGAATGACATGTGTCCTCCCATTGGTTTCTTTTATTATATGGTATAGATTATTTGTTATAAATTAACTTTTTAGATAGAGTATATTTTAAATTTAATTGATGTTATTTTATATACCCTTTTCATTTAATGTGAAACGTAACATGCTCTGCCTTTTATTGGTCGTTGTGAGTGTGCTTCACTTGGAGCATGGGCAACTTGATGCTAAAACTGCATAGAGTTAATTATCTAAGTAAACTGCCAAAATGGTCCCTAATGTTTGGCCACTTTTGCCACTTTAGTCCAAAATCCAAAACTTTTGAATCTGGGTCTCTTTGGTTTCAATGTTGTTGTCATTTTCATCCAAAAACAAATTCTGGTCAGATTTTTCAGTTAACATCCAGTTTTTTTATCTTTTCCTCCCTTTTAATGAAGGGCAAAATGGTCAGATTTTTTTAATTTGTTATAATAAAACGTTAAAAGGCCATTTTGCCCTTCATTAAAAGGGAGGAAAAGATAAAAAAGAAAAAAAAAACTGGATGTTAACTGAAAAATCTGACCAGATTTTGATTTTGGATGAAAATGGCAACAACATTGAAACCTGTTGATGCAACAAATAAGAGACCAAGGGTGGTAGCTAGGCTGGTAAGGCAACAGGGTTGAAGGGTTCAACTTTGCCTAACGCAGGTCGTGGGGTCCCCCCACGTTTGCAAGACGTGGAAGGAGGTTCACTAGTTTATTTTTGTTATTTGCTATGGATCCTCCTCTGAATTATGTTCAAGTTCGGATGAAGGAGCAAATAGAATGTGTGTGTTGGATGTGAAAGGGAGTGACTTGTATGAAGCAAGTACTCAACATGAATGACCAGAGATTAGAGAATCAGAGCTGGCCAGGAGATGTTTTCTGAAGTGAATGAAGTGTCAATTTATAGGAGAAGACATCTCCCGAAGTAGAATTCATTTGACTAGTGATCCTGCTTGCAGTGAGGGGCTTGCCCTTTCGGGGGTTAAAGCCTTTTGACCCCTGGATAATAGCGTGTGCTCTGCAGACCTGCGTTGCTTTTGCGGCTGGTGAGTTGGTGGAGCAGTTCGGAGATGTGACTTGTTTACTGTTCTCGTATTACTTTACTCCATCTCCTCAGCTTTTCAACCATTGAACCTTTTAACCCTTTGAGCGTTCATATATTTAGTCATTTTATTTAGTCTTGGGCTACCCCCGTCGTCAGCCCCCCAAGTCAGAGGTTTTTGAGGAAGGAGCTCAAAGACTTCTGACTTTTATACGTGTTTTTTATTGCCCAAAGGCTTTGAAGGTTCAAGGGTCGGAAGGTTGGAACGGTTTTTGAATTTCGAAATTTGACAAGACAGTTGACAAGACTTGTGGCAGTTTGTCAGGCGGCGGTTTTAAATTTTTTGCCTCTTCATAATTATCCCTAATCTCATTTATTTTCCCATTTTCTTTTTGAAGAACATTACTTGCTCTTTTATTTCTCTCAAGTTTCCCCTTTTTCATTCAAAATCAGGTCAGTTCCATTTCTCTTATTTTCTCTTTAATTGTTCGTAGTCATGGGTGCTCGAAAGGATATGGCAAAATCCTTCTCTCGACTGACCCAAGAGGAAGTCGATTTATTCTGTATGGAATGAGGTATAGGGACAAAGTATAAACCGGTTGCACCGGCTTGCGATAAATATGTCAATGCCTGTGCCTCTGGTATGATCGCCCTGTATTGTCGTCATTTTGAGTTTTCCATTCTTCGTTATCCGTTTTCAAACTTTGTGTTGAATATTTTGGAATATTACCGAGTGTCTTTTGGTCAGATTCACCCTTTAGGTATGGCTAGGGTTTTGCATTTTGAGATTCTGTGTCGGGCTTGTGGGTATGATCCTGCTCTTTTAGCATTCCGTCGCTTTTTCCGGCTTGCTAAGAATGGTGATTGGTTCACCTTTGAAACCAGTCAAGTTGATACTTGTTTAATTTCGTCCATGGTTTCTATACTTGGGGTTTGGAAAGATCGGTTTTTCTGGGTGTCGGAGGAAATTGTTCTTTTCAAATTTGTTTGGAGACACCCGGATGCTGTTCTGAACGAGCCGGAGCCCTCTGATTCCGAGATAAACACCCGTTTTTTAGAAATTCTTAGGGAGTGCCCTTCGAGGCTTCGTCCCTTCCCTGAGCATCTGTTGGTGTTATTGGGTATAAGTAAAGTGTGGGAAAATGCTAACCGGGATCTGGTGCTTATTAGAGATGGGAAGGGTATGCCTTTATTCCTTTCTTTCTTTTTCATTCCTTTTTCTTTGTCTGTTTATATGTTTTTATATTTTTATATTTTGTATTGCAGTTATGTCTGCCTTGGATTTTATTAAGAGCGATGATACTTCTGACGTTGTTTTTGATGATGATGCTGCTACCCCTGGTGAGAATGCGGTTGTTAAGGGTGCCGATTATAGGTTTGAGGGTTCTGGTTATGTCAATGTTCCGAATGTCAAAGGCTTCACCAAGGTTACTGCGTCCAAAGGTTCTACTCGTCGTTCTCAACGCCATCTGAAGGGTGTTGATCAGCCCTCTGGCTCAGAGCCTGTTGACGTTAGTGATGATATTGAGGGATCAGAGGATCAAGCTGTGGATGTTGGTAAAGGCAAGGAAAGGGAGTTGATTGTTTCGAGCAAGAAGAAGAAATTGGTTAAGAAGGGTACCATTTCTGCTATTCAAGGTTCGTCGGCCAAAAGTGTTGAAAGCTTCGAGGGTTCAGAGGACATTTACGTGCCTAATTGGGGGGTTAAGGTTGGTGACAATTTTAAGGATCCTGCTGTGTGTGCTGAAGCCTTGGCTCATTTTGCTCCTCCCGGTGTTCGAGATGCCATATCTGAGATGGAGGGTGATCATCTTATCTCTAGGATGATGCTCAGTTCCTGCAACCTTTCTGCCTTTTTGGCTGAAGGTGTCACTCGCTTTGCTAAAGGGATGCGGGAATATGAGGAGGCCTCCAAGAAGAAGGAGAAAATGAAGGCTTCAACTGCTGCCATGAAGAAGGAAATCGAGAGCTTTTCTGAGAAGGAGTTGGTTTGGAACAAGAAGATTGAGGAGTTGACTAAGAGGCATGATATTGAGATGGGTGATCTTAGGAAGAGCTTTGAAGCTAACTTACTGAAACTGAAAGCTGACCGGGAGGCCTTGGCTGTGCAACAGAAGGCTTTTGCTAAAGAGAAGGATGGTTTGAAGACTTTGGTTGCACAGGCTACTGCAGATAACCAATGGCTCATTGAGCAGGGTTTTCACCAAGTGGTTACCTATCTGTTGCATTCCAAAGAGTTTAACTCTGCTCTTGGTGATGTTTATACTAAACTACTCAATCTAGGAAAACACCAAGGTCTTATTGCAGGTTATAAGCTTCACGAGTCTGGCAACCCTTTGGAGAAATCTCCCCTGTACCGTCCCGAGGCTTCTGACGTCTTTAAGAGTTCCGTGGAGCAAATGGAGAGGTTATCATACCCGTATGTAAGTCAAGTTGCTTCTTGTTATGGTAAGCCTCTCTCTGTTTTACAGGAACTGAAGCCGGATGGTTTGAATGAAAAGTTATGCGCTGAACTGCTTGGCTCCCTTTCGAGGAAACGTTCCTATTCGGGAGATAGTGAAGATACTTTTCCTGGGGAAGCCGATGCTCCGAAGGATGCCAGTTTGGAGGTTTCAGCTGCTGATGATCAAGGTCCGAAGGCTAAGAAGGTTAAGAAGACTAAGAAGGCCAAAGGTAGCAGTTCTGGGGCTACTAAGCCTTCTGTTGATGCCTAAAATTCGTAGCTTTCTTAGCACTTTATTAAAACAATTCGTGGTTTGTAACCCTTAAACAATATTAGGTTTTCAGGGACCCTTAAGGTTCCTGTTGGTTTTGTTGAAGGCCTGTATGGCCGTTTGAACAATGGTTAGACTTGCAAGTTACTAGGACTTGCCTTAACTTATGTTTGGAAGTCTTTTAGGACTTTCTTTGACATGGTATGATGTTTTAACTTTCTTCTTTATGTTATGTTTTAGACTTGTGCCTGTTTTTGTCAAGGCAGTCTGTTAGGCTTTAACCTTCCAAGCCTTTTGGCTGTCTGTTAGTAGGCTGAAGCCTTTAGGGTTTCGAGTTGTTACTCGGGTGGCTTGAAGCCTTGAAGGCTTCTGACTCGGTTTGTATCTTTGTGATTTTTGTCCAAGTGATTTTGTTCTTTTAGATTTTCTTTGTCTTTGTCGAGTTTGTGTTGCCCTTATGTTTTTTATACCTTAAAGGTTTCAGTGCTGCAGTCACTTAGCCTTGGTATTTTCATCAAAAAGGCATCACACCTATCCTTTTATCATCCCTTTGTTTTTCTTTGATTTCATAAGCCTGTTTTATTGATTATATTTTTTAAGGCTTAAGGAACGCTTGGTGTAGGTTGTTCAGGCCCGTCTATGAGACAATTTTTGTTTTACCTTAACCAGTCTCATGGAGTTGTATTGATTTAGGAACTCACCCCTTATATAGGTTCATTTAACCCTTGAACCTATTGAGCGATGTGGCCTGGGAGCTCATCCCCTTACATGGCCCTTGCCATGGAGTTTTTTGCTAGGTTCTCAACCTGATCTTAGGATAGGAAGACAAGTTTGATAAACAACTTAATTCATTCAAGCAATACTTGCTTTTTACAAAAGGTATTCATAGCGTTGTTTTTCAGATACACTTTGATACAAACTAATCTTTTTGTTTTTAAACGTGGAACCTTTTTAGGGTTTTGCCGTTCCAATGCCTCGGAAGCCTTTTGCCTTCTGAATCTGCCAACTTGTAGGATCCCCCCTTGTGTGCTTCAAGGATGGTGTATGGACCCTCCCATTTTGGGCCAAGCTTTCCTTGATTTTCTTTCTTGCTGGCTTCGTTGTTTCTGAGGACCAGGTCCCCTGGCTTGAAACGTTCGTTCTTGACTTTTTTGTTGTAGTAAGTTTCCATCTGTTGCTTGTATTTGGCCTCTTGAATTGCGGCTTGATCTCTTGCTTCCTCTAGGAGTTGTAAATTCAACATGGTCTCTTTTTGGTTTGTTTCGGGATCCATGTTGACAATTCTTTGGGTTACAACTCCTATCTCTGCGGGGATCACAGCTTCGGATCCAAATACCAAGCTATAAGGTGTTTTCTTATGGCTTGTTTTTTCGGTTGTTCTAATTGCCCATAGGACACTAGGCAATTCTTCAAGCCAGTTACTTTCGTATATTCCCAATCTTGTCTTGATGCCTTCTACTATGCTTCTATTTGTTCTTTCAACCTGACCGTTTGATTGTGGATAAGCCACTGAGCTAAAAACCTGATCGATTTTGTATTCCTTGCACCAAACGCTGAAAGGCTTCTCAGCAAATTGCCTTCTGTTATCAGTGACAAGTACTCCCGGCAATCCATAACGGCAAATGATGTTTTCCCAAACAAAGTCAATGACCTGTTTTCCCGTGATCTTAGCAAGTGGTTTGACCTCGGGCCACTTGGTGAAATAATCTACTGCCACCAGTAAGAATTTTACTCCCCCTTTGCTTCGGGGAAATGGACCAACAATGTCCATCCCCCATTTATGGAATGGCCATGCCGAGGTTATTGGGACTAAGTCATGCTTGGGACCTTTTGGAATTGGTGCATGAATTTGACAAGCATCACATTTCTTCAATTCTTCGGTTGTATCGTGGTGCATTGAGGTCCAGAAATATCCGAGGTTCATGAGCTTTGCAACCACCGACCTAGCTCCAAAGTGTGCTCCGCATACACCTTCATGAATTTCTTTGATCAAATATCTACTTTGCTCGGGACCGACACATCTTAGCAAGGGGGCAAGGTAACCCTTTTTGTAAAGGGTTTCTCCTTGTAGTATGTATTGCCTTGCTTTGATTTCAACCCTTTTAGCTTCTACTTGATCATTGGGTAATTCACCATTTTTGAGGAACTTTTTGATGGGAGTCATCCAGTTTGGATCTTCCTCGGTAACTACATCTTGAACCTCCAATTCATTAATGGATGGGGCCTTCAACACTTCTACCAGTACCTTACTTAGGGCATCAGCCTTTTTGTTTTGAGATCTGGGGATCTGTTTGATGTTGCATGCTTGGAAGGTACTCATCAGTTCCTTAGATTTTTCTCTGTATTTCTTCATGTTGGCTTCTTTAGCTATGTAGCTATCATTCACTTGGCTTGAGACCAGCAACGAATCTGTGAACACTTCAAGCTTTTCAACCTTCATTTCTTTAGCCAGCCTTAGGCCGGCTATTAGTGCTTCGTATTCAGCCTCGTTATTGGTGGTCTGAAAATCAAAACGGAGAGCATATGTGAATTCCAACCCTTCTGGATTGATCAAAATTAGCCCAGCCCCTGACCCTTCAACGCTTGAAGCCCCGTCGGTAAAAAGCTTCCAGGCTTCAGGGTTGGAAGGTTCAGTGGTGGTTGCGTTTACTTCAGTGGTCGTTTGGTTTGGGACTTCCACAATGAAATCAGCCAAGACTTGGGCCTTGATAGCTTTTCTTGGGACATAGGTGATGTTATGTTCACCCAGTTCTATGGCCCATTTGGCTAATCGCCCCGAGTTTTCAGGTTTTTCAAGCACACTCTTAATAGGTTGGTCGGTGACCCCTTGTATGGGGTGTGCTTGGAAATACCTTCGAAGCCTTCTAGCTGTCTGAACTAGGGCTAGGGCAAGTTTTTCAAGGGGAGGATATTTCGTTTCAGCTAATTTTAAAGTCTTGCTGAAAAAATAAACGGGTACCTGGGCCTTGTCTCGCTCAATGGTGAGGACTGCACTGATGGCCTCGTCAGCAATTGAGAGGTACACCGATATTAACTCCCCAGTTTTCGGTGCCGCAATATCTGGTAGGGAAGCTAGATGTTGCTTCATCTGGTTGAAAGCTTCTTCAGCTTCTTCAGTCCATTTGAAATCCTTCTTATCTGAGCAGTTCTTGAGCGTTTTGTAGAAGGGCAGAGATCTTTCGGCCAACTTTGAGGTAAAACGCTTCAAGGATGCAAGCTTCCCGTTTAAGCTTTCAACCTCCTTCTTGGTTTTTGGTGGTTTGGTTTCGAGGACGGCTTTCACTTTGTTTGGGTTGGCTTTGATGCTTTGTTTTCCAACAATGTGACCCAAGAATTTTCCCTCCTCGAATCCAAATGAGCATTTTTCCGGATTAAGCTTCATGTTAACCTTTCTGAGGTTCTTGAAAGTTTCTTGAATATCGTCGAGCATTTGATATTCCGTCTTGCTTTTAATCACCAAGTTGTCGACATACGCCTCCATGTTCTTGCCAATTTGGCTCTCGAAGGCTTTGTCAATGAGCCGTTGGTAGGTTGCTCCGGCATTTTTGAGGCCGAAAGGCATCTTTTGATAACAAAAGATCCCTTTGTCCGTGTGAAAGGCTGTTTTCTCCTCATCCTCTTCCTTCATGAGGATTTGGTGATAACCTTTGCATGCATCAAGAAAGCATTTGAACGAGTAACCCGTGAGGGAGTCAACCTTGAGATCAATTTCCGGTAGTGGATAGCAATCCTTAGGACAAGCCTTGTTAAGATCCTTGAAATCTATGCACATCCTCCAAGAGTTGTCGGGTTTTTTGACCATAACCGGTTTTGCAACCCATGATTGGTACTTGACTTCTCGGAGAATGCCGGCTGATACAAGCTTTTCAACCTCTTGGCAGGCTGCCAGACTCCTTTCGGGTGCCAGGCTTCTTTTCTTTTGGACCACAGGCTTGACATCCGGTGGTATCCTTAACTCGTGTTCGGCAATGTCCCGAGGGATTCCTGTCATATCTTCTGGACACCAAGTGAAAACATCGCTGTAATGTGTTAGTAGTTTTTCGAGATACGAGAGGGTCTCTGGAGAAAGGTTTGGATTAACCCTTACTCTCTGTTCAGGGTACTTGGGGTTTATGACCAACCTTTGCCTTTCTTCTTCACTATTTGAGCTTTCACCCTCAACCATGTAAGCTTCTTGAGAAGGTTGAAGGGTTGCTATGCCCCTCTCGGTAGGAAATTTGACTGTGCCATGGCCAACAGACACGGCCATGTTGAATGCACACTGCCCTGGTCTTCCAATGATCACGTCATAGCTTGAGGGGATGTTGATAACTACAAAGGTGAGCGGTTGGGTTCTTTCTTTCAAACCTTCGCTGAAACGAACATTAAGTGTTAGTTGCCCTAAAGGCTTGAGGGGTATATCGGCGATACCTTTTATGGAGGTTCCAGAGGGTTGAAGCCTCGAACGTTCTTCATTACTCAAACGGTTGAAGAATTTCTCGAACATGATTTCAGTGGCTGCCCTGGTGTCTATGTATGCCCTGCATGTTTGCAACGTTCCCACGGTAGCTTCTACCGCAAGAGGGCTAGAGAGAGGGTCTTTTTCCGTTGGGGGGAAACAGACACACTGAAGCTCCCAAGCTTCCAACCGCTGTCTTTTATGAGGAACCCCTTCCATCAAAATCCACCATATTGACTTCCTTACCTTTTCCTTCAGCCATTTTTTCCCGGACTCCCTTTACCAAATGAGCGAGTTCTCCGGACTTAACAGCTTCTTCAATTCTTTTCTTGAGTTGGAAGCAATCATTGGTGTGGTGACCTTTTTCTTCATGAAACTCACAGTATTGTGTGGAGTTCTCATTTTTCCTGCTTTTGGGGAGAGGCCTAGGAGGCCGAAAGTTTTGTTTAACTTCTTCTGTTGCAAGGATTTCTTGAGGGGTCTTTGTGAGGGGTGTGAAACTTATGCCTTTTTCCCTGCTTGAAGGGTTCCGGCCTTCAGACCTTCGAGGGTCTGAACCCTTTGACCGCCTGTCATAGGAGTTGAAGTTCCCCCTTTTTCTAGCTGGACTATTGCTTCGCCAGCCGGATCCTCTTTTTCTTTGTTCTTTGATGTCTACTGCCTCCTCTCCCCGGATGTGGGCTTCAGCCCTTTCGAGAGCTTCTTCCAAGGTCTTGGGCAGGGATTTGTTGAAATCTCTTGTGAGATATTTAGAGGTGATGGCATTCATGAAACCAGCCACTCTCATTTTCTCGTCTGCCCCTACATAAGTCAGACCTTCCTTCTTGTATCGTTCAATGAACGCACGAAGACTTTCATCATCACGTAGTTTTATCTGGAAGATTACTGTTGCGTCTTTGACATATCGCCTTTGTTGGGAGAAATTGGCCAGAAAACCCTTACTAAGGTCGTCAAAGCTTCGAACGCTTTGGGCAGGTAAGTCGTTGAACCAGATTCTGGCGGATCCAACAAGAGTTTGCATGAACATTAGGCAACATTCAGCGTTTGACCATTTCTCTATCCTTGCTGCACCGGTGAAGATCTGAAGATGGTCCTCAGGATCTTCAGTCCCATCATACGTCCTGATGTGGGATGGCATCTTAATCTTTGATTGGAAATCATAATCGGCTATCTGCTTTGAAAAGCATGAAAGGTTACTTGGCTTGTATGGTTTAGCCAAGTCTTCTTCAGCCCTTGCATCCACATTATTGCCATTGCCGTTATTTCCCTGAGTGGCTAGCACCTGATTAATAAAGTGTTGCCACGGGAAGTTGGCCATCATCTGGGTCATCATGTTGGGCATGAGGTTGAAGCCTTGGAGGCTTCCTGGAGCAACTGAGCAGTTTATTCCAAGGGGAGTGTTCATAACAGCACTTCGTGCCAAAGGAAGCACGGACAGGGCTTGCTCCCACGTGGTTGTTGTAGATGCTGGAAAGCTTGTTGCTGGGGACTGTAGGAGCTGGTCAAGGGTTAGCTCATGTCCTAGAGGAGCACCACTAGTAATTGGTTGGGAAGAGAAGATAGGGTGCACTGTAGGATGTGTCATTGTGGACAGATATGGGTGAGGGTTTAAAGGATTACTGGGACCAGCCTCATTTCTAGTTGTGAAAGGAAGGGGAGGTGGCCCAGGAGACAACGTTGGTTCTGGCTCGTCGTAATCTAGGCGGATTCTCACCCCCTTTTCTCTTTCTTTATTCACATGTTGGTTGAGGAGAGACCTCAATTCCAGGAAATTGTTGGCAATACCCTCGGGGGTAAGTTCAACACGTGCTGGGGCGTCAGAGACACCGACATTGGGGGAAGGAACTCCGGATCTGGACGGAGTTGGTGTGTTGAAGGTGAGGGACTCGGGTGTGCTCCCCGGAGTTGAAAAAGAAGTTGGTATAGCCACATGAGCTTGGCTACTGCCCGGGGTAGAGGTGTTTGGAATCTGATTTACTTCACCTGGGGATCCACTTTCAGACATGGTGATTTTAAGTGAAGAGAGCTACACTACTAGGTCTTTTTGAGGAGAAATAGCGGCGTAGCCCCACGGTGGGCGCCAACTTGTTGATGCAACAAATAAGAGACCAAGGGTGGTAGCTAGGCTGGTAAGGCAACAGGGTTGAAGGGTTCAACTTTTCCTAACGCAGGTCGTGGGGTCCCCCCACGTTTGCAAGACGTGGAAGGAGGTTCACTAGTTTATTTTTGTTATTTGCTATGGATCCTCCTCTGAATTATGTTCAAGTTCGGATGAAGGAGCAAATAGAATGTGTGTGTTGGATGTGAAAGGGAGTGACTTGTATGAAGCAAGTACTCAACATGAATGACCAGAGATTAGAGAATCAGAGCTGGCCAGGAGATGTTTTCTGAAGTGAATGAAGTGTCAATTTATAGGAGAAGACATCTCCCGAAGTAGAATTCATTTGACTAGTGATCCTGCTTGCAGTGAGGGGCTTGCCCTTTCGGGGGTTAAAGCCTTTTGACCCCTGGATAATAGCATGTGCTCTGCAGACCTGCGTTGCTTTTGCGGCTGGTGAGTTGGTGGAGCTGTTCGGAGATGTGACTTGTTTACTGTTCTCGTATTACTTTACTCCATCTCCTCAGCTTTTCAACCATTGAACCTTTTAACCCTTTGGGCGTTCATATATTTAGTCATTTTATTTAGTCTTGGGCTATCCCCGTCGTCAAAACCAAAGAGACCCAGATTCAAAAGGTTTAAGTTTTGGACTAAAGTGACAAAAGTGACCAAACCTCAAGGACCATTTTAACAGTTTACTCTAATTATATGGATGGTTCTAAGGCTTTGCATAGATTGTATAAATGCCTTCAATTTGCACATATGGTCTTCAACATTTTTTTTAAAGGTAATGGTCTTCAACATTTGATTTTTATAACTATGATGGTCCTTACCAGCTAACTTCATTAATTCTCATATAAGTGTGTGTATAATGATCAAACTAACCTAGGAACTTAAAAAACATATATAAATAAATAAAACAAAAAACTTAATTATATATAATACTGATTGATTAAGTAGGCCATCACTAGCCACCTCCCTATTTTGGTTGACTTCCAATATAGTCCCGGCAAATTTTTGACCTTTCACTGGATGTCGATTTAAACCTCTTGTGGTTGCACCTGTAGTCTACTAGAATAAGGGCTCAAAGATATATTAGTTGCATTACCAAAGGGGTTTATTGTATCTTCAAAATTACATGTATTAAATTATGATAATCTAGTTGCCCTCTCAATAAAACATGTATCCGCTGGAAATTGAGATAGTGTGTGAGGTAGCATTGCAGAACTAGCTGGTGGTACACGAACGTGCATGGGTTTCATGTCTAGTGATGGGATTGTCCTAGGTACAACAACGTGACTGGGTTGTCATGCATACGAACAATGGGACAACCCAGTGAGTTCATGTCCCCCTTTTCTCTTAAATGTTTTCGGTTTTATAACTCTCGGGGGAAATACATGTTTTCGATGGTATGGTTTAGCTAAGGAATAAATATTAGATGATGTGAGACAAGGCTCTCTCTTAAGTGCCATTAATCTTTTGTAAGACCGTGGAACAAGAGTGGTATGTAACGCTCTGCTTTTTCATACTTTCCTTAATTAGAAAGCTTATCTTGTATTTCTATTTTTGGAAATCTTGTATTCCTTGTAATCGTATTTCGTTGTATCATTGTAAAATTCGAGACTATTATCATAATAAAATTCGTGATTTGATACCAATTTATACTCTATTTATTCGTGCATGCTCATACATTTAAATTCATTATACATATGATACATTATTCGTGAAAACGTGCAATAAACTTGCAAATACGTGTCTTGCATACATAACTTATACACTTTCATTCACGTTTATACATCCTTGGTCATTCACAATACTTATCCATGATTCATATACTTATATGTATGCTTGAAGTTATGTTTATATACTTAGAATTATATTATAACACACCTTGCACCATTAAAACATACCAAACATAAACTATAGGGACTAAGGTTGCCAAAAATCAACAAAATCCTTAAGCCGAAGTGGCTCGCGCCCCGTGACCGGCCCACCTCTAGGCTGTCGCGCCCCGCGACCGGCCCACCTCTAGGCTGTTGCGCCCCGCCAGAGAGTGGAATCCACAGTTTGTTGCTGGCAGCTCGTGTATTGGCCAGTTTTGTGTTAGTTTAAGTTGTGTTTCTTGCATTTAAGACACCCAAACTAACCATAATCCTCTCCTATAAAACCCACCTCATTCCCACACTTTTTCCACTATGCAAACACATCAAACTCTCTCCCAAAACACTCTAAATCAGCTAAGAAATCAGTTTCAAGGCAGAAACATCTAAGGGAAAAAGTGAGTTCAATCTCACCTTTCTTCTACCTTTCTTCACTCATTCTTCCTCAACAAAGTATGAAACACCTCTAGAAGTGTTTCCACAGGTTTTACATGAAAAACCAAAGTGGAACATCACCATATTGAGGTCCAACTTTCTTCTACCTTTCTTCACTCATTCTTCACTCATTTGGTCCTGAAAATACAAAAGGAAGACAAAAGCACATTTTTTCCAACATTGGTACTAAAAAAAGGTTAGTTTTATGCCTCATTTGATGTAATTTATATGTTGCATTTTACACACATCAAATACCCCCACACTTGAATCTTTTCTTGTTCTCAAGCAAAACTCTTTATTTTATGGCTTACATACCCAAATGGAATGGGTAGAAGAGAAGTTTTGGGCTTGTCTTGAGTGTCAGGAATCCAAGATCTTTATTGGGTTTTATTTCTATTTACAATCCTATTCGTTATGATTTATTTAGAACGTTTCATAAGAGAAATTACTTATTTGGGCATAGCATGCCTCTTTAAAATTCCATTTATATACAAGTTTAAATACCTCACGGGAGATCACTCAACACTCGACCGAAGATGTATTTTTGTGAAACACTCGAGACCGGCATGGAACTTACTTCTACCGTAAGCTTGCCAAGCAATCAATCCTCCTCCTTTTTAATTATAAACCTTTGTAGATATCAAGAGGACTTGGGGAAGGGTTAGGCTTGGGTTAAAGGTGGTTTTGGATTAGTGGTTAGTAAAAAGGGCTAAAAGTGTAAAAAGCGCCCGTCGTCGTAAAACTTTTTGTTTTTTGTGACTTTTATTCAAACTAAGCATTTTCAAACAAAGTTTCTTTGAGGACTTTGTTTGTTTATTACTAGACTTTCATTTTTTTATAAAGAATTGTCACAAGAAAACCGAGCTTTTTACTAAAATAAAGGGTTGAAAAGAAAAATGTTTTGGTGGGTAAAGGGTGTTTGTTTTGTGGGTTTAGAAATGAAAAGATTTAGGCTCAAAGGGGTTAACTAGGGGGATTTTGGGTAGGTGAAAAAGAAAATGAAAAATAATGGTGTTGAAAGGAAAATGGGTTAGTCCTAATGCCTCCATCATTACTTACTTGGGTTTAAGTTGGTAAGGACCGGGAATGTATCGTCGTGGCAAGTTCTAGAGTCGTAAGAACCAAGCGGCTATTCACACAAGAAACGAAAAATGAGCATTTAGTTTTAAAGATGTATGCTTGTATGCTCAATAAAGGCTCAAAACTCACTTATTGTGGGAATGGGTTTGTGATGTGATCAAGTATATATAATCAAATTTTAATTAGATTTGTCATGCCGTTTCATAATTTTCTTATGTTGGTTCTTTTCATAACGACGCAATCGGTTGTAAATTTGCAAAAATATAACCTTTTTAGAACTTGTTATTCCTAAATTAAACCAAGACAAGTAAAAAAATGAAAAGTTTTTGAAAAAAATTTGGGGTGATTAGCGGTTCCAATAGAGTTTTGTGTAAGGCTTGTTATTAGGACATGCAAAATTCAAGGTTTTAGCATCATCCCCACACTTAAATTACATATTGACCTCAATGTGTCCCAAAAATAAGTTTTTAGGTTGATTGAATGTGTAAAAAGGTGTTTAAAAACAAAATTTTATGTTACTGGGCGCCTGGCCACGGGCCCGTGTTGGTCCGGGCACGGCCCCGTGGTCAGATTGCCAGTATCATTTTAAACAGAAGGTTGGGCATGGGGGTGTGTTCAGTAAGCACGGCCCCGTGTCCAGTTACCTGCACTGGGCATTTTCTGCAGAACCTTGGGCACGGGGGCGTGTTGGGCTGAGCAGTGCTGAACTTGCTGTAATGAAGGAAAATTGTCGGGAGGCTCTGTTTTTATGCATGTGGTGTGGTTTTAAAGTTCCCTTGGTAACCTCCACCATTTCGAGTGTGTTTAACAATCACAACATCATCCAAACACCATTTATTAACTAAAAACCATCATTCATTAAAGACAACAATTACAAAGATCCTAAAAATTGAAAATAAGGGTCCTAAAAATGAAAAACTACCAAGGTCCTAAGATAGATAGGTCAAAGAACGCAGGAAATCACTAAGGAGTTCTACCCTTATTGTAGGGATGACAAAAACCCGAAAACGTCTTTTCGGTACTTAAGGATTTTGTAGAACTCGGAGCCGGGGGGTGTGTTTTTAAATGTTGTTGAGCCATTCTTCTATCTCCCTAGGAAGAAAGATGGCGGGCTTATTCTCCACAATGTCTTGCGGAGGTGGTGCGACGGCTACCGGAACCCCGTGTAGTATGTTTAGAGGAGGTTCCTAAGGCATGACATGCCACTCGGCTGGAATAATGACTTCCGGCACAACATTCCACCCTCTTTGTACAATGATTGGCACCATGGGAGGAGAAGCAAGAATATTCAACCTTTGGTGCAAAAGGTTGACTTCTTGAAGGCAACTCTCTAAACCCACCGACAAATGGTTAATATGGTCAATTAAGGCTTCTTCCACTCCTGTCATCTCATCAATGGCTTCTCGCAAGGCATACACATAGTTAACCAAGAAGTCTTCCACAGTTGTTCTTCTTCCCCTTCAATCGTTCTTTGAGTGAGCTGAGGATGTTCCGCTGTTCTGACTCGACATTCTAAGAAAACAAGTCGAAAAGTTCAAATTAATGAAACAGTAACTCCGGCCATGGCCCGTGGCCACCAATCTGCAAAATTTTCAACTTAGGAATCTTATAGTTTTAAATTATTTTTCTGAAATTTGGAACATTTCTAAGCATAAATAACTTAAAACAGTGTTGTAGAACTTATTTTTGATAAGATTCCTTTGTTAAAAACTTAGCAAACATCACAATAAAGCTTAAAAACATGGAGATTTCAAGCTTTAATGGAGGTTTTGAGGAGTTTGTGAAGAAGAAGGCAAGAGACAAAAGTAGTAAAGACAAGATGGTGGTTGAGAACCTTCTTTAGAATATACCTTATAGGGTATATGTGAAGATCCCACCAGATCTTTGTCTTTGGAAAGGGTCCAAGTGTGAAGGAATCTTGCTGCATTTATAGAAAACGACAGCATGCTGACCACGGCCCCGTGTCGGCTGGACACGGCCCCGTGGTCAGACAAGAGCATGACACATTTTTGTCCGTATTCTAACACTAGAGTTAGACACAATTTTGAGGTGGGCACTGGGGCGTGTTGACCTGGACAAGGCCCCGTGGCCAGAGAATTTTGTCTATTTTCAAGGAATTTATCCAGATCGAGCGGTTCCTTACTGGACGGAACAACACCGAAATGCCTGAGGTACCTTAATTGCCCTTGATTTAGACAAGAACGCAAGAGGTTATCGGAAAGGGTAAATACCGGTGGGCGAAACCAACCTTTATTCACCTTATCCGGGCTGTCGTTAAAGAAGGTGTATGTCGAATCGCTCAGGTCTATGTATGCATCGGTGGAGATCGATGGAGAGTCCTTCACGGCACAATCGACACAGGGACGACTATCGCTCAAATCCTCACAAGAGTTAGAGGTGCTTTCGGGATCTACGATGTTGTTAGATTCCGAATGCGATCTCAATAATTCTCCTTGATCGTCGTCTTGAGATGAATAATTTATTTCCATCTCAAGCTCTTTTATCAATTGGAGAATTACTTCTTCGAGTTGAAATAATTCTTTGAGAATCAAATCATCCAAAAGAATTGATTGATAACATTCGAGGGAGAGATAGGGATTGTTTTTACTTTCGCCCATCTTAAGGTTACAGGAAAACGATGGGTCTATATAGTGGGGAGTGTAATTTAGAAAATAACACTTTAAATCTTCATGAGATCCACCACATATTTAACACCACACACCAAAAGAGGAGCGAAAGTAAAAATAATGAATATCACTCATGTTTGTGTCAGAAATTACCAATTGTCGGGATCTTACGGTTCTGTTTTCAGTAACTAAAACTTGGGCACGGGGGCGTGTTCAGTGGGCACAGCCCCGTGTTCAGCTACTGTCTGACTTAAAACAAGATTTCCAGTACCAAAGATTGGGAACGGGGCGTGTTCAGTGGACACGGCCTCGTGCTGAAGTCTGCAGAAGCTGAAAAATTAAGAAAAATATTTAAAAAATAGAAAAACAAGAAAAACGATTAGGCCGTTGATTCCTAACTTTCTTAAAATCTTTGTGTCCCCGGCAACGGCGCCAAAACTTGGTGTGTGTAAGGTGTAATATGTTTTTATTAATATTTTAAGCCCATTTTACACATTAGTCAAGTTTTAAATTTATAAAACACGATATTCTACTAACACTAAACACACACATGGGCAAGTGCACCCATCGTGAGCGTAGTATAGTGTTGGTAAGATACCGAGGTCGTCCAAGGACACAAGAACTTTTAATACCGGTTTATCCTCAATGTCTAACCAATCTAAATTTTTTTGGAAAAGGTTTTAAATATGAAAAATAAAAACTACAAATGCTGAAAATAAAAATAAAAAAAATAGATAGACAAGATGAATCACTTGGATCCGACTCGCCTTTAATGTATCCTTTGATGATTTCCGCACTTTTGCACTTTTTAAGAGATTATCTTAGTTATAGCAGTAGGCCCCTCTTTTGAAGGTGACGTTACCCTCAACCCAGTGGTTTGAGTCAGCAAGGATACAATCCCAAAGGGTCGGAATATTGAAAGATAATTAAATAAGTTATTAATGCGAAAAGTGGTAGGCCCCTCTTTTGAAGGCGACGTTACCCTCGGCTAAGTGGTTTGAGTCAGCAGAGATACAATCCTAAATAGCCGGTTTAATGTATTAATAGTAGTTTACATATGAGGGGATCAAGCCATTCGCACCCCCGCCATCCAATACCAGTGGGTATTGAAGGAGCTCCTAGTAAGCTTGAACCAGGTCCTTGCAGGATCTATATACTGAACAAGGCAAGAACCTTACTAAACCATTCCCTTAACCCCCGACCAGGTAGCCAACATATCTATATATATACCGTAGAAATATAAATGGTGAAAATATTTTACTATATATAGACAGATGATAAAGAAGTTTCACCTTCAACATAAGAAACTAGTTAAATGCTTATCTTCACCAAGTGATGTAAGAGACTTAGCCAAACATGGCCAGTGACAAGACACCACGGACATATGATAAAGAAGTTTCACATTCAACATAAGAAACTAGTTATTAAAGTCTTTAATACAAAACCAAATAAAAAGTGCGAAAAGATTAAAAATCAAAAGTAATACATTAAATGCTTGTCTTCACCAACTGATGTAAGAGACTTAGCCAAACATGGCCTTTGATTGACAAGAACTCTTACGATCAATCTTGGATCCCGAGACTACTACACACACTCTAAGGTGGATGATGGATGATGGTGGTGGATGTGGGTGTTGTAGTGGTGGTGGAGTGGTGGCAAAGTGGGAGAGATGTGGTTTGCCAAAGGATGCCTTTGAAGTGAGCCAAGCACCACTATTTATAGCCTGAACAGAAGCCCGGCCACAGCCCCGTGTCCGCTGGACACGCCCCCGTGGCCAACTCTTTTCTCTTCCTTCATTAATTGCAATTGTCTGTGTTAGGCTCCACACGGCCCCGGGTTCGCTGGCCATGGCCCCGTGTGCAGAAGCGTATCTGTACTACCAAGATTTGCTAGATTCTGTGAATCTTAGCGTTGACCACACCTCGTGTTGAGCTGGGCACGCCCCCGTGGTGGGCAATGGAAACTTCTACATCTTTGTTTCTTTCTGTAGACACCCGACCATGCCCCCATGCTCAGTGGGCACGGGCTGTGGTCAGCCTTCTGTCTCTTGTTGTTGCTTGTGGAGATGCTGTCGAGGGGTCGGGCATGCCACGCTTATTCCTTTTCTTTGTATTTATGTTAGTTTTTGCTGCATATTTGTTCCTTTTGTTCATTTAAGATCATTTGGTCCTGAAAATACAAAAGGAAGACAAAAGCACACTTTTTCCAATATTAGTACTAAAAAAGAGTTAGTTTTATGCCTCATTTGATGTAATTTATATGTTTCATTTTACACACATCACTAGCCCGAACTTAACATATATAGCGCTATAGGAGTAGCACGCCGCTCATCGGGGTCTTGTTAAATCTTTTATTCATAAACTAGTCTCGTTACTTTAGTGGCGAGGGACACTTAATTCTTGTGGACGCTTGGGTTTGACATTTAGTATCGCATGTTAGTATACCTTGTAAACATATACCATGTGGATTCGAGAAAATGTTTTTATACTTATGTTATATTATTACAAACTTGTGTACTCGCCAATGCTTTTGCATTGAACCTTTATTTTAAACATGTTATAGGTTGATGTTGATGCCATGATGAATCTAGTAAGGATGACTAGAAACACGTTCAAGATACTAGATTTGAATATGTTTGTTATGTTATTGTTATTGTATTTTGTCGTTTCCATGTTGTACTTGTACTTCTTTCATTGTTTTGACAATTTATGTTTATTGATGAAAATCGGTTTTGAATTAATTATTGTCACAAAATAGTGTTATGTGTGATGAGCAATCTATTTCGTCTCACTCCGATGATTTCGCCATCAGTTGGGGTGTGACATGGTAGATCTATTGTGACATCTGTGCTTGTAATCATTGTATAAACCTTAATCAGTTCATTTATCAATAAAACAATTTTATTTGATCCCAATATTTGTTTGTTTATGTTTGACATTTTGCACGTTTTGATTTTTGTTCAATATCAAACTCTATATCGTTTTCTGGATAGTTATACGCAAACCGATGCGTAAACGTAATCAGTTTAACGCGATAAACACTCCGGAACATCAATTTATGCCTAACATACCTTAAATAACCTTTACATAACTTATAAATAAGTTTTGAAGGCTTTGGTATGGCAAAATCAAGTTTATTCGCTTACAGGGACTAATTTTGACAAACTGCGAAAGTATGCCGATTTGTACTGTAACGGACAATCCAGAACATGATCATAAGTTAAACATACCATAAATATCCTTTACATAGTGTGGATGCATAATGTCTATCGCCTGCGTCATCATTCTATGTCGTGTCAATTATATGTAATAGGGCAAAATGTTAAAGTTTGTATGTATTTTGGCCAGGTCGCACGACCTGAATAGGTCAGGTCGCATGAGGTGGATTCCTCAGTTTGTGCGGTCTGGAGTTGTTATTTCATGTTGTCTGGCAAGTCTATAAATAGGCTAGTAGTGTTCTTCATTTGTAACTTTCTGGAGAATTGTGTACCGAAGTGTTGTCTGATTCTCTCTGTACCAAAACGTTTATAATCAATGAAGAATATGTTTAAAGTGACTTCCTACTCTTCTACTCCTGTTCTAACACTGATGCAAGGTTTCTAGTCTGATTCCGCCTTTCTAGAAACTAGATCTGACTCTGATTGACTCGTTTGGACGATTCATCGATCCTACAAGTGGTATCAGAGCTCAGGATGAGTGAAATCTGTTGATAACAGTGTTTTGAACGGTTTAGAATCATATACTTCTACTCTTTCTTGGATTTTCAGACGAATTCACAGACAAAATGGACTGAATTTTGGATATTATGTGTGAAACATCATTTTGAACAATCGTACAAAGTTGCAGACCATAAATCGAACTAAAACTGATCCAAAAATGTCAAAAACTTGAAATTTTGATAAGGTAAGTCTTTAAACGAGGTGAAACTGTCCAAATCGTATGAAAATGATGTCCAAATCGTGTAAAATGAATCAGATCGTTTGAATTTTGGTCAAACCATATGAAATTCATGTCCAGATCGCACGGAATAGACCACATCGTTTGAAAATTTCAAACTGTATGACCAGACCGCACGACTTGAGTGATCAGATCGTGTGAAAGTTTTCAGACCGCACGAACTGAAATTTTTTTACTCACATCGCACGGTTTGACAGTTCAGGTCGTTTGAAACTTCAAGTCATGTGAAAGTTCAAGTAGTTTGAAACATTCAGGTCATTTGAAGTCCAGGTCGTCTGAAAGTCCAGGCCACTTGAAATTGTAATTTTTCAAAACTTAAAAATTTTTCGAAACATTTTTCAAAATATAAAAATGGACAATCAAGAGTTTTACAATGCGTTTTTCGGAGGAGGTATGACTGTTCAAACTCCAGCAAGTATAGTCCAGAATGTGAATATGGAGAACGAGCTAGGAACCATGCAAAAACCACCGAAACTGCTCAACATTGAAGATTATTCGGGGTGGCAGGATAGATTTCGCACGTGGGTTCAGGCGAATCACCTCGAATGCTGGCTGAAAGTTGAAACGAAATATGTAGTTCCTAAGAATGATGCTGGTCTTCCGAAAACAATTTACACGTTAACTCCAGCTGAACAAGAACACTTTAAAGCCGAGAAGAAGATGGTCAGTATATTGCAACAGGCAATTAAGGAAGACATTTTGGTATTGTTACAGCATCAGGGTGACACGCAATCTATTTGGAATGCTCTTAAAATCAAATTTCTTGGGAGTGCTTCAATGATCAAAAGCAAAAAGGCGCTATTGAAAAAAGAATTCGACATATTTACTGCTATCAGTGGAGAATCAACGAAAGAGTTGATTGAGAGGTACTATCACTTGGTAGTGGAGATGAAACGTTTGAATATAGATAAATCAGACGAAGAGTGGGTTGATAAGTTGGCTGACGCACTACCACAATAAGAGAGGGGTACGTTCTTATTGGTTTTGAAGAACAATTTGGAATACGTGGGTTTCAATTTGAGTACGTTTATCGAGAGAATTGAAGCTCATGAGCTTGAACTTCGGAAGATGAGGAAAATGAAATCTGCAAACGTACAGCAAGATGTTCAGCTTTATTACAAAGGAAATTCATCTGCCACATCTGCTCCGAGTCCAAAGATTTAAACGCCATTCAGTGCAGATTCTTCATCGGGAGTAACTCAAAGCATTCCTAACAACAACTTTTCACCGTTTTCAAATTACGAACCGAATTCTAAGGTTCAGAGTTTTCAAGAACAGGTTTCTCCTCAAAGTTCTTCAGGATCGAACAATCAGAGTTACAGTTAAGGGATACAGTGCAATATCGCTGTTAATATAAAAAACGGTCAAGATTTTACCGAGACAGCCGCAAAGCAGCATATAGCACTTCTAGCTTCTGTACTTGAGTCTTACGAGAGTCTAGTAGCCGGACGAATTGGTAACCCAGACATGACTAAAGAAGATTACGATCAAATTGATCCGGAGGAACTAGAACTCATCGACATAAAATGGTGTATGGCGAGCATTGTGAGAAGAGCACAGAGGTTCATGGAAATTACCGGAAGAAGTAGTCTCGCAGGTCCTGATTCTAAACTTGGATTCGACAAACTGAAGGTGACTTGCTTCAAGTGTAAAGAGAAGGGACACTTCAAGCGCGAATGTCCGAACAGAGATGTTAATAACCACCAAAATCCATTCGCCAATGACTATTACCGACAGGCTATCTATCATAAAAACAGTCAACAACCATTCATTCCATGACCTCAAATCGAGAACAGTCAATCCAAACAAACAGAAAAAGCTCTTTTGGTGAATCAAGATGACGAAAAGATTCCAGAAGGTTTCAATTGGGATAAGTACATTCCAGGAAGTGGTCTTGCAATGATGGCTAAAATTATTGAAGAGCCGGAACCAGAAATCGAGGAATGTATTCCTGAAGCTGAAGAAGTCAGTGAAGTGGTGAATGAAGAAAGTTTTGCAGATCAAGAAGAGGAGGCAGCAGCGGTCTACTATTATCAGTCTGAACAGGAGGTTATTACTAATGCATTCAAATCTATAATGCCAGCTAATGTGTTTGATTATTTTGCAGGTTTCTTTAGTGAACCGACTACGGGTTTTTGCCCACAGTACAAAGTTGAACAAACTCCGGTTCAAGAGATCATTGATGTCTCAAAGGAAATGAATGAAGAGACTTTGAAAGAAATAGCAGACAAAGCTCTTATGGTCAAGCTGCAAGAGGTAGAACAAACTAAAACACCTTCTAATAACAATGAGACCAAAGATGCAACTCAAGAGTCAGTGTCCGTTGAAAAGGAGTCAATTATCGAGACTTGTGATACGTATGAGTCAGGAGAGAAGTCCGAGTCCGATGACAAATCAGAAAATGTGAAGTCTGAATCCGAAGAGAAATCTGAGTCTGAGTCCGGAGAGTTTGGTAAATCGGAAAGTAAAAATGATAAACAAGAAAATGTTTTTGAAAAAGTTGATTCAATTCTTGAAAAGCCATGCGAAAACTGTTTGAAACCATGCATGGATTGTCTTGAAAAAGACAAACAGTTTCAAGAGTTGAAAAAGTTTAACGACAAATTAAAATTTGATTTTAATGATGTTAAAGAAGCTTATGACACTCTGTCACGATCAATTAAAATGATTCACACTGAGAGTAAAGAAAATGACAAAATTGCTAATTTGCTCAAAGCTACGGTCATGGAAAAGCAAATGTCGATTAACATCCATCTGGACACAATCGCATCTCTAAAGAAGAAACTTGAACTGATGCGCATTGAGACAGAAAGAGTCGATAAAAAGTTGATCAGTTATCTTTCATCTTCATATGTGATTGATCAGATCGTTCCTCAACAAACTGAAGTTAAACCAGCTTTCAAAAATGTTCCACCCCCAATGTGGAATCATTATTCTCAGAAATATCCAGACGGGGTGGAGGAGGCATTGAATCTCAAACTGAGAACAGAAGAGAATGAGTTACCGGAAAACATAAATGTTACATTCTCTCCGTCTGACACCGACAACGAGTCACAACTGGTTAAAATAGTTGTAGACCAAGTGTTGGATGAAGAGAGTGATAATACTGATTTTGAAACGGTTAAAACTCATTTTGAGAATTCCAGTTCAGATTCTGAAGATGACGGAAACTTTCTTGATAAGTTTATCCCAAAGTCAGATAAAGTTTTGGATGACGATTCGATCATTGTGGTTTACACGATGACCGGAACTAACCAACTGTATACTGATTTTGAGTATCCGATTCAGAATGCGAACCTAGAAAAGGTTGAAAAAGTTTTTAAACTCGTGGAAATTGATATCTCAGAAATTAACAACAATTCGTTTCTATTAAAACCGAAAAAATCTTTTGTTAAACAACAACTGACAAACAACCCGGGAAAGAAAAATGAAAGGGTGGGTAACAATGGTAATAACAAGAGACATGGTAATAATTACAAAAAGAAAGGTGTTGGTTTTGAGAAGAAAATGGCTAAGAAAGATGTTAAGCCAAAAGAAAAATTGAGTGAAGTGTTTGTGGCTGGTAATAATACAGAAGTTGAAAAGGATTATATCTTTAGTAAGCAAGCAATTGACGATTTTATTGCGGCCAAAAAGATACGAGACGAGGCCAACAGATCCACTTTTGTTGAATATGACAAAAGAATCTGTTATCGATGCAATGAAATCGGTCACATGGCCAAACAATGTGTCAAAAAGATAATAAAACCAGTTTTCCATAAACCAAAACCAAAAATTTCAAAGGATGTTAAGGGAAAATCACCTATGGTATCCCCCGTGCGTATTCTTAAACGCGGTGAATCATTGAAGTCAGAAGACAAACCAAAATCAACTTTTGAAATTGGTGAATCTTCAAAATCACAAAAGACATCAAAGGTTTACTCTAAAACAAAGACTTCCCAAAGTCAATCATGGGTGGAGAAACCTAAACATTCTTTTGAGGAAAAGAAAATGGAAGAAGTTTTAAAATCTGAACCAAAAATCTTTGCAACCACTGATGAAAAAATTAAGTTTGTGTTAGATAAGTTGATTGAAGAATTCCCACCTATCAAGGAAGGAGCTCTAAAATCAAAACCATAATCTGATGTTCCAAATGTTGTTTTAACATTCCAAAAGTTGACATAGTAGCTCATGATATTGTCTTTGGTAGTGTACCAAATGTTGAAAAATCTTGGGTATCATTGTTTAAGTAAATGTCTTTTGATGTGTGTAGGGGCTTCCAAGGTCTATCATTTCTAAATGGATAATGGATAGCTGCACCTCACGGCACATGACAGGGATGTTAGCACTGCTATACGATGTCAAGTCAATCAATGGAGGTTATGTCGGGTTTGCTGGAACTCAAGGTGGAAAAATTGTTGGAGAAGGAATACTTACTAATGGGGTCATAACATTCGATAAAGTGAACTACATTGCTGAGTTAGAAAACAATCTGTTGAGCATTTCTCAGATTTGTGATAAGTCATTTACTGTTCATTTTACACAAGATGAATGTCTGATTCTTAAATCAGGGTTTAAAATACCTGAAGAAATGGTGTTGATGCGCGCTCCTCGTGAAAATGATCTCTATATACTAGACATGAGCGTTGCAACAACGACAGATAAAAAGGCACAATGCTTTGTGAGTAAGACGAAGGCGACTGAAAAAGAATCCATCATGTGGCATCGTAAAATGGGCCATATTCACTTGAGAAAGATGAACTTTTTAGTTCATAATAATCTTGTAGACGGTGTTAATTTGAAAAGCTTCCATCTTAACGATGACTGTATTGAATGTAAAAAAGGGAAGCAGACGAAGAAATCGCACCCGAAAAAGCTCTTGAACTCCATCAGATTACCGCTCGAAAGACTCCATATGGATCTTTTCGGACCGGTAAATGTGAAAAGCATAAGTGGAGATCTATATTGTTCAGTTGTTACTGACGACTTTACAAGATTTTCCTGGGTGATGTTTCTAGAGAGAAAAGATGAAATGTTTGATTCTTTGATGAGACTATTCAAAAAGATGGAGAATGTTTACAAACTGCCGCTTAGACGTATTCGAAGCGACAATGGCACGGAATTCAAGAACAACTGTATGCTCGAATTCTGCAACGATAAGGGCATTCTTCATGAGTTTAGCGCACCGTATACTCCTCAAGAAAATGGTGTCGCAGAACGAAAAAATCGTACGTTGATCAAAACGGCTCGTACCATGTTAGCAGATTCAAAATTACCGGTATATTTTTGGAGTGAAGTGGTCGCCACGGCATGTTACACACTCAATCGGGTTCTTACGGTGAAGAAGTACAAGAAAACTTGTTTTGAATTGCTTCATCTTTACAAACCGAATCTGAAATTTTTAGAACCATTCGGATCACCATGCAAATTCATTGATCCAGACGGTAAATTTGGTTCGAAAACTAATGAAGGTTTTTTTGTAGGATACGCTAGTCCGTTGAAGAGAGTTTTTGTTCCGAGTTTGGGGAAGATAATACAAGTTCAACACTTTGACTGTCAACGGTTTACCGCTCCAAACCAACTTCCCGGAAACAGGTTGCTATTTGATTGCGATAATCTCTAGGAGTCATTCCATTTACCGACAGAGCCGAATGAAGAGGAACTAGCATTCTTATACCAACAACAGCAGTCTGTTTCACAAGAACAAGTGCCGAGAATGTTGGTGGTTTCTTCGCCCACCGAGGGTTCAAATGATCATGAGGCTGGTCCTAGTGGAACTGCACATGTACCCCCAGAAGAAACAGCTCCAATATTTGACAATTCTGACGACTCAGAATCAGAAACCGATCCGATTTATGACGAGGAACCAAATATTGCGACTTCAAATGCTATTGATCACACGGATGATCAGAATATAACAAATTTGCAATCGAAAGTGAGCGTACCGGATACGATCATGCCAAGAACCTTATCTTACCATCCGTCAGAGCAAATCATTGGTGACCTTCAAAGCGGAGTGAAAACCCGCGAACAATTACACAAAGGGCTTACATGTTTTTACTCTTCTATAGCACCTTTACAAGTAGACTTCTCAGTAAAATGTTTTATCTCGCAGGTAGAGCTGAAAACGTATAAAGAAGCATTGACCGAAGAGAGTTGGGTAAGTGCAATGCAAGAGGAGTTACAACAGTTTGAAAAGCTTGGAGTGTGGAGGTTGGTTGATCTCCCGAAAGATCAGAAGTTGATCAAGACCAAGTGGGTCTTCAAATGTAAGAGAGATGATAGAGGGGTTATAGTAAGGAACAAAGCACGGTTGGTAGTCCAAGGATTTAGTCAGCAAGAAGGGATTGACTTTACTGAAGTATATGCTCCCGTTGCTCGACTTGAGGCAATCAGAATCTTCTTGGCGTTCGCGTCATGGAAGGGGTTCAAGGTCTGCCAACTGGATGTCAAATCTGCATTCCTTTATGGCAAGATTAAAGAAGAGGTGTACGTCGGTCAACCACCAGGTTTTACCGATCCTGTACACAAGGACAAGGTGTATCTACTCGACAAGGCGCTATACGCACCAGGCCCCGAGAGCCTGGTACGAGACGCTTTCCCAGCATCTGCTGACCAACGGGTTCACCAGAGGGACTGTCGATAGTACCCTTTTCACTAAAGAGGTTGCAGGACATCTACTAATCGTGCAAATATATGTTGATGATATAATTTTCAGATCAACGAACGATGAGTTGTGTAAGGAGTTTGAGAAGGTCATGAAGCAGAAGTTTGAAATGAGTTCAATGGGGGAGATGAAGTTCTTTCTTGGGCTTCAAGTTGAGCAACTGCCCTATGGAATCTTCAAACACCAGACCAAGTATGTGAATGATGTGTTGGACAAATTCAATATGTCCGAATCATCTCCCATATCAACCTCCCTGGCTACGAATCATGGCATATGTCCGGATGAAAGTGGTGAGAAAGTGGATGAAACGCTTTATCGGTCAATCATAGGATCGCTAATGTATTTGACAGCATCACGACCGGACATCATGTATCCAACCTGCCTCTGCGCCTGGTACCAGTCAAGTCCCAGAGCATCACACATGATGATAGTGAAGAGGATCTTACGGTATCTCAAAGGTTGCCCAAGCACTGGCTTGTGGTATCCCCGATCCGGTGACTTCTCTCTAACTGGATATTCTGACTCTGACTTCGGATGTTGTAAGTTGAATGCTAATTCCACAACTGCTGGTTGCCAGTTCTTCGGAACTCGGCTAATCACTTGGCAGTGTAAAAAACAGACCACAGTCGCTCTCTCAACTTGTGAGGCCGAATACGTTTCGGCTTCCAGCTGTTGTTCCCAGATTCTTTGGATTCAACAACAAATGAGGGATTATGGTTTGCAATTCTTAGACACGCCAATTTTTATGGACAACGAGGTAGCCATTAATATCACTAAAAATCCGGTTCAACACTAAAAAACAAAACATATTGAGATTCAACATCATTTTATTCGTGATTGCTACGAGAAAAAATTGATTCGAATTGATTATATTCACACCGATGATTAGAGAGCTGATTTTTACACTAAACCTTTTGATAAAACAAGATTTAATTATCTTTTAAAATTGAACGGGTTAAAGAATTTGTTTTCTAGGAGGGTGGTAGAGTGTGTGGCCGAGGCGGACGACGATCAAAAGTGATCTGCGTCTAGTTGTCATGTTTTCTGTACAATTTTTTTTACTGCTTTTGATAAAACCAAAAACACAAAAATATGTTTTTGATTTTAGGGGGAGAAAGTTTATAGAAATTACAAAAACATGATAAAATTTCATAAATACAAAAACATTGAAAAAGACAAAAAGAGGTTTGTGTAAAAAGAGGAAATGATAGTACATCAGTGAACTATCACAACATGCTAAAGAAATGGAAAGTCAAAATCTTTTTAAACGAGTCTCACTAATGATGTGCCAGTAGACTTCACACGATTAGTAGATTGAGTTCGAGATATAAACATAACAAATAACTGCTTATCCTCGTGGGGAACATCTCTCGGATATATGGGTAACCCCCGAAATCTTGTTTGAAGGGCTTTCTATTTCTGACGTACTAGGTCTTTGTACGTGATGATATATGGGGTATAATACCAGGACTTCTGATTTTGCGGGAGCAATAGCCTAGTCTTCGTATAATACTCTGCACTGCTTTATTCTTAAAGCTCACCCTCAGCATAAAAAATGATGAAACTTTGAAAAATGATAATCATGTGCTATTGAAAAGAAGATCCCCAAGGGGGACCCACCTAAAGTCGAGCCATCATCTCTCTGATTGAACGAAAGTTCTAGCTTGAGCTCTCATGGCCTCGCATTTACCCCTTACAGATATCATTAGTGTGCACTCACTAGTAAGACTGAATATAGAAGTCTGGATACGGGAGTATATTCTGAGGTGGGACACGCGAATAAGTTAAGTTCTTAAAACACTAATTCGTATCTTGAATCAATTGAAACTTGTGTAGAAGTTTAAGTGGACAACAATACTGACAATCAGAAGTGAATTTGTTTAAGACTTAAAGTTAAATCAAGATCAACGGTGTTAGTGGATAAGTCTCAAAAACTGATATGATCCTCTTACACAAACTCACAAAAAGATGTCTGTAAATATGTTTGTACAGTTTCCAGTTTCTTCAAATTCAAAAGATGTTCTGTTTATTTAGCCAAAATGTTGAAAAATTCAAAAAGATTTGTCATTTCATCTTATTTTCGACAACAAACGTTGGGGATCTGATGATCAAAGTCCAACAGTGCTAAACAAGTTGGATCATTTTGGTTGGATAAGAAAAGTTTGAGAAAAGTGTTGGTAATTGCTCAAAATGTTTAAAAGTTCATTAATTTGAACTTAAAATGTTTCAAAATTGTCAGCAAGATCATGATTTGGTCGGCCAAAGTCATTAATTTGGATTTGGGCTAAACAGTTGACCAGGGTCATTAAATTGGACTTGGTTAACTGAGTGTGTTGGTAAAAAGTTAAAATGCTAAAACTTAAAAATTAAAAATTTAAAAAAATAATAAAACTCACACGAGATGCCACCTCGTGCGAGCTGGCCAAACCGTTTCAAATATGGCCAGACCGCATGAACACCCCAAATCGCTTCAATCATTCAACTCGAACGACCTGGCATCCTCTATATAAAGGAGAGCCCAGATCGCGTGAAACTATTTCTGCTCTCACACCGCGTCACACACACCTTCAAAGCAATTTGATCGATTTCACTGATTTTCAAGCCTTAATCTTCTGATTTTGTGTTCGGATTCCTTGTATAAGTTGGTTCGCACAACTTATATCAAGGGAAAGGTACGGATTGATGATTAATTTGAACCAAATCACATGAACTCGTATGAACTTGAATGAAACGAATGTTTGAACTTAGATCTAGGCTTATGTAATGGATTAAATTGAATAAAAATCATATCAATATGCTCGGATTGTGTTGCAGAACAGATCTAATGTTTCAATTTCATAATAAAAACATGTTTTAAAAACCTACAAATTCATTGTTCATCTATGAATGTTCAAACGAGGTGATGATTCAGACCGCACGAGATGGCCAAACCGTGTGAAAGTTCCTGATCATTTGGGATTGGCCAACTCGTTTGAATTCAACACAGTCTGAGATTATTCAACTCGTTTGAATGTTCCAGACCGTTTGAGATTTACCAGTTCGTTTGATCACCAGACCGTATGAGTTGGTCAGATCGTTTGTATACCAGACCGTTTGAAAAGCATGATCAGTTTGGCATGAGGTCGCATGAATTGGCCACATCGCATTAAGCCAGATCGTGTGAATCTTAATTTTGTCTTGAAATTTGTGCAAATTGTTTAACTTGTGTGTTTCTGTTTGTTTTTCAGGCATCAAATGTGTTGTTTGATCCATCACACAATATTTGCTGTGTTTACGATGAAACTCTACCAAAGATGGGTGTGTTTAAGGAGATTTTGCCATTCATGAGACGTTTACCAATTCAAAAAGCTTTAACAGATCAGCACATAGTCTTCAAATCTCATGTTCATCATTTTTGGAAGAATGCTAGTTATGATGAAGTGAATGATGTTGTTAATTCAAGTGTGAGTATAGATGATGAAGATAAAGAAATCATAATCACAGAACAGCTTGTACGAGAAGTATTAGAGTTTCCAGATGATGATAATTCGCCAACAGGGTTTCCGGAAAGGATGGTCAAAGGATGTATGCTTAGAATGGGTTATAACGGTCCGTTGAATAAAGCAAATTACATGAAAGCCTGTTTTATGAAGCCATACAAATTCTTTATTCACTCAGTAATTCAAGCGTTAAGTCACAGGAAAGGTGGATATGATGTTATGAAAGACTATCAAATGTGTATGGTGACGACGTTGGTGCTAAACAAGAAGTATAACTTTTCTAGAATTGTTTTTCATTACATGAAAGATAATATTACTTCTGGTGGTCGAAGTTGGGTGTATCCAAGGTTTGTGCAGATGATGTTGGATTATGCGTATCCAAATCTGAAGAAATATGAACAAAATGATCTGATGATGTTGCATCACATGGATAATGAAACGTTAATCCGATTATCCGACTATACAAAGAATTGGCCTGAACCGAAGAAGACAGAGTTTTTCGGATTCATCAAGAGTGATAAGTATGAGGATCCAGATCCAGTAAATCATTTAAAGTGGAGGAATGATGCTGAAATGAAAGAACAGAGTGCAATTGATGAATTAAAGAAGTTAGAAGATTTCTGTGAAACTCGAAATAATTGGTATACAAAAATAGAAAAAGAAAAGAAGAAAAAAGGTGGAAAGAGAGATCCTACATCGAAAGTCCAAGCTGAAGAAGGATCATCTTCTCAACCACAGAAGGAACGTAAAAAGAAAGCGGTTGAAACAAAGCTGGTTGATGAACCAGAAGTAGATGAGACAGAAGCTGACGTTGAAAAAGATCAAGAACCGTTAACTCCTGAAACTGAGCAGTTGTTGAAAGATATTGATGATACTGCAGAAGCTAGTAAGATAGCAGTTGATAATGAAAAGGAGAGTTCATCTGGTTCAGAAAGTGATATTGATGCTCAAGTTGAATGTTGGATCAGAGAAAACTATGATCCAAAAGATAGAGAGAAACAAAAGAAGAGAAAGAGGAGTTCGGATGATGATGATGATGATGATGAAACATATGTTCCACCAGAGAATATTCAGGTTGTAAAATTACCATCTTCAGGAGGTAGAAAGAAATCAACATCAAGAAAACGTGTCGGAACTCCAGTAGCACGAAAGTTAAAATTCAAGCTGAAACTAAATCCACCACCAGAAACACAAACTAAACCACCATCACCACCACAAAATAAACCAAATTCACCACCATCACGACAACCATTACCTGATCCTTTACAATCACCACCACAACATCATATTTCATTACCCATTCATGAACAACCACCAATAACTTCACCACACATCCAACAAACACCACCAACCACACAACCACCAGTTCATACTACTCTTGGTTCGTCTGGTTTTGAAAATTTTCCACATATTCCAGAGAGTACAGTTCTTGAATCACTTGATGATTTTAGCTTTGTGAATGATGATCTTGTGAAGAAGTTGCAAAAGAAGGTGAATGAGTTGTTAAGTGAGAAAAAGAAGTTAGAAGAACGTGTCAAGTCTGTTGAATATGAGAATTCATCTTTGCTGAAAAAGATTGAAGCTGATCAAGTCGACATAGACATTCTGAAAGTTCAAATAGCTGACTTGGAAGAAGAAAAGTCTCGAAGGGATGAGCAGAATGAGTACTTCAAGTTGAAGAATAAAGAGTTAGAAGCCAAGAATGCTAGAAAGGAACACGAAGAGTATATGTTAAAGAAAGTGTTGGAAGATTTGATTGGTAAGCCAATTGAACAAAGGTTTGAAGAGATAGAACTTGCAGAAGTAAGAGCAAGACGTAAAGCTGAAATAGAAGCTGAAATGAAAAATAAAGGTAAAAGTGTTCTAGTTAAAGATGATGTTCAAGTGACTGAAAGGGCAATTGTTCTGATTGAGCCAAAATCCCTGACAAAAGTTCCAGAATTGTCTATTCAAGATCCTTGTCCATTAACTTCAGTATCTGGTATGATTAAGATTTCAGATGATGAAGAAGACGAAGATGATAATCTGAAAGATGATGTAGATGAAGTATATTATGTTCATAGTGATGATGATAATGATGGAAATGATGATGCTGATCAAGGTAATTCTGGTATAAAAGTAACCGAAGCGTCACAAGAAGAGAATATTGACGAGTAACTTCAAGATGATGCTAACGAAGAACCAGAAAACGCAGGAGGAGAGGGGGAGCATGGTGATGATGAAAATGTAGATGAGATTGTTAATTAGGGTGCAGGTTTGATTCTACGTCTCGAACATGGTGTAGAAGAAGGTGAGTTATTGCATACTTACACTAGAGCTGAGATTATTAAGATGATGGATGTTGAAGAAGGTGAGTTTAACTTCGATTTTGGAGAAGAGTTGAACGAATTTGATATCAATCATCAACCTGCATATCAGTACAATTATGTTGAAGAAGCTGATAATTATGATAAAGTGGAAGTAGAAGACTGGAGTGACGATGATCAGTCTGAGAATGTTAATGTTGATACTTCTAGCTTTCCAACTCTCGCTGAGTTCTTCAGTCAAGCAAATGAGGATGAATTGAGAAGAAAAGTTGCTGAAAGTGTTAAGAGTAAGAGTTTTAAAGAAATGTCTAAAGAAGAACAACATGAAGAACGAAAGAAGTGGTTCAGGAAGGATACAGAAAGAAAATTCAAAAGACCACTACAATATTACAGAAGGGATGGAGATGTTTCTCTGGGCGATATCATAAGATGGGGGTACTTGCCACAAGTCAACGCTTATGCTATTAGAAGAGAATTTGGTGTTCAATATTTCCAATATATTCAAGATATAATGTCTCTACCTTGGTGGGATGTTGAAGAGTTATCCCAGTTCAGAACATTATTATATCCAGTCAGAGTTCATGATATGCCAACGTGGGGCTTGATGAAATTTGAAGCATTCAAAGAATTTCGACACTGGAAGCCACATTATCTTAAGAAAGTCAAGAAGAAGGATCCTGTTATAGGTATTGTGGAAACAATTCTGAAGTTCAAGAAGCCCAGGGTTATGAAGAATATTCCATTGCCAAAGATGGAACAGAATTTTCGTGAAGGGTTTGTATGCTGGGTTTATAGTTACATGACGACCGAAGCAGTAATTGTGTACAGAGTTGAGAATGAACTTAGATATATTCATCAGTATGATCCGATGTGGATAGTAAATTGTTCTGTTAAGGATATTGAATGTCTGTTTGTGAACAAGATTGGATATAAGGCAGAAGATAGAGAACAAGCTCTTCAATTTCAGAAGGTAGCTACAGTATGTTTTCAGAAGGGTATAAACTCTGAGAATATGTGGTTATCAAGTTGGAGAGAGATTGAAAGAGAAGAGTTTCTGAAAGCAGAGAAGGAGAGAGAAGAGCGTGAAGAAAAAGACAGAATCGCTTGAGCTACATGGAGGCAAAAGCTAGCTGAGGAAGAAAAGAGAGCTGCCAAAGAAAAGGAACAGCTCAGGAAAGCGTTATTGAAAAAGCCAAAGCAAAGGGAAGAATTTTTCAAGTCTTTGTGAAGAATGTTTTGAAGACAGGCTGACTGAAGACTGCGGCAATATCCAAGGGGGAGTTTGTTGATGCATAATGTCTATCGCCTGCGTCATCAGTCTATGTCGTGTCAATTATATGTAATAGGGCAAAATGTTAAAGTTTGTATGTATTTTGGCCAGGTCGCACGACCTGAATAGGTTAGGTCGCACGAGGTGGATTCCTCAGTTCGTGCGGTCTGTAGTTGTTATTTCGTGCTGTTTGGCAAGTCTATAAATAGGCTAGTAGTATTCTTCATTTGTAACTTTCTGGAGAATTGTGTACCGAAGTGCTGTCTGATTCTCTCTGTACCAAAACGTTTATAATCAATGAAGAACATGTTTAAAGTGACTTTCTACTCTTCTACCCCTGTTCTAACACTGATGCAAGGTTTCTAGTCTGATTCCGCCTTTCTAGAAACTAGATCTGACTCTGATTGACTCATTTGGATGATTCATCAATCCTACACATAGCTTAGAAATAGGCTTTGAGGGGTTCGGTGTGCAAAAATAAACTTTTAGATCAAACAGGGACTAAAAGCGTCAAAAAGTGCATAAGTTTGCATTTTCGCACATATATTACGTTCTGAATATATCCGGACATCCAAAAATTTATGTAATCATTAAAATATTTTATTTTAGTGACTGGCTTGATAAAATTCCATTCGTCGCGTAATTTGGATCGTTTTTCACGTCCGTTCGTGTTTCGTCGTAATTAAGTGAATAACGTGATCGTACGGCCAAACGAACCGACATCCGACATAATTTCAAGCATGTTTTTTATCGTGTCCCCTATGCTTAGGCATCATTATAGAGCCTTGAAAATGGCCTAATGGGCCTTAAACGTGTCGAAAATGGACTTAAACATGTGCAGGGACCATTTCTGTAATTCTGAAACTTGTTGCTGAACTGAACAGCGGTCGCGGGACGTGTAGTCTCTCCCTCACTCGTACACGGGGTGCGAGAGACCTTCAGAACAGCATAAACTTGATTCCAGCTTGATCCAGCTGTTCCCATGATTTGCAAATGGTTTTAATAAGTCTATGGGCTTGTTTTAGGGTACCCATGGTATTTCAAAACAATAGGCACACATGTAAGGCTCAGATTAAACTCGTTTATAGAGGAACGATCCTAACGGTTGCCCGAAATCTATAAATACCCACTTCCAATTCACTTGTTCCTCACACTTGATCAGATTATATTCTCTAAGTTGAAGTTTCTACACTTCATACCTGAGAATTTTTAGATCAAATCTCCATTTCTTGGACCACTTGTAAGTTTCTTTCGTTCTTTTATGCGTTTTTAAGCACGAAAGTCAAACTGTGTTTGACTTTCTGCTTTGACCAGTTTATGGTCAACACGAAGTTCGTTTGAACTTCGCAACATGAGCGTAATCACGATGGTCATAGTCCTTGGTGACTATACCTACTGATTACCACGTTATTTAGGTATAGTGACGAGTCATAGTTTCAGTCAAAATACGCGTTTATGCGTATTTTGCAACCAAATTTTTCTTGGGTATCAAAACCCTTTGTTTTGATATCAAACTTGTTTTCTAAATTCGTTAAACATGTTTTAACATGTTTAACTCGTCACTTTTAGTTTAGTGCTTATATAGGGTCGTAAGATAAGCGGTCTAAACAACCGCTTAAGACTTTCGAACCCGACCCATTTGGTCGATCATTAGGATCCGACCAAACATATTTTGTGACCATAGTTGTATAGGGAATAACCTTCCGAGGTTATACCTTATGGTCACTACATTTAGTTAGTTGTATGATAGGTAGTTTATATGCCTTAGGAAAATGACCAAAATACCCTTTTACGCATAAATTCATTTCAAGTATATGTAACCTAAATTTTGACATCTAAACTGATTAGGCAACATTATTAGACATGTTAAGGCATATAATACTTGTCATAGGACTAGTAGGACGGTCCGAACGCGTTTTACGTGAACGACGCGTTAAAGTGGCGTAAGCTACCTAAACGAGTCGTAATGGGTCGTAAGCACTTAGGATAGGTTTCGTTTTAGAATGTAGGCTTTGTTAAACCATATAACATGAGTTCCTATACTCATTTGGCTTACGAAACCTCATTTTATCCAATCCTCCGATTTAGGTCCGGTTTATTAACGTAGTTACCTATATTAGGTGCCGATTGATTCCGTGATCTTTCTAGCATTGCTTGGTTGTTATCCAAAGACTATTGAGCAATCTCAAGTGAGTACATAGACCCCTCTTTTACTGTTTTTCAAACATTTGGGGTGAAACACATGTGCCTACTTGTTACTTTCGTGCTTTTCATGTTTTTATATCATATGCTTGCTATGTTCATATAGTACACATATAGTACATGATTTTATCAATGTTTTTGCTATGTATGTTTTATTAACATGCTAGTACATTGGTTTATTAAACACACTTGTTTCATATGCTCGTTTCAGCACATGTACACATGGTTTTACATCACATTCATGCTATGTATGTTCTGTTATTGCATACTTAGTACAATGTTTTACATCACATTCATGCTATGCATGTTCATTTATTGCATACTTAGTACATTGTTTTACATCACATTCATGCTATGTATGTTCATTTATTGCATACTTAGTACATTGTTTTACATCACATTCATTCTATGTATGTTCATTTATTGCATACTTAGTACATTGTTTTACATCACATTCATGCTATGTGTGTTCATTTATTGCATACTTAGTACATTGTTTTCACATAACATGCTTACATTTGGTATGACATTTGGTTTGTTTAAATGGGACAAAAATACGTTCATTAACATTGGCCATGCCACTTGGTAGTAAGTAATGGTACCATAGGAATTGACAACTCCCATCCCTGGAATCCTAGGTTTGTTTGGACGTAAGGGATGACTGAATCCAATATACATAGTTTAGATAAACCTTTAATTTGTTTGAGGGTTTGTCGCCATAGTCACAAGGCTTGAATGTATTCATTGTAACAATACCGCATAAATGTTTGTATCCGTAAAGCATGCAGTTATTTTACAAAACATAACTTTGATTTAAACCATGATTTATTTCAATACCTTGTTTTGTGCATTTTACCTATGGTTTTAGTTGACATATTTCACTTGCCATACATAACATTTGGTTACATATTACATGATTTACATTTGACAATAGACATTGTTTACACATAAACATTTTGACATTGACAAGACATTTTGGTGGTTTGTTTGGGTAAGAGATTTAAATAACGGGGCGTGTGTAATATGATAAAAGCATGGTGGATACGCCGCTGGTACTTCCTATATATAAGTGCTTTTATGATATTACATATCGTGGCGTTATTTAAACCATTTCAGTTTAAGACATATTACATTTTACACAAATAACATATTTTCACAAAACATTGTTTTACAAACAGTTTATTTTATACAACTCATTTTACTTGGTTATTTAATTAACCATACACCTTTCTTTTATATAATCTGATTTCTTATCAAGTTTTTGTATGATTTATAAAAGAAAACACTTTACAAGATTCATGACTAACTCTTATTAAACATTTATTTAAACTTGAGTCATGAATCATATTTTCACAAAACCTATGTATCTCACAGGCATTTTTATGCTGACGTACCTATTTTCACATGTGTTTTCAGGAGCTGATGCATAGGAATGATCAAGATACACTTAGGCGGACCTGTGCCTTAGTGACATAAAATGAAGCTAGAATAGTTTAAATTATGTTATGTAATCTTTGTTTCTGCTGTTTTAAGACAATGTAATCCATTTGTTTTTAAATAAAACAAAACTTTAATTACCATGGTTGTGAAACAATAATTTTGTTGCTACACTCCCCGATGTTTCCGCCGTGGTTTGTTGTTTTACGCGGTCGGGGTGTGACAGAAGAGTTGGTATCAGAGCCAATGGTTATAGGGAATTAGGTTATTAGTAATGCTTTAACCTAGGCTATAACTTTTCTAGGACCCTAACACAAGTTATCTTGTATTTAGATCTTAAAACATGCACTTCACCTATCCATAGGTGATTACCAAAACAAGAACACAATTTTCTAAAATGCTTTTTGAAAATCAATCATCTGTTTTTAAATGATTTGTTATAAGGTTTTGAACCCTCCAATTTTTCAAAATGATTTTGAAAATTCAATCATCCGTTTTTGAATGATTCTTTTGGCCTTGTGCCTTCCAAGTTTTCAAAATCTCGTCAAAGTTTTGGGTCTAAATAATGTGAACACATGCAATCTGGAAGGGTGGGTGCCTGTACCTCGGGTTTTCTGTCTAGGCTAGAGTGTTCGTACAAATCCACATAATCGGACCAGTCACTCTTACCTGGGAACTCTTGTGGTGAGTGTCCACTTATAGGCTAAAGCATGTCTTCGCGATACGTTATTTTTGACCCATTTACTTTGATTAGTCACTGTGTGTCATTTGTTTGCTTTGTACGAACAAATGACCACGATCCATGCTTTTTGTAGATATTTGTATCATCTCATTTTCCACCTAATCATCTCACTCGTTTTCTCTCATGTTTCCTCTTTTAGAATGCCTCCTTGACGCGAAAATCCGATACCTAAGGCCGAACTGGCAGCATCATTTCGCAGCAAATGGCTGTTGTGCTCCCAGACATTATTGCTCAAGTTAACCAAGCCAACAACAACAATAATGCTCCATGCAACTTCAAAAGTATCAACTCGGCTAAACCACTCAAGTTCAGTGGTTCTGAGGGAGAAACTGGGCTCCTACAGTGGTTCGAGAGCATTGAGAGTACTTTTCATCATGTTCAGTATCCTGATAATCGCAAAGTCGAGTTCGCTTCTAGTGTGTTTCAAAAGAGGGCTCTTACTTGGTGGAATGGAGCCATAAGAGACCGTGGTGCTGAAGTTGCTTTAGCACAGACCTGGGTAGAGCTTAGGGCTCTTATGATGAGGGAATTCTGTCCTCATCATGAACTCATGGCTTTAGAAAGGGAGTTTGATGATTTGAAGCAGGACAGTGGTGAACATCGGGCTTATACCGACAGATATGAGGAGCTGAGTTTGTTATGCCCTACGATGGTTACCCCACTCGAGAAAGCTATCGAGAGGTATGTTGATGGCTTACCTGACTCCGTGCAAGACATCGTCACTGGTAGCAACCCTACCACAGTTCGTCAGGCAATCGAGTTAGTTGCGACTTTGACTGAGTCGCAAATCAGAAAGGGTAAGCTTCATAGGAAGGGTGACAAGGATAAGAAACAGTCGTCTGACAAGAGTGAGGGTAAGAAGGGTAAGAAAGCTGGGTCTTCAAGGAGGTCTAAGAAGCGCAAGGCTTCTCAGAATTTCGCTGTTACTGCTCAAGTCAACCAGGCAGCTCCTAACCAACCCGCACAACCACCAGCAAAGAAACAGTATGCGGGGAATGCACCGTTGTGCAACAGATGCAATAGTCACCATCAACCGCAAGTTCCGTGTCGTTTCTATGCTAATTGTGGAAAATCAGGTCATCTTGCCAATGTTTGTCGTTTTGCTCCTAATCAAGCTGCACAGAACCCAGCTCAGCATGCTGCTCAAGCACCTGCTCAACAACAGGCTCAAGCTGCACGACCTCATTATCCTCCTGGTTCGTGCTACAATTATGGGGATCTGACCCATTACAGAAATCAGTGTCCGAGGTTAGCCAACGCAAATCAGGCTCAGGCTCATGGACGAGTCTTCAACGTGAATGCCAATGAGGCGCGAGCAGACAATGAAGTGGTCAACGGTACGTTCTTTGTTAATAACCAGCCTGCATCTATTCTTTTTTATTCGGGTACCGATAAGAGTTTTGTGTCTTTATCTTTCGAGCCTTTGCTCCGCATGTCTAGAACAAAACTAGGAAAACCCTTGACAGTAGAGGTAGCTAGTGGTGAACCCGTTGTTCTCGATTCTATTCTCCAAAATTGCCAGTTGAACCTTAATAACCATCTTTTTCTTATCGATCTCACACCGATGCAACTTGGAAACTTCGACATTATAGTGGGAATGGATTGGTTAGCCAAGCATCACGCAGAGGTAGTTTATTTTGAGAAGATTTTTCGTGTTTCGCTTTCGACAGGTAAGATCCTAGAGGTTCGTGGTGAGAAACCTGCTAGTAGCCTCAAACTCATGTCTTGTACTCAAGCTCGGAAGTATCTACGCAAGAACTATGTTGCTTTCTTGGCACATGTTGTAGCGGATAAAGTCAAAGGTAAGTCTATTCAAGATATCCCTGTTGTTCGGGATTATCCTGAAGTTTTTCCTAAAGAATTACCTGGTTTACCCCCAGCACACCAAGTCGAGTTTCGTATTGATCTTGTACCTGGTGCAAATCCTATCGCTCGATCTCCATATCGTCTTGCACCATCCGAGATGCAAGAGTTATCTAAGCAGCTTCAAGAGCTTTCTGACAAAGGTTTTATCCGTCCTAGCTTTTCACCTTGGGGTGCTCCCGTTCTTTTTGTCAAAAAGATAGATGGCTAATTCAGGATGTGCATCGATTATCGTGAGCTTAACAAGCTTACCATCAAGAATCGATATCCCCTACCTCGCATTGATGATCTCTTTGATCAATTACAAGGTGCTTCTTATTTTTCAAAGATTTATCTGCGTTCTGGGTATCATCAGCTTCGTGTGCTTGAAGAAGATATTCCCAAGACTGCTTTCCGCACTCGATATGGGCATTATGATTTCACAGTTATGCTATTCGGTTTGACTAATGCTCCTGCTGTTTTCATGGACTTGATGAATAGGGTTTGTAAGCCTTATTTGGATAACTTCATCATCGTTTTCATTGATGACATCTTGATTTATTCTAAGACACGAGCTGATCATGAGCAGCATCTTCGTCTTACTCTGGAACTCCTAAAGAAAGAACAACTTTTCGCCAAATTCTTCAAGTGCGAATTTTAGCTTAAGGAAGTTCAATTTTTGGGACATATCGTCAACGAACAAGGTATTCATGTAGATCCCTCCAAGATCAGTGCGATTAAGGATTGGGATACGCCTACTACTCCAACTGAAGTTCGTTCTTTTCTTGGTCTCGCGGGTTATTACCGCCGCTTCATTGAAAACTTCTCGAAGATTGCAGTTCCTCTAACTGCTCTAACTTAGAAAAACAAACCCTTTGATTGGGGATCCAAACAGGAAGAAGCTTTTCAGGCCTTGAAACAGAAGCTTTGTGATGCGCCTATCCTATCTTTGCATGAGGGAAATGATGATTTTGACGTGTATTGTGATGCATCAAACTTGGGTCTTGGCTGTGTTCTCATGCAAAGGAACAAAGTCATAGCTTACGCATCGAGACAGTTGAAAATTCACGAGAAGAACTACACCACTCATGATCTTGAGTTAGGTGCAGTTGTTTTCGCTCTCAAAATCTGGAGACACTATTTGTATGGTACAAAATGTGTGGTTTTCACTGACCACAAAAGTCTTCAGCACATCCTCAATCAGAAAGAACTCAACATGAGGCAACGACGTTGGGTTGAACTTCTAAACGACTATGACTGCGAAATTCGCTACCATCCTGGTAAGGCGAATGTCGTGGCTGACGCATTGAGTCGTAAGGAATGTGTCAAGCTTCACTGTGTCAAAGTTCGATCTGATATTCAAACTCGCATTTCTCGGGCTCAACATACTTGTGTCTCACAAGATTTGATAGATAAGGAATTACCATTTCATATCAAGCCTGATTTCGAACTAAAGAACAATCGATCGCATTATTTCATGGATCGTTTATGGGTCCCAAGTCAAGACAATCTTCGCACCTTGCTTATGGATGAAGCTCATAAGTCTCGTTATTCTATTCATCCTGGCTCAGAAAAAATGTATAAGGATCTTCGTACTCAGTATTGGTGGTATGGTATGAAGAAAGACATTGCCTTGTATGTATCCAAATGCCTTACTTGTCTTAAGGTTAAGGCTGAACATCTACATCCCTCTGGATTATTGGAGCAACCAGAGATTCCAGTTTGGAAATGGGAAAACATTGCTATGGATCTTATTACCAAACTTCTGCACACTAAGAGAGGTCATGACGCTATTTGGGTAGTTGTTGATCGTCTTACAAAGTCAACGTATTTCTTGACGATCCGTGAGGATCTATCTGCCGACAAACTTGCTAAAATCTATGTGGATGAGATTGTATCCCGTCATGGCATTCCTTTGAACATTATTTCTGACAGAGATGCTCGATTCTCATCTCGTTTTTGGAGAACCATGCAATCTGCTATGGGAACCCAACTTAATTTGAGCACAGCATATCATCCGCAATCGGATGGTCAATCTGAAAGAACAATCCAAACACTGGAGGATATGCTTAGAGCTTGTGTGATCGATTTTGGTGGTAGTTGGGATTCGTATCTTCCATTGATTGAATTCTCCTACAACAATAGTTATCACTCCAGCATCAACATGGCTCCTTTCGAGGCCCTTTATGGTCGAAAATGTCGTTCACCAGTCTGCTGGAATGAGATTGGTGAGGCTCAGCTTACTGGACCTGACCTCATTCTAGAGACAACAGATAAGGTTAAAAAAAATTCGCGATAACCTTCAGACAGCTCGAAGCCGTCAAAAGAGTTACGCGGATCGACGACGCAAGGCCTTGGAATTTCAAGTCGATGATCGCGTGTTACTTAAGGTTTCACCTTGGAAAGGTGTAATCAGATTTGGAAAGACAGGAAAACTTGCACCTAGATATGTTGGACCATTCGAGATCGTCGAAAGAATCGGTAAGGTAGCCTACAGACTTGAGTTACCTCCTGAACTTGGAAATGTTCATCCAACCTTTCACGTGTCCAATCTCAAGAAGTGTTTAGCTGATGAGAACCTCCACATACCGCTTGATGAAATTCGTGTGGATAACACGATGCATTTTGTTGAGAAACCTATGGAAATAATGGATCGAGAAGTCAAATGGCTCAGACGCAAGCGCATTCCACTTGTCAAAGTTGGCTGGGAGTCTAAACGTGGTCCAGAATTTACTTGGGAACGTGAAGATCAAATGAAGGCGAAATATCCGCATTTTTCTCACAAGTTTCCTCTAAATAAATTTCGGGACGAAATTTCCTCAAGTAGGGGAGACTGTGACATATGTGCTTGTAATCATTGTATAAACATTAATTAGTTTAGTTATCAATAAAACAATGTTATTTGATCCCAATATTTGTTTGTTTATGTTTGACATTTTGCACGTTTTGATTTTTGTTCAATTTCAAACTCTATATCGTTTTCTAGAGAGTTATACGCAAACCGATGCGTAAACGTAATCAGTTTAACGCGACAAACACTCCAGAACATCAATTTATGCCTAACATACCTTAAATAACCTTTACATAACTTAGAAAAAAGTTTTGAAGGCTTTGGTATGGCAAAATCAAGTTTATTCGCTTACAGGGACTAATTTTGATAAACTGCGAAAGTATGCCGATTCGTACTGTAACAGACAATCCGGAACATGATCATAAGTTAAAAATACCATAAATATCCTTTACATAGCTTAGAAATAGGCTTTGAGGGGTTCGTGTGCAAAAATAAACTTTTAGATCAAACAGGGACTAAAAGCGTCAAAAAGTGCATAAGTTTGCATTTTCACTCATATCTTACGTTCTGAATATATCCGGACATCCAAAAATTTATGTAATCATTAAAATATTTTATTTTAGTGAATGGCTTGATAAAATTCCATTCGTCACGTAATTTGGATCGTTTTTCACGTCCGTTCGTGTTTCGTCGTAATTAAGCGAATAACGTGATCGTACGGCCAAACGAACTAAAATCCGACATAATTTCAAGCATGTTTCATGTCCCCTATGCTTAGGCATCATTGTAGAGCCTTGAAAATGGCCTAACGGGCCTTAAACGTGTCAAAAATGGACTTAAACATGTGCAGGGACCATTTCTGTAATTCAGAAACTTGTTGCTGAACTGAACAGCGGTCGCGGGCCGCGTAGTCTCTCCCTCACTAGTACGCGGGGCACGAGAGACCTTCAGAATAGTAGAAACTTGATTCCAGCTTGATCCAGCTGTTCCCATGATTTGCAAATGGTTTTAATAAGTCTATGGGCTTGTTTTAGGGTACCCATGGTATTTCAAAACAATGGACACACATGTAAGGCTTAGATTGAAGCTCGTTTATCAAGGAACGATCCTAACGGTGGCCCGAAATCTATAAATACCCACTTCCAATTCACTTGTTCCTCACACTTGATCTGATTATATTCTCTAAGTCGAAGTTTCTACACTTCATACCTGAGAATTTTTAGATCAAATCTCCATTTCTTGGACCTCTTGTAAGTTTCTTTCGTTCTTTTATGCGTTTTTAAGCATGAAAGTCAAGCTGTGTTTGACTTTATGCATTGACCAGTTTATGGTCAACACGAAGTTCGTTTGAACTTCGCAACATGAGCGTAATCACGATGGTCATAGTCCTTGGTGACTATACCTACTGATTACCACATTATTTAGGTATAGTGACGAGTCATAGTTTCGGTCAAAATATGCGTTTATGCGTATTTTGTAACCAAACTATTCTTGGGTATCAAAACCCTTTGTTTTGATATCAAACTTGTTTTCTAAATTCGTTAAACATGTTTTAACATGTTTAACTCATCACTTTTAGTTTAGTGCTTATATAGGGTCGTAAGATAAGCGGTCTAAACAACCACTTAAGACTTTCGAACCCGACCCGTTTGGTCGATCATTAGGATCCGACCAAACACATTTTGTGACCATAGTTGTATAGGGAATAACCTTCCGAGGTTATACCTTATGGTCACTACGTTTAGTTAGTTATATGATAGGTAGTTTATATGCCTTAGGAAAATGACCAAAATGCCCTTTTACGCATAAATTCATTTTAAGTATATGTAACCTAAATTTTGACATCTAAACTGATTAGGCAACATTATTAGACATGCTAAGGCATATAATACTTGTCATAGGACTAGTAGGACGGTCCGAACGCGTTTTACGCGAACGACGCGTTAAAGTAGCGTAAGTTGCCTAAACGAGTCGTAATGGGTCGTAAGCACTTAGGATAGGTTTCGTTTTAGAATGTAGGCTTTGTTAAACCATATATGAGTTCGTATACTCATTTGGCTTACGAAACCTCATTTTATCTAATCCTCCGATTTAGGTCCGGTTTATTAACATTGTTACCTATATTAGGTGCCGATTGATTCCGTGATCTTTCTAGCATTGCTTGGTTGTTATCCAAAGACTATTGAGCAATCTCAAGTGAGTACATAGACCCCTCTTTTACTGTTTTCAAACATTTGGGGTGAAACACATGTGCCTACTTGTTACTTTCGTGCTTTTCATGTTTTTATATCATATGTTTGCTATGTTCATATAGTACACATATAGTACATGATTTTATCCATGTTTTTGCTATGTATGTTTTATTAACATGCTAGTACATTGATTTATTAAACACACTTGTTTCATATGCTCGTTTCAGCACATGTACACATTGTTTTACATCACATTCATGCTATGTATGTTCTTTTATTGCATACTTAGTACATTGTTTTACATCACATTCATGCTATGTATGTTCATTTATTGCATACTTAGTACATTGTTTTACATCATATTCATGCTATGTATGTTCATTTATTGCATACTTAGTGTTATGGGTGATTTTTCGCTCATATATCCTGACTGATATTCTGACTTTGTTTGTTTTATTGTGGCCAGGATGCTGGATCAGGATATTGGTAATATCCTGATGTGGTATCCTGGTAGTAACCAATTAACCCACGTACAGGTTATTGAAACCAGTCTCTAATGGTCAGGTGGACTTCTTCTCCTCAAGACTCGGGCAAATCAGTTATATTACGAACGTTGAAGCCGGAAGATGTGGACTACAACGTCCACATATGGAATATTCGCCGGATCCCGGAATAGTAGGATAGTTAGTTGCTTTCATTTTACTATAAAAGGGGATTGATCGGATCAGATTAGGGACATAATTTTTCGCACACTCTTTCTCTCTACTCTCAAACACTCACAACGCACTAACACTTGTACTCGAGCTGCATTGTAACATTTAGTTGATCCGCATCATATCCTGCACTATATCCTGATATTTGAAGCAATAAGAAGAATGAGGCAGCTGTGATTGTCAGCTCCCGAGGTTTTATGTCGGTGATCTAGATTGATCAAGGGCTTTCCTCGTATATCTCGTGTCACCCTTTACATTTTTGCTCATTGTTTGATCATAGGTATAGCTCAATATCCTGAGCTATATCCTGAACCTGTTTTTGTAAATAACTTAACTAGCATATTTTCAACACACGTTTTTAGCACACTACCTCACTTAACTAATTTGATCACTTAATTGCTTCGGTAATTTTTTACCAAAACAATATGGCGCCCACCGTGGGGCAAGTGGTGCTACTTCTACTAAAAGTTTTTTGCAAAATCATTACTTGGTTTTCTATTTTGAAAACTTTTTGCTACAATATTCTCAATGGCCTCGAGATCAAACATGAGCTCTTCCACCGTGTCTGCTATAACCTCTGCAACAATTGGTTCGGTGCTTCCACCACCTCCTCCGAGAATGCAAGCCTCTTCACAGGGAACTGAAAGTCATGTGGCTCGGGATGTTATCCCCGCTCGCAATATCCAGGGATCTGGTCCTGTTTTCGCTTCTAATGAAGAAATTCTAAATTTGTTTGGTAGTGTACAGGAACAGATGAGGCAGCAGCAGGAAACTAATCAGATGCTGATGAGAGAGATACAACTCTTGAAATCCAGCCCAAGTAGGCCTGCTGAAGATACTGTCACTCTCTTGCAACCCAGGGCTTTGAACTTCAGTTCTACAATTTATACTGAGGATAACCGGGGGAATATTGTGCCTAGCCATTCCCAGAATCATACTCCTGAGATACCCTCTTCAGTAAGAGTATCAACTGTGAGAAGCTCAGGATATGCTTCAGGATATGGCCAGAATCCCCAGACTGCAGGTATGACATCTGCATTTTCCAGGGAGCTTAAAAAACTGAAAGACATGATATCTAGTGTACCTGGGGTGGTCCAGCCAATTCCAGAGGTGTCCCAGGACAGCCACAGGATATCACGTTTTGCATATCCTATTTGTGATGCTGAAATCCCAAAAAGATTTCAAACTCTCAACATGAAACTCTATGACGGAACTACGCATCCTGAGGAGCATATTGCCCAGTATAGGGAGAGGATGGACATCAACCCTATCCCTCCAGATCTCAAAGAAGCATGCATGTGCAAGGGTTTTGGTTCTACCTTAACAGGATCAGCCTTAAAATGGCTCTTAAACGTTCCTCCTCACTCAATTACTTCATTTGCTCATTTAGTTAATTTATTTAATAGTCAATTTTCTTGCAGCCGGAGTTTTGAGAAACTAACCAGTGATCTTTACAGGATAACTCAAGGACCTCAGGAATCCTTGAGGGATTATGTGAACAAGTTTAATCGGGAGTCCTTGGATATCCCACATCTAGATGTTGCAACAGCTGTGCAGGCTTTCAAGATGGGATTACAAAAAGATTCTCAATTTTACCAGGATCTTGTAGTGAATCCCTGCAGGATTATGGACGAAGCTTGTAACAGGGCTCTAAGATACATTCGGCTGGAGGATGACAAAAAAATGCAAGAGAGGATGAATCCGTCCACAACCTATGAGTCAACCAACAGGAAATCAGAGTCCTCGTACAAACCATATCGCTCTAAGCCATATGGCAGAAATGACAGCAAGAAAGTGAATGCTGTTGAAGATGAGGATCCTGAGGAGTATCCTGAGTTGTCTGAATATTATTTTTCTGTTAATATACCTGAACTAATGTATGCAATGCAGGGTTTAGGAGACAAAGCAAGATGGCCCCGGAAAAATCAACAAAATGCTGATTGGAAGGATAAGTCCAAATGGTGTGCCTTCCACGAAGATTTTGGACATGTTACTGAGGATTGCATCGCTTTAAGGAAAGAAATAAGCTATCTCTTAAGCAAGGGATATCTGAAGGACCTCTGGGGAAGAAAGAAGAATAAGGGTCAGTGATGTGTGCGAAGTGTTACTTATTTTAGGTGTATATTTTAAGCCCTTTTTAACACTTATTTTAGCCAAGTTTTAAATTTATAAAACACGATATTTCACTAACACTAAACACACATATGGGCAAGTGCACCCATCGTTGAGTGTAGTATAGCGTTGGTAAGATACCGAGGTCGTCCAAGGACACAAGAGCTTTTAGTACCGGTTTATCCTCAACGTCTAATCAAAACAAAAAGTTTAGAAAAATGTTTTAAACTAAGAAAAGATAAAAACTAACTAAAATGCTGAAAATAAAAATAAAATAAAAACAGATAGACAAGATGAATCACTTGGTTCCGACTCGTATCTAGTATAACCTTGGATTATTTCCGCACTTTTGCACATAATTAAGAGATTATCTTAGTTATTGTAGTAGGCCCCTCTTTTGAAGGTGACGTTACCCTCACCCCAGTAGTTTGAGTCAGCAGGGATACAATCCTAAAAGGGTGGATTATTGGAAGATAATGAATTAAGTTATTAATGCAGTATTGTGGTAGGCCCCGCTTTTGGCGGTGACGTTACCCTCGGCTAAGTAGTCTGAGTCAGCAGGGATACAGTCCTAAATAGCCGGGTTATAGTATTAATAGTAGTTAACTTATGAGGGGATCAAAGAGTTTGGACCCCCGCCATCCAATACCGTGAAGTATTGAAGGAGGTCCTACTAAATTTGACCCAGGTCCATTGCAGGACCTCTAAACGCTGAACAATGGCAAGACCTTTACCAAACCGTTCCCTTAACCCCCGACCAGGTAGCCAACATATCTCCATATAGACCGTGGAGATATGAATGGTGAAAATCTTTTATTTTATATAGACAGTAAAATAATGCCAAGACACCACGGACAAACGATAAGGAAAGATCACCTTCAACATAAGTAACTAGTTATTAAAGTCATTAATACAAAACCAAATAAAAAGTGCAAAAGATTAGAAATAAAAAGTATTATACTAGACACTTTGTCTTCACCAAGTGATGTAAGAGACTTAGGCAAACATGGCCTTGATTGTCAAGAACTCTTACGATCAATCTTGGATCCCGAGACAACTCACACACTCTACGATGGACAATGGATGATGGTGGTGGATGATGGTGTTGTGATGGTGGTGGGTGGTGGATGAAGTGTGAGAGAGGTGGTGTGCCAAGGGATGAGATGAAATGAATCCAAGCACTCTTATTTATAGGCTGAACAGAGAGCTGGACACGGCCCCGTGTCCGCTGGGCACGGCCCCGTGTCCGTCTGACAATCTCTCTCCTCATTAATTGTAATTCGCAATTACAATAAATGCGCCAGCTGTACTTTCGACACGCCCCCGTGTCCGCTGGGCACGGCCCCGTGATGGGCAATAGAAGCTTCTACAGGTTTGTCTTTTCTGCTGCTTCTTGGGCACGGCCCCGTGCTGGCTGAGCACAGGGCGTGTTCAGTCTTCTGATTTCTCTACTTTGCTTTGGAAGGTGCCGTTGAGGGGTCGGGCAGTCCACTAATATTCCTTTTCTTGTATTTATGTTGGATTTAGCTGTCTTTTTGCTTCTTTTGCGTTTTTGAGCTCATTTAATCCTGAAAATACAAAAGGAAGACAAAAACACTCTTTTTCCAATATTAGTACTTAAAAAGGGTTAGTTTTATGCCTCATTTGATGTAATTTATATGTTGCATTTTACATACATCAGTCAGGATCCTGAGAAGGATCCTGAACGAGCAGCATTACTTCCTGCGGATGTGAAAATAATTAACTTTATTTCAGGAGGATCCGACATCTGCGGTACATCATATTCTGCAGAAAAAAGACACGCGAAGGAAGCCAAAGCAGAGAGGGGAGATAAGCCAACCAGGATGTCAACCCTCACGGCTGACAAAGTGATCACGTTCGATAATGATGACAGGGATACTGTCCAGGATCCTCATCATGATGCTTTAGTAATAACGTTATATGTTGCTAATCATTTTGTGCGCAGGATACTAGTGGATAATGGCAGCCCAGTCAACATAATTCAGCTGGAAATGTTGAAGAGGATGAATGTATCCCCGATGGATATTACTTCCAAGTCCACTGTGCTCGTTGGTTTTAGTGGAGAAGCTAGGAATACCGTAGGAGAGATAAAGTTACCCGTGTATATTCAAGGTGTCAACTCAATGCAGCGCTTTTGTGTCATGGACTCTTTATCCTGCTATAATATTATATTAGGTAGGCCTTGGATCCATGATATGAAAGCTGTTCTGTCAACCTACCATTAATGCATCAAGATCCCTACCCCTTGGGGAGTTGTCAAGGTGGAAAGTGATCAACAGGAAGCAAAGGAGTGTTATTCTTCTTCAATGAAACCCTCAACAAAACCTAGTGCAGCATAGCAATTAAAGATGCGAGGCTAGGATATCATGGAGGCTTCAGACCAGGAGGATACTGCCTTCATGGCATCAACATGTATTTATTGTTACACTGCTATGCCCTTTGGTTTGAAAAATGCAGGTGCAACATATCAAAGATTGGTGAACATGATGTTCAAAGAGAAGCTGGGGGACACTATGGAGGTATACATCGATGACATGGTAGTAAAATCCAAAAAGGCTGAAGATCATCTCCAGGATATTAAGGGAGCATTTGATATCCTGGATCAGTATAACATGAAGCTGAATCCTGCTAAGTGCCATTTCGAAGTGGGGGCAGGAAAGTTTCTAGGATATATGGTGACTAAAAGAAGGATAGAAGCAAGCCCAGAACAGATCAAAGCCATCTTGGATATCAAGTCACCTTCAAATATGAAGGATGTTCAACGATTAACAGGGCGAGTAGCAGCATTAAATAGATTTATTTCAAGATCCTCAGAAAAATGCAAGGAATTTTATGATATCCTGAAGAAGAACAAGAAGTTCGAATGGGGAGTGAAGCATGAAGCAGCCTTGCAGGATTTGAAGCAGTATCTTTCAACTGCACCCCTATTGATGAAGCCTGAAAATGGTGAACCATTATCCCTATACCTCGCAGTATCAGGGAATGCTGTAAGTGCTGTCCTTGTAAAGGATCATGAAGGTCAGCAATATCCTGTCTATTATGTTAGCAAAAGTTTATTAGATGTTGAAACTAGATATTCTCTTTTAGAAAAACTAATATTAGCCCTAGTTATGGCGTCAACAAAACTTAGACATTATTTTGAAACACATAGGATTCATGTTAAAACCAACTATCCTGTAAAAAATGTGCTTAGGAAACCAGAGATGTCAGGTAGGATGGCTAACTGGTCAGTAAAATTAAGTGCATATGATCTAGTGTATGAACCCAGAAATGCCATAAAGTCTCAGGCTTTAGCTGGCTTTGTGGCTGATTTCAGTAGTGATATTCAAAGTGAAGTAGACCTAGAAGTACAACAGCTAGGAGAAAACTTAGAATCCTGGACTTTATATACTGATGGAGCATCTAATGTCAGAGGTGTAGGTTTGGGAATACTACTAAAATCGCCACAGGGGGACATATTACCCCAGGCTATTAGATGTGAGTTTCCTGCCACTAATAATGAAGCAAAATATGAAGCTTTAATTGTAGGATTAGAGTTGGCTAAGAGCATGAATATCAGGAGTTTACAAGTATTTGTTGATTCTTTGTTAATCACTAATCATTTTAATGGGACATATGCAGTTAAAGGTGAGAAGTTAATCGAGTATCTTGAAATTCTAAAAAATTAGCAGGATATTTCGATATTTTTACACTTGAACAGGTACCAAGAGAGGATAATGCTGAAGCCGATGCCTTGGCAAATCTAGGATCATCATTCAGGATACCGGAAGGAACCCGAATACCAATATTACATATTCTATATCCTGTGACGGATCCTCAGGATAAGGAAGTAGTAAGTGTTCAGGATCCTGATGATGAGTATCCTGAAGAAGATCCTAAGTCCCGGACGGCTCCAATCATAAGATATCTCAAGGAAGGACACATGCCAAAGGATGAAAATCCTAAGGCCTTTAGAATGAAGGTATCGCGATTCACTATTATAACTAATATCTTGTATAAGAAATCTCTTGCAGGACCATATCTGAGGTGCTTGGAGGATCCGGAAACTAAAGAAGTGCTTCAGGATATACACGAAGGGGATTGTGGTAACCAAACTGGGGGCAGGTCATTATTCTCAAAGGTATTACGAACAGGATACTATTGGCCGACGATGAGAAAAGATGCTGCAGAATATGCTTGAAGATGTGATGTGTGTCAAAGACACAGTAATATATTACATCAACCTGCTGAACCACTTTATCCTATCGCTTCCCCTTGGCCATTCAAGAAGTGGGGAATGGATAAGTAGGGAAATTGCCAAAGGCTCCAGGAGGAAAGGTCTTCATGCTGGCAATGACTGATTATTTCTCTAAGTGGGTCGAAGCTGAAGCATTTGTTCAAGTCAGAGATCAAGAAGTAGTATTCTTCATAAAAAGGAATATCCTGACTAGGTTTGGAGTACCAGCTGAGATAATTTGTGACAATGGATCTCAGTTTATAAGTAAGAGGACTACTGACTTTTGCAAGAGTTGGGGAATCAAAATGATCACATCCACACCGGTACATCCTCAAGCAAATGGACAAGCAGAATCCTCAAACAAGATAATTGTCAGCAAATTGAAGAAAAGGCTTGGAGCCAAGAAGGGAAAATGGGCAGAAGAATTACCCTTTGTTTTATGGGCTGATAGAACGATGGTGAAATCTGCAACTGTCCAAACCCCGTTTTCCTTGGTGTTTGGAGCAGAAGTGGTGATCCCGATAGAAATGGTGATACCTACAGCGAGATCCAACCTCCGGGATCCTGAGCAGAATCCTGAAGCCCTATGCCAGGAATTGGATATTGTTGATGAGACAAGAGATGCATCAAAACTAAGGATGGCCGCATATCAACAGAGGATTTCCAGAGCATATAACAAGAATATAAGGACTAGAAGGTTCCAGATTGGAGATTGGGTATTAAGAAAGGCTTTTCAGAATACTACCAATCCTGCAGATGGAAAACTGGCTCCAAAGTGGGAAGGACCCTATGAGATTGAATCAGAATCAGGAAAAGGGGCACATCGACTCAAGAATATGGAGGGGGATACGCTACCAAGATCCTGGAATGCTATACATCTAAAGCTCTATTTCAAGTGAGTTTAGAATTTAAAATTCTAACTCAGGATGGTATGGATTCTATCTCTTTTAATATGTTTTAATATTATTTATTCTTTTGAACCCATTACTGACTTAAGCATCGGAGGGGTGTTAGCCAGGCTAACACCAACCTTAGTTTACAGTTGTTTTGCAGTATATGCTTCGGGATATAGCTCCAGGATACACACTCAGGATACTTCGAGAGATTAGAGGATTGGCCCCCTCTCTCACGTTTAAGGGATCCTGATCCCTTCACAGGTTTAAAGGTATTCACCTTTCTCTCGAATTGGGTTTAAACACCCCACCTGGAGCGCAAGTTATCCAGGGATAGTTCAAGATAGCGGGACCAGTCCATGTAAAAGTGGCTGACAATTTCGTTATTGTTGGCTATATCCTAGATCCTAAAGGTATATAAGGATTGATCACCCACTCTCACGGAAGGGTATTTTCATACTCTCTAAGGTTTAAAGGTTATCACCTTTCTAAGTCTTGGAGTTTATAAACTCCCGCCTGTAGCGCATGAAAATTTAGGATTTTCCCCAGGATACCTATGGGTTTATCCCCAGCATACTAAGGATTTATCTCCAGTATATTTTAGGGTTTACCCCCAGTAACACAAGAACTGTTCAAACGATTGGAACTGATGTTCAGAAAATTTCTAAGTGTTCAAAGACTTTATGCACAGGGGACATTCCTTCTGAGGCAATTGTGTAACGCTCGAAGGATCAAATTTGGACTTAGTGTATTAAGTACCTCAGACTGGGGACATCTTACTGGAAGAAAATTGCAAAAGAATTGAAGCTCGAAAATAGGGTTACACTCTATTCCTGGTATGATCTTTCCTTTGTAAGCCTTATTTGAACTTTTGAAACTATGTTTGGAAAAGGCTTAAATATCCTGATTAGGATATATTCTTAGGATATATTCTCAAAATGTGTTTTCAGAATATGTTTTTGGATATTTGGTTGGAATATTTGGGATATAATACTTAGGTTGGAAACTAATACTCTGGTCAAACAAGTAAAGTGAACTGTCCTTTTTTCTTTAAAAGCTTGGTCTGAATTGTTTGAATTTTGAAAACCCTGTTAGACGAAAGTCTTTGTAGGATATCGCTGAATATACTGATCAGGATATTTTTAAAAAGTAATGGCACTAATTTTGGAAAGTTGAAATTTAATCTAAGCAATGCATAACAAAGAACTGAAAGGCAACAGCAAATAAGTTAAAAGGAGGTGGTATTGTCCAAAATAAGCGATACTAGTTGATAACCAAAGGCTTCATCCTAAAACCTAGGACCCATCCACCTTTGGCTATCAAATTGTTTTAATGCAAGAAATAAAATTGTTCAAACAAACATAAGCATCAAATTTAAAAGAAATGAGTTTTAGGGGGCAACGCCTTCTTCGTTCATCGCGTCTTCACCAGCATCCGCTTCAGGATCAGCTTGAAGCTCCTTCTCAGCCTCGTCGTCAGCACCCGTTAGCTTTTCCATCGCTTTTGAAGACCCTACAGCCACAGATTTAATGGGATATTCCACGGGATTACCTCCAAGACTTCTCAGCTTTGTCTCCCAGGCATCGACGCTCCAAGAAGGGCATTCGAAGCCCAGGGCTTTGGCTTCGTAAGCCATTTTTAGCCGAGCCTGCAGAATGGAGACAACAATGGAGCTTTTAAGGCCTTCCCGGTAAGTGGCCATATCCTGCTTATGTTGGGCGTGGACAGCGTCCAGATGGGCTTGGGCTTCATGAGTGGCTTTTTTTAGAGCAGCCTGATGCTCCTGAGTCATGGTCTTGAACTTGTCTTCGTAGTGTCGAGTTTTAGCAGCAGCAATCATACCTTGGTCGAAAATGGTAACCTCAGCTTTCTTCAGCTTGGACTCGAGCATCTTGTTGAGCCCACAGGAATCTTGGTACAAATGAACCAGACGTTCGAGGCCCTACACCCAAACACACATGTATTATGATAACCAGGATATTGGTTTGACGTATATGTGTAGGAAATGGAATAGGAATTTATACCTGGTTGAGAAAGGAAGTCATGAACCCGCTTGCCTCAATAAACCCATGATTCTCATAGGGGAACGTATCAGAGATGGTAGGTGAATCAGTCTCTTTCCTTTTGCGAGAACTTGAACTCCGGGGCTTAGTAGCTGGCGAAGGCTTGGGAATGATGATGGCTTTGGAGCTGTTGGGCTTGGATGAGGCCGTAACCTTAGGACTGGGCTCCTTGTTGACCTGAACGTGATCAGAGTAACTGTCCAGCTCCTCAAGGTCAAAGACTTCTGGGATTTTTGCTGGTGCTGCGTAAAAAAAGAAATCTTAAATCTTTACCGCTATTTCGCTATATTATATTAATTAGTAATTTGCAGGATAACTCTTAGCAGACATATCAGATGATGAATATTGACTGGTACTTGGGAGGTGTGTGGAAAAACTCCTGTCACCTTCCGGTAACTGGTAAATTGCTTTGATTCTTTTTTCAGATTCTGCAGTAGGAGGGGCTACTTCTTTAAAGTTCACTGCATAAAGGCCAAATAAGAAAATATTAGCACAAGATAATGGCCTGGAAGTATCTGGGAATATTCTTGAAACCCTAAACCCTACCGGTGGTTACCCACTCCACCGGAAGGCTAGCACCCTCATAGATGGAGTCTCGCTTAACGAAGAAGAATTTACGTTGCCATCCATCCTCGTTCTTGGTGGATTTAAGAATGAGGGGTTTGCTGGAAGTTGAGAAGAGTAAAAACCGACTAGAACCGTGTGATCGCAGGCGGTAAGTAATCGGGATATCCTCGATGCAGAGGTCAGGACAATGAAGATTTTTTATTTGGTTGAGTACGATCAGTACTCTCCAAACCATGGGCATTGTTTAGGCAAAGTAAATACCAGTGGTTCGGAAAAACTGCATGATGAATTCAGGAAATGGGTACCGAAGACCTAGCGAGAAAGGGTATGCCGGAAAACAGACCCAATCGGTAGAAGAAACATCCGATCGAATTGATCGATCAAATGGCCTAATAATTGTGCCATCGGGGAAAGCGCCGGAGGCTCTCAACGCTGCAATGTCTACGTTATCAAAGGCACAGATCTCCTTCTCGGGATTTTTAAGAAGGTTTTGCTGGACAAAGGTCTCCGACGATTCACCGGTTTGAGAGTAGGTTCTAGTGGCCATTGGAAGAAGAATAAAGAAATTAACAGGAAATGAGGAAGGAATGAATAATTACCTGGAGAATCTGTTGATGATATTTGGTTTTCAAACAAAAAGAGAGAAGATATAGGGGCGTAATAGATATCCATCGAGTGAAAACCACGTTGGAAGTTAGATAGTGCTATCTTGACCGTCATTTCAATTTAATAATCTTGATTCGAGGGATAAGATTTAAAATATATCCGTTGGAATTGGTATACCAATAGATATATTTTGGGGACAATTGTTATGGGTGATTTTTCGCTCATATATCCTGACTGATATTCTGACTTTGTTTGTTTTATTGTGGCCAGGATGCTGGATCAGGATATTGGTAACATCCTGATGTGGTATCCTGGTAGTAACCAATTAACCCACGTGCAGGTTATTGAAACCAGTCTCTAACGGTCAGGTGGACTTCTTCTCCTCAAGACTCGGGTAAATCAGTTATATTACGAATGTTGAAGCCGGAAGATATGGACTACAACGTCCACATATGGAATATTCGCCGGATCCCGGAATAGTAGGATAGTTAGTTGCTTTCATTTTACTATAAAAGGGGATTGATCAGATCAGATTAGGGACACAATTTTTCGCACACTCTTTCTCTCTACTCGCAAACACTCACAACGCACTAACACTTGTACTCGAGCTGGATTGTAACATTTAGTTGATCCGCATCATATCCTGCACTGTATCCTAATATTTGAAGCAATAAGAAGAATGAGGCAGCTGCGATTGTCAGCTCCCGAGGTTTTATGCCGGCGATCTAGATTGATCAAAGGCTTTCCTCGTATATCTCGTGTCACCCTTTACATTTTTGCTCATTTATTGATCATAGGTATAGCTCAATATCCTGAGCTATATCCTGAACCTGTTTTTGTAAACAACTTAACTAGCATATTTTCAACACACGTTTTTAGCACACTACCTCACTTAACTAATTTGATCACTTAATTGCTTCGGTAATTTTTGACCAAAACACTTAGTACATTGTTTTACATCACATTCATGCTATGTATGTTCATTTATTGCATACTTAGTACATTGTTTTCACATAACATGCTTACATTTGGTATGACAATTGGTTTGTTTAAATGGGACAAAAATATGTTCATTAACATTGGCCATGCCGCTTGGTAGTAAGTAATGGTACCATAGGAATTGACAACTCCCATCCCTGGAATCCTAGGTTTGTTTGGATGTAAGGGATGACTGAATCCAATATACATAGTTCAGATAAACCTTTAATTTGTTTGAGGGTTTGTCGCCACAGCACAAGGCTTGAATGTATGCATTGTAACAATACCGCATAAATGTTTGTATCAGTAAAGCATGCAGTTATTTTACAAAACATAACTTTGATTTAAACCATGATTTATTTCAATACCTTGTTTTGTGCATTTTACCTATGGTTTTAGTTGACATATTTCACTTGCCATACATAACATTTGGTTACATATTACATGATTTATATTTGACAATAGACATTGTTTACACACAAACATTTTGACATTGACAAGACATTTTGGTGGTTTGTTTGGGAAGTGATTTAAATAACGAGGCGTGTGTAATATGATAAAAGCATGGTGGATACGCCGCTGGTACTTCCTATATATAAGTGTTTTTATGATATTACATATCGTGGCGTTATTTAAACAATTTCAGTTTAAGACGTATTACATTTTACACAAATAACATATTTTCACAAAACATTGTTTTACAAACAGTTTATTTTATACAACTCATTTTACTTGGTTATTTAATTAACCATAGACCTTTCTTTTATATAATCTGATTTCTTATCAAGTTTTTGTATGATTTATATAAGAAAACACTTTACAAGATTCATGACTAACTCTTATTAAACATTTCTTTAAACTTGAGTCATGAATCCTATTTTCACAAAACCTACGTATCTCACAGGCATTTTTATGCTGACGTACCTATTTTCACATGTGTTTTCAGGAGCTGATGCGTAGGAATAATCAAGATACACTTAGGCGGACTTGTGCCTTAGTGACATAAAATGAAGCTAGAATAGTTTAAATTATGTTATGTACTCTTTGTTTCTGCTGTTTTAAGACAATGTAATCCATTTGTTTTTAAATAAAACACAACTTTAATTACCATGGTTGTGAAACAATAATTCTGTTGCTACACTCCCCGATGTTTCTGCCGCGGTTTGTTGTTTTACTCGGTCGGGGTGTGACATCTATCGGTGTAGTGAGCCCACTCATGGGTCCTCTTGTGGCCGCATGTAGTGCTTTTGTTGTCCCAGCCGGGTGGACCGGATGAAATCATCTAGGGTTGAGTGCTTCCTATGTCGTCACACATATTAATGTCTTAGCTACACATTAATGATCAAGAAGTTCATTGACGCTTTACATATCAGTTTTTTTTTTACACTTGAATTTGCAAATGTTTTTAAGATTCATTTGATGCAAACTCTCAAACACATGAATTCACCAAACTTTGGTGATGTTTTCAACTTAAACAAGTAAGGGGACTTGTTGGTCCTGCTTACAGACTCAAATGGGCGAGGCCCATTCTCACTTGTCCAAGGCTCACACTTACTCGTGCGAGGCACGAAGTCTCAAGGACTGGATTGTCCTACATACAAAGTTTTATAAACACAAAGTTTTCAATTGACATGCCGAGAAAAATGGTTTTATTATGTTTTGTCAACAATATTTAAACCGGTTATGTAACAACCCGACTTTTCAAATTCAAAGTCAAGATCTTATTCAGATCTGTCTTTTCTCGCTTAATTATTGCCTTATACCCTCGAGATTCGATAAACAATATATTGGGTAACGATTTTAAACGATATATTTTTATACTATGTTTTACAACGCTTATTCAAAACGCATTTAACGCATTTAACACTATTTACAAACGCATACTATTTAAACGCATTTTATCGCATTGTTACTATCGCTATCACAACGCAACGCAACGCAAACTCGAAACGTAGTTATTGACATGGTTGTAAAAATCCCGACTAGGTGCCGATTAATCACCGATTAATCCCCGACTAGTCGCCGATTAATCAAATTAATCCCGATTAATCCTCATAAATTCCGATTAATCCCCGATTAATCCCGATTAATCACTAGTCCCCACCCCGCCGCCCGACTAGCGATTACTACAATACTGGTTATTGGTATTGTTCCATGTGTGTTATTATGTGCTTTACTTGTGTGTGTGCCTTATATGTGTTTTGGGATGTTATTCGCAAACGCAACTCTACCACATCGCAATTCGAAACGCAGATTTACTCTTATGCTTTTTATGTGTGTTATGTTATTTGTGTAACTACTTGTTAAATATCATGTAGTTATCTCATCGCAACGCTTACTCACAACTCGCTTAAATGCAACGCAACGCTCAACGCACGAAACGAAAGTTAGAAAACCAACTCGCACAAGCAGTCTGATCGAATGACCCTTCGACCAGGTAACTTGTTCTTTGTAACTTTCAACACTTAAACAGTTTGAGTAAAACTTCAAAGAATATCACTTTCGATCGAATGGCCATCCGTCCGGATGACCATCCGACCGGATGACTTGACATCTAGAGATACTTCACTATTTCCAAAATGCTACAACGAAAACTTCAAAGTTTCAAAACACATTATAAACACTCACACTTAGTCGAATGACCAACCGACCGAATGGTTATCCGTCCGGATGACCATCCGTCCGGATGATCATCCGATAGACTCACCATTCGACACTTCATTCTGTTACGCGCATTTCAATGCTTACACTATCGTTCTATGCTCAGGCTAATCTCCAAAGTGCTCCCTTCAATCCAAGGCTGTGTTTATTTACTAAACACATACTGTGAGTATACTCGAACCCATTTTCTTTAACGCACTTTGGGTGTTACATACATTCTATATTAAATCACATTGAACATACAACGCAACGACTTTTAACGCTAACCGCTCCCGCATGTTATACGTGATCTATGAATGCTTGTTACTATGCTTAGACAGTGTTACACGGTATCACCTATAGCAACGATAGTACTATAGTTTGGACTCAGCACCTGTCGTGGACGGGGGTTGCTAGGGATCACATTACTTTACTTCACGTGTCCGCTGGACATGTGTCGCACATACTCTACATCGCTGTCTCGTGATTAAGTGTGACATAGTTTCAATAGTTACTTGCTTCGCCCGTTACGTGATACATGCTGGTTATGCGTAAACGCTTTCGCTATATTAAATTATATTAAACTTGTGTACTCACCTTTACACTCTGTGTATTGACTTTATTTTAATGTATATGACAGGTGTCTAAGATGCTATGTTTGCTGATCTTTTGTGGAATCAAATAGGCAGTCTAGAAACTACATCAAATAGAAAATCTAGGTTGTCGAACTTGTTTTGTTCGAGAGAAACTCGTTATCTGTAATAATTATTTATCGAATATTTGTTGATTAGTATGGGGCAATTGACCTTAAAAATATTGGTAACATCTAGTTGTTATGGATCTCTTGAGCAATCTGGTTCGCCTAGTGCCACGCCCTGATGCTTCCGCCATCGGTTGGGGTGTGACAGATTGGTATCAGAGCCATAACTATAGGGAATTAGGAAAGACACGACCTAGTCCATGTCGATGTCTTAGGATTGACCTAGTCTATAGTCTAAGTACCAACAGACCGCCTTGTGCGAAACCAGTAGGGGTTTTTGCACGAGCATACTCTTTATACTCTCGCTCGTAATTGCTAAAACTCACATCTTTGCACGAACACCATACACTACAGCTTCGTGCAACTACTCAGCCTTTCCTAAGGCTGACGACACACACACACGCATTTTCGAAAACACTCACAAACGAGTGACTATGTCGAGATTAGGTGTGAAAACCTAGAACTCTCGATACTCTCGCTCCACGCGCATTTTTACTATTAACCTGAGAATTTTAATGGCTTGTTCATATCTCGACGAGAATCTCCCTCTCTAACTCGTGGTTTTGCCACGCGAACAGGAATAAAGTGGTTAAGTTAGGGGTGAAACCCGCATCATAATGGCTTGTTCTGCCCTATATTTGGTTTTACAAAACTCTCACCGAAAGTCTCGATGGACTCCAATGGCTCGATTCACGCAGTAACCGGAAGGATGCGTGTCGTTCGTCGGATTGAGGTGAGAGCACAGTCTAGAAGGCCAAAACGTGTACTCGAAGTCGTTGTGAATAGTCGAACCACTTTGGGTAGTCGATGTCTCAACACCCAGACACTCTATTTCGATTCTCAGCCCGCAGCCGCGGATTTTACAAATTATAGCTTTTATATGTTTTGAATTTACAATCTATGAGCGGAAAGCGATAAGCTGGAAGTCTCCAACGCTATGCCCTCTCCTCACCGTCATCGCTTGTTTAAACGTGCACGACATGCACACCTATTTCTAGCTCAAAACGCTAACAAATCGCAGTCAAACTATGAACTCTCGCTACTCACTGTCGCTACTCGCACCCGCAATTCTCGATCGCATTACGCAGCTGTAAAAGATAGGTGAATACGTGAAAAATATGTAGGTGAATACGTGCAAAATATGTGCTTACGTGGATTACGTGCCTATGTGCTTCTGTGCTTACGTGCTTATGTGGAGTATATGCCTAAGTGACTATGTGCCTATGTGTTTGACGTGTTACTGAGCTTTACCTAGTAATAATAATAAATATGTTTTACGAACGCTAAACTTTATCAAAGACCCAATATAAGCGAATTCCATCTGAATCGTATGACGATGTCTGCTGCAGACAATGTCTTCCCTTGGTTCTCACACTCGCCGCAATGCCCAGAGAAGCAAAGATGATAAGCGCATCGCTTCTCTCGTAGCCAAGGATATGGCCAAAGTCATACATCAGATCGTGAGCGAGATCAACGAGGTGAAGAGCAGCTCCTCCATCGAATCTAAGAGCGACTCTCCGAAAGCTCCTTTCAGCTTTAAGCAATTAAAGGCCTGTGGCCCTAAAGACTTCACTGGTGAAGATGAGCCCAGCGCCATGTTGCAGTGGTTTGACTCGATTGAAGTCACTCTTCGTCAAAGCGGATGCCCAAACAACCTCCGCACTGTTAATGCTATTTGATTTTTTCAGTCCAAGGCTCTGGACTGGTGGACTGCAAAGCGAAACAAGCATGGGAACGATGCAGCGTATGGACTCTCTTGGGAGGAAATGAAGGAAGTCATGATGAAAGAATTCTGTCCCCCACACGAACTCCAGAAGCTAGAAAACGAGTTTTGGGGTATCAAGCAAGAAGGAGGTGACAATGCGGGTCTCTTCGCTCGCTTCAAACAGCTTAGTATCATCTGTCCTGGTCAAGTGTCAACACCCAACATCACAATCAAGAAGTACATTCGCGCTCTCCCCAATTGTGTTGCCGATTTTGTTCAAGCAGCGAAGCCTGCAACCATTGAAGAAACCTTCCAACTCCCTGTTGAGATCAAGGATAAGCGAGTTCTGGCTGGTTATTTCAAGACCTCAAGTAAGAATCTCCATCAAGCAACCGCTACTCCCGCTCCCGCTACCGAGCCTGCAGCATCTCAAGGTTCTAAGTCTTCACGTCAGAATCTCAAGCGCAAGGGTAACAATAACATGAACTGTGCTGCCGCTGTCGCTCCTCTTAACGCTATCCCCGCCCAACCCAACCAGAATCAGAACCATCAAGTCGCAGCTCCTAACACCAATGCACCGCCTGCTAAGCGTGCGTACACTGGTTTCCACCCTCTCTGCCCTACTTGCACCTACCATCACGCTGCTGGGGTGAATTGTCGTTTCTGTTCCAATTGCAATATCTATGGGCACTTTACCTCTCACTGCTATTCAGGCCAACGACAACAAAGCACAAGCTATAGCTCAAGCTCCTCCTGCACTGCCAGCTCCACTCCCCGCTCCACAGGGTAACCAAGCAGCTCCTACTCCCGCTGCTCATGCACGAGCCTGCTACGATTGTGGTGACCCTAACCACTTTGCAAATGTCTACCCGAACCGTGTGGTGAAACAAGAGCTGCAGCAACCACCACAACAGCAGCACCAGCAACAGCCACAGCAACAAGCAGCCCGGGGAAGAGCTTTCAACATCAATGTCTGCCAGGCTAATACTGACAACAACGTCGTCAATGGTACGTTTCTCGTTAACGGTGATGTGCGTGAAGTGTGTTATGGTTTTAATGTTTATTTTAAGCCCTTTTACACTTTTTTAGCCAAGTTTTAAATTTATAAAACATGACATTTACTAATACTAAACACACATATGGGCAAGTGCACCCATCGTGAGCGTAGTATAGTGTTCGTAAGATACCGAGGTCGTCCAAGGACACAAGAGCTTTTAGTACCGGTTTATCCTCAACGTCTAATCAAATCAAAAAGTTAGAAAAAGGTTTTAAACTAGAAAAATAAAAACTAACTAAAATGCTGAAAATAAAATAAAAACAAAAACAGATAGACAAGATGAATCACTTGGCTCCGACTCGTGTATAGTGCAACCTTTGATTATTTCCGCACTTTTGCACTTTTTAAGAGATTATCTTAGTTATTGTAGTAGGCCCCTCTTTTGAAGGTGACGTTACCCTCAACCCAGTAGTTTGAGTCAGCAAGGATACAATCCTAAAGGGTCGGATTATTGAAAGATAATTAATTAAGTTATTAATGCATGTTATGGTAGGCCCCTCTTTTGAAGGTGACGTTACCCTCGGCTAAGTAGTCTGAGTTAGCAGGGATACAGTCCTAAGTAGCCGGGTTAAAGTATTAATAGTAGCTTACATATGAGGGGATCAAAGAGTTTGGACCCCCGCCATCCAATACCGTTAAGTATTGAAGGAGGTCCTACTAAATTTGACCCAAGTCCTTGCAGGATCTATACACAGAACAAGGCAAGACTTTTACCAAACCGTTCCCTTAACCCCCAACCAGGTAGCCAACATACCTCCATATAGACCGTGGAGATATGAATGGTGAAAATCTTTTATTTTATATAGACAGTAAAATAATGCCAAGACACCACGGACAAACGATAAGGAAAAATCACCTTCAACATAAGAAACTAGTTATTAAAGTCATTAATACATAACCAAGTAAAAAGTGCGAAAAGATTAAAAATAAAAAGTATTACACTAGACACTTTGTCTTCACCAAGTGATGTAAGAGACTTAGGCAAACATGGCCTTGATTGTCAATAACTCTTACGATCAATCTTGGATCCCGAGACGACTCACACACTCTATGATGGATAATAGATGATGGTGGTGGATGATGGTGTTATGGTGGTGGTGGTGGGTGGTGGGTGAAGTGTGAGAGAGGTGGTGTGCCAAGGGATGGTTTGCAATTGAGCCAAGCACTCCTATTTATAGGCTGAACAGAAGCTCGGGCACGGCCCCGTGTCCACATCCTTCTCTGTCTTCATTAATTGCATTTTGTCTGTATCAGTTGACCACGCCCCCGTGTGCAGAAGCAAATCTGTACTATCAATATTTCCCCAGATCCTGCGAATCTTAGAGTTGACCACGACCCCGTGTCCGCTGAGCACGACCCCGTGGTGGGCGATAGAAGCTTCTACAGCTTTGTCTTTTCTGTTGGCACTTGGGCACGCCCCCGTGTTCACTGAGCACGGGGCATGTTCAGCCTTCTGTTTTCTTGTTTTGCTTGGGAAGATGCTGTCGTGGGTCGGGCATGTCACGTTTGATCCTTTTCTTGTATTTATGTTAGATTTAGCTGTCTTTTTGCTTCTTTTGTTAATTTGAGCTCATTTAATCCTGAAAATACAAAAGGAAGACAAAAGCACACTTTTTCCAACATTAGTACTAAAAAAGGGTTAGTTTTATGCCACAATTCATGTAATTTATATGTTGCATTTTGCACACATCAAATACCCCCACACTTGAATCTTTGCTTGTCCTCAAGCAAAACTCTTTATAATGTGGCTTTACACTCCCAAATGGAATGGGTAGAAGAGAAGGTTTTTGGGCTTGTCATAGAGTGTCGGGATTTCTAAGATTCTTTATTAAGTTTTATTTTTATTTATTTATAGTCCTATTCGTCATGATTTATTTAAAACTTTTCATAAGATAAATTACTTATTAGGGCATAACATGCCTCTTTAAAATTCCATTTATATACAAGTTCACATACCTCACGGGGATCACTCAACACTCGGCCGAAAAATGTATTTTAGTGAATCACTCGAGAGCGGCATGGAATTATTCCTACCATAGGCTTGCCAAGCAATCAATCCTCCTCCTTTTTAACTATACACCTTTGTAAATATCAAGAGGACTTTTGGGTGAAGGGTTAGGCTTAGGTAAAAGGTAGGTGGTTGGGTTAGTGGTTAGTAAAAGGGCGAAAAGCGTAACAAGCGTTGGTTTTCGTATGACTTTTTTTATTTTTGCAACTTTTATTTTGATGAAGCTTTTATTCAAACAAAGTTATTTTTGATAAACTTGTTTGTTTATTTCTTTTTTGCTTCATCATCAAATTTTTTTTTTTTTTGAAAAGTCATACGAGAACTCAGCTTGTTACTAAAACAAAAGTTTAAAAATAAAAAGGGTTTTGGTGGGTAAAAGGGTGTTTGGTTTGGGTTATGAAATGAAAAGGTTTAGGCTCAAAGGGGCTAACTAGGGGGATTTTGGGTAGGTGGTTAAAAAATAATGTTGTAGAAATAAAAAGGGTTAGTCCTAATGCCTCCATCATTTACTTACTCGGGTTTAAGTTGGTAAGGACCGGGAATGTATCGTCGTGGCAAGTTCTAGAGTCGTAAGAACCAAGCGGCTATTCACACAAGAAACGAAAAATGAGCATTTAGTTTAATGATATGTATTTGTATGCTCAATAAAGGCTCAAAACTCACTTTTGTGGGAATGGGTTTTTATGTGATCAAGTATATATAATCAAATTTTAACTAAGCTTGTCATGCCGTTTCATAATTTTCTTATGTTGGTTCTTTTTATCACGAAGCTATCGGTTGTAAATTTGTAAAAATATAACCTTTTTAGAATTTGAAATTCCCAAGTTAAACCTAGACAAGTAAAAAAATGAAATTTTTTGAAAAAAAATTGGGGTGAATAGCGGTTCCAATAGAGTTTTGTGTAAGAGTTGTAGTTAGGACTTGCAAGATTCAAGGTTTTAGCATCCTCCCCACACTTAAATTACACATTGTCCTCAATGTATCCCAAAAATAAGGTTTTAGGTTGATTGAATGTGTAAAAAGGTGTGAAAAAACAAAAATTTGTGTTACTGGGCGCTGGACACGGCCCCGTGGTGTCCGGGCAAGGCCCCGTGTTCAGTCGCCATAAACAAAATTGAAAAAGAGAAACAGAAGCCTGGACACGGGGGCGTGTTGGGTGAACACGGCCCGTGTCCAGTTTACCTGAGCTGGGCATTTTCTGCAGACTGTGCAGCACGGGACCGTGTTGGGTGGACACGGCCCGTGCTGAACTTACTGTAACGAAGAAAATTTTTGTCGGATGACCCTGTTTTCCTGCATGGGGTGTTGGTTCAAGTTTCCCTTGTTCCCTTTGCCATCCCGAGTGTGTTTTACTTGTTTCAACACCATCCAAACACCAAATTAACTAAAACCATCATTCATTATGTCATAGAGAGAATTACATAGTAGTCCTAGAAAATGGAAAACAAAGTAGAAAATAAAAGTTAATGGTCCTAAATTAGATAGGTCAAGTAATACGTAAAATCATCCTAATGAGTTCTACTTCTACAATAAGAACCAAAATTCCGGAAACAGTCTTCCGGTATCTAAAAGTCTTGTAGAACTCCAAGCCGAGTGGTGTCCCCTAGATGTCGCTAGAGCCATTCTTATATTTCTCTCGGGAGAAGGGAGGCTGCTTCATGTTCCTCAACATCTTGTGGAGGGGTAGTGACACCAATCGGAACCCCTTGTAGTATGTCTCGAGGGGGTTCCTGATGTATGGCGTACCATTCGGCCGGAATGATGACTTCCGGTACCACATTCCATGCCCTTTGGGTGATAATTGGAACCAAAGGAGGAGAGGCGAGAATGTTCAACCTTTGGTGCAAAAGGTTGACTTCCCGGAGACACCCTTCTAGTCCCACCGTCAGATGATTAATATTGTCGACCAATGCTTCTTCCACCCCTGTTATCTCATCAATGGCCTCTCTTAAAGCGTAAACGTAGTTTACAAGAGAATCCTCAACCGTTGATGACCTTCTCCCTTGTCGGTTGTTTCTGGTGTGCGACAAAGATGTTCCGCTAGTTCTGCTCGCCATTCTGCGAAAACATACCAAGAAGAGTTCAACTTTATGGAACCAGTACTTCGGACACGGCCCCGTGTTCAGGTGTATACAGGATTTCGAAACAAGGAATCTTGGAGTTTTAATTTGTTTTCGTGATTTTTTTAAAACGCTTTTGATCAGAAACAACTTAAAACATTGTTGTAAAACTTATTCTTAACAAGATTCCACGAATAAAAATCCTTCAAACACCTCAATAAAGCTTGAGATTATGGAGGTCTCAAGTTTTAATGAAAGTATAGGAAAAATTGAAGAAGATGATAGTGGATAAAAGAGGAAAGGACAAGAAGGTAGTTGAGAAACTTCTTTTAGAAAATACCTAGGATGGTATGTGAGAAGATTCCCCAAATCTCTGTCCCTGGAATGGTTCAAATGTGCAGGATTCTTGGCTGCATTTATAGAAAACGACAGTACGTTGCGCACGGCCTCGTGTCGGATGGACACGGCCCCGTGTGCAGACAGAATCCTGACACAATTTTGTCCGTATTCTGATGAAATCAGAAGGGAATCTTTCGGTGGACACGGGGGCGTGTTGACCTGGACACGGCCCCGTGTCTAGAAGCTGCCATATGGAATTCGTTTATTTTTAAGGAACTTTCCCGGATCGGGCGGTTCCTTACTGGATGGAACAACCCTAAAGTGCCTAAGATACCTTAATTGTTCTAGATTAAGACGAGAACGCAAGAGGTTGTCGGTGAGGGTGATTCCTATGCTATATGTAGGTGGACAAGTCCAACCCTTTCCCGGGCTCTCGTTAAAGAAGGTGTATGCCGAATCGCTCAGGTCTATGTATGCATCGAACGAAGTCGATGGGGAGTCCTTCACGGCACAATCGACACAGGGACGACTATCGCTCAAGTCCTCGCTAGATTTAGAGGTATCGTCGGGAACAACGAAGTTGTTTGAATGCGATCCCAACACTTCTTCTTGGTTATCGTCTTGAGATAAATTATTGAAATCTATCCTAAGTTCTTTTAACCAATTAATAATTAGATCTTCTAATTGAAATAGTTCATCAAGAAGCATTTCTCCTAGAAAATCCGGTTGAGAGCATTCGAGGGAGAGATAGGGATTATTTTTACTTTCGCCCCTCTTAAGGATACAGGAAAATGATGGGTCTATATAGTGGGGCTTATAATTTAGAAAATAACATTTTAATTCCTTATGAGAACCACCACATATTTGACACCACGTACCATAAGAGTGCCGAAAGTAAAAAATATCAGTATCACTCATGTTTGTGTCAGAAATTACCAACCGTCGGGATCTTACGGTTCTGTTTTCAGTAATTGAATCTTGGGCACGGGGCGTGTTGAGTGGGCACGGCCCCGTGTTTAGCTTACTGTCTGACTTAAAACAGGATTGCCAGTTCCAAAGATTGGGCACGGGGCGTGTTCAGATGGCCCGGCCCGTGCTAAGTTCTGCAGAAGCTGAAAAATTAAGAAAAATCCTAAAAAAATAGAAAAATAAGAAAAAATGATTAGGCCGTTGATTCCTAACTTTCTTAAAATCCTTGTGTCCCCGGCAACGGCGCCAAAAACTTGATGTGCATGAAGTGTGTTATGGTTTTAATGTTTATTTTAAGCCCTTTTACACTTTTTTAGCCAAGTTTTAAATTTATAAAACACGATATTTACTAACACTAAACACACATATGGGCAAGTGCACCCATCGTGAGCGTAGTATAGTGTTGGTAAGATACCGAGGTCGTCCAAGGACACAAGAGCTTTTAGTACCGGTTTATCCTCAATGTCTAATCAAATCAAAAAGTTAGAAAAAAGGTTTTAAACTAGAAAAATAAAAACTAACTAAAATGCTGAAAATAAAATAAAAAGAAAAACAGATAGACAAAATGAATCACTTGGCTCCGACTCGTGTATAGTGTAACCTTTGATTATTTCCGCACTTTTACACTTTTTAAGAGATTATCTTAGTTATTGTAGTAGGCCCCTCTTTTGAAGGTGACGTTACCCTCAACCCAGTAGTTTGAGTCAGCAAGGATACAATCCTAAAGGGTCGGATTATTGAAAGATAATTAATTAAGTTATTAATGCATATTATGGTAGGCCCCTCTTTTGAAGGTGACGTTACCCTCGGCTAAGTAGCCTGAGTCAGCAGGGATACAGTCCTAAGTAGCCGGGTTAAAGTATTAATAGTAGCTTACATATGAGGGGATCAAAGAGTTTGGACCCCCGCCATCCAATACCGTTAAGTATTGAAGGAGGTCCTACTAAATTTGACCCAGGTCCTTGCAGGATCTATACACTGAACAAGGCAAGACTTTTACCAAACCGTTCCCTTAACCCTCGACCAGGTAACCAACATACCTCCATATAGACCGTGGATATATGAATGGTGAAAATCTTTTATTTTATATAGACAGTAAAATAATGCCAAGACACCACGGACAAACGATAAGGAAAAATCACCTTCAACATAAGAAACTAGTTATTAAAGTCATTAATACATAACCAAGTAAAAAGTGCGAAAAGATTAAAAATAAAAAGTATTACACTAGACACTTTGTCTTCACCAAGTGATGTAAGAGACTTAGGCAAACATGGCCTTGATTGTCAAGAACTCTTACGATCAATCTTGGATCCCGAGATGACTCACACACTCTATGATGGACAATGGATGATGGTGGTAGATGATGGTGTTATGGTGGTGGTGGGTGGTGGGTGAAGTGTGAGAGAGGTGGTGTGCCAAAGGATGGTTTGCAATTGAGCCAAGCACTCCTATTTATAGGCTGAATAGAAGCTCGGGCACGGCCCCGTGTCCATTGGGCACGGCCCCGTGTCCACATCCTTCTCTGTCTTCATTAATTGCATTTTGTCTGTATCAGTTGACCACGCCCCCGTGTCCACTAGGCACGCCCCCGTGTGCAGAAGCAAATTTGTACTATCAAGATTTCCCCAGATCCTGCGAATCTTAGAGTTGACCACGGCCCCGTGTCTGCGGAGCACGACCCCGTGGTGGGCGATAGAAGCTTCTACAGCTTTGTCTTTTCTGCTGGCACTTGGGAACACCCCCGTGTTCACTGAGCACGGGGCGTGTTCAGCCTTCTGTTTTCTTATTTTACTTGGGAAGATGCTGTCGTGGGGTCGGGCATGTCACGTTTGATCCTTTTCTTGTATTTATGTTAGATTTAGCTGTCTTTTTGCTTCTTTTGTTAATTTGAGCTCATTTAATCCTGAAAATACAAAAGGAAGACAAAAGCACACTTTTTCCAACATTAGTACTAAAAAGGGGTTAGTTTTATGCCACAATCGATGTAATTTATATGTTGCATTTTGCACACATCAATGGTATTTATGCTTCATGTTTATTTGATACTGGAGCCGATAACTGTTTTGTGTTGTCACGACCCCAGCCCCGGTTTGACCCGGTCAGGAGCCGCGGGACAGGAACCCGTGGTATTTAATTGATGCGACAGCGGAAGATTTTAACAGGATCTTTTAAAATTTGAAATGCCCGATTATTTTATTTCATAATTCGGGATAAACCCCGTAATTTACAATAGAGGAATTTTACTAGGAAATTCCCTGATTTATTAAAACATGTTTATTCATTTTAACTGAGCCACCTCTTCAAGCTTGTTAGTGCTCCGTAGCACGTTTTCCTTGATTTACAGCAGGTCGCCTGAAACATGTTTTAAAAATATTTTGTCAGCGGGGAAATACTGGTGAATCATTCATTTTGATAAAATGACACATAGTTATAAATTACAGCATAAGATCGATTACAATGGCTTCTATCTTATTTTTATCTGGCGCCGTGTCACCTGGTGACGATGGTCATACCACTATTGGGTCTTTCCCCAAGTAGTGACGTTTATCACTGTTAGGATTTATTAGCCTAACCGTGAGAAATTAGTAATGTGCACAATACCCCACTAGCCAGTGATTTAAGATAACCACGACTTAATCCCTGCAATTATAACATTTGAAAAATGGAGTATTGTAAAATACTTTTGATAAAAGAGAATGACTCACATTGCAGATTTATACGGGCAGAGTTTAGCCTACTGATAAGCCTGATAACCAAATTTAAACAACAATTGTAAGTCCCGATTAACCGGATCTTTCAGTGATATCAAACAGCCTATTGATTGTGCGGAATCCAATCAATAGGTGATTCAAGAAAAACCGAAAAATATGAAATATGAAGAACACAATACCGAAAATCACTTATAAACTTGCAAACGATTCTATTACTTGAACAAGCAAAATCGTCTGGTACAAGTTCCTACACCAACTAATCGCCTCTCTCTCTGTAACTCTAGAATTTCTGTAACTGAGGCTCTAAGAAGTTCCAAACCTAAAACAAGTTAGAAACTTATTTATATACATAGACAAGCCCACTTCCCTACATGGGCTCCCCTTGGGCCTGCTTGGCCCACATGGCCTAAAGCTAGGCCCAAGTGACCTATAAAGGTCCAAAACCTAATATAACTAACCCGATAAAGCCCAGTTCGTAACCATAACCCGTTGTGTTAATTTGATGCGTCAGTCTCACACTTTAGGGCCTAACAATCTCCCCCTAGACTGATGCCATCAAATTGTCTTTATAACATGAAATCAGCAACGTCTTCAACGAAGTCTATGGTTGTCGTTATGCTGCAGATGTTGTGGAAGTTCTTGACTTCTGAACTCTCAGCACTGGGTCTCTTTCTTCAGCTCTTGTGGTTAGCTTCATATTAGGATCTTGATCAGCATTTGCTTGAAAATCTTGTTGAAAAGAATGTGAGAGGAGGATTCTCAACAGCTCTTTTCTTCTTTAATCTTTCTCTTTCAAGCAGGTTCACGGTACTTCTTCAAATGTACTTTCACTGTCAGACAGCGTTTAGTATCCGGTTCTTCTGACTCAGGTACATCTTGTTGTTGTGCTGCTTCAGGCTTCTTCAGCAACTAACAGCATCTCAGTCTTCATCAACCCCTGTTCTTGATTGAAATCAAGTTCTGCACATGCTCACAAACTCATAAGCAAACATTTCTTATGCAACAGGGAGAGTACCATATGAACACTAGGTACATCCAAGTACTTGTACTCGGATTTCACAATTTAAATTCTTTCAACTTTTGATGATCAGTCAAATCTTCAAGAACGGTTACATTTTTTAATTTTAAGAAAAATAAATAAACACTCTATTTTTGGATTTTTGGTTTTATAGAAAAGCAAGACACTATTTTTGTATTTTTGAATTTTTCAATTTTTAAGAACTAAAAACAAATAAAAACTCAAAATATAAACAACTACCATAATATACAATTACAATTGCAATGGGATCAAAATTCGTTCTCAGGCAGACTAAGGAACACTTTTCAGTACGAGCCTAATCAAACTGGTCTATGCGATTGCCAATATGTTTGTCCACTTAAACTTTAACGCTCAACTTTCAATTTTTTAACTTCGTGATATGCTTAAGGTAATATTATACTATTATACCCGTGTGTCCCATTCCAAGGCATACCCCCGCGATCAAGGTAAGCACAACGATTCATCGTAGCAGGTGAGTATACTGATGTCATCCTTTAAGATATCCTGACGGTGTCTAGGTCTGCATATAATCTGTTTTATCATGTTTTGATTTCTTTAACAATGAACACCCAAATAAATACTAATCAAATCCTGGAAATATAAACAGCACACTCTATCATGCAAGTATCTTCCCTACCACATATTTCACAAGTCCAATCCAGATTTCTGAAATCTTAACTGGGAATAGGTTGAGAAGAGAACAGAATAGATCTTAAGCAGAGATGGTATAATATACAGATCAAATGAGTTTTTCTCAATTTGATATAGGTTTCTAGGGTTTCTTTTGGGCACTTGAGGGCCTCTTTCGGGTGTATTAGATCTATAGCGCGACAACGTACAGCTAGGTCAGCATGTATCTGGATGCAGCAGAAGCTGTCGTTGCCTAGCACCTCCAGGTCAGCATATATCTGGATGCAGCAGAGGAGGTACACGACTTTTTCAGAGAAGATTTCAGAATCAGATCGAAATTGTGTGTATCGGGACAACATACAGACATTCAAATATAAATGAGCTAATTCCAAGTGACTTTCTTTCCTGGGTTCATGTACAATTTTAGTTCTGAACAGAAGGACAACCAAGATATCCCCGGATGATTCAACAATATAAAGACCCGAAACCTCAGATGTTGGCTATCTATCAACGCAAGATTTAAGACCATAAAATCATACGCCATTGGTATGTTACCCACATGGTACATAGTTTGTTATGTTTATATCACTTAGTATCTTTTATCATGTTGAGCGTCAAGCCTATCGACATATCGCAGTAGATCCTAGTCTTTTCAGCTATGGCACCTTACATGTGTTAGTCAAACCCTTTAACACGAACATTTATTTCACTTCCCATATCATGCAATCTTTCTTTTTGGCTTTTTCATTTTTCTAATGTTTTTGTATTTTTCTCATTTTCTCCTCCTAAAACAATACATATTTACAGCAAACTCTTTTTGTATTTTCTGAGTTTTCTCCTCCTAAACTCTATATCTATCTATATGTTCCTCTCCCCCCCTAAATTTGTGCATAAATCTTGTATTTTTGCGCAAATTTACCATTTACTAGAGAAAGGACAATTTATATACAAAGTATAACCTAAGAAAAAGAGAGAAAAATATTTTTGCTTAACCGTTCTATCATCAGATTGAAGACTAATCAAATTCAAATTAAAGTACTTAATTTAAACGGTACCTTTTGCTGATCATTTCTTACTTCTTTTATCTCCTCCAAAGGAAACATATCATCTGTAAAAAAAAATTTGAACTTTTTGCAACAGTGAAATGTTAGCCGTTTTTATCTCTGAAACAACTGCTATCAACATTCCAGAGATTGTCAACAGCTCCTCCTTAGTTGTTCCTGAAAGGTAAGGAGATTAGTAAGACATGGGTACCCAGGCCATCGTGGTCCTGGGTTTACCTGAAGCATCAAAGTAAGACACTTCCTTCAAACACAAGTCCCCTTTCGTTTCAAGGATTGGAGACATTGCTGCTTTAGATTTGGGTTTCCAAATCTGTTTCGATTTAACAAACGTGTTTGTTGCCTTCGGTTGAGCAACTTTAGCTGATTCAGGCTTGTTAGTTTTAGAAAAACGTTTTAGTTCTTGATCAGCCTTGCGTTTGTTTTTAGCAGCGTTCCAATCCCCATCAGAAGGTTTAACCTTGGGATTCACATTCTTCATTGCCTTAGGTGATGAAACCTTCATTGGCTTAGAATGATAGTTATCCTTAGGTGTAACCCTCTGATTTTGAGCATAATACGGTTCATGGGGATGATTTGTGCAGTTCCGAGCAATGTGACCAGCAATGCTGCAATTGAAGCATGTTTGTCTCTTCACATAGAAGGCATTCTGATCATCTTGTGTAGCTCTTGCAGACCCTGAAAGATGAACTGGTCCTTTTTGTGCTTGTTTTCCTTGCACATTTCTTGCAAACGAGGATGAATTTGGATGTCTATACTTGTCGTTTGCTGGGGCCTTCTGTGGTGGAGATTTCTTTTGATTCTTCTTGTTTTGTTTAGAACGCAAGTCTTGGTCAGAAATCTCACCAGTCTTTCCGAAAGCTTTGTTAGCACAGTCAAATGCATATTTCTCACATTTGCCATTACAGACTGGCTTAACAAAGACATTTTTCACATCACGGGCCTTTTGAGGACTATTACTGCCCGTTGAGGACTGTGGAGAGCCTGATCGTCTTTGATGTTTAGGCTTCTTATTTCCGCGTCCTTTACCTGCTCGCTTCGGCTCTTGTTGCTTGATCTGAACTTTGTCGTTACTAACAAAAAGTTCAGATTGTTTAGCTTGCGCACTTGGAACCTTGTTCACGCATGTCTTCTCTTCATCCTTCATGTCATCAGCTTTGACAGAATCGGAGAGTTCTGGTTTGTTGGAAGAAATACCAGAAACTTTAGCAGAAACTTCAGCTGAAACATTTGACGAATTTTCAGCACAAGACGGTTCTGCACATGACACCCTTGAGCTGAATTCACTAGAATCAACCGATTCCAATTTCTCAGAATCAGCTGCTTCAGGTGATTCGCATTTGGAATTAGATGGTTCAGCTGGCTCATTCGTTTCGTTTGCCATTTCAGCCTCTGTTACACAAGCATCAACGTTTTCGCCCAAACCATCAGGCCTGAAATTAATCATAGAGCGAAAAACCTTAAAAAAATCAAACGTCGAAATAGAGTCTGGATTAGGTTCATTTATTAAATTTTCAGAAGAATCAGACTCTGATGCTTGTTCATCCCCAACTACATTTTCAACTTTTACTTCAACTACTTCATCTGCAGGGGAAGACGAAGCATTAGGATCAATTGTACCCTTAGCGACAAAATTTATTGGATGAGTCGCTCGTTTATCAACAGGTCTGCTGTTGATTGATGACTTATCAGTTTTAGGACCGTAAGCCATCTTGTGTAGTTATCATTGTAAGGAGGAGGAACTTGATTGTAACCCAATCCACACCCTTTCTTTTTCTTATATGCAAGCTGTTGATCACACAAATTTTTAACCAGTTTGCTGGAAGAATCAAATTTCTTAATGTTAAGTTCATTTATTTGATATCTATCTCTGATATCTTCCAGTTCTTTAGTCAAAATGCATACTTTCTCCTGAGCTTCTAAGAAATGGGCTGTTTTTACACTTACATCATCTTTGAGTTTAATGATGTCTTTTCGCTGAGCTTCAATTTTATCTTTATAAAGCTTTTCATTCTTTGATAAAGTAAAATTTTTATTTTTTATGTCTTGATAATCTTGTATTAGCTCAGCATTGTGTATTCTATAAGCTTCAACCCTTTCTCTACACTCAGGAGTGCAGAAAACAGAAAGTATCTCTTCACGAGTAATTTCTTGAGCCGCAGGTTTGTGAAACACAAATGCCATAATTTCAGCGGGTGGTTGATACTTTTGTTCTTCTCCTCAAAACACAAACCAAACGAGAACCCGTGCACTCGCTAACTCAAACACTTAGCAGTTGAAAGTACCCGCTATCTGAACCGCACCTCAAAACCTGTCAAATCTTATCACCAAAAGAAAACAATTTTTTTTTTAATTTTCTTTTTACCTTTTTTTTAATTAGAATAATCTAATCAATATTATAATAGTTATTACTTATTATTATTAATATTATTATTATTATTAAAACCTAATGATTATGTAATGATGACCCACTGATTAATATGATAATGATTATAAATAATATTATTATATTAAAACAAAAACTAAACTGTCATCTTCTTCGTTGATTTCAAACGTAACCCTAATCAGATTTCAGCCGCCAAAACCATTAACAATCAAAGCACTTTCCCTGTTGCAAGTGACGTCAACCGAAAGAGGGTGATCGGAGATGCTAAGTATGGTGATGACGATGATAAGATGATGATTGCGGAACGACGGTGATGAGGATGATGTTGAACGACGGAGGTGGTGGTTATGGAGGTAACGACGGTGGTTGGAGAATAACGGAGATGATGATTGGTGCTAGAGATGGTGTAATGTCCGAAGAAGATGATCGGAGGTGATGAAAGAGGTTGCGAGTCGGAACGATGTTTGCGAGTCGGAACGGTGGTTGATGATGGTGCACGAAGATGATGAGCGATAGGGATCAACGGAGAAGTTGAAGGTGGTGATCGGAGTTGGCGACGGAGAGAAACAGGGAAGATGAAACTATGAAAGGTGGCTGTTGATGATCACCGGAGAGTTGGAGTCGCCGGAGAAGATGAAGCGGGTTGTCGGTGGTCGGTGTATGATTGACGGTGGAATGTTGATGACTCGAGATCTCGGTTGCGACTCGGAACCGTGGTTGCGACTCGAGACTGTGAAAGTTGATGAGTCGAGACCGTGGAAAAGTTGATGACTCGAGACCTTGAAAGCAGACGATGTGAGTCGAGACCTTGAGAATGTTGAAGAGTCGAGACCAGTTGATGATTGCGACTCGAGAAGAAAGATATGTGACTCGAGACCTCTGATGATTGGAGTCGAGACCGTGAAAGGATGACTCGAGACCTGTTAAGAAGATGAGACTCGAGACCGTTGTAGCTATTATGTAGGACTCGAGACCACAGAAAGATGGGAGTCGAGACCTGGCTGTGAGTCGAAACAGTGTGCAGAAACAATGAAGTTGATGACTCGAGACCTGGCTGGTTGCGACTCAGAAGATCACGCAGAATTAGATGATTTTGAAATCCCACTCGAAACTTTCAAACTTGCACAACTGTTTCAACTTTCCTAAAAGCAAGGATATTTTAAATCTTTTTTAAAAATTTAAAGATATTGCAATACTTTCAAGATTTGAAACAAACTTAATTTTATCCTTTTCAAAAACACTTTCAAAATAATCGAACAAGCAAAATATGAAGTTTTTCAAGACTTTAGAGGAATACTCATGCAAAACCCGAAGAACACAATGAGCATGAAACCAAAAATTTCAAGTTTTTAAGACAATAGATTGCCTGACCACGATCCAAAACCCACAAAATGAAGATTAAAGGCGAAATATGAAGTTGAAATAGTTTTTAAACATCAGAAACTTTTATCAAAACAGATTCGGAAAAGACAAATCCGAGCCGAAAATTTTAGTTTTTCAAAATCTTGAATCTTTGATATCACACCGAGCCTAGAAACAGGTTCTTTGGCTCTGATACCACTTGTAAGTCCCGATTAACCGGATCTTTCAGTGATATCAAACAGCCTATTGATTGTGCGGAATCCAATCAATAGGTGATTCAAGAAAAACCGAAAAATATGAAATATGAAGAACACAATACCGAAAATCACTTATAAACTTGCACACGATTCTATTACTTGAACAAGCAAAATCGTCTGGTACAAGTTCCTACACCAACTAATCGCCTCTCTCTCTGTAACTCTAGAATTTCTGTAACTGAGGCTCTAAGAAGTTCCAAACCTAAAACAAGTTAGAAACTTGTTTATATACATAGACAAGCTCACTTCCCTACATGGGCTCCCCTTGGGCCTGCTTGGCCCACATGGCCTAAAGCTAGGCCCAAGTGACCTATAAAGGTCCAAAACCTAATATAACTAACCCGATAAAGCCCAGTTCGTAACCATAACCCGTTGTGTTAATTTGATGCGTCAGTCTCACACTTTAGGGCCTAACAACAATGCATACGAACTAGGTCAGTAACTAATACAGCATTTACGATAACTCACGAGATTAAACCCTCACGATGAATGACAAAGTGCATAATTAAACATCCATCGAATTTACGACGAATGACAAAGTATAAACCCAATTTGAGCAGCACTTAAACATTCATCGGATAGTTTTAATCGATCGGACATTGAATCGTAGCAGCGATCGAGTTAATACCTTGTATCGTAGCAGCGCCTCGCTATATTAATTGAAATTTAGACTTTAGAGCAGTATAACTTCGTTTTTTGAGTTGTGGTTTCGACACAGAATGAAAGCTCCTGATCCAAGCTATTTATAGGTGAAACTTGGGTCTCACGCGGCCCGCCTGAGCCTTGGCTCGACCTTTACGCGGCCCGCGTGGCCACCTAGTCTACGTGTAGGTTGGATGGGTCACGAGTAGGGTCGCCATGTGGATGATACGTGGCCCAGATGCTTATCCGGTCAAACTTAATGTTGACGCGGCCCGCGTAAGGCTAAGCTAACCCTTACGCGGCCCGCCTGAAGACCCATTTTCTAGATTTCTTGGTTTTTTTATATGGATTAGGGTTTCAGGGGTCCGGGTTTGCACTTATGGCTCAATTTGGGACATTTTTTGAAGGTCCTTACATCCTCCCCACCTTATTTAAAATCTCGTCCTCGAGATTTACTGAAATAAGTGAGGATACTTTTGCTTCATTTCCAATTCCAGCTCCCAAGTGTACTCGGGTCCTCTTTTCGATTCCCATTTGACTTTGACTAGTACCAATCGTTTGTGCTTGAGAAACTTGATCTTTCTGTCTTCTATTTAAAGTGGTTTCTCACTAACTTCAATTTTTCATTTACCTCTATGTCCTGAAGAGGTACTACCAGGGATTCGTCCGATAAACATTTCTTGAGATTGGATACATGAAATACGTCATGTACTCCAGCTAATTCTTCTGGTAGTTGTAAGCGATAAGCAACTGGTCCTATACGTTGGATCACTGAAAATACGTTCGATCTACAATTACCCAAATCGCGTCATTACCTTTTCTGGTTTTGGGTAACTTTGTAACAAAGTCCATTGTTATGAGCTCCCATTTCCATACAGGCATTTCTAATTGTTGTAGTAGACCTGAGGGTTTCTGGTGTTCTGCCTTAACTTGTGAACAAGTAAGACATTTAGAAACATATCTAGCGATGTCCTTTTTCATTCCTATCCACCAGAAATTATTTCTTAACTCTTGGTACATTTTATTGTTTCCTGGATGCATGGTATACCTAGATTTATGAGCTTCTTCTAAAATCTTATCTCTTAATTCTCCTTGCTTAGGTACCCAAATTCTTTTCTTATGGAATCTTCAAATTCCATCATTTCCTTGCTCTAATTCTTTTATTCGTCCTTTCATTCCTTCAGCATCGTCTTCGATTGCTGTTTCTTGAACATTCTTTAATTGTTCCATTAAATCCAATTGCAGATTTAATCTAAGAGCACGAACTCGTCGTTGTTTCTCATGATACTTACGACTTAAGGCATCTGCAACTACGTTTGCCTTTCCTTCGTGATATTGAATATCACAGTCGTAATCACTTAGGATTTCCATCCATCTCCTTTGTCTCATGTTCAATTCTTTTTGCCCAAATATGTATCTTAAACTCTTGTGATCCGTATAGACAGTAAACTTATTTCCATACAGATAATGTCTCCAAATCTTAAGGGCAAAAATTATGGCTCCTAATTCTAAGTCATGAGTCGTATAGTTTTCCTCGTGCTTTTTCAATTGCCTTGAAGTATACGCAATTACCTTCTTGCGTTGCATTAACACACATCCTAATCCTAGCTTAGAAGCATCACAGTAAACTTCAAAATCTTCTGTTCCTTCTGGTAAAGCTAGAATTGGGGCATTGGTTAATTTTTGCTTTAAAATCTTAAAGGCTTCTTCTTGCTTAGGTCCCCATTCAAACTTAACTGCTTTACAGGTTAGCTTAGTTAATGGTACAGCTATTTTGGAAAAATCCTTAATAAAGCGCCTATAGTATCCAGCTAATGCTAAAAAGCTTCTAATTTCCATAGCTGATTGTGGAATCTTCCATTTGGTGATTGCTTCTGTTTTGGAGGGATCTACGTGAATACCTTTGTGGTTCACCATGTGTCCTAAAAATTTCACCTCCTGCAACCAAAATTCACACTTCGAGAATTTGGCATAAAGCTTTTCTTTTCTTAACAAAGTTAAGAGTGCATGCAGGTGCTGACAATGCTCCTCCTGGCTTTTGGAATAAATAAGTATATCGTCTATGAAGACAATTACGAATTTATCCAAATACGGTTTACAGATCCTATTCATCATGTCCATAAATGCTTCTGGAGTATTTGTTAACCCAAAGGGCATGACTGTAAACTCGTAGTGACCATACCTAGTTCTGAAAGCAGTTTTAGGTATGTCTTCTTCTTGTACCTTCAATTGATGATATCCTGAACGTAAATCTATCTTAGAAAAGTATCTAGCTCCTTGCAATTGATCAAAAAGATCATCAATCCTAGGTAACGGGTATCGATTCTTAATTGTAACTTTATTTAATTCCCTATAATCGATACACATTCGCATCGAACCGTCCTTTTTCTTTACGAACAATACTGGTGCTCCCCAAGGGGATGAACTAGGTTGTATGAATCTTTTACCGAGCAACTCATCTAATTTCTTTTTTAGTTCTAGCATTTCAGTGGGTGCTAACCGGTAAGGTGCTTTGGCTATCGGTGTAGTTCCAGGAATTAGATGAATCCTAAATTCTACTTCCCTGTCGGGTGGTAATCCAGGTAGTTCTTTTGGGAATACATCGGGGTATTCTGATACTACTGGAATTTCCTTTAGTTCCCTATTTTTCGTGTTAATGATTACTGAAATCATATACACTACTTCTTGTTTTCTTGAATAACTGGCCAACTTCATTACTGAAATGAATTTCAGTGGCTTTCGTGGTCTATCTCCTGTAATTAAAATTACCTCTCATGTAGGTGTATATATTTCTATGGCATTTTTATCACAAAGAATTCGAGCATGGTTGGCTACTAACCAATCCATTCCTAATACCACATCGAATCCGGCTAAACTCATAGGTAACAGGTTTGCAGAAAATTTATGACCTAAGAGTTCTATCTTTCCTTCTCGCAAAACCTTATCTATCTTAACAGAATTTCCATCTTCCGTTTCGACTATAAAAATCTGCCTAAGGGTGGTTAAGGGTAAATTAAGAGCTTGGCAGAATGAAGTATTTATAAAAATTTGGTTTGCACCAGAATCAAATAATACTTTTGCAGAAACGTTGTGGACTAGGAACGTACCAGCCATTACGTCAGGGATTAGCTCGGCTTCCTGAGTAGTTAACTGGAAGGCTCTCGCATTCTTCTTAGTAGTTCCGTCTGCAGGTTTGGCTTTATTGTCAGCTGGTTTGACCAATTTTGGGCAGTCTGGCCTAAAATGTCCAGCTTCACCACAATTATAGCAGACCGTGGCTTTCTTCTTCCTGCAATCTTCTTCTTGATGCCCTGGAATTTTACAGAAATTGCAATACCCCTTGCATCTTCCAAAATGCTTTCTTTTACAGGCATTGCAAAATGAAACAGTGGAAGATTGCCCAGCTCCTTTTCTCTTGAAATTGGCACTATTACCCACACGGAATCCGTGGGTAATCTTTTGAGCTACTTCCATCTTCCAGTTCTCTTCTCTTGTGCGTACCAGCTCGTCAGTTAGGGTGTTAGCTAATTCTACCGCATCGTCAATAGTGCGAGGTCTCGCAGCTTTAACAATATTACGGATTTCACCAATCAAACCCCAAATATAGCAGGAAATAAGCACCGGTTCTGGCGAAGCCAGGGTTGGTACCACTCTCGCATACTAGAAGAATATCGAAGTATACCCTCGACAATCTACACCCATCATTCGATGGTTCAGGAACTTATTTGCCATTTGTTCCTTTTCATATTCGGGACAGAATTTTCTTTCCATTAGCTGCTTAAATTCTTCCCAACTCATGGCATAGGCCATATTTCTTCCTTTGTCTTGAAGTACCGTATTCCACCATTCTAGCGCCCCTTCTTTAAAAAGATGCGACGCATACATGACCTTGTCTTCCTCAGCACATTTACTTATCATAATTACTGCTTCAGTTTTCTCCAACCAACGTAGTGCCGCAGTCGCCCCTTCATTGCCTGCAAATTCAGCTGGTTTACAAGCAAGAAATTCTTTATAAGTGCAACCAGGCGTTGCATCTTTCATTCTTTTGAGAATTGAGGCTTGCCGTATCTCATTATCGTTGTTAGTATGATTGCCACCTCCGTTTACGCTATTACTGAAGTTATCTTCATGAGTACATTTACTAGGAATAATTTGTTGAGGTTCAACAGGTTTCTGGGCAGCAGCAAGGATTGCTGGAATAGCATTGGCTATTCCTTTAGCAACGATATTTTCGATATCTTGCCTATTGAGGAAATGATCCTCATTATTCTGCTCAGACTGGTTAACTTCGTTAACTGGTTCATTACTAGCGTGTTCCATCTGGTAATTAATATAGATAGGTAATTAGCCGAAAACAAATAACAATCAAATATAACAAAACAATCGCACATAATCACAACACACGTATGGCCAAAATTGTCGATTTCTCGACTTCCATTTTTATATATATTATATTATGCATTCGTACATACTGTTATCTTACAAAAAGTTTTATTTTTAAGTTATTTTACAAGATTATATTTTTATTACTATTATTATTATTATACAATCACAACTACTTTCTCACACCATCCCTTCTGCTAATATTTCAGAAACGACGTTCCCTCTCGTCGTATTTCTAGGAGATCTGTTCTCCCACCTCTCGGATCCTATTTCCAGCATCCACCAGCTCCTCGCCAAAATGGCGGAGTTCAGCTAGGTTTTCATTGCTCATTGGTGGGTTTGGTATAGGTTCTGGGTCGAACTGAGGGAAAAAGGTATAGGGGTTATTGAGGAGGTTTTGAAACTGCCAGTCGTTTGTCCACCATTCGTCCATTTCTCCTAAAGGTTGGGTGCGGATCAAAGGTTCTGGGATGGCTGGTTCCAAATTTATTGGAAGTTGGGTTTCAGCAGGATAAGGAAAGAGGTTATTATTGATAGGCCTGAGAATATCACAGCTTGCCAATACGCGATCCAATTTCTCCTGTAATGGCAACTCCTCAACTTGCTTAGAACTTTCCCCAATTTCCATTTCTACTTGCCTAGCATTTTCCTCAATCTCGATCCCTTTTCCTTTATCAATGGGATTTTCTATTTTGGGAACTTTCCTAGTTGCTGGTTTCCTCCTGCGTACCCGCCTCCAGCCTACAAATCTTCTCCTTTTCTTAGGCTTTGGTTCTCCGGAGGTGGAGCTCGAAATTCCATAGGTTCCTCTACATCGGGTAAGTAACCAGTAAAGTCTCCGGAAACTTCCACTTTCACGGGATAGAGATTGAGATTCTGAAGGGCTTCAGATAACTCATTCATGCTGTTTAGCATATATGCAAAATGCACACAAAATGCTAAGTTAAAATTTTATAATAAAATTTCACAGGCGAATATTTAATATAACTATTCAAATATTATTATTGCACATACTGCGACTTTCTAATACAAATTACAAGTGAAATTCAAAATATACTAAGGTGGCATAATCCTAATTTATTTTATTTTCTCTTACTAAATGTTTTATTTAAAGGATAAAGCTTCTGTCTTGTAGGTGATATGGGTGCTAGTACTGGGTCAGGGTATTTTAAACGTTAGCATTTACTGCTATAGTGGCTAACATATAGAGATCTGCCCATTTTTCATCTAACTCATCTTCCCATGGTGGGTCATTATCTATTTCCTGGATTTCCTTATCCCTCGTCATTCCTTTTTGTTGTAACTACCTCATTTTCTCTTGACTTTTTCTAATAATCCAATTTCTTTTATTAGGAGAAAGTGGTTTCTCAAACTGTGCCTTACGGACAAATATTCCTTCCTCAGTATCTGCTGGGTATTTTGAAGATGAAGTTCCTTTTTCTTTCGGTGAAGTATCTAATCTATGATAGATGTCCAAAAGTCTTTGTTTACCCATACTGTAAACAAATATTCAAATAATAAAACATGTAATCACAAAATGGCAATCAGTAAAATTAAGTATTCTCTAAATACTTAATTGGCTTAAATCAGTGGCTCTGATACCACCTTTTCATGTCACGGCCCCAGCCCCGGTTTGACCCGGTCAGGAGCCGCGGGACAGGAACCCGTGGTATTTAATTGATGCGACAGCGGAAGATTTTAACAGGATCTTTTAAAATTTGAAATGCCCGATTATTTTATTTCATAATTCGGGATAAACCCCGTAATTTACAATAGAGGAATTTTACTAGGAAATTCCCTGATTTATTAAAACATGTTTATTCATTTTAACTGAGCCATCTCTTCAAGCTTGTTAGTGCTCCGTAGCACGTTTTCCTTGATTTACAGCAGGTCGCCTGAAACATGTTTTAAAAATATTTTGTCAGCGGGGAAATACTGGTGAATCATTCATTTTGATAAAATGACACATAGTTATAAATTACAGCATAAGAGCGATTACAATGGCTTCTATCTTATTTTTATCTGGCGCCGTGTCACCTGGTGACGATGGTCATACCACTATTGGGTCTTTCCCCAAGTAGTGACGTTTATCACTGTTATGATTTATTAGCCTAACCGTGAGAAATTAGTAATGTGCACAACACCCCACTAGCCAGTGATTTAAGATAACCACGACTTAATCCCTGTAATTATAACATTTGAAAAATGGAGTATTGTAAAATACTTTTGATAAAAGAGAATGACTCACATTGCAGATTTATACAGGCAGAGTTTAGCCTACTGATAAGCCTGATAACCTAATTTAAACAACAATGCATACGAACTAGGTCAGTAACTAATACAGCATTTACGATAACTCACGAGATTAAACCCTCACGACGAATGACAAAGTGCAATACTTAAAATCCATCGAATTTATGACGAATGACAAAGTATAAACCCAATTTGAGCAGCACTTAAACATTCATCGGATAGTTTTAATCGATCGGACATTGAATCGTAGCAGCGATCGAGTTAATACCCTGTATCGTAGCAGCGCCTCGCTATATTAATTGAAATTTCGACTTTAGAGCAGTATAACTTCGTTTTTTGAGTTGTGGTTTCGACACAGAATGAAAGCTCCTGATCCAAGCTATTTATAGGTAAAACTTGGGTCTCACGCGGCCCGCGTGAGCCTTGGCTCGACCTTTACGCGGCCCGCGTGGCCACCTAGTCTACGCGTAGGTCGGATGGGTCACGAGTAGGGTCGCCATGTGGATTATACGTGGCCCGGATGCTTATCCGGTCAAACTTGATATTGACACGGCCCGCGTAAGGCTAAGCTAACCCTTACGCGTCCCGCCTGAAGACCCATTTTCTAGATTTCTTGGTTTTTTTATATGGATTAGGGTTTCAGGGGTCCGGGTTTGCACTTATGGCTCAATTTGGGACATTTTTTGAAGGTCGTTACATTTGTCGGTTGAATTCGAAAAGCTCCTAAACCGTAAACGCGCTAACCTCCCAACGACGTTCGACGTAGAAATTGCCACTGGAAGAACCATCACCGTTAGTTCTGTTCTCCGTGATTGTACTCTCGAACTCAACAATCATGTTTTCCCGATCGATCTCATTCCGATGCAACTTGGTAACTTCGACATCACAGTAGGCATGGATTTTCTTCGTGAAAATCATGCTGAAGTTGTTTGTTTCGAAAAGATGATTCATTTCTCTCTTTCAAACGGTGATCAACTATGTGTCTATGGCGAAGTATCTTCGAAGGAACTGAAACTCATGTCGTGTACTCAAGCAAGCAAGTATCTCCGAAAGGAATACATGGCTTTTTTTAGCACACATCATAGTAGCGGAGAAAGAAAAGAAAGAGAAGGAAATGGAAAAGGTACTTGTGGTTCGCGATTATCCTAATGTCTTTCCTGACGAATTACCTGGTCTACCACCATCTCGTGATATCGATTTCCGAATCGACCTAATTCCTGGAGCTAACCCTGTCGCTAAAGCTCCTTATCGACTCGCTCCGTCTGAAATGCGTGAACTTTCTAGTCAACTCCAGGAATTACTTGATAAAGGCTTCATACACCCTAGCACATCTCCATGGGGCGCACCTGTCCTTTTGGTCAAAAAGAAGGACGGATCGTTCCGAATGTGCATCGATTATAGGGAACTCAATAAGCTTACTATCAAGAATCATTATCCCTTACCCCGAATCGATGATTTGTTTGATCAATTTCAAGGTGCTACGTGTTTTGCTAAGATCGATCTACGCTCTGGTTATCATCAATTGCGAATTCAGGAGGAAGATATCCCTAAAACCGCTTTTCGTACTCGCTACGGCCATTACGAGTTCGTCGTTATGCCCTTTGGTCTTACCAACGCACCCGCGGTCTTCATGGATTTGATGAATCGCGTGTGTAAGCCCTTTCTCGACCGCTTCGTCATCGTGTTTATCGATGATATCCTTATCTATTCGAAGTCGAAAGCTGAACACGCTCAGCACCTACGTTTGGTTCTCGAGCTTCTCCAAGGGACTCGCCTCTATGCAAAGTTCTCCAAGTGTGAATTTTGGCTTGAGAAGGTTCAATTCCTCAGTCACATCGTCAACAGTCAAGGTATTCATGTCGACCCCGTGAAAATTGAAGCAGTAAAGAGTTGGATTACATCGAAAAAACCCGTCTGAAGTTCGTTATTTTCTCGGATTGGTGGGTTACTACCGTCGATTTATCACTGATTTCTCTAAAATCGCCGTTCCTTTCACCTCTCTTACGCATAAAGACAAGACTTTTGTTCGGTGAACCGAACAAGAGGATGCCTTTCAAACCCTTAAGCGTATGCTCTGCAACGCTCCCATACTCGCCCTACCCGATGGAAACGACGACTTTATTGCTTATTGCGATGCCTCCAACCTAGGTCTTGGCGTTGTCCTTATGCAACGGGACAAGGTTATCGCGTACGCCTCTCGACAGCTCAAGATTCACGAGAAGAGCTACACAACCCACGATCTCGAGCTCGGCGTTGTTGTTTTTGCGTTAAATATTTGGCGACACTACCTTTATGGTACTAAGTGTATGGTCTTCACAGACCATAAGAGCCTACATCACATCACATCCTAAACCATAAGGAACTGAATATGCGCCAACGCAGATGGGGTGAACTTCTCAACGAGTACGACTGTGAGATACGCTACCACCCAGGCAAAGCAAATGTCGTTGCCGATGCTCTTAGCCTACGAAGCTATCTATATAGTGTTCGTAACATTCAAGCCCAACACGACCTCGAAGCTCTCATTCGCGACGCTTAGCACGCCTGTGTTACCGAACGAACTTTGAAGGAAGAACGAATTCTTTGAACCGAAAGCTAATTAGTGAATAAACCAAATGGTATCTTTCACTACCTCGATCGCATTTGGATCCCCAGTCGCAATAACCTTCGGGAGATATTGTTGACTGAAGCCCACAAATCCCGATATTCCATTCATCCCGGTGCCGACAAGATGTACCAGGACTTTCGTGCCAGGTATTGGTGGCCTGGAATGAAGAAGGATATCACCCTCTACGTTTCAAAATGCCTAACTTGTTCCAAAGTTAAGGCTAAACATCAACGACCCTTTGGCTTACTCGAGCAACCCGAGATTCCGATGTGGAAATGGGAGAGTATAGCTATGGATTTCATTATGAAACTTCCGCGCACGCCATCAGGTCACGATAGCATTTGGGTTATCGTTGATCGTCTTACGAAATCTGCTCACTTTTTACCGATACGAGAAGACTATAAGGTCAAACGATTAGCACGAATCTATACCGACGAAGTCATTTGTCGACATGGGACACCTCGTGACAACATCTCTGACCGTGATAGTCGATTCACTTCGCGTCTCTGGGAGACATTCCAATCCGCTCTCGGTACTACTCTTAATCTCAGTACCGCATTCCATCCCCAGACCGACGGTCAAACTGAGCGCACGATTCGCACCCTTGAAGACATGCTTCGTTCGTGCGTTATTGATTTTGGTGGTAATCAGGATTCGCATTTACCTTTAGTTGAATTTCGTACAAGAATAGTTATCACTCTAGCATTGAAATGGCACCATTTGAGGCATTATATGGAAGACAATGTCGATCGCCTATTGTATGGCACGAGATCGGAGACGCGCAAATTACCGGTCCTGAGTTATTGCAAGAAACGACTGACAAGATCCTCCAGATACGAGACAATCTCTTGAAAGCTCGGAGTCGTCAAAAGAGTTACGCCGATAAATGCCGCAAGCCCCTTGAGTTCGAAGTTGGTGATCACGTACTCCTAAAGGTTACACCGTGGAAGGGGGTGATCCGATTCGGCAAGAAAGGAAAGCTAGCGCCTCGATACGTTGGACCCTTTAAGATTCTGGAAAGAATTGGCAAAGTGGCCTACCGACTCGAATTACCGGAGGAACTCAGCAACGTACATCCAACTTTCCACGTTTCGAACCTCAAAAAGTGTCTAGCCGAATAGAATTTGCATGTCCCTCTTGAGGATTTGCAAGTGGATGAAACATTACACTTCGTGGAAAAGCCAGTTGAATTCAAGGATCGAGAGACCAAGAAACTTCGACGCTCTCGCATTCCTATAGTGAAGGTTCGCTGGGAAGGCAAACACGGCGCCGAGTTCACTATGGAACTCGAAAGTGATATGAAAGCTAAATACCCACAGCTCTTCGTTACGCCTGCGCCTTAATTTCGGGACTAAATTCCCTAAAGTAGGGGAGGCTGTAACAACCCGACTTTTCAAAGTCAAAGTACAAGTCAAAGTCAAGATCTTATTCAGAACTGTCTTTTCTCGCTTAATTATTGCCTTATACTCTCGAGATTCGATAAATGATATATTGGGTAACGATTTTAAACGCTATATTTTTATACTATCTTTTACAACGCTTATTAAAAACACATTTATCGCATTTAACACTATTTACAAACGCATACTATTTAAACGCACTTTATCGCATTGTTACTATCGCTATCACAACGCAACGCAAACTCGAAACGCAGTTATTAGTATTGTTCTATGTGTGTTATTATGTTCTTTACTTGTGTGTGTGTGTGCCTTATATGTGTTTTGGGATGTTATTCGCAAACGCAAACGCAACTCTACCACATTGCAATTTGAAACGCAGATTTACTCTTATGCTTTTGTGTTATGTTATTTGTGTAACTACTTATTAAATATCATGTGGTTATCTCATCGCAACGCTTACTTGCAACTCGCTTAAAGGCAACGCATCGCTCAACGCACGAAACGAAAGTTAGAAAACCAACTCGCACAAGCCATCTAATCGAATGACCCTTCGATCGAATGGCCATCCGTCCGGATGACCATCCGATCGACTGGCCAACCGACCCACTTTCCTGCACCGCCTTACTTCCCCTCTCACACTATAAATACTACCTGTCACATCACTGTTCACTGATGTGACAGCTCTGTCCGACCAGCACGCTCTCAGTTCGCTTCCAAGCACTCTTTCTTCGATTCAAGGCCATTCTCGTAAGTTTTCTCCCTAAAGCTTGTACTTCTATCATCAATACACACTTTCTCATCATCTTCTCCATCAAATCTTACATTTTCACCATGAAATCGCCTGATTTGGACTGCTTTAAGGTGACGTCATCTCGGTTTCTTATGAACACTGAAGTATGACATCATCACACCAAAGTTTGTCTAGATCTATAGGATTTCTACACATTTTAACACAAATCTTCATGAGATCTAAACATTTTCAACAGTTTACATACTTTTCTTCAAACCTTCGTAAAATTCTACTTAAAACCGATGGAATCTAGGCTCATTCAGGCTCTCTACTCTTTCTCTAGTTGAGAACCGGTCTGATAACGGATTCCGACCGGAGAGACGACCGATTCACGGGTTGAACATGAAACTTCATCAAAAGATCAGTGAGTACAACTGAATGGGGTGATTCCCATCCGATCGGATGAGCTGGTCCATGATGAGTTTCCGTTGTCTGAAACGTCCCCACGCCGTCTCCGTTAAAACTTTTAACTTAGAAAATTTCACAAAATTTTCAAAACATCAAATTGCCGGACGAATAGCCATCCGCTCGGATGACCATCCGATCGAATGACTATTCGACCAGGTGACTTGTTCTTTGTAACTTTCAACACTTAAACAATTTGAACAAAACTTCAAAGAATATCACTTTCGATTGAATGGCCATCCGTCTGAATGACCATCCGACCGGATGACTTGACATCTAGAGATACTTCACTTTTTCCAAAATGCTACAACGAAAACTTCAAAGTTTCAAAACACTTTACAAACACTCACACTCAGTCGAATGACCAACCGACCGTATGTTCATCCGTTCGGATGACCATCCTCCGGATGACCATCCTCCGGATGACCATCCGTCCGGATGACCATCCTTCGGATGACAATCCGTCCGGATGATCATCCGATCGACTCACCATTCGACACTTCACTCTGTTATGCGCTATTCAACGCTTACACTATCGTGAGTATACTCGAACTCATTTTCTTTAACGCACTTTGGGTGTTACATACGTTCTATATCAAATCACATTGAACACACAACGCAACTACTTTTAACGCTTACCGCCCCCGCATGTTATACGTGATCTATGAATGCTTGTTACTATGCTTAGACAGTGTTACACAGTATCGCCTCTAGCAACGATAGTACTATAGTTTGGACTCAACACCTGTCGTGGACGGGGGTTGCTAGGGATCACATTACTTTACTTCACTTCGCGTGTCTACTAGACACGTGTCACGCATACTCTACATCGCAGTCTCGTGATTAAGTGTGACATAGTTTCGATAGTTACTTGCTTCGCCTGTTACGTGATACATGTTGGTTATGCGTAAACGCTTTCGCTATACTATATCCTATTAAACTTGTGTATTCACCTTTTCACTCTGTGTATTGACTTTATTTTAACGTATGTGACATGTGTCTAGGATGCTATGTTTGCTATTTTTTTGTGGAATCAAGATAGGCAGTCTAGAAACTACATCAAATAGAAAATCTAGGTTGTCGGACTTGTTTTGTTCGAGAGAAACCCGTTATCTGTAATAATTATTTGTCGAATATTTGTTGATTGGTATGGGGCAATTGACCTTAAAAATATTGGTAACATCTAGTTGTTATGGATCTCTTGAGCAATCTGGTTATCCTAGTGTCACGCCCCGATGCTTCCGCCATTGGTTGGGGTGTGACAGGTTATCAACAGATTTATTTTAAATCTTTTTCAAACAAACTATGAACTCGCCAACTTTATGTTGATATTTCGCATGTTCTTTCTCAGGTTACATTTCCAAATTATGGCACGGTTGGAATAGGAGAACCCATGGGGATTCGAGTACTTAGCGGGCGTTCACTTTCTAGAAGTCTTAGCATTTTACACTTCCGCTGTGCAATGAAGATACCAGTCAGATCACACCAACTCTGCTATTTATGCGGGTGTGACAGTGTGTTTGATTTTATGGTATATGTTAAACTATGAGGTGGTGATTCTAATTCTATACATTCGTATATACATTCTATATTCTAGCATTTGTCATTAACTATACAAGCCTAAGTTAACGATAATAGCGCTATTTGGTATCGAAACCGAATTCATTCTAAACTTAACTTGCGAGTTAAGGACACTAAAAAAAGGTTTGATCATTGCACTTGTTAATTCATACTTTCTTGGATTTTACCATTGACATATGATTCGAAAATTTATTCTATTATATGTATCCTAAACCTATGTTTACTCACCAACGTTTTAGTTGACTCTTACATGTTACAGATAATGCAGTTTGAGTTTCTTCCAAGTTTGATTCTTGTATGATTATAGAATTTGGTTTGATTAAATAAAAGAACTTTAATTAGTGTCATGAATTATGGGCAATCTCGATGCCTTGACATATTCCTTCGTTGATTAGGGTGTGATAGTCTGGTCACTTGTATACATTGGTTTGTACTATGTTAGATGTTGCTCATGCAATTAGTTTATGACTACTATTGGAAATATCACTAGAAAACAATCAAGCGGATCATGCGAAACTTGATGGCATTCTTTGTAATGGTTATGGTGTAAATAACTCTATTGATGGATCAAGTTGAACGACTATAGTTTTATTTTATATATATGAATTCATTCAGATTGGTTTTGTGTGATTGATTCTAGGTAAATGAATTATACAAGGATGAACTTTTGCACGTTATGATTATACAAATGAAGATATATATAGTCTAGTTTACACAATTGATTGCCATGAGAATGAGTGGGGATGATGGTAGTTTAAGAGGTTAAATTAATTACATAGAAGTAACTAAAAGATGAATGTTTTAGGTAAGGTGTTAAGCTAAGGTTTTTGATAGAGTTGCTACTTGTGAATGAGACATGTAGGCATAGTAGTAGTAGTCCACGTGATAGAGGGAGGTGATCAAGGTCCATGTAAGATGGCCGAATGATTCAAATCAATTGTGTGTGGTATGAACGAAAGTGCATTATGTGTGGCAACCAGTATTATGTCTCACGTAGTGGAAGGGTCATGCACAACCATCTAGCTCCTATTAAAAGTTAGCACGAGTGGTTTTGTGATGTAGTAGCATATGTATTAAGTGGTTTTGTGAAGTAGATTTTTTTTTATTGACGTGATTTGCTAAGTGATTTAACATGTTGGTTTGAACTGCAAGTGATATTGTATGGGATCATGGTATTAATTTGTGGTAGGGTTGGTAATTCGAATATTAAGATAATACACCTACTTTGTTAATAGTGAAATCTTTATTGTCTTCAATATATTAAAGTGCGGAAGATTTTGTTAAACTCGCCAACGAAAACTGACAGATTTTTAGTACGTATTTCAGGTTGAGTGTATATAGGATGTAGAAGGGCATCTCTAGGCTATCTAACAATGTAACTAAATGACATCCTAAACTAGTAGAATTGATTTAGTTATTTCAAAGTGGTAAGTTATAATAACCACATTATAACTATTAATTTGTAAAGTCCTCCGTTGTATGTTGTATGTGATATGTAAATCGAATAAGCTCATGCCCGGGATTTAGAGTGTTATTGAACCTCTCACATAAATGAACACAAACTTAGTAATAATTACTTATATAACACATATGTAAATTTAGCTAGTTGTGTCGAAAGATAGTGAAAATATATTTGCACTTATTTCCCAACTATAAATGTTGATATGTTTATAGCCTTTTGGTAAACACACCTCTACGATATACATATCCGTACCATAAGATATACAAATATATCCACAACCAATGACAGAGATTGATCAAAAGTTTTGAAGAGGCGTAAAGTCATGAGACCCAAATTTTTTTTCCTATCATAATGTTTCGGATCGGGTCGGCTATCCGATTCAGGTCGGGTCAAATAATAATAGTTCCAAATAAAACTAAAAAAATTTCCATTTATTCAAAAGACTCCTTCTTACACATAAAAAACTACATATTGTTTAACAAACAAAAGACCTATATATATAGGTGTATATATATGTGTGTGTGTATATATATAGGGGAGGGTTATCTTGAGAACGCTAAATATTGCGAGAACCGTGAGAACGAATGAAAAAACCAATCAAAACCGAATTTTTTTAATACAACCCTCATTGTAATTAAACTACAACATCAAAAAAAAAAATTACAACATCAAATAATTTATTTATCCTCTCAAAATCACTCTTACTAGATTTTTTACGCATGTGTAAATATAACAAATTTACACATGTGTAAATGAAAAACTTACACATGTGTAAAAAATTTTATTTACGAATTCACGTAAATTTAAACGTGTAAATTTAATTTCTAACATTTTATTTGAACAATAATGATAAGTGTAAAAAGAAATTTTGAATTTGAATTGTTCTTGACCAAGTTCTCATGGTTTTTTTATTCGTTCTCACGGTTCTCACAATATTTAGCGTTCTCATTTAAACCCTCCCATATATATAGGATTAGGTTCAAACGTGAACAAAATCCCAAGAGTGAACTGCGTGAACTGATCTGGGCCCTTGATTTTTATGATCTTGAGATTAAAGTGAGTGGCATGATGGTAATTATTTGATTAATTTTTTTCATTTAATTAAATATAAAAGGGGTATATGTGTAATTTCCATTTTGCATTGATTGCATAAATCACTCTCTCTCTCTCACAAATCAAGTAATCAACATATTCAACCCTAGATCTGGAGAAAAAGTATAGCGCCAGCCACCACTCTTGGTGGCGGCGTCCGACGAAACAACGGCATCCACCACCGTTTCTCTCTCTCTCTCTTGTAATCTTGTCGGAAAGAATCAGAAGTCGCCGGAGTTCCGCCGGAATAACCGAAGCACGCCGGACAGCCTTCTTTCTCTCCCGCTATCGGTATAACATCTCCTCATCAATTCTTTTCTGGTCTTGTCACTTTAATTGGATAATCATAATAAAACAATAAAGGAATTTAACAAGAACTAAACATCACATTGGGTTTCATGGCTGTTGTCGCCATCTATATTTTCTTATTTTATATATATATATATGTTTTTTTTATTTTTTTTCTTTCTTTGAAAGAGATGACCAAATGATTTAATGTTCTTATAAAAGTAAAAAAAAAAACCCAAAGCATGTCAATTCCAATGATGTAGAGCAGTGGCTGTTTGTCGCTGGCCTTTTTATTTCCTATCAAAATCAATAAAGGAAAACCAACAGTTTCACTATGAAAGGAATTAAAATCCCATATTCCACCGATTGTGTTCAGTTTTATTCATTCGTTTTGTGTTCATGGTTACGATAAACTGGATTTTAGATTTCTCAGTGTCAATAATTAAAAAGAACAGATTTGGTTATTGTTGCCAAAGAGCTTATCTGGTTAATTCTGCCTGTGGAACATTTTCTATTATATGGGTCTTATTATATGCGATGTACACATGTGTATTATGATTTTGTTCTGTTTTTAATGCGATGTACACATGTGTATAGCGTCTGTTTTTTGTGATATCTCATATTTTTTTTGTGTATTGAATGTGTAAAGTTGTTGATGTACACTTGTGAATTATGTAAAGTATTAGTTACTGATTTTTTTGTTCAATTTTTTGATTTTGCTCTGTTTTTAACGCGATGTACACATGTGTATTCTGATTTTGCTCTTATTTTAATGCGATGTACACATGTGTATAGCGTCTGTTTTTGTAATATGTCATTTTTTGTGTATTGAATGTGTAAAGTTGTTGATGTACACTTGTGAATTATGCAAAGTATTAGTTGCTGAGTTTTTTTTTTTTTTTTTTGTGCTATTATAGGAGATGTCGTTAACGAGAAAAGTGGAGATGGAAGGTCAATAAGGATGATTCACGTATGAGGTCGATAAGGATGATTCAGCATACAACATGACGAATAGTTGTAAAAGATTATGTTTTTTGTTTTTTCGATTATGTTGGGTTTATTGTTTTTACGAAACTGGAACTTGTAATTATATGTTTTTTTGATTGGTTTGGAAAACATTATGGAACTTGTATTTTTTAAATATAAAATAGTTTTACAGGTATTGTTTCTATGTATGTATTATGTAGCTAATTACACATATGTACGATGCTCAGTACACATGTGTATTGTTCTATTTATATCCAAGTACACATGTGTATACTGTTGAAATATGAAGTTTACGTGGATCTTAAAAATCAAAATTTGAATTCTGTTAATGAAATCTGAAATAAAAATTAAAATTAAAATCTGGTGATTTGTTGTTTGTTTTGATAATTATCTTATTAATAAATAAAACATAATGTGGATAATGAATTTAAATTAGGAAAGATGTAACTTAATTCAAATTTTAAAATAATGATTTAAATCTAATTTTTTATATAATTACAATCTTACCCTTAACAACTAAAAAGGAAATCAAGGGTCCAGATCTGTTCACGCAGTTCACTCTTGGGAGGTTGTTCACACTGGAACCCTACCATATATATATATATATATATATATATATATATATATATAACAATTCAAATTCAAAATTTATTTTTACACTTATCATTATTATCCGAATACAATGTTAAAAATTAAATTTACACGTTTAAATTTACGTGAATTCGTAAACAAAGAAAAATTACAACATGTGTAAGTTTGACATTTACATATGTGTGAATTTTTTATATTTATACATGTGTAAAAAATCTAATAAGAGTGATTTTAAGAGAAGAAATGAATTATTTGATGTTGTATTTTAATTTCAATGAGGGTTGTATTAAAAAAAATGGTTTTGATTGGTGTTCTCATTCGTTCTCACGGTTCTCGTAGTATTTAGCGTTCTCAAGATAACTCTCTCTCTCTCTCTATATATATATATATATATATATATATAATGATATAGGATTTAAAGTGGTAACAAACTTTACTTTGATTTATATATATTTTATAAAATTTAAGGCAAAATAATTAGGGGGGCGATCATGTATAATTGTAAAATTTTTAGATGAAAAATTAGAAATTATACACCTCTAAGAGAAACATTGAAGAGGACGGGTGCACCCTAGTACCTACTAACCTACGCCCCTATACACAAGTACTCTTTAGCTATACTTTAATCAACACTTTCAATGAGTATCCTTCCATAGTCTCATTCCAATATTTCCATTATACCATATTAGTTGATTTTGCATTCAATGTAACACGAGAGGACGATTAAAACTTAAAATATATGTACCCAGTGGCGGACTAATGTAACACGAGAGGACGATTAAAACTTAAAATATACATACAGGGTCCGCCCCTGTATGTACCCAATATTGTTGGTATGTTTGGGAAACAAAATCATCCTCATTCATTAAATTTTTAGGATCAAAATGAAAAACACAACTCGTTTTAGACTGTGGGGTATGGGGCGGGGGTTGGCTGAAAACGCCTAAGCCACCACCCCGGGTGGGCTTGGGTTTGGGCGTGGCCCAAGGGGCGGGAGTTTAAAGCCGGGCGTGGGGCGGGCTAGCGATCCTATGTGGCCAGCTCCTATTCGCTTGTTGGCTAGGTCATAGCGGGGGCATTTAAATTAGAAATTCTAACCGTTTGGCCAAGCCAAGCGGTTCACCTACCCAACAGTCAACATCGCTATATATATAACACCAACCCCACCGGCTACCCCAACCCAGACACACTTGTTGGCTGTCCACCGCTACCCCAACCCAAACACACTTGATCGAACCCGCTACCCAAACACACTTGATCGATGGCTTTTTGGACACACGAAGAAGAGCGAGCTCTTGTCACGAGCGTCGTTGACGCAATGAAGGGCTGAAAACCCGGTGAAACGCGTTACTGGCTGGAAGCTTTTGCTTGCTACCGGCATAACGTGGAAAACGACCGGCACAACTTAAAAGCGTGCCAACATAAATGGCGCGAGCTACGGCCGAAGCTTGATCGTTTCAAAGCCTACTACGAAGCCGTTCCGAGCGTTGAGATAAGCCACGAAGACCGGGTGGCGGTGGCGAACATTGAGTTTCGGGGCAAGGAGCGAAAGCCGTTCGATAAGCTCGCTCTTTTTTAAATTTACCTAACGCTCTAGGTTTTTTTTTTTTTTTTTTTGTAATCCTTTTTAGGTTTTTTTGTAATTTTTATGAATTTTGTAATTTTAGGAATTTAATAAAATTTTATGCTTTTTTTTTTAATGTTGTTTGTATTTTTAAATTTTTGTTATTTTTTTTACTTTTATTTTAATAAACTGCCAAGCCACGCGGGCTAGCCACGCCCCGCCATACCCCACGAACACGTCACTCACCGACGAGGGGGCTCGAACTTCACGTGTCAACTCATGCCCCCAATTCACGCCTCACCATACCCCACGGTCTTATGGACCACAAATACATATTCCATTTTCAAAAGCCGAAAATGTAGGTGGATGAATAAATAGAGGTGCAGTTTTGTAATACACTTATGACACGTGTTTTTTCAAAACTTAAGAAATATATAAAACATTTGTATAATATAAGTCTGAGGTTCACTGTTAAACCTTAAAAAATATGGAATCGAGGAATCACGGTTTTAACTTGTTCAACAAATCATTAAAAAAAATCAATTTAACATGTAAAATGTTATTTTTTTTTCAAAAAAGTTTTTGCATATAAAGATGCATAGAAGTCATTATTACCTTTTTAATTGTTTTCTAAACACTTCTTTTTTATTTTTTTTTTATTTTTGATTTTTTTTGTTAAAAAGGTTTCTTAATATATTTATATGCATAAGTTTTGATTTTTTTGGAAAAAAAAAATCATATTTTACATGTGAAATTGAAATTTTATGACATATTTAATATGTTAAACGCATGATTTTCTGGTTCACCAGGTTCTCCACTTAACATATCCCTATATAATGCATTGAAAATTTAACGAAAGAGAAAAATAGTGAAAGAAGTATGTAATCATCTTATATACTATGTTATTCTCACAATTTTTAACTTAATATTATTATCTGTGTATCTGTTATTTTTATGTAGTTTTTTTTTTTTTTTGAACAACTGACAAATCTCTCAAATGGGTTACTTGCGAAATTTATTATATCAGGATACACTTGTCTCCAAACCAAGGAGAACCCTCACCTAGGGCCGAAGCCCGTGAACACTAGCCCGAAGGCACGATAGTGTGGTGAGGTAAAACCGATTAGTTCAAGGATTAAACTAGCAATCTCGTCTGGGAATGATAGAAATCAAATCTGGATTACTTGAAACATTAAGTCTCTCTCTTATCACTCTACCGCCAGGTCATTGACGTTTATTTTATGACTTTTTATAACCATCTTTAATTTAGATTTTTCTTAACAAAACACTCTACTTACGTTTGAAAAAGTAAAAAAAAAAAAAATGTTCGCACTTCGCACGTGTCACACGCACCTTCGAACGCAATCGCACGTGTTTATCCACCTAAGTCCCCTCCTTTTCGATTGTTCTATAAATTCACAACTTGTGTCTCATATCCTAGACATAAAATCCAACACCGCAGACACACACACATTACACACACCAACTGTGTGAAACAAAACAAAAACCATACACCCACCGGTTTATGCCACCACAACCACCACCTCATGGCCGCAAAACTCCTTCTATTATTCGCCATCTGCCGTCTCATCACAATAGTCGGGTTAACTCTAAACCCGACAGACCTCTTCCGGTTCGGAATCCACGGTCAGTTAACCACCGACGCCCACGATCTCAAAACCGCGTCTGTGGACTTCGGCAAACTGACCCGTTCCGAACCGCTGGCCGTTCTCCATCCGTCCTCGGCTAGCGACGTCGCAAAACTCTTGCGACTCGCCTACGAATCCGCACCCGGATTCTCAGTCTCCGCCCGAGGCCACGGACACTCGATAAACGGCCAGGCGCAAACTTCAAATGGTGTTGTTGTTCAAATGAGCGGGTCCGGAAGAAGTAGTACTCCGGTTGTGGTTTATGAGAAGTTGATGTATGTTGATGTTTGGGGTGGGGAGCTTTGGATTGATGTGTTGAGGTCTACGTTAAAGTATGGTCTTGCGCCTAAATCATGGACTGATTATTTGTATCTATCGGTTGGTGGTACACTGTCGAATGCTGGGATTAGTGGTCAAGCGTTTAATCATGGGCCTCAGATTAGTAATAGTTGGATGTTGTCACAGGTATGTTATATTATTATTATTAGTCCGAACGTAGTGGGGCGGCATAATTGGGCGGTATGCCCTCATAGCGCCGGTATAGCGCCGGCACACCGCCACAAGGGGCGCCATCAATCGAATTTTTGGGGGTGGCGCGATATATTTCGCGGCGCTATGAATGTTGCTTTTCTTCTCTCCACTCTCACACAGACATGTATACATACATATATATGTATATTTTAAGGGTTTATTAATTAATTGGGTAATGATGGGTAGGGGCTTTATGACTACGAGCTTAAAATGCATAACGCCCCATAACGCCCACCCGCACACGTGGCGCGCCACGTGTCGCATAACGCCCACAAAGGGGCGTTATGACTACACATGGCCTTATGATTATCTTCATGCATAACATGACGGTTACTTGTAGCGTATTATGTAGGGTGTTTTACAAAGTGTAGTGTTAATAGAAAAAATAAAATAAATTATTCATATATTTTTTTAAAGTTTTTAAAATTAAAATACAAGAAACTGGTTGAGATATAAATGTTTAGTCTTCTACTCCTCCATTTTAAAAATATATATGTAAAAAGTGATTCTTGTTTTCTAAATCTGCACATAATTTATCATTCATATTTTCAATTAAAAAAAATCTTGAATTCAAATTAATGGTTGAGATGTAAATGTTTATTCTTCTATTCTAACATTCTAAAAGAATATATAAACAAATTCTTGTCGTTCGTATTTTCAATTCTAAAACTTATAAATGGTTGAATTATTATCCATTCTAATATTCTAAAAACATATATAAACATATTTTTTTTAGAATCTACGCAGGTGTAGATCATGTGTAAGTATATTTCTTGCACTATATATGTAAGTAAACGTTAAAAATTTAAAACGCATTAGGACAGATTACTTTAATAGTTTTTTTTTATCAACAATTAAATAGACATTTGCATGTAATAATATTTTTTTTTAAAAGAACAGTAGTAATTTTAAATAATTTAGATTCCTTATTTTTTTTCTCACAATAATTTTGTTTGAACCGGCTTCTTCATACACATGATATTGATGATAAATCTTTTCATGCAATGTATAATTTTGTAAAAAAATGTTTGTTTTTAAACGAAGAGCAGGAAGAGGTGACATATTGACATGCTCCATGGATCAAAACCCAGAACTGTTTCATTCTGTGCTTGGCGGGTTGGGTCAGTTCGGGATCATAACCCGGGCCCGGATCGCCTTGGAACCATCTCCTCAAATGGTATGTGGTTGGTTAACCCTAATCTTGAAATTAGTTTATAAAAAAGTTACAACTTTTCTAAAAAAATTATGACACCAGATAGATCCATGTATCGGGTCATAGACACAATAATACAAGATGTGGGTTCGGGGTGTGAGTCGTAGGTTACAGTTTTGGACCATGTGATGTGATATGCCTTGTGACTATATACACTACATGGAGTCAAGATATCATATTCAAAGATTGATGCTTCTTGTTTTTATTGTCACAATAATATTGTTGTTGTTATTATTGCATGTAAGTTAATTAACATTAATTTTGTTTGATTAACTACCAGGTTAGATGGATTAGGGTTTTGTACTCGAATTTCTCGGCTTTTACTCATGATCAAGAGTATCTTATATCGTTGCATGATCAACCACAGTCGCAAAAGTTCGATTACATTGAGGGTTTCGTTATTGTAGACGAAGGGTTGATCAACAACTGGCGATCGTCTTTCTTTTCCCCAAATAACCCGGTTAAGATCACGTCTCTTGGAGCCGGTGGCAATGTCTTGTATTGCTTGGAAATCACCAAGAATTACCATGACGGGGCGAACCCTGAAGCAATCGATCAGGTAAATTAATTTCTGGTAATTTTATGAATCGCGTGTTTGTTACAAAGTCATAGACAAAATAGGTTCGGTAATTTCTGGTAATTTTATAGATCGCGTATTTATTACATAGTTAGGAACAAAATAGGTTCGGGTAAAAATGGGTAGTTTTATTATAATGGAATGAATTTTACAAATAAAATGACTTGGTCCCATTTAAAAAAAATATATATGTATATATATTCAGATTTGTAAACTAGTTTTTAATGAAAAATTGCTACCTATAGTGGGAAGCATGTGAATATTGCAAAAAGTACCAAAAGTTCATGTTAAAAGGTGAAAAGCGATTCGAACGTAACATGCGACCATATTGTAGCATCGCTAATTTAAAGCAGTGTTTGGATCTTTATACCATAAATATATAACCAAATCTTTTTCCCCCTACCAAGAAATCTACAAGATCTTCAATTATCAGAGTTGGATTCTTCATTAAAAGCTATCAGTTTATCATAGTTTAAAAAATATATATATGCAAAAAAAAACATATCTAAAGTATTTTGGAATTCTTCTCACATTAGTTTAAGAAGAAAATTGAGTAAATACATATAACTTAGGATTTTCATTACTTGAGTACCGATCTTCATATTACACCAAATTTTTCTAAACTTTTTACAATGATATATTTCATATTTTCAACTGTATAACAATTTCTAAATCCTATTTATTATACATTTTAAAGATTATATAATACGACATTTTTTTTATTTCGATGCGGGTAAATGATAATGAGATCAGTTTCAAGTAACTGAGCAGATATCACCTACTAAAATTCACGTTTAGAAACTACAAAAGGAATTTATAATAAATCACATATAAAAGAATTTATTACTAGTCACACATTCGTACTTCTGAATTAATGTTTAGGGTTTGCCCATCAGATTCGGCTTTTTCTACGAGTAGTCGTGAAACATAAGTGATTTAATATATTAGGCAAGTGGACTACTAGTTTCAACTAGTCTTTTTCTTCTTTGTACTTTGTATAAGTGTGACATGATTTTTAATTAGGGTGTCATTATTCAGTTGAGGTTTGTACACATTGCAACGTAATAAACCTGGATTATATGATTAAACAAAAATATACATGGCACAAGAAAACATAGAAGATCTTGTGTGATCTATGCGCTTATATCATACGATGATTCACGACAAACTTCGGTATTATATGATTCACGCCGTCCAACCACCAAATTATTAGCACCTAATAATTCAATACCTAAATTAATAAATTATTAATCAGATTTTTTATTTAATTAAACAAGTAACTGAACTTATCCTCTGACAAAAAAAGTGTCTGGTAGCTGTTTTCTTAATGCACTTTCCTTCTTTAAATTATTCTAATAAATTAACAAAAAAATAATAATAACTTTATGCAAATCCAGGGTTTTTCTTGTTGTACTTTAATTAATTAGTATTTTGATTTGTTAATTGTTTGCAGGAAGTGGAAGCTTTGTTGAAGAAATTAAATTATATACCAGCATCAATGTTTACTACTGACCTCCCTTATGTGGACTTCTTGGACCGGGTTCACACTGCAGAACTTAAACTCCGGTCCAAGGGCCTGTGGGAGGTGCCTCACCCATGGCTTAACCTGTTTGTACCCAAATCAAGAATTGATGATTTTGATAAAGGAGTTTTTAAGGGCATTTTGGGCAATAAAACTAGTGGGCCCATCCTCATCTATCCCATGAACAAAAACAAGTATGTTTCTTAACCGCTATAATCTCCTTTATTTCAGAAACAATAATATGTTCAGAACTAGAGATATGAAAAAAAACCGTTTTAAGAACCGGAACTAGGACACGAACTGAGACCGGTTTCAAAGTGGTAGAAATAGAAATCAATTTCGAATCGATACAAAATAAACTAATCAACAAATTGATAAAACCCAAACCGGTTTGAAACTCAACCCGGTTTTGACTTTCGTTGACCAAGCAAACTCGTTTAGGGTTTGAGCCAGTTTGTTCACCTCTAGCTAGAAGCGTATAACACATATACACAATGTTTTGAATGCTATACATAAGACGGTTATATAATTGTCACAAATTCATTATGTGGTCCATTCATTATGTATAACGAAGATTTTCACGGTTTTTCGTTGACCAAGTGAACTCGTTTAGGGTTTGAGCCAGTTTGTGCACCTCTAGCTAGAACCGTATAATACATATACACAATGTTTTGAATGTAATACATAAGACTGGTTTACTTTTATAATGTGGTCCATTCATCATGTATAACGAAGATTTTCACGGTTTTTAACGTATATTATTATATGTATGTATGTATTATGTGTATGCATGAGATCATGGTGTTGCAAGTCGAACATAAATTAAGACTTAAAAGTTAAAAGTACAGCATATTAAGGTGTTGTGTCTTTGTTTGTTGCCCGGAACCAAACAAGAAAAAAGATCGAACGGGTACAGATGGTCCAAGTGGGAAGATACTGGTGTCAGATGAGATCTTCCATTTGGGACCCATTGATGAGATGTTAATTCATCATCCATGTCCTGTTACATAATAGTACAACAAACATTGCGGTTGGTACAGATTATGCCACCCTTTTTGGACCCTCTTCATTCCTTCTAGCATCCAACACATTCCAATTGTACTTTGTGCATCAACACTTGTACTTATTACACATCTTTCGGATCTTTTTCGACCCCACTCACCATTAACATTTGTCACCAAAACAAAACATAATACAATACTAGTACTTTTTTTTTTGTATTTTGTAACTTATAGATATTGTTTTATAGGTGGGACGAAAGATCGTCAGTGGTGACGCCTAACGAGGACGTGTTTTACTTGGTGGCGTTGCTTCGATCCGCATTGGATAACGGTGAAGAGACGCTAACATTGAAGCATTTGAGCGACGAAAACCGAAAGATTTTAAACTTTTGTAAGGAGTCAAAGATTGAAGTGAAACAATACTTGCCTCACTACACAACACAAAAGGAATGGATGGACCATTATGGGGATAAATGGTCACAAATCTCTAGAAGAAAGTTGGAGTTTGACCCGCGTCATATACTTGCCACGGGTCAAAGAATATTTGAGCCAAGTTTTGGTTCGGACCCAAGGTCATCGTGGTGAGCTAGGTCGAATAAGATATCGATCATACGTTAGTAATAGTGACAACATTTACTGACCTCTCGTGTACATAACGGGGGCAATGCTACGTTTTAATAGAGAAAAATTAACCAGTTTTTTTTTTTTCGTGCCCGGTGTTTAGAATTGAATGATGGTTTTTCTTCAAGCTTTTGGAGTCGGGTTTGCGTTTTCATCTTGCGAAACCCATGCGGTTTATAAAAGCGAGAGCGTTATGTACGCCTTGATTTCCCATCATAGTATTGTAACAATTACAATTTACGAATTTAGAGTTGCATTTCATATGCTAATTTAAATGTGTATCACTCAAAACTCCCAAGACTTGATATATGTTAGCGTTTTAATCTTGTAATCACAATATAATAAAAGAAAACAAAGTTGGTATTACCATTTTTCAAATGCATCAATGAGAAGTGTACGTTATCATTTCAACATTCTTTTAACCCTCTGCTTTCTCTCCCTCTATTTTTTTAATTAAACATCATGATATAAATCAACTATCTTATCCCTTTAATTTTTTATGTTTATAATGATATGTATATCTAAAATACCTTTCCAATGTTTAGTTAATTGTTGTAATCCTAACAAGTGGCGTATCTGAGAATTCATGTACCCTGTTCGAGGTCGAAAAAATGTGTCCTTCCGTATGTTTTTTTTTATTATTATTTTATTGAAAATAAATGGCTATTGAGCTCACTAAACCTAATACTAATAGGCTAACTTATAAACCATAAAAACTATTTTGTAAATAGGCCTATCTTAGAGTTGGTATGGATATAATATTAAAAAAAAAAAAAGATATATATCCAATTTAAAAAAAACATGTGCCTGGTGGCGAAGCTTGACCCGAATGACGGGGAGGGGGGGGGGGGTCGAAAATGTATATACCCAAAAAATTCTATAGAACCGGGGGGTCGAAAATGTATATACCAAAAAATTTCTATACGAAAACTACATATATAACACTACTGAGCGAAAAGTTCGGAGGGTCGGGGGCCCCTCCCCGCCCCTTCTATACTTCGCCCCTGCATGTGCCCCCTCGAAATCACGGGCCTTGTGCGGTGGTCCTCCCCGCACACTCTCATCACCGCCTTCCTAACTTATTCAAAATCAATCTAAGGTTGCATTTCTTATAATTCGTTTTTTAATGTCCAATCCTTTTTTTATGAACATTTCCCTAATTGTATTAGAAGTTTTTTTTAGAAGCTGAAATTGCTGATTGTAAAACTAGTATTTAATGTATATCCTAATATTGTTATGGAGGTTGATGATGAACCTTGCACCATTCATATAATCCAATTGATCATGCATGAATTTGACATTGTAGTTGGTATGGATTGGTTTTGTACCCACGGTGATAGTAGTATATGCGATGAAAAGTTAATTCGGTTTGTTGCACTAGGCGTAAGAGCAATTGTAATTCATGGTGAGAACAAGAGGGAAGGTATTCCTTTATGCGCGATATTAAGGTACACAAGTGTTTATCATGTGGTTGTTCGGCTTTTCTAGCTTATGTCGTAGACACCATGAAAGAGGAAAAATGTATTAGATGCATTATCCGTTGAACTTTTAGGTGCGTGCGTCTCCTATTAAGCAAGTGGAGTTTTGAACTGATCTTTTTTTGAGGGCGGTGTCAGTTACCCAGCTTGGTTCGACTAGGTTATTGTTAACGAGCTAAAGTTTGAGCTTGAGCTTGGCTCAGATGTAGCTCTAGGCAGCTCGCGGGTCAATGAGTTGGCTGGTTTATTTTTTAGGTTTTGAAAAAATAAAATCACTAAAACATTTACCCTTATTTTTTAAATAAAATCTACATCTAAACTTCCTTACAAATATACTGTTTTAGGGAAATTGCTGGTTAAGGTGTCAAAATAAATATTTGATGATATTATGCTTGATTTGCAAATCAGAAATACATTGTTTTTGGTAACATAAAATATAGATTGCTATAAAAAAATGCAGCGGAGATCTTCTGTGAAGAACAGAAGAAGAAAGAAAGAAACAGGACATTGGGCCAAGCTTCTGTGGGCTTAAAAAAGGATCATGCTAGCTTTTTGGACCACATCCTGCTAAACAAAATGAAAGAGGGAACAGGCTTGGGCCTGCCATTCAAGAATAAATTTTATTTGATAGGAGAATGACCGTTTATTTCGGGCCTTCGGCCTCTACATATAGAGGTCCACAAAATGGGTTTTTTAAGAACCGGAACCAGGTAGGAACCAGGTCAGGTTTTGGTCAACAAAGTCAACAACCTGATTTAGCCGGTTTGGCTGGTTTTGACTAGTTTGGCTGGGTTTTTTTCCGGGTTTTGGCCGGTTTAGGTCCGGATTTTGACCGGGTTGAGGTGGAGCCAATTCCTGTGGTTTCAATTCGGTTCCTTTTTCTTTGGCCAGGTCTGGAACTGGTATGTACCTGCGGTTCGGGTAGGGTAGGAACCTATTCCGAGTAGGATATTCCGAATCGGTTTCGGAACCGGGTTTTACGTGATGAAAACAGTATTAATTATGGGTGCTTATATATTCAATAATATAGCCCTCAATGGGACATATTGGTGGATAAGTGATGTGCTTCATAGTCAAAGATTTGGAGTTCAAATCTTACAGGGTGAAAAAGTTAATCTTGAATTGAAGAGATATAGATCAAGACGGGTTATAGATAATTATGGTGAATTATTTATTTCGTCTTTTTTATTTTTTTAAATATAACTAGTTTATTATCAAAAAATATGGAACCGGGTAAGAACCGCCGGGTATTTTGAACCCGGACCCGGTTCTTCTGTACATTGGGTTGGAACTGCAACCGGTTACGGGTCAGTTCTACGGGTTCAGGTTTGGAACCGGGTATTATGCCCATCTCTACTACATAACAAAGTTTAATTGGGTTTTTTAATATTTTAATAAAATAGAACTTATTCTCTTATTTATCTTAAACAGGTTCAATTCGTTAATATTCTTATTTATCTCATCAAATCGACTACCTATTGTCATTTGAATGGTCATTAATTAGTGTCGTGTTTGGATTATTAACTGAAATAGGTTAGTTTTGAATCATTCATTTAAGAGGAGTTTTACACAGGCCGTTCAAAAAAAAAGGAGTTTTACACAAAATCTAGAACATATTTTCTTATTTACCTTAAATTAAAAGTTGATGAAAATCAACAAAAAAGTTGTACGATACCGTTGTTGTTCGTACGTTGCCCGTGATCAGGGATGAGCAAATGTTACCGGGTAGCAGTACCGAATTTTCCAAACTAAAAGATTTTCAATATCACGTTTTCTGTACCAGGCTGGTGACGGTTTTTACCTTCATGTACTGATACCAAACCTGAGCGTACCGGTATTTTCGATACCAGTACCGGTTGACACCAAGTTTATCCCGACCCGTGATACAAATTTAAAAATTATTATAATATAAAATGCACTAATGATACCGAACTGGGGCGTACCAGTATCTTCGATACCAGTGACGGTTGACACCAGATTTATCCAACTTAATATAAAAAGTACTATTCATAAAGTTGTATTATTAATATATAGGATAATATAGGATAATTATTAGTTTAAACTAATAAGGTTTATCTAGAAGCCTATTTATTTATTTAATAGAGACTGAGTCGGGTTAGGACTAGAATGAGTTTTAGTATAAATAGAGGGTTAAAGTTATTGTATTGGTGTGCTCTCATTGTTAAATAATAAAAAGAGTCGAGCAATGCATTCAAATATCGTGTTTGCGTGTTTGTTCAAGGGTCTGTTTCCAACAATTGGCATTAGAACTGAAAGTTTAGAGAGCCGTTCTTCGAGAAGGGGGAGCCCCCCTTCACGGGTCTGCAACGGCGGTAAAATGGCAAGAAGTTTGGTTAAAACTATTAGGGGAGGGTACAATAGTGGCTTATGTCGCAGCCCCCGACCCCTACCCCGGGGGCGGGCACCGCGAGAACACAAAGTAGGTGGTATCGGTGTTTATTAATTTGGCAGCGGAATTTAAACATCAGGACCGTAGTTAGGAAATATTTATCAGAGTTTAAAACACCAAGCTTTTATAATAAGTAAATGGGATAAAACCCAAGTTTCATGCGTAATACATTTATAGGGATAAACCCTAATTATTGAAAACAAAGTCTCCTTTTTATTTAGGTAACTTTTATAGCCACTTCTTTAAGCCTTCAGTGCTCTCCAGCTGGCTTCTATTAGCTTCACATTAAGTTACCTGAAACGCGTTTTAAAAAGGTTTTATCAGCAAGAAATACTGCCAAGTGCATCCCAGTTTAATCAAAACAGCTTTTATAACTTTACAGTAGTGAGAGCGATTACAATGTTTATATCTACCAATATACCCATTCAGTATTTGTCATGTTCACAGTTCCATGACTGTGGTCATCTTACTCATTGGCTAACTCATTGTCCAATAGTAACGGATTACAAGCAATGTATACAAAACCCCACATACTGGCAGCAATTGTAGAATACATAGACTCAATAACTGTTAAGTATAATTGAAAACATTTGAGGTTTTGTAAAAACAGTTTGGTAGAATGGCTCACAAAAGTGAGAAAAAGATAATGTACTCACATTGTTGACTTAGGTAATACTATTGCTTCTTGATGTTTTTCCTGATTATTATCTATTAAAAATTAAACAATGCACACGTGTTGGTAAGATAACCCAAATCACATTAGCCATACAACATGAGACAGAACTCCAACGAACTGAGTTAGGCAGAGCCTTGACATGCGTTACGGAGTCCTAGATCAATCGGGTAGGGTAACGAATACGTGATCGGGGGTTAAAATACTTACAACGAGGCAAAGCTTCGCGTTTTAGGGGTATATTACCCGATAATTTTCGCCTATTAGAATTGAGAGAGAGAAGAATTTTGAACGGTGAAGAATGAGGCCATCGGCCTCAATTTATAAGCTGGAACAGGGGCGACTCACTCCCCGCGACCCCTTCCTCCCTCTGTCTCACGGCCCGCGAGAGGCCTAGGCTAGGGCCTAGCCTTGGCGACTCACACCGTAGACCTACCACACATAAGGACACGTAGCGCAAGGGGGAGTCCGGTAACCCTAGGGGTCTCGCGCCCCGCGACTCTCCTTGGGGACTCGCTCGCGGCCCGCAAGCGATGTTAAATATTTGTTTTATTTGATTTTTGTTAATATAAAGGTTATTTAGGCCCGTTAATGTATATTCGGGGTATATTAGGAACGTTTTGGGTTGTTTTCGAGGATTGTTATATCCTCCCCACCTTGATTTAAATCTCATCCTCGAGATCTGCTGGAACAGGTGTGGATATTTCTGTTGCATTTCTGACTCGAGTTTCTATGTATATTCTGGTCCTCTCTTGGAATCCCATTTTACTTTGACCAGAACTAATAACTTGTGTTTGAGATTCTTGATTTTTCTATCTTCAATCTGTAGTGGTTTTTCTACAAACTTAAGTTTCTCATTTACCTCTATGTCCTGAAGAGGTACCACTAATGATTCGTCTGCTAAGCACTTTTTGAGATTACGTACATGAAATACATCATGTATTCCTGCCATTTCCTCTGGCAGTTGTAGCTGATAAACTACTGGTCCTATTCTTTTGATAATCTCAAAAGGTCCAACATACATGGAGCTTAGATTTCCTCTTTTAACAAATCTGACTACTCATTTCCATGGAGAAACTTTTAATAATACCTTATCTCCAACTTGAAGTTTCAATGGTTTTCGTCTGTTATCTGCATCTCTTTTGACGATCTTGTGCTGCTTTTAGTCTTTCCTTGACTTGAATAATTTTGTCCGTTGTTTCTTGCACTATCTCTGGTCCAGATAATTGTTTTTCTCCAATCTCTGCCCAATAGACTGGAGTTCGGCACTTTCGTCCATAAAGTGCTTCAAAGGGTGCAGCATTGATGCTGGTATGATAGCTGTTATTGTAGGAAAATTCTATTAGTGGTAAATGATCGTCCCAATTTCTTCCAAAGTCAACTACACAGGCTCTAAGCATATCTTCCATTGTCTAAATTGTCCTTTCGCTTTGTCCGTCCATTTGAGGATGATAAGTTGTGCTTAGATTCAACCTGGTTCCCATTGTTTTTTGGAAACTTGTCCAAAAATGAGATGTAAAACGGCTATCTCTATCAGACACAATAGATAAATGAATTCCATGTAATGAAACTATTTCATTTACAAATAACTTGGTTAACTGTTCCATATTGAAAGTTTTCTTCATCGGTAGGAAATGAGCAGATTTGGTTAATCTGTCTACAATCACCCAGATTGTATCATTACATTTTCGTGTCTTGGGTAATTTGGTAACAAAGTCCATTGTTATCAATTTCCTATTGGCATCTCTAATTGTTGCAATAACCCTGAGGGTTTCTGATGTTCAGTGTTAACCTGTGAACAGGTTAGACATTTAGCAACATAGTTTGCTATATCCTTTTTCATTCCTATCTACTAGAAATTCTTTCTCAAATCTTGATACATCTTATCACTACCAGGATGTATTGTATACTTAGACATATGAGCTTCTTCTAAAATCTGGTTTCGCAGGTTTCCTTGAATAGGTATCCAAATCCTTATCTTATGGAATCTCCAAATTCCATCTGCTCCTTGCAGTAATTCCTTAATCATTCCTCTTAATCCTTCAGCATCGTCCTTGATTGCTGTTTCCTGTACCTTTCTAATTTTCTCATCTAAATCTATCTGCAGATTTAGCCTGAGAGAGCGTACTTGTTTTGTCTTTTCATGATACTTTCGACTTAAAGCATCAGCTACTACATTAGCTTTTCCTGCATGATACTGGATATCACAATCATAATCACTAAGAATTTCTATCCAACGTCTTTATCTCATATTTAATTCCTTTTACCCAAAAACATATCTTAAATTCTTATGATCTGTGAAGAGAACAAACTTACTACCATAAAGATAGTGTCTCCAAATCTTAAGGGCAAAAATTATTGCTCCTAACTCTAGATCATGGGTCGTATAATTCTCTTCATGTTTCTTAAGTTGTCTAGAAGCATAAGCTATAACCTTTTGACGTTGCATCAGCACACATCTGTATCCTAACTTAGATGTGTCACAATAGACTATAAGGTCTTCAGTTCCTTTTGGTAATGCGAGTATCAGTGCATTGGTTAACCTTTGCTTTAAAATCCTAAAAGCTTCTTCCTGTTTTGATCCCCATTCAAACTTAACTAATTTGTAGGTCAGTTTAGTTAATGGAATGGCTATTCTAGAAAAATCTTGAATAAAACGTCTATAATATCCTGCCAATCCAAGAAAACTTCTTACTTCCGTTGGTGACTAAGGGACTTTCCAATTGGTAATCGCCTCGATCTTTGTGAGATCTACATGAATTCCTTCATGATTAACCAGGTGTCCAAGGAATTGCACTTCTTGTAACCAGAATTCGCATTTTGAGAATTTAGCATAAAGCTTTTCTTTTCTCAACAATGTCAGAAGTATATGCAAATGCTCTACATGATCCTCTTTACTCTTAGAGTAAATTAGAATATCATCTATAAAGATAATTATGAATTTATCCAGGTATGGCTTACATATTCTGTTCATCATGTCCATAAATGTGGTTGGGGCATTAGTTAAACCAAATGGCATTACTGTAAATTCATAATGACCGTACCTTGTTCTAAAAGCAGTTTTATGAATGTCCTCTTCCTGTACTTTCAATTGATGATATCCTGAACGTAAATCGATCTTTGAAAAGAATCGACCTCCTTGAAGTTGATCGAACACGTCATTGATTCTCGGTAGTGGGTACCGATTTTTAATAGTAACCTTGTTCAATTCCCGGTAATCAATGCACATACGCATTGAACCGTCTTTCTTCTTAACAAATAACACTGGTGCTCCCCATGGTGATGAACTAGGTTGTATAAAATCTTTTTCAAGTAGTTCGTCCAACTGGTTCTTCAGTTCCTGCATCTCCGTTGGTGCTAGTCAGTAAGGCATTTTGGCGATCGATGTCGTTCCTGATATTAGGTGAATCCTAAATTCAACTTCTCGATCAGGTGGTAATCCAGGTAATTCTTTCGGAAAAACGTCTGAGAATTTAGATACTACAGAAATATCTTTTAATTCTTTTCCTTTAGTGTTAATGATTACTGAAATCATATACACTATTCCTCCTTTCCTTTCATAACTTGCAGCTTTCATCACAAAGATGAATTTTGTTGACCTGGTTGACTTATCTCCTTTAATTGTGATCTTTTCACCATTTGCTGTACTTACTTGCACAGACTTTTGATCACATAAAATACTGGTATGATTGGCTACCAACCAATCCATTCCTAATACGATATCGAATCCAGCTAGATTCATTGGAAAAAGATTAGCAGTAAAATTATGGTTTAACATTTCTATTCTTGCTCCCTGCAAGATTTCACCTATCTTAATGGATTCTCCATTTGTTGTCTCTACCAGACAGTCTTGTTGAAGTTTAGTTAATGGTTGGTTGAGAAGTTTGCATAAGGAAGCATTGATAAAAATTTGGTTTGCACCAGAGTCAAATAATACTTTAGCAAAAATATCGTTAACTAAAAACGTACCGGCAATCACATCCGGAATCATCTTGGCATCCTCAGTTGTCAGAACGAATGCTCTGGCATTCTTCTTGGGTCCTTCAGTTGTCTTGGCTTTGCTGGTTGTTACTAGAGCTAGTTTCGGACAGTTTGGTTTGATATGACCACCTTCTCCACAATTGAAGCATAGCCTATTGCTAGCTTTCTTCCTGCAGTCTTCTTCCTTATGTCCAGACATTTTGCAGAAGTTGCAGTATATGGAGCACCTTCCTGAGTGCTTCCCTTTGCAATACTTGCAGGTGGGTGAAGATGAAGAACCTATACCTTTCCCACGGTAGGAATTACCGTGACGAAAGTCTTGGGAAATCCTTTGAGCTAGGTTCTTTCTCTGGTTTTCCTCTTGCGTACGTACCAACTCATCAGTCAGGGTGTTAGCTAGTTCTACTGCTTCTTCTATGGTTTGTGGCCTAGCTGCCTTGACTACGTGTCCTATCTCACTAATTAATCCCCAGATGTAGTGGATGATTAACACTAGCTCTGGTGAGGCTATGGTTGGTACCATCCTAGCATATTCAAAGAATATGGTAGTTGATGTGTGCGGTGTGTTATACGTTTTTATGTATATTTTTCGCCCTGTTTACACTTTAGTCAAGTTTTAAATTTATAAAACACGATATTTTAATAACACTAAACACACATATGGGCAAGTGCACCCATAGTGAGCGTAGTATAGCGTTGGTAAGATACCGAGGTTGTCCAAGGACACAAGAGCTTTTAGTACCGGTTTATCCTCAACGTCTAATCAAATCAAAATTTTAGAAAAAGGTATAAACATGAAAATAAAAACTAAAAATGCTGAAAATAAAAAAATAAATAAAAACAGATAGACAAGATGAATCACTTGGATCCGACTCGCCTTTAGTGTAACCTTTGATTATTTCCGCACTTTTGCACTTTTTAAGAGATTATCTTAGTTATAGTAGTAGGCCACTCATTTGAAGGTGACGTTACCCTCAAGCCAGTAGTTTGAGTCAGCAAGGATACAATCCTAAAGGGTTGGATTATTGAAAGATAATTAATTAAGTTATTAATGCGTAATGTGGTAGGCCCCTCTTTTGAAGGTGACGTTACCCTCGGCTAAGTAGTTTGAGTCAGCAGGGATACAATCCTAAGTAGCCTGGTTAATATTTTAATAGTAGTTTATATATGAGGGGATCAAGAAATTCGAACCCTCCCCATCCAATACCAGTGGGTATTGAAGGAGGTCCTACTAAGCTTGACTTAGGTCCTTGCAGGATCTATACACTGAACAAGGCAAGACACTTACCAAACCATTCCCTTAACCCCCGACCAGGTAGCCAACATATCTCCATATAGACCGTGGAGATATGAATGGTGTAAATCTTTTATTTTATATAGACAGTAAAATAACGCCAGGACACCACGGACAAATGATAAGGAAGTTTCACCTTCAACATAAGAAACTAGTTATTAAAGTCATTAATATATAACCAAATAAAAAGGGAGAAAAGATTAAAAATAAAAAGTATTACACTAAATTCTTGTCTTCACCAAGTGATGTAAGAGACTTGGGCAAACATGGCCTTTGATTGTCAAGAACTCTTACTATCAATCTTGGATCCCGAGACTACTACACACACTCTATGATGGATGATGGATGATGGTGGTGGATGTGGGTTGTGGGTTGTGATGGTGGTGGTGGGTGGGTGAAGTGTGAGAGAGGTGGTTTTGCCAAGGGATGCCTTTGAAGTGAACCAAGCACCTCTATTTATAGCCTGCACAGAAGCCCGGACATGGCCCCGTGTCCATTAAATGCAGTTTGTCTGCATTAGTTGACCACGCCCCCATGTCTGCTGGGCACGGCCCCATGTGCAGAAGCGTATCTGTACTATCAAGATTTGCTTGGATTCTGCGAATCTTGGCGTTGGCCACGGCCCCGTGTCCGCTGGGCACGCCCCCGTGTTGGGAAATAGAAGATTTTACAACTTTGTCTTTTCTGCAGACACTTGGGCACGCCCCCGTGTTCAATGAGCACGGGGCGTGTTCAGCCTTCTGATCTCTTGTTTTTGCTTGGGAAGATGCTGTCGAGGGGTCGGGCATGTCACGTTTATTCCTTTTCTTGTATTATTGTTAGATTTAGCTGCATTTTTGTTTCTTTTGTTCATTTAAGCTCATTTAACCGTGAAAATACAAAAGGAAGACAAAAGCACACTTTTTCCAACATTAGTACTAAAAAGGGTTAGTTTTATGCCACATTTGATGTAATTTATATGTTGCATTTTACACACATCAAATACCCCCACACTTAAATCTTTGCTTGTCCTCAAGCAAAACTCCTTATAATGTGGCTTACACACCCAAATGGAATGGGTAGAAGAGAAGTTTTTGGGCTTGTCTTGAGTGTCGGGAATCCAAGATTTTTATTATGTTTTATTTTTATTTTATTTACAATCCTTTTCGTTATGATTTATTTAGAACATTACATAAGAGAAATTACTTATTTGGGCATAACATGCCTCTTTAAAATTCCATTTATATATAAGTTCACATACCTCACGGGAGATCACTCAACACTCGGCCTAAGATGTATTTTTGTGAAACACTCGGGACCGGCATGGAACTTACTTCCACCATATGCTTGCCGAGCAATCAATCCTCCTCATTTTTAACTATACACCTTTGTAAATATTAAGAGGACTTTGGGGAAGGATTAAGCTTGGGTTAAAGGTAGATGGTTTTGGGTTAGTGGTTAGTAGAAAATGGCGAAAGGCGTAAAAAGCGTCGGTTTTCGTAAGACTTTTTATATTTATGACTTTTTATTCTAATGAAGCAATTCTTCAAACAAAGTTCTTTTTGATGAACTTGTTTGTTTATTTTTTTTTACTTTAACAATATTTTTTTTATAAGTAATGTCACAAGAAAACCGAGCTTTTTACTAAAATAAAGGGTTTAAAATGAAAAAGGGTTTTGGTGGGTAAAGGGTGTTTGTTTTGTGGGTTTAGAAATGAAAAAGGTTTAGGCTCAAAGGGGTTAACTAGGGGGATTTTGGGTAGGTGGTAAAAAAAAAATAATGGTGTTGAAAGAAAAAGGGTTAGTCCTAATGCCTCCATCATTTACTTACTTGGGTTTAAGTTGGTAAGGACCGGGAATGTATTGTCATCGTAAGTTCTAGAGTTGTAAGAAACCAAGCGGCTATTCACACAAGAAACGAAAAATGAGCATTTAGTTAAAGATGTGTATTTGTATGCTCAATAAAGGCTAAAAACTCACTTTTTGTGGGAATGGGTTTTTATGTGATCAAGTATATACAATCAAATTTTAACTAGATTTGTCATGCCGTTTCATAATTTTCTTATGTTGGTTCTTTTTATCACGACGCTATTGGTTGTAAATTTGTAAAAATATAACCTTTTTAGAACTTGTTATTCCCAAATTAAAACAAGACAAGTAAAAAAAATAAAAAGTTTTTGAAAAAAATTTGGGGTGTTTAGTGGTTCCAATAGAGTTTTGTGTAAGGCTTGTAATTAGGACTTGCAAAATTCAAGGTTTTAGCATCCCCCCCACACTTAAATTACACATTGTCCTCAATGTGTCCAAAAAATAAGTTTTTAGGTTGATTGAATGTGTAAAAGGTGTGTTAAAAACAAAATTTTATGTTACTGGGCATCTGGACACGGGCCCGTGGTGTCCGGGCACGGTCCCGTGTTCAGGTTGCCAGTAACAGAAATTATCAGAAAGTAACAGAAGGCTGGGCACGGGGGCGTGTTCAGCGAACACGCCCCGTGTCCAGTTACCTGAACTGGGCGTTTTTCTGCAGATCTTTCAGCACGGGGCCGTGTTGGCTGGGCACGGCCCGTGCTGAACTTGCTGTAATGAAGAAAAATTGTCGGGAGGCTCTGTTTTTGTGCATGGGGTGTTGGTTCAAGTTTCCCTTAGTATCCTTCACCATCCCGAGTGTGTTTTACCCATCATCCAAACACCAATTTAATTAAAACCATCATTTCATTAAAAATAACACATTACATAGGGTCCTAGAAAATTAAAGCCGAAAAATAAAATAAAAACTAAAAGTCCTAGATAGGTCAAGTGATACATAAAATCATCCTAAGGAGTTCTACCCTTATAATAGGAATCAAAATTCCAGAAATAGCTTTCCGGTATTTAAAGGCTTTGTAGAACTCCGAACCGAGGGGTGTCCCCTAAACGTTGTTAAGCCATTCTTCTATCTCTCTTGGGAAGAAGAAGGCGGGCTCATTTTCCTCAACATCTTGTGGAGGAGGAGTGACACCAACCGGAACCCCTTGTAATATGTCTCGAGGGGGCTCCGGGTGTATGGTGTACCACTCGGCCGGTATGATGACTTCCGGTACCTCATTCCATGCCCTTTTGGTGATGATTGGTACCAAAGGAGGAGAAGCGAGAATGTTCAACCTTTGGTGCAAAAGGTTGACCTCTCGAAGATATCCTTCTAGCCCCACCGTTAAATGATTGATATGGTCGACCAATGCTTCTTCTACTCCCGTCATCTCATCAATGGCCTCTCTTAAAGCGTATACGTAGTTTACAAGAGAGTCTTCTACCAATGATGACCTTCTCCCTTGTCGGTTGTTCCTGGAGTGCGATGAAGATGTTCCGCTAGCTCTACTCGCCATTCTAAGAAAACAAACCGAAAAGAGTTCAATTTGCTGGGACAGAACCTCGGACACGCCCCGTGTTCACCTATCTGCAGATTTTTGGAACATGGAATCTTAGAGTTTCAAATTATTTTTCTGACTTTTGAAGCATTTTTAAGCAGAAATAACTTAAAACAATGTTGTAAAACTTATTTTTAATAAGATTCCTTGAATAAAAATCTAACAAACATTACAATAAAGCTTGAACCCATGGTGATTTCAAGCTCTAATGGAGGTGTTTGAGGAAAAATTGAAGAAGAAGAAGGCAATTGACAAAAGTAGAAAAGACAAGATGGTTGTTGAGAACCTTCTTTTAGAATATACCTAGGATGGTATGTGTGAAGATCCCACCAGATCTTTGTCTTTGGAATGGTCCAAATGTGCAGGAATCTTGCTGCCTTAATAGAAAACGACAGCACGCTGCACACGGCCCCGTGTCGGCTGGACACGACCCCGTGTGCAGACAAGATCCTGACACATTTTGTTCGTATTCTGATAAAAAGTCAGACGAGAATCTTTTGGTGGACACGGGGGCGTGCTGACCTGGACACGGCCCCGTGCCTAGAGGCTGTTTATGAAGTTTTGTCTATTTTTAAGGAATTTATCCGGATCGGGTGGTTCCTTACTGGACGGAACAACACCAAAGTACCTGAGATACCCTAGTTACTTTAGATTTAGACGAGAACGCAAGAGGTTATCGGTAAGGGTGATTCCTATGCTAAATGTAGGTGGACAAGTAAGTCCAACCCTTTCCCAGGCTCTTGTTAAAGAAGGTGTATGTCAAATCGCTCAGGTCTATGTATGCATCGTCGGAAGTCGATGGGGAGTCCTTCACGGCACAATCGATACAGGGACGACTATCGTTCAAGTCTTCACGAGAGTTAGAGGTGGTTTCGGGAACAACGAAGTTGTTTTTATCCGAATTCGATCTCAACAATTCTTCTTGGGTATCGTCTTGAGATGAATTAATTAGGTCCATCTCAAGCTCTTTTATCTAATCAAGAATTAGATCTTCCATTAGAAATAATTTGTCAAGAAGCATTTCATCTAGAAGGGATGATTGAGAACATTCGAGGGAGAGATATGGATTATTTTTACTTTCGCCCCTCTTAAGGCTACAGGAAAACAATGGGTCTATATAGTGGGGCTTGTAGTTTAAAAAATAGCATTTTAAATCTTCATGAGTTCCGCCACATATTTGACACCACGTACCATAAGAGGGCCGGAAGTAAAAAATATCAGTATCACTCATGGTTGTGTCAGAAATTACCAACCGTCGGGATCTTACGGTTCTGTTTTCAGTATCTGATACTTGGGCACGGGCCGTGTTGATTGGGCATGGCCCCGTGTTCAGCTACTGTCAGACTTAAAACAGGATTGCCAGTACCAAAGATTGGGCACGGGGCGTGTTCAGCGGGCACGGACCGTGCTGAGCTCTGCAGAAGCTGAAAATTTACGAAAAATCCTAAAAAAAACAGAAAAGTAAGAAAAACGATTAGGCCGGTGATTCCTAACTTTCTTAAAATCCTTGTGTCCCCGGCAACGGCGCCAAAAACTTGATGTGTGCGGTGTGTTATACGTTTTTATGTATATTTTTTTATCCCTTTTTACACTTTAGTCAAGTTTTAAATTTATAAAACATTATATTTTACTAACACTAAACACACATATGGGCAACTCCACCCATCGTGAGCATAGTATAGCGTTGGTAAGATACCGAGGTCGTCCAAGGACACAAGAGCTTTTAGTACCGATTTATCCTCAATGTCTAATCAAATCAAAATTTTAGAAAAAGGTTTAAACATGAAAATAAAAACTAAAAATGCTGAAAATAAAAAATAAATAAAAACAGATAGACAAGATGAATGACTTGGATCCAACTCGCCTTTAGTGTAACCTTTGATTATTTCCGCACTTTTGCACTTTTTAAGAGATTATCTTAGTTATAGTAGTAGGCCCCTCTTTTGAAGGTGACGTTACCCTCAACCCAGTAGTTTGAGTCAGCAAGGATACAATCCTAAAGGGTTGGATTATTGAAAGATAATTAATTAAGTTATTAATGCGTAATGCGGTAGGCCCCTCTTTTGAAGGTGACGTTACCCTCGGCTAAGTAGTTTGAGTCAGCAAGGATACAATCCTAAGTAGCCGGGTTAATGTTTTAATAGTAGTTTACATATGAGGGGATCAAGAAATTCGAACCCCCGCCATCCAATACCAGTGGGTATTGAAGGAGGTCCTACTAAGCTTGACCCAGGTCCTTGCAGGATCTATACACTGAACTAGGCAAGACGCTTACCAAACCATTCCCTTAACCCTCGACCAGGTAGCCAACATATCTCCATATAGACCGTGGAGATTTGAATGGTGTAAATCTTTTATTTTATATAGACAGTAAAATAACGCCAAGACACCACGGACAAATGATAAGAAAGTTTCTCCTTCAACATAAGAAACTAGTTATTAAAGTCATTAATACATAACCAAATAAATAGTGCGAAAAGATTAAAAATAAAAAGTATTACACTAAATTCTTGTCTTCACCAAGTGATGTAAGAGACTTAGGCAAACATGGCCTTTGATTGTCAAGAACTCTTACTATCAATCTTGGATCCCGAGACTACTACACACACTCTATGATGGATGATGGATGATGGTGGTGGATGTGGGTTGTGATGGTGGTGGTGGTGGTGGGTGGGTGAAGTGTGAGAGAGGTGGTTTGCCAAGGGATGCCTTTGAAGTGAACCAAGCACCTCTATTTATAGCCTGCACAGAAGTCCAGACACGTCCCCGTGTCCATTGGGCACGGCCCCGTGTCCATCCATCTTCTCTTTCTTCATTAAATGCAGTTTGTCTGCATTAGTTGACCACGCCCCCGTGTCTGCTGGGCACGACCCCGTGTGCAGAAGCATATCTGTACTATCAAGATTTGCTTGGATTCTGCGAATCTTGGCGTTAACCACGGCCCCGTGTCCGCTGGGCACGCCCCCGTGTTGGCAAATAGAAGCTTCTACAACTTTGTCTTTTCTACAGACACTTGGGCACGCCCCCGTGTTCAATGAGCACGGGGCGTGTTCAGCCTTCTGATCTCTTGTTTTTGCTTGGGAAGATGCTGTCGAGGGGTCGGGCATGCCACGTTTATTCCTTTTCTTGTATTATTGTTAGATTTAGCTGCATTTTTGTTTCTTTTGTTCATTTAAGCTCATTTAACCCTGAAAATACAAAAGGAAGACAAAAGCACACTTTTCCAACGTTAGTATTAAAAAGGGTTAGTTTTATGCCACATTTGATGTAATTTATATGTTGCATTTTACACACATCAGTAGTATAACCTTTGCAATCTATTCCAGTCATTTTAAGATTTAAGAACTTATTGGCAATTTGTTCATTTTCATTAGGATGACAAAATTTTCTTTCAACTATCTCTTTAAAGTTAGTCCATTCCATATTGTAAACTCTATCACTTCCTCTAGACTGGAGAATGTTATTCCACCACTCTAAGGCTGCATTCTTAAAAAGATTAGAAGAAAACATAATCTTATCTTCATCTGCGCATTTACTTATTTTTATGACTGCTTCTGTGTTTTCTATCCAGTGCAAGCCTGAAATGGCTCCTTCATTGCCTGAGAATTCTATTGGTTTGCAGGCCAAGAATTCTTTATAAGAACAACAATATGAGATGGTTCTTCTTTTCTTTGGAATTGGAGCCTGGATCAATGGTCCATGATTTTCGTTCACGCTGTGACTTAGTTCAGTGATTTCACGTTTACTGCCTATTGCAGAAATATTATTTCTGCTTCTTTAATAGTCTTGATAATATATGGCATATCATCTATAATCCCTTGTGCTACGATATGTTCGATGGCACTTTTATTCACTTGATTCTCATTATTATCATTATTCCGGTTTTCCTGATTTACTTCGTTCGATATCTGAATTGTAAACATTTATCAGATATTAATATCACAGAATAAAATTAACACAAACAAACATTCAAACAGATTTAACCAAAAGCGTCGAACATTGCGACTTTACTCTTTTTATATATATCTATATATAGGCATCGATTACAACTTACAACTGAAATTTAAACATACTAGTAATTATGCATCGATAGGTATTGTAGTTTATCTATTCTAGTCGCTATATTTTTTTTTCAAGTACAAAATTACACACACATATATATTATTCTAGGTGTTATGTCCAATACTGCATCTCACGCTCGTCATACTTCCAGACGAGTTTCTCTACTATCTGACGGATCCCGTTTCCCTCTTCAACTAAATCTTCGCCATACTGGCGGAGTTCCTGCACATATTCATGGGTCATTGGTGCTGGTACTGGATCAGGGTAGTGTGGTATGGGTTTTTCATAAGGGTCTGAGTTGTTTAATAATTCCTGAAATGACCTATCGTCATCCCACCACGTGTCATGGTCTAAAGGGATTGGTGTGAGAATTCTAGGAATCTCATTGGGGTCGAATGCTGGGATTGGGAATTGGTTCTCCTGGTTTGGTTCTAACTCCATTGGTTGGTTGGGGAATAAGGGTAGAAGTTCAGGTTCAGCTACTTGGTTCAGATTTGGGTTTGCGGCTATATTTGCTAACATATGGAAATCGGCTAACTGCCTATAAAGCTCCTCCTCCCATAATGGTCTATTAACTTCCTGGGTTTGGGCATTCATCTCTCTATTGGATCTTGCTATCGCTCTCTGTTGTTGAAGTTTTTCATTCTTTTTCTCCTCTCATGCGCTCCTCTACTAAACCATCATCTCTTTTTAGGAGGGAATGGTTCCTCCGATTGGGCCTTAAAGACAAAGATTCCTTCCTCAGTATCAGCAGAGTATCCTGAGGGGGTTGGCTAGGATGAGGTTCATTCATTCTTTTGGGAACTAGCTAATTGACGGTAAGCGTCGGATGTACCTTGCTCACTTATACTGTAAACTAACAAATTGCCAAATAACACAAAATAATAATACACATATTTACACAGAATCACATATATCATTTCCTAATACAATTGGTTAAAATTTAGGTATTAACAGAACACCTCAATGGCTTAAACCAGTGGCATTGGCTCTGATACCACCTTATGTCGCAACCCCCGACCCCTACCCCGGGAGCGGGCCCCGCGAGAACACAGAGCAGGTGGTATCGGTGTTTATTAATTTGGCAGCGGAATTTAATCACCAGGACTGTAGTTAGGAAATATTTATCAGAGTTTAAAATACCAAGCTTTTATAATAAGTAAATGGGATAAAACCCAAGTTTCATTCATAATACATTTATAGGGATAAACCCTAATTATTGAAAACAAAGTCTCCATTTTATTTAGGTAACTTTTATAGCCACTTCTTTAAGCCTTCAGTGCTCTCCAGCTGGTTTCTATTAGCTTCACATTAAGTTACCTGAAACGCATTTTAAAAAGGTTTTATCAGTAAGAAATACTGGCGAGTGCATCCCAGTTCAATGAAAACAGCTTTTAGAACTTTATAGTATTGAGAGCGATTACAATGTTTATATCTACCAATATACTCATTCAGTATTTGTCATGTTCATAGTTCCATGACTGTGGTCATGTTACTCATTAGCTAACTCATTGTCCAATAGTAACGGATTACAAGCAATGTATACAAAACCCCACATACCAGCAACAATTGTAGAATACATAGACTCAATCACTGTTAACTATAATTGAAAACATTTGAGGTTTTGTAAAAAAAGTTTGGTAGAATGGCTCACAAATAGTGAGAAAAAGAGAATGTACTCACATTGTTGACTTAGGTAATACTATTGCTTCCTGATTATTATCTATTAAAAATTAAACAATTCACACGTGTTAGTAAGATAACCTAAATCACATTAGCCATACAACACGAGACAGAACTCCAATGAACTGAGTCAGGCAGAGCCTTGACATGCGTTACGGAGTCCTAGATCAATCGGGTAGGGTAACGAATACGTGATCGGGGGTTAAAATACTTACAACGAGGCAAAGCTTTGCGTTTTAGGGGTATATTACCTGATAATTTTCGCCTACTAGAATTGAGAGAAAAAGAAGAATTTTGAACGGTGAAGATGAGGCCTTCAGCCTCAATTTATAGGCTGGAACTGGGGCGGATCACGCCCCGCGACCCCTTCCTCCCTCTGTCTCGCGGCCAGCGAGAGGCCTAGGCTAGGGCCTAGCCTTGGTGACTCACACCGTAGACCTACCACGCACAAGGACACGTGGCGCAAGGGGGAGTCCGGTAACCCTAGGGGTCTCGCGCCCCGCGACTCTCCTTGGGGACTCGCTCGCGGCCCGCAAGCAATGTTAAATATTTGTTTTATTTGATTTTTGTTAATGTAAAGGTTATTTAGGCCCGTCAATGTATATTCGGGGTATATTAGGAACGTTTTGGGTTGTTTACGAGGGTTGTTATAGCTTAGTTGGGCCTTATGGGTTTAAATTTTCATACACCTTTGGTGGTCTTTGCTGGCGATTGTCTTCCTATATCTATCTCTATATGGGTTATTTTTATTTTACAATGTTACTCTCTCATTATTTCTTTTGTAATTTGGATGTTAAACTCGCTAAATCAAGTTGTAACACTTAGAAACTTCGAATTTGATCAAAATTTCACTCAACACTTTCGAACAACAACACTAAGCAAATCCTAGCAACTATCGAGCCATTTCTAAATGATTTGAATATGAATTGAAGAGAAAAACAGATCGAGAACGGATTTCAAGGTGAAATTTTGAAAACTCAATGGAAAAACCTCAAACACACAGCCTACGAGTGATTCTGAGCAGTAAAGAGAAAGCTCCGATACCACTTGTAAGGTCCCATACGTCTATAGGATCACTTCTGCTAAGAATCACGAACTCACGCAAAGTGCAAAATCCATTGCATGAGCGTAAGCAATCACAGTAATACACAATGAACATATAAAAGGGTAAATACAAACGTTTTCTGTTTTATAATTGAATGCATAACAATTCACAAATCACACAATAAACACAAACACTCTCCCATAAAACACTCCCAAAATTCTAATTACAAATGAACTTATAACACACATGTATAGGCCTATTCGATAAACCCGCTAACTTCAGAACGACGCTAAACTATGAATTAGCTAAACCCGCTAATTACATAAACCAGCCTATATGCTAAACCTACTAACAACCTAGCATGTTTACATACCTAAATCCGCCAACACTTGACAAAATACACAATTTACAATTACAAGTGCTATTTAAAACCTAGAACTATTCACCAAGACTTTCGACATCACCAGGTGCACTTACATTATTCCCACTCCATTACTTCCTCGGGTGTGGCTAGGTTACGGATCCAACCCCGTTTCTAGATGATAGAATTTTTTTTCCATTTAACATGGTCCATGACTTTGCATAACTTTTTTGCTTCTAATTTAAAAAAAAAAAATAGGATAAACCAAATGCAAAGGAGAATTACCTGACCAATTATCCATCCAAAAGTTAATGTCTCAAGCATCATTAATAACCCCTTGATTAAATGTTGAAATTTAACACCTGTAGCCACTAGCTTACCGACCATGTTCATAATGTTTTCCCACACCCCTGACATATCTTTGTGTAACACCTCGGAAATTTATATCTAAATAAATGGAAACACGTTTCCAATAAACTCTCAAATATGCCAAGTTATTTGGACGAGAGAGACTATATGTGTAAAATTGTGGAAAATTGGATGTGGAGGGATCCAATGTATCAACATGCACAAATTTTAGCCTCTGAGTGACCCTTACGGATCGCAAGGCTTATGCATTACGGACCATAAGCCATTGATTATATTTTATTCTGATATTCCTTACGGACTGCAAGGCTTATGCCTTATGGACTGTAAGGATATTTGAAACTGTGGGTGCGCTAGGTCCTTATGGACCGTAAGCCCCCACCCCTTACGGTCCGTAAGGGATGCAGCTGGCAGTTTTGGTAGACTGCCATGGCAACCTACATCTCATGCCACCTATCTCGCGAATTTGAACCATTCTCCAGCTTCTTACACGTAATTAGACACTAATCTACACCAGGAGAACCTTGTGAACACTTGGCATGATCTAGTTGATCTTGTTCAACTATAAATAGCACCTTAGTGCTTTATTCCAACATGCTCATTTCTCATTTCTTTCTCTCTACTCACTCTTGGAGTGCTTCTGATCCTAAAGAAGCTTCCCACTGAGTATAATATTCTCCTAGAAGACTTGTAAGTGTTCTTTCCTAGCTCTTTTCATTTCTAGGCTAAATAATTAGCCGAAAGTAAAGCAAATTGACTTTTGCTTTGACTTTCGGTTAACACCATTACGGTCAAGCCGATGTTCGAATCGAACATGGCAACATGATGATAATAATGTAACTCATGATATCCTATGAGGGCACCTCCTGAAGATCACGTTAAGTTGGTCAAATAACGGGTCAAAGTTGTAATAAAATAAAAGTCAAAAGGCTGTGTTTTGGAAATTAAGTTAAATGAACTTCTAAACATCTAAACACTAACTTTTGACATTATATCAGTTGGTATAACATTTTAGAACATGTTAAATCATGTTCAACCCGTCATTTCCTACTTATAGCTCGGTTTATAGCCGAAAGTCAAGCAGTTTGACTTCTGCTTTGACTTTCGATTATGACTCGTTTAAGCTAAGTTAGCTACTGATTTGAAGTTGTATTATGATCATATTAATGTATGGAATAAACCTCTGAGGTTATACCATTTGATCATAATCTTTTTTCAGGTTTTATGCAAGTTCTTATAATATGCCTTAAAAATGCCGATTATGCCCTTTTGAGAATAAAATGTTTTTGAAACATATTGAACATATAAATTGAAATACCTACTGATATGGTAATATAATACACATGTTTTGGCGTAATGAACTTGACATTGACTCATCAGATCACCCGATGCCGCTTATGCATGTACGGTTGACTTATATAGTTTAGTTCATATAAGTTAACCGAATTGGGTCAAATTCCTTTAAATTCACTTCTTATCAGAATATATTATTGTTTGACCCATATTATACAATTCATAGTACTTGTGAGGGTACAAACTATAACAACCCTCTAAAATAAATCCGACACCCTAAAAATATTTAAAATGTCCCAATACGTCCTAAAATACACCCCGAATACCTTTATTTTTATTAAAAATAATAAAAAAAAATCAGGTTTTTGGGTCTCTGGCGGGTCGCGAAGACCTAGCCCTGGTCTTACGCAGGCCGCGACCGAGTGCCACCAGACGAAACCCTAGCCCGCCACGTGGCAGGACACCCGGAGGAGCTATGCTTGTGATTCGACGAGGCTAGGGCCTACACCCCTAGCTCTCGGGCCGCGAAGGACCCCTGTGTGGTCTACACGGGGAGCGAGGGATGGCTGATCAGGCACTAAAAATAGATGGCTTCGGCCATAAGTTGAAATCGTTTAAAAATTTCTTTCTCTCTCAAATTTCTATAGTATAGGCACTATACCCGGGTATTATACCCCCTAATTAACGAAGTTCTGTCTCGTTGTAAGTATCATAACCCCCGGTTACATATTAGATACGCTGCTCGATTGATTTAGGGCTCCGTAACGGCTGTCGAGGTTCTGCCCGACGTAGTCGTTGGAATGCCGTCTCGGGGAGGGTATTACTAATGTAAATATTGGGTTATTATACTAACGCGTGTGCATTTGTGTAATTAATAGATAATCACCAGGAAATCCTTAAGGAAAACCATAAGATAGCAATGTGAGTAATCTCCTTTTTGTAAACCTTTTTGCAGACTATTTTTACAAAACCTTAAATAAATTACAATGTGATTAGCAGTGATTGAGTCTTTGTAGTTATTCAATTACTGCCGGTATGTTGGGGTTTTGTATACAAAATGTGGAACACGTTACCATTGGACAAAGAGTTAGCCAATGTGTAATATAACCCACCAGTCAGGATTGACAGTACTGAATGAGTAATTGTGTAGACATAAACATTGTAATCACTCTCAATACTGTAAAAGGATAAAACTCTTCTTGATTAAACTATGATTCACTCATCAGTATTTCTCACTGACAAAATATTTTTAAACGCGTTTTAGGTAACAAAATGTGAAAGCCAATTAGAAACCAGCTGGACAACACTGAAAGCTTGGAAAAGTGGCTATAAAAGTTACCTAAATAAAGAAGATGTTTTATTTCAATAAAATATGGTTTACCCCTATAAATCCATTTGTAATGAAAACTTGGGTTTTATCCCAATGTGTTTATTTACATAAAATGTGGTGTTTTACTCTGATAAAATATTTCCTAACTACGTTCCTGATGTAATTTCCGCTGCCAAAATGATAAACACCGATACCACTAAAACTGGCCGCGGCCGTCCGTTCCCGAGTTGTTAAGGGGGCGGAGGTTGCGACACAAACCATATTATTTCCGGTCTCCTCTTAATCTAGCGAACCATGTCGATTTCTTTATTTGTTAACTGGTCCAAGTCATATGACTTGAATAAAGACCTGTTAACATTCTAATGGATCATCATTCCATCATTCCATACTAAGGGCGTCTAGTAAATTGCAACCTTGTTAGTTATTTTTGACTTAAATGGTTGTGCTTATAATTATCTTTGGATTGTAAAGATTTAAGCTCAAGTAAATACTCTTAACCTATTTTCCCTATACAGGCTTAGGATACGGTAAATTATCACCGCTTGGTCGGGTATGGGATCAAGAACCTACGTGTCCAAAATCCAAATAACCCGTCTTAATTCGTATTGCTTGATAACTTAAACATTGGGGGTTAATGCGACCGTGTCCTGGATATCCTCGGCTTATTTAATTGCAAATGGCCATGACCTAAGCACGGGGTGTAGGCATGCACCCGACAGATGCTAATGCTATGTAAAATATTTTTCTTACCTAATATGGGCTACAGACTAGCTTGAATGAAAAGCTATTAGATGTTCAGAAGCAAGCCTTATTAGAAGCAAATGCTTCTATTGAAGGTTTTGGTGGAACTGTTGATCAGTTTACACCTGGAAATGATGGAATCCTGAGATTAAATAATCGCATATGGGTTCCTATCTTTGGAGGACTCAGAGATCTGATTCTCCAAGAATCACATAATTCGAGATTTTCAGTACATCCTGAAGGAGACAAAATGTACCAGGATTTGAAAATAAATTATTGGTGGATAGGTATAAAGAAATCCATAGCCACTTATGTAGCTAAATGTCTGACGTGTTCGCAAGTTAAAGCCGAACATCAGAAACCATCAGAACTGCTACAACAACTTGAAATTCCCACTTGGAAATAGGAAATTGTAACTATGGATTTAATTACCAAGTTACCAAAGACCAAATGTGGCAATGATACGATATGGGTAATTGTCAACAGATTGACTAAGTCAACCCATTTTCTGCCAATCAAGGAAACTTTTAGTTCCGACAAATTGGCTAAATTATATGTGGACAATGTTGTGTCCTTGCATGGAGTGCCAGTATCTATAGTATACGATAGAGATACTAGATACACGTCTCATTTTTGGAAAAGCTTCCAACAATCTTTGGGCACGTGATTAAATTTCAGTACAACTTACCATCCACAGACGGATGGTCAGAGTGAGCATACAATTCAAACATTGGAGGAGATGCTGAGAGCATGTGTCATTGATTTAGGTGGTAGTTGGGATGATCATTTACCCCTAATTGAATTCTCCAACAAGAATAGTTATCATACAAGCATCAAGGCTGCTCCATTTGAAGCCTTGTTAGGGAGAAAGTGTAGAACGCCCGTTTGTTGGGTTAAAGTTGGAGAAAGCCAACTATCAGGACCTGAGATAGTCCTGGAAACCATGAACAAGATTATTCAAATCTGTGATAGACTCAAAGCTTCCCGTGATAGGCCTATGCTGATAAGAGGCGAAAACCTCTTAAGTTCCAAATTGGGGACAAAGTTTTATTGAAAGTATCACCATGGAAAGGTGTTATGAGATTTGGAAAGAAAGGAAAGTTGAGCCCCGAGATACATTGGACCATTCGAAATAACTGAATGTGTCGGTTCTGTGGCTTATAGACTTAAGCTACCTGAGGAACTCAGTGGAATCAATGATGTGTTCCACATATCTAATTTAAAGAAATGTCTAGCCGATGAGTCGCTAGCTATGTCGCACCATGATGTGCAGATTGATGAAAACCTGAGGTTTATTAAGAACCCGATTTTGATCGAGGATCGACAGGTTAAAAAGCTACGAAAGAAAATGATCCCCATCGAGAAAGTCAAATGGGATTCCCATCGTGGCCCAGAATATACATGCGAGGTTGAGTCCAATATGAGACAAAGGTACCCCTATCTATTTGAATAAAATCTCGAGGATGAGATTTCTTTTAAGGGGGTAGGGATGTAACACCTCGGAAATTTGTATCGAATTAAATGGCAACACGTGTCCAATCAACTCTTAAATATGCCAAGTTATTTGGACGAGAGGGACTATATGTTTAAAATTGTGGAAGATTGGATGTGGAGGGATCAAATGTGTCAACATGCCAAATTTTGGCCTCTGAGTGACCCATACGGACCGCAAGGCTATGCCTTACGGACCGTAAGGCGTTGATTATATTTTATTCTGATAGTCCATACGGACTGCAAGGTTTATGCCTTACGGACCTTAAGAATATTTGAAACTAGGTGCGCTAGGTCCTTACGGACCGTAAGCCACCACCCCTTACGATCCGTCAGGGGTGCAGCTGGTAGTTTTGGCAGACTACCATGGCAGCCTGCATCTCATGCCACCTATCTCGCGAATTTGAACCATTCTCTAGCTTCTTACACGTAATTAGACACCAACATACACTAGGAGAGAACCTTGTGAACACTTGGCATGATCTAGTTGATCTTGTTCAACTATAAACAACACCTTAGTGCTTCATTCCAACTTGCTTATTTCTCATTTCTTTCCCTCTACTCACTCTTGGAGTGCCTCTGATCCTAAAGAGGCTTCCCACTGAGTATAATCTTCTCCTAGAACACTTGTAAGTGTTCTTTCCTAGCTATTTTATTTAGGCTAAATAATTAGCCGAAAGTCAAGAAAATTGACCTTTGCTTTGACTTTCGGTTAAGACCATTACGGTCAAGACAATGTTCGAATCGAACATGGAAACTTGATTGTAATAAGGTAGGTGAAAATCCCATATGAGGGCACCTTCTGAAGATCACGTTAAGTTGGTCAAATGACGGGTCAAAGTTGTAATAAAATAAAAGGCAAAATGCAATTTTTCAGAAATTAAGTTAAATGAACTTCTAAGCATCTAAACACTAACTTTTGAAATTATATTAGTTGGTATAACATATTAGAACATGTTAAATCATGTTCAACCCGTCATTTCCTGCTTATAGCTTGGTTTGCAACCGAAAGTCAAGCAGTTTGACTTCCGCTTTGATTTTTTATTCTGACCCGTTTAAGCTAAGTTAGTTACTGATTAGAAGTTGTATTATGATCATATTAATGTATGGAATAACCCTCTAAGGTTATACCATTTGATCATAATCGTTTATCGGGTTTTATGCAAGTTCTTATATATGCCTTAAAAATGCCGATTATGCCCTTTTGAGCATAAAATGTTTTTGAAACGTATTGAACATATAAATTGAAATACCTACTAACGTGGTAATATAATACACATGGTTTTGGAATAGTGAACTTGACATTAACTCATCCGATTAGGGATGAGCAAATGGTACCCGGTACCGGTACCAAATTTACCGAACCAGGTACCTTTTCGGTACCGATTCGGTACCGACTTTTGACATTTTTGGTTACCGGTTCGGTATCGGTATTTACCGATTTTTACCCTCAAATACCGGTACCGGTACCGTGCCGGTACCGAACCGGGTATATTCGGTACCGGTACCTACTTTTGGGGATTTTCGATACCGGTACTTTCGGTTCCGGTACCGGTCAGTACCGAGCTCATCCCTACATCCGATCACCCGATACCGCCTATTCGCATACGGTTGACTTACATAGCTTTGTTTATATAAGTTAACTGAATTGGGTCAAATTCCTTTAAATTCATTTCTAATCAGAATATATTATTGTTTGACCCATATTATACAAGTCATAGTACTTGTGAGGGTACAAACCATATTCTATCTGGTCTCCATTTAATCTAGCGAAACGTATCGATTTATTTATTAGTTAAGCGGTCCAAGTCATATGAATTGAATAAAGACCCGTTAACATTCTAATAGATCATCATTCCATTCATTCCAGACTAAGGGCGTCCAGTAAATTGCAACCTTGTTAGTTATTTTGACTTAAACGGCTGTGCTTATAATTATCTTTAGATTGTACAGATTTAAGCTCAGGTAAATACTTTTAACCTATTTTCCCTATACGGGCTTGGGATACGGTAAATTATTACCGCATGGTCGGGTATGGGATCAATGACCTATGTGTCCAAAATTCAAATAACTCTTTTTAATTAATATTGCTTGATAACTTAAACATTGGGGGTTAATACGACCGTGTCCTGGATATTCTCGGCTCATTTAATTGCAAATGGTCACGACCAAAGCACGGGGTGTAGGCATACACCCGACAGATGCTAATGCTATGATAAATATTTTTCTTACCCAATATGGAGATTAAAGTGGTGTGTCGGTTAATCATGTCTCGGAGTTTAGTTGTGTGGCCCATATGTATTGACAAGCATGTAATAATGATAACAAGAGATATAGTTTGTCCCAAGTTATTTATGAAAATTAATATACAAAATGGTATATAAAATGATTTTGAAATATTTTCAAAATGTGTCGGTTATTTGTTTTTACCAGTGAAAACTGACGTATTTTCAAAAGACTAAGCGCAGGTTTGCAAAGTACGTAATAGGCTGGAAGCTGCCTGGTAATTGCTTGGTGGAATTTGCAACTCCATGCAAGAAGCCTAGTAGTTTCTTATGTAATCATTTATTATTCGATCGGCCTGTGGATTTTTTAGTACACTTTCGTCTGTATATTATTTTGAACTTTGGACAATTGTACTTTGTAATAATTATTTTATATTTCCAAGACTTCCGTTGTGTTAATGTGTAAATCTATATTAATTTGTCACGCATAAACCCCAAGTCCGGGCCCACCGGGATATCTGGTTGTGACAGGTTGGTATCAGAGCCAACGTTTGAGCGAATTAGGCACTAGCCTTTTGTGTCTAAACTCAAATATCACATTAACTTAATCCCTAGACTTTCCTGAGTCTAGGCATTAACCTAGGACCACTCATATCTATTTAAATTATGTTATTGATTTTGATGTTTAAACAGGTAACTATGCCTCCAAGATACAGAGGAAACGGAAAAAGTCCCATGCGGGGAGGACCGTCAAAACAAATACAATCACAATCCCATAGTTTGGATCACCCCCAATACTCAAACGAGTCACACTCGTCAAAGCCAGCAAGACGTTCTGTCTCACAACATTCCTCACACTCTCATAACTCGCACCATTCACATCATTCCCATTCTCATTCTCATTCTCACCATGACTCTTTTGACCCGAACCAGTATATAAACTCACCACCCCTAGCCAAAACCAGCGGGACGGTGATTTTGATCTTGAGATGCCGTCATCTGGATCTAACATGCATCCGATTGAGTTGTCAAGCAATACTGCATCTTATGAAGGATCACCTTATCAGGGTCCCGATGAATGGGACCAATATTTTAATCAGTTTACCTTTGTTAACACACCACCTTACCCACCTCCGCAAACACCGCCACCTCCACGGGAGGATGAACCAATGGAGCCAGCGGAGCAACAATCTCAACCACCACCACAACCGAGGAAACCTCGTAGTGGTGCACGTGTGTCGATTCGTGCAGGGCAATGGTCGGGATCACCTCCGCCTCTACCCCCAACTTATCCTACAATACCAGAGGACCCATAAATGGGTGGACCCTCTAATATTGAACCTGTTGTTGAGCCACCTCAACAACCACCTATGGGTTTTGATACCCTATTCCTACATATCCAGATATGACTGGATATGATACTTCTTACACGGCAGCCCCTATGGATTTCAATTATTCGGCTTCGTCATACGACCCCTATTTACAGGCGGTTGTACATAATGCTCTTTACCATCACTTTTTCTTCCAGCTTATCCAAGCACTGGATATCCTAATTATGGATACCAGTACCCGGTTGTTCCACAACCACAACCACAACCACCACAACAACTCGAGGCCATTAATCAAGCCTTGGAACGAGCGGAACAGATTCACTGACAGGCTGAAAAGAATAAAAGAAGAACGAGCAAGATCTTCAAGAAACTTTCCAAAATCATCAAAAGAAAGAAGGACGAGTTAAGATTGTATTTTTAACTTTTATTGTAATTTTAAAATTCCAAAAGTCCATGTTAGACAGGTCATTGTATTTCCTTTCAAAAGTACCTATGTGGACTAGTATTGTAATTTCTTTCAGTTACTCCTAACTAAGAGATAACTGCTCCTCAGTTACTCCTAACTTTTCATTAGGATAGTTAGCTTCCAACACAGCTTCCTTCTGTGCAGCTAACAAGCTTTCAATCAAATTATTCTTTACTTCAATGCACTTGGCATTGATTCGGATGGGTTTCACCCTTTCCTTTCGACTCAAGGCATCGGCGACTACATTCGCCTTGCCGGGATGGTATCTGATTTCACAATCATAATCATTCAACGTCTCCATCCATCGGCGTTGCCTCATGTTTAAATCCTTCTGATTGAACAGGTGTTGAAGACTCTTGTGATCAGAATAGATCACACACTTGATACCATACAAATAATGTCTCCACAGTTTTAGTGCAAATACAACGGCACCCAATTCCAAGTCATGGGTGGTGTAATTCTTTTCATGCACTTTTAACTGTCGTGATGCATAGGCAATAACTTTGCCTTTCTGCATAAGCACACACCCCATCCCGATGTGTGATGCATCACAATAAACTACAAATTCTTCGATTCCATCAGGCAATGTTAACACAGGTGGATTGCTCAATTTCTGCTTCAGAATATCAAAAGCTTCTAGCTGCTTAGGCCCCCAGTCAAACTTAATCTTCTTCTTGGTTAGGGAAGTTAGGGGTGCAGCAATCCTTGAAAAATTTTCAATGAAACGCCTGTAATATCCTGCTAAGCCTAGGAAGCTACGAATCTCCGTAGGCGTCTTTGGCTCTTGCCAATTCATAACTGCTTCAACTTTAGCGGGATCCACTTGGATACCACGCTCACTGACCACATGTCCAAGGAATTGGACTTCTCGAAGCCAGAACTCACACTTAGAGAATTTAGCATAGAGCTTCTCTTGGTGAAGTAGCTTCAGAATGCAACGGAGATGCTTCTCGTGATCAGCTTGGCTCTTTGAGTAAATAAGGATGTCGTCAATGAAGACGATGACAAATTTATCCAAGTATTACAACGGAAAGTAAAAGATCCACAGGCGGATCAAAAATACAATGGAAACAATAGTTCAACAGACTTTGACATCTAGAGCTTGCGAGACTTGAGTAATGATGCCTGGAGTAGCCAGCCTATTTCGTCTAGCACCTGCACTTAGCCTTTTTGGAAAATACGTCAGTTTACACTGGTAAATACAACTCAACTGACTCATTTTGAAAAGAGTTTGTAAATTGGTTTGAATGTACTTCGGCACAAATATCTTTTATAACTTGGGACAATTATTGAAATAATCATGTATACAGTTTTACTTATTTGTCGTCCATCAGGACAGATTAAGTGACACGCCACAGGTATAATGCCCACAGGCTATCATCCTTTAAGTGGATTACCGGCTTCGGTATAATGCCCACAAGGATGATACCTCTGAGTGGATTACCAGTTTTTACATAATGCAACTGTCAGGTGTACGCCTACACCCCGTGCTTAGGTCGTGGCCATTTCTTCGAATGATGCCAAGGATATCCGGGACATGGTCATTTAACCCCCAAAGGCCATACACCAAATAATACATATTAAACAGGTTATGTAAATACATCAATCACAATCCGATTTAAATGATTACATACACCCGACCAAGCGATACTTTTATAGTACCGTATCCCAAGCCCGTATAGGGAAAATAAGTTAAGAGTATTTACCTGAGCAAAGTATCAATCAAATACAGCAAATGCAAGTACTTTTACTGGGCTCCTAATCTGGAACGGAGGTTTATAATAACCTATTAGATTTCTAACGGGTCTTTAATTAAGCTTAGACTTAGACCGGTTAGTTTCCAAAAGGTAGACACGGTTCAAACGCATGATAACGCGAAGACCGGTTTAGAATGTGGGTTTTGACCCGACAAGCTTGTATGCTTGTTTAATATGGGTAACTTAAACACATTCTGGATTTTGAGATAAAACCGATAAGGTTTGACCCGTTTCGGCTAATTTATGTAAACTAGTTACATAAGCCGAACCGCACGCGTACTAAGCGTAACGGGTAATAATGAGAACCATTTACAGGTTTCCTAAGTTAATATGCTCCAAATATGTTGTGACATAAGTAAGATATCATATATTATGCCCGGAATGAATTTAAACACAAACTACGCCCCGTAGGGGTAGTTTGGTCATTTATAAGGTGATAAAAGAGTTTAAGTAGTATCCTTAGTTACAGGTCTGATGTAATCAGCAAAGATAATCAATTTGCTAAGTTATATCAGTAGGGTAAAGTATATATGTGAAATTTATCAATTATAACCAAACTATGCACCGTAGGGGCATTTTGGTAATTTCACATAAGCCGAAAGGCTCAAAACTGAAGTCTGAGGTTAACAACTTTTGCTTACTGTTAAAATATTATTATTTAACTCAAATATCAGTAGGTATCACCCTTAGTATGTTTAAAATAGTTCTAGTACATACTAGGCGTTAAAACGCTTAATTAGGCGATTAGAAGCCGTTTCCGGGTTCTATATAGAAATCTGATATTTTTATTATTCCCGGAGGTTTAAAATAATTTATTTATCATATGTAATCAGTAGCAAAAAGTTTGGAGTCGATTAGATATGTAAAACTCATTTTATGGCCCGTAAGGGCAAAACCGACATTTACCGGATTAAGCCTACGACTATAAGTTATGCTCAGCCTAAAATTAATTAAAAATATTCAAAAATCCCAAAATAATATATTACATCAGTGGGTAAAGATTTTTATATCAAAAAGTAGGCTTAACTAGGCTATACGCTAATTACGCCGTTTTATTAACATAAAGCTTTCATTTTACGCTAACGAGCATAACTCTTTATCTACACCTCAAACTGATGTCAAATTTTGTATGCAAGTTTAAATATTAGTAATTAAAGTTTCTACTCTTTTACTTTTCCAAAAATCACATTTTAAGGTGAAAAGGGCATAATGGTCAACATATGAGCAATTAACGGAATCATGCGTATTAATCGGTTAACTAATGAACCGTGGTGTATAATCACAGAGGGTTATACTAGCATGTAACCTGGTCCAAATGGAGCTCTAAGGTATTTCTAAAACATACCATAACGGGTCAGAACTGAAAGTCAAAGTATAAGTCAAACTATGCGACTTTCGGTTCCGAACCGGGTCTAAACAGGAAATTATCGGGTTGAACATGTTTAGACATGTTCTTACACTCATTACCAAGTTATATTAACGATCTAACAGGTTATATGTGTTCTATATTGCTAATCATGCATAAATTAGAATTTAAGGATCCTGTTGACTTTTTCTTAACAAGTTTGACCCGACATTTGACCTTGTTAGAGTGGAAATCAGGGGGAACCCTTTTAAGGGTTTATTACCCACATAATTAGCAACTTATAACTACTTTCACTTCGACTAATCACTGAGCTAACAATGATTAATCGTTAAGTCAACCGTTAATTACGACGGTTTGACTTTTAAGCTAAAACTTAATTAAAAAAGGTCAAGCAAACTTACCAAGGTCTAATGGTCGACTAGGATGGCTTGGAAGGTGCTCTTGTGCTCCACAAATGATCAGATTGCAAGAATGAAAGTGTGAAGCATTGGTTGCAACTCAAGGCCTTTATATAGTGGTTTAATCACCACAAAAGATTGACACACAAGTCTACAACCCACCACAACTCACTAACAAGTGTCCCTAGATGTTTAGGGGTTGTTTAGGGGCCAAGCATGAAGAGGCAAATCGATTTAATGGCATTTGCAAGGCTATGGCAGACAAGAGATCAAACAAAATCAAAAAGCTGATCTGGTAAGGCAGTCGCGTAGCGCGACGTCCTCAGCCATATCGCTCGCGCTACGCGAGCATGAGGAGTCAGCCAACATATTTTTCCTTAATTGCAGTTTTGGTCCTTGGCTCTTCAAACTTTGTTTAGACCTCATTTTCTTGCATTTTGACCCCTCTTAATTGACGTATAAGGGCTTCAAGACATATACCCACTTTGTTAAGTCCCCGGTTAACTTTATTGTTACCCGAAAAGTCCTAACTTTCAACGTTGACTCTTTAACCCCTCGCACACGAATTTGATCATAACTTTCTCATACGATAACGAAACTTTACGAAATTTATATCGTGCATCCTAGTGAGCATAATTAACCGTTACAAAGCTTCGGGTTTGTCAAAAGGTCACTCAGAGGTATATTTTAAACATGTTGACACATTTAACCCCTGTAGTTTGTAATCTATCACTTTTAGCTTCGTATGATCCATGATTTATTCGTTTGAAGGTATGAGCATCATGTAGGGTTAATATACAATATATTTATTCACTGTTGACATTTAGAACTCGTATATTCACATACTTTCCATGATTGTCAACTTAAATCCTTTATAACATTCCTTCACACGTTCAAACATATGACACGTGTCTACACATTATAGGACGTGAATTTTTCGAGGTGTTACATCCTCACCCCCTTAAAATAAATCTCGACCCGAGATTTACTGAAATAAATAAGGGTACTTTTCTTTCATCGTGGATTCAACTTCCCACGTGTACTCGGGACCTCTACGGGCATCCCATTTTACCTTCACAATAGGCACATGCTTCCTTCGAAGCTTCTTAACCTGTCGATCTTCAATCGACAATGGTTTTTCCACAAATTTTAAGCTCTCATCTATATGCACATCTTTATGTGGCATAACCAGTGATTCGTCAGCGAAACACTTCTTCAGATTGCAGATGTGGAATACATTATGTATACTACTGAGCTCTTCAGGTAAGTTTAACTTATAGGCAACTGACCCGACACGTTCGATAACCTCGAAAGGTCCTATGTATCTCGGGCTTAGCTTGCCTTTCTTACCAAATCGCATCACTCCCTTCCAGGGTGATACTTTAAGTAACACTTTGTCACCTACTTCGAAGTGAAAAGCTTTACGCTTTGGATCTGCGTAACTCTTCTGCCTATCTCGGGCAGCTTTGAGACGGTCACGAATCTGGACAACCTTGTCCGTCGTTTCAAAGACTATCTCTGGTCCTGATAATTGGACATCTCCAACTTCTGCCCAACAAATGGGCAAGCTACACTTTCTACCGTATAATGCCTCAAAAGGCGCAACCTTAATGCTGGTATGGTAGCTATTGTTGTAGGAGAATTTGACTAAGGGTAGGTGCTTATCCCAACTACCACCCAAGTCAATCGCACATGCACGTAGCATGTCTTCCAATGTTTGAATAGTACGCTCACTCTGACTGTCTGTCTGAGGATGGTAAGCCGTACTAAAGTTCAAACGTGTGCCCAAAGATTGTTGGAAGCTTTTCCAAAAATGGTATGCCATGTAAAGCTACAATCTTATCCACGTATAACTGAGCTAACATATCGTAGCTATAAGTCTCCTTGATGGGCAAGAAATGTGCTGACTTAGTCAGTCTATCAACTATAACCCATATCGTATCATTGCCTTTCCTTGTCTTCGGCAATTTGGTGATGAAATCCATCGTCACCATCTCCCACTTCCACGTAGGAAGTTCAGGCTGTTGTAGCAAACCTGACGGCTTTTGATGTTCTTCCTTGACTTGTGCACATGTCAAGCATTTTGCTACATAAGCGGCTACAGACTTTTTCAAGCCTATCCACCAATAATTTGCCCTTAGATCCTGGTACATCTTATCAGCTCCAGGATGAACGGAATATTTGGAACTATGGGCTTCCTGGAGGATGACATCACGAAGTCCTCCAAAAATTGGAACCCATATTCGTCCATTCATTCTTAGAATCCCGTCCTTGCTAAGAGATAACTGCTCCTCAGTTACTCCTAACTTTTCATTAGGATAGTTAGCTTCCAACACAGCTTCCTTCTGTGCAGCTAACAAGCTTTCAATCAAATTATTCTTTACTTCAATGCACTTGGCATTGATTCGGATGGGTTTCACCCTTTCCTTTCAACTCAAGGCATCGGCGACTACATTCGCCTTGCCGGGATGGTATCTGATTTCACAATCATAATCATTCAACGTCTCCATCCATCGGCGTTGCCTCATGTTTAAATCCTTCTGATTGAACAGGTGTTGAAGACTCTTGTGATCAGAATAGATCACACACTTGATACCATACAAATAATGTCTCCACAGTTTTAGTGCAAATACAACGGCACCCAATTCCAAGTCATGGGTGGTGTAATTCTTTTCATGCACTTTTAACTGTCGTGATGCATAGGCAATAACTTTGCCTTTCTGCATAAGCACACACCCCATCCCGGTGTGTGATGCATCACAATAAACTACAAATTCTTCGATTCCATCAGGCAATGTTAACACAGGTGATTGCTCAATTTCTGCTTCAGAATATCAAAAGCTTCTAGCTGCTTAGGCCCCCAGTCAAACTTAATCTTCTTCTTGGTTAGGGAAGTTAGGGGTGCAGCAATCCTTGAAAATTTTTCAATGAAACGCCTGTAATATCCTGCTAAGCCTAGGAAGCTACGAATCTCCATAGGCGTCTTTGGCTCTTGCCAATTCATAACTGCTTCAACTTTAGCGGGATCCACTTGGATACCACGCTCACTGACCACATGTCCAAGGAATTGGACTTCTCGAAGCCAGAACTCACACTTAGAGAATTTAGCATAGAGCTTCTCTTGGTGAAGTAGCTTCAGAATGCAACGGAGATGCTTCTCGTGATCAGCTTGGCTCTTTGAGTAAATAAGGATGTCGTCAATGAAGACGATGACAAATTTATCCAAGTATTACAACGGAAAGTAAAAGATCCACAGGCGGATCAAAAATACAATGGAAACAATAGTTCAACAGACTTTGACATCTAGAGCTTGCGAGACTTGAGTAATGATGCCTGGAGTAGCCAGCCTATTTCGTCTAGCACCTGCACTTAGCCTTTTTGGAAAATACGTCAGTTTACACTGGTAAATACAACTCAACTGACTCATTTTGAAAAGAGTTTGTAAATTGGTTTGAATGCACTTCGGCACAAATATCTTTTATAACTTGGGACAATTATTGAAATAATCATGTATACAGTTTTACTTATTTGTCGTCCATCAGGACAGATTAAGTGACACGCCACAGGTATAATGCCCACAGGCTATCATCCTTTAAGTGGATTACCGGCTTCGGTATAATTCCCACAAGGATGATACCTCTGAGTGGATTACCAGTTTTTACATAATGCAACTGTCAGGTGTACGCCTACACCCCGTGCTTAGGTCGTGGCCATTTCTTCGAATGATGCCAAGGATATCCGGGACATGGTCATTTAACCCCCAAAGGCCATACACCAAATAATACATATTAAACAGGTTATGTAAATACATCAATCACAATCCGATTTAAATGATTACATACACCCGACCAAGCGATACTTTTATAGTACCGTATCCCAAGCCCGTATAGGGAAAATAAGTTAAGAGTATTTACCTGAGCAAAGTATCAATCAAATACAGCAAATGCAAGTACTTTTACTGGGCTCCTAATCTGGAACGGAGGTTTATAATAACCTATTAGATTTCTAACGGGTCTTTAATTAAGCTTAGACTTAGACCGGTTAGTTTCCAAAAGGTAGACACGGTTCAAACGCATGATAACGCGAAGACCGGTTTAGAATGTGGGTTTTGACCCGACAAGCTTGTATGCTTGTTTAATATGGGTAACTTAAACACATTCTGGATTTTGAGATAAAACCGATAAGGTTTGACCCGTTTCGGCTAATTTATGTAAACTAGTTACATAAGCCGAACCGCACGCGTACTAAGCGTAACGGGTAATAATGAGAACCATTTACAGGTTTCCTAAGTTAATATGCTCCAAATATGTTGTGACATAAGTAAGATATCATATATTATGCCCGGAATGAATTTAAACACAAACTACGCCCCGTAGGGGTAGTTTGGTCATTTATAAGGTGATAAAAGAGTTTAAGTAGTATCCTTAGTTACAGGTCTGATGTAATCAGCAAAGATAATCAATTTGCTAAGTTATATCAGTAGGGTAAAGTATATATGTGAAATTTATCAATTATAACCAAACTATGCACCGTAGGGGCATTTTGGTAATTTCACATAAGCCGAAAGGCTCAAAACTGAAGTCTGAGGTTAAAAACTTTTGCTTACTGTTAAAATATTATTATTTACCTCAAATATCAGTAGGTATCACCCTTAGTATGTTTAAAATAGTTCTAGTACATACTAGGCGTTAAAACGCTTAATTAGGCGATTAGAAGCCGTTTCCGGGTTCTATATAGAAATCTGATATTTTTATTATTCCCGGAGGTTTAAAATAATTTATTTATCATATGTAATCAGTAGCAAAAAGTTTGGAGTCGATTAGATATGTAAAACTCATTTTATGGCCCGTAAGGGCAAAACCGACATTTACCGGATTAAGCCTACGACTATAAGTTATGCTCAGCCTAAAATTAATTAAAAATATTCAAAAATCCCAAAATAATATATTACATCAGTGGGTAAAGATTTTTATATCAAAAAGTAGGCTTAACTAGGCTATACGCTAATTACGCCGTTTTATTAACATAAAGCTTTCATTTTACGCTAACGAGCATAACTCTTTATCTACACCTCAAACTGATGTCAAATTTTGTATGCAAGTTTAAATATTAGTAATTAAAGTTTCTACTCTTTTACTTTTCCAAAAATCACATTTTAAGGTGAAAAGGGCATAATGGTCAACATATGAGCAATTAACGGAATCATGCGTATTAATCGGTTAACTAATGAACCGTGGTGTATAATCACAGAGGGTTATACTAGCATGTAACCTGGTCCAAATGGAGCTCTAAGGTATTTCTAAAACATACCATAACGGGTCAGAACTGAAAGTCAAAGTATAAGTCAAACTATGCGACTTTCGGTTCCGAACCGGGTCTAAACAGGAAATTGTCGGGTTGAACATGTTTAGACATGTTCTTACACTCATTACCAAGTTATATTAACGATCTAACAGGTTATATGTGTTCTATATTGCTAATCATGCATAAATTAGAATTTAAGGATCCTGTTGACTTTTTCTTAACAAGTTTGACCCGACATTTGACCTTGTTAGAGTGGAAATCAGGGGGAACCCTTTTAAGGGTTTATTACCCACATAATTAGCAACTTATAACTACTTTCACTTCGACTAATCACTGAGCTAACAATGATTAATCGTTAAGTCAACCGTCAATTACGACGGTTTGACTTTTAAGCTAAAACTTAATTAAAAAAGGTCAAGCAAACTTACCAAGGTCTAATGGTCGACTAGGATGGCTTGGAAGGTGCTCTTGTGCTCCACAAATGATCAGATTGCAAGAATGAAAGTGTGAAGCATTGGTTGCAACTCAAGGCCTTTATATAGTGGTTTAATCACCACAAAAGATTGACACACAAGTCTACAACCCACCACAACTCACTAACAAGTGTCCCTAGATGTTTAGGGGTTGTTTAGGGGCCAAGCATGAAGAGGCAAATCGATTTAATGGCATTTGCAAGGCTATGGCAGACAAGAGATCAAACAAAATCAAAAAGCTGATCTGGTAAGGCAGTCGCGTAGCGCGACGTCCTCAGCCATATCGCTCGCGCTACGCGAGCATGAGGAGTCAGCCAACATATTTTTCCTTAATTGCAGTTTTGGTCCTTGGCTCTTCAAACTTTGTTTAGACCTCATTTTCTTGCATTTTGACCCCTCTTAATTGACGTATAAGGGCTTCAAGACATATACCCACTTTGTTAAGTCCCCGGTTAACTTTATTGTTACCCGAAAAGTCCTAACTTTCAACGTTGACTCTTTAACCCCTCGCACACGAATTTGATCATAACTTTCTCATACGATAACGAAACTTTACGAAATTTATATCGTGCATCCTAGTGAGCATAATTAACCGTTACAAAGCTTCGGGTTTGTCAAAAGGTCACTCAGAGGTATATTTTAAACATGTTGACACATTTAACCCCTGTAGTTTGTAATCTCTCACTTTTAGCTTCGTATGATCCATGATTTATTCGTTTGAAGGTATGAGCATCATGTAGGGTTAATATACAATATATTTATTCACTGTTGACATTTAGAACTCGTATATTCACATACTTTCCATGATTGTCAACTTAAATCCTTTATAACATTCCTTCACACGTTCAAACATATGACACGTGTCTACACATTATAGGACGTGAATTTTTCGAGGTGTTACATCCTCACCCCCTTAAAATAAATCTCGACCCGAGATTTACTGAAATAAATAAGGGTACTTTTCTTTCATCGTGGATTCAACTTCCCACGTGTACTCGGGACCTCTACGGGCATCCCATTTTACCTTCACAATAGGCACATGCTTCCTTCGAAGCTTCTTAACCTGTCGATCTTCAATCGACAATGGTTTTTCCACAAATTTTAAGCTCTCATCTATATGCACATCTTTATGTGGCATAACCAGTGATTCGTCAGCGAAACACTTCTTCAGATTGCAGATGTGGAATACATTATGTATACTACTGAGCTCTTCAGGTAAGTTTAACTTATAGGCAACTGACCCGACACGTTCGATAACCTCGAAAGGTCCTATGTATCTCGGGCTTAGCTTGCCTTTCTTACCAAATCGCATCACTCCCTTCCAGGGTAATACTTTAAGTAACACTTTGTCACCTACTTCGAAGTGAAAAGCTTTACGCTTTGGATCTGCGTAACTCTTCTGCCTATCTCGGGCAGCTTTGAGACGGTCACGAATCTGGACAACCTTGTCCGTCGTTTCAAAGACTATCTCTGGTCCTGATAATTGGACATCTCCAACTTCTGCCCAACAAATGGGCAAGCTACACTTTCTACCGTATAATGCCTCAAAAGGCGCAACCTTAATGCTGGTATGGTAGCTATTGTTGTAGGAGAATTCGACTAAGGGTAGGTGCTTATCCCAACTACCACCCAAGTCAATCGCACATGCACGTAGCATGTCTTCCAATGTTTGAATAGTACGCTCACTCTGACCGTCTGTCTGAGGATGGTAAGCCGTACTAAAGTTCAAACGTGTGCCCAAAGATTGTTGGAAGCTTTTCCAAAAATGGTATGCCATGTAAAGCTACAATCTTATCCACGTATAACTGAGCTAACATATCGTAGCTATAAGTCTCCTTGATGGGCAAGAAATGTGCTGACTTAGTCAGTCTATCAACTATAACCCATATCGTATCATTGCCTTTCCTTGTCTTCGGCAATTTGGTGATGAAATCCATCGTCACCATCTCCCACTTCCACGTAGGAAGTTCAGGCTGTTGTAGCAAACCTGACGGCTTTTGATGTTCTGCCTTGACTTGTGCACATGTCAAGCATTTTGCTACATAAGCGGCTACAGACTTTTTCAAGCCTATCCACCAATAATTTGCCCTTAGATCCTGGTACATCTTATCAGCTCCAGGATGAACGGAATATTTGGAACTATGGGCTTCCTGGAGGATGACATCACGAAGTCCTCCAAAAATTGGAACCCATATTCGTCCATTCATTCTTAGAATCCCGTCCTTGCTAAGAGATAACTGCTCCTCAGTTACTCCTAACTTTTCATTAGGATAGTTAGCTTCCAACACAGCTTCCTTCTGTGCAGCTAACAAGCTTTCAATCAAATTATTCTTTACTTCAATGCACTTGGCATTGATTCGGATGGGTTTCACCCTTTCCTTTCGACTCAAGGCATCGGCGACTACATTCGCCTTGCCGGGATGGTATCTGATTTCACAATCATAATCATTCAACGTCTCCATCCATCGGCGTTGCCTCATGTTTAAATCCTTCTGATTGAACAGGTGTTGAAGACTCTTGTGATCAGAATAGATCACACACTTGATACCATACAAATAATGTCTCCACAGTTTTAGTGCAAATACAACGGCACCCAATTCCAAGTCATGGGTGGTGTAATTCTTTTCATGCACTTTTAACTGTCGTGATGCATAGGCAATAACTTTGCCTTTCTGCATAAGCACACACCCCATCCCGGTGTGTGATGCATCACAATAAACTACAAATTCTTCGATTCCATCAGGCAATGTTAACACAGGTGGATTGCTCAATTTCTGCTTCAGAATATCAAAAGCTTCTAGCTGCTTAGGCCCCCAGTCAAACTTAATCTTCTTCTTGGTTAGGGAAGTTAGGGGTGCAGCAATCCTTGAAAAATTTTCAATGAAACGCCTGTAATATCCTGCTAAGCCTAGGAAGCTACGAATCTCCGTAGGCGTCTTTGGCTCTTGCCAATTCATAACTGCTTCAACTTTAGCGGGATCCACTTGGATACCACGCTCACTGACCACATGTCCAAGGAATTGGACTTCTCGAAGCCAGAACTCACACTTAGAGAATTTAGCATAGAGCTTCTCTTGGTGAAGTAGCTTCAGAATGCAACGGAGATGCTTCTTGTGATCAGCTTGGCTCTTTGAGTAAATAAGGATGTCGTCAATGAAGACGATGACAAATTTATCCAAGTACTACTGGCAAACGCGATTCATGAGATCCATGAACGCGGCCGATGCATTAGTGAGCCCAAAAGGCATCACTAGGAACTCGTAATGACCATAACGAGTCCTAAATGCAGTTTTATGTACGTCTTCATCTCTAACCTTTAGTTGATGGTAGCCTAACCTCAAGTCAATCTTCGAGAAATAGCTTGCCCCTTGTAATTGATCAAACAAATCGTCGATTCTGGGCAAAGGATATCTATTCTTTGTCGTGACCTTATTAAGCTCACGATAATCGATGCACAGACGCATCGATCCATCCTTCTTCTTGACAAACAGGACTGGCGCTCCCCAAGGAGACGAACTAGGTTTAATGAAACCCTTGGCTAGCAATTCGTCTAGCTGTGTCCTCAATTATTTCATCTCTGTGGGCGCCAACCTATAAGGTGCTCTAGCAATTGGTGCTGCTCCAGGGATGATGTCGAGTCTGAATTCCACTTGTCTATCTGGTGGCAAACCAGGTAGTTCTTCCGGAAAGACTTCAGGGTATTCAGAAATGACGGGAATGTCTTCTACCTTCGGTTTAGGCTCTTCAATAATCACTTGTGCCATGTAGATGACACAACCCTTCTTTAAACACTTGGAGGCCTTGAGCATAGTCACTTGCTCAGGTAATCCATACTGGGTATCCCCCCGAATGGTAAGTGATTCACCAGACGGAGTCTTAATCACCACTTGCTTCTTGTTACAGACAATTTGGGCCTGGTTATGAGATAACCAGTCCATACCCAAAACTATGTCAAAACCTGCTAACTTAAAGGGAAGTAGGGAGAGAGGAAAAGAGTGGTTCTTAATGGATATAACACATCCATCTAACACAGTTGAGACGGTTTCTATGGTGCCATCTGCTAACTCCACCTCATAATCCACACTTAAGGTTTTGACAGGTAAATTCAGCAATTCACAAAACTTATTATCTACGAACGACTTATCAGCGCCTGAATCAAAAAGTACTCTTGCAAAGACATCATTTACAAGGAAAGTACCTGTAATAACGTTGTCGTCTAGGACCGCTTCTTTGGCATCCAATCGAAAGACTCTAGCATTAGTCTTCTTGGCCTCATCAGGCTTCTTGGCGTACTTAGGGCAGTTGGTCTTTATGTGCCCCTTCTCATTGCAATTGTAGCATGTGGCATCTTTAATCTTTCTGCAATTAATAGTCTTGTGCTCCTTAGACTTGCATAACCCACATGCAGGTGATTCAGACTTAGAATTGGACTCAAGTCTGCACTTTCCAAAGTGGCGTCTTTGACAAGTCGTGCACTTTGGCTTTTCCTTTGTTCGCTGACTGTTCCTTCCAGACCCAGACTTCTTAGAATCAGTGTTTCCCTTGTGCTTCTTCTCTGACCCTCGTGAGTTATCATCCTCACGCTTCCTCTTACTTTCTTCAGATTTCTTTAGCGATCTCAACCTGACCGCATCTAAAGTAAGGGACAAAGAGAGATCAGTTGCTGACCTAAATGTAGCAGGTCTTGAAGCCTTAACATTGGCTTTGATTTCTGGGGCTAAACCCCCAATGAAGCGAGCAATTCGCTTGGGCTCTGGTGTTACAAGGTAAGGAACCAGTCTGGACAGGGTATTGAAACTGGTGAGGTAAGCTTGACAATCTAAGTTTGTCATCGCCAATGATAAGAAATCAGATTCAATTCTTTCAACCTCGTGTTGAGGGCAGTAGTTCTCCGTAATGAGAGCAACAAACTGCTCCCATGACATGTTGTAGAGCGGGATCTTCCCAGCAGCTTGAATGAGAGACTTCCACCACGCTAGTGCCTCTCCCTTGAACGATTGGGATACATACTTTACTACATCCCTCTCAGCGCAACCGCTGATGTCAACCACCGTGTCCATTTCATCCAACCAGGTCATACAATCAATTGCCCATTTCTCCCCAGTGAAATCTTGGGGTTTACAGGAAACAAAGTACTTATAGGTACAAGACTTGGTATGCGGTTCATTATCGAACACTATCTTCTTGGATGGAACACTGTGTTGACCAGATGAATGCCGATCATCATCTTTCTTTAACTCATCTTTCTTTGGAGGTGGCTTGCTATGAGCCTCTGAATGAGTTTTAGGGACAGACTTAGAGTGGGGTACAGATGAGGCTTTACTATTAGTCTCACTATACTCCCTGAATTGCTCCTCCACAGCTTTAGATACAGCTGAATCAATCAATGTACGAAGCTCTCCTCTGGTTATATTAATCCTATCATCATCGCGGTTTTCCAGAGGGTGACTGTTCAATTCTTCCGACCTAGCCATGTAGTTTTAATTGCTACACAAGAAAATAAGGCAAGGTTTATACGGAAGCTTATACAGTTTTATCGTTTTAAACGATTTATTAACCATGTTTTTAATACACATTTTAGTTAATTTGTTAAATATATAATTGTTCAGGATCTTTATCATAATCCTAAATTATAAGTTAATAATAGCACAAAAGGCCTAGTCACGTAGACAAGTTTAATTTATAAGCCATGATTTCAGAGAATCGAGGCATTAAGGTTTGAATCAAAGTTCATTACCTTTCCTTGACAGGGAGTTGTAGGCTACCACTGTCTTTAGTCCCAGAGGACGTTAATTATAGCCCGTGGGCACTTCATCCATAAGGGATGATTATATAAATAAGGGATTTTAGAATAATCCAAAAAAAATGACTTATGTGATTTTATCGTATCACACTTTGTCAAGCATGTTAATATGCTTTCAAATGTTTAATAAGGATTTGAATCTCTTGAATAGGTTCTACCATCTTGGCCTTGTCTGCAGTGACACTTAAGCTAGGTTTTACCCTTTAGATTCTTTTTAATAATTAACGCAGAACAATTTCTAAATTGAACTGTTAACAAGGATCTGAATCTAATTGTGAAACTACCATCTTGGCCCTGTCTTAATGTGACGTATGGCTAGGTCTCGTCCTTTTTAGATTTTGCCATTTTATTATAATGGTATATCTTATAATATAGGAATGATATTTTTAAACATAATCGTTCCTTTAAAATTTAAACAAGTATATGGTTGCCCTAAACGGGACTTCTGATAAAACGACTTGCCCATGCAAAGGCTAATCAGAAAAATAACAAGGAAGTAATTAAAAGACAATGAAACGAATTTGGATTAGTCTTATGTTCTTGTCTAGACTCAAGAATGTGCAACTGTGTAACTGAGATTAAACACAAAAGGCTAGTGTTTAATTCACTAAGTGTTGGCTCTGATACCAACCTGTCACACCCCGATTTCCACACGTTTGACCGGTGGGCCCGGTGGGGAGTATCGTGACGTGGTTGGCAACATAATAGTCAAACAACACAATATATAAATGCACAGCGGAAGCAAAAGATAAATATATTACATTCCGAATAATAAGTAATATCCAGTATTACAACGGAAAGTAAAAGATCCACAGGCGGATCAAAAATACAATGGAAACAATAGTTCAACAGACTTTGACATCTAGAGCTTGCGAGACTTGAGTAATGATGCCTGGAGTAGCCAGCCTATTTCGTCTAGCACCTGCACTTAGCCTTTTTGGAAAATACGTCAGTTTACACTGGTAAATACAACTCAACTGACTCATTTTGAAAAGAGTTTGTAAATTGGTTTGAATGCACTTCAGCACAAATATCTTTTATAACTTGGGACAATTATTGAAATAATCATGTATACAGTTTTACTTATTTGTCGTCCATCAGGACAGATTAAGCACGCCACAGGTATAATGCCCACAGGCTATCATCCTTTAAGTGGATTACCGGCTTCGGTATAATGCCCACAAGGATGATACCTCTGAGTGGATTACCAGTTTTTACATAATGCAACTGTCAGGTGTACGCCTACACCCCGTGCTTAGGTCGTGGCCATTTCTTCGAATGATGCCAAGGATATCCGGGACATGGTCATTTAACCCCCAAAGGCCATACACCAAATAATACATATTAAACAGGTTATGTAAATACATCAATCACAATCCGATTTAAATGATTACATACACCCGACCAAGCGATACTTTTATAGTACCGTATCCCAAGCCCGTATAGGGAAAATAAGTTAAGAGTATTTACCTGAGCAAAGTATCAATCAAATACAGCAAATGCAAGTACTTTTACTGGGCTCCTAATCTGGAACGGAGGTTTATAATAACCTATTAGATTTCTAACGGGTCTTTAATTAAGCTTAGACTTAGACCGGTTAGTTTCCAAAAGGTAGACACGGTTCAAACGCATGATAACGCGAAGACCGGTTTAGAATGTGGGTTTTGACCCGACAAGCTTGTATGCTTGTTTAATATGGGTAACTTAAACACATTCTGGATTTTGAGATAAAACCGATAAGGTTTGACCCGTTTCGGCTAATTTATGTAAACTAGTTACATAAGTCGAACCGCACGCGTACTAAGCGTAACGGGTAATAATGAGAACCATTTACAGGTTTCCTAAGTTAATATGCTCCAAATATGTTGTGACATAAGTAAGATATCATATATTATGCCCGGAATGAATTTAAACACAAACTACGCCCCGTAGGGGTAGTTTGGTCATTTATAAGGTGATAAAAGAGTTTAAGTAGTATCCTTAGTTACAGGTCTGATGTAATCAGCAAAGATAATCAATTTGCTAAGTTATATCAGTAGGGTAAAGTATATATGTGAAATTTATCAATTATAACCAAACTATGCACCGTAGGGGCATTTTGGTAATTTCACATAAGCCGAAAGGCTCAAAACTGAAGTCTGAGGTTAACAACTTTTGCTTACTGTTAAAATATTATTATTTACCTCAAATATCAGTAGGTATCACCCTTAGTATGTTTAAAATAGTTCTAGTACATACTAGGCGTTAAAACGCTTAATTAGGCGATTAGAAGCCGTTTCCGGGTTCTATATAGAAATCTGATATTTTTATTATTCCCGGAGGTTTAAAATAATTTATTTATCATATGTAATCAGTAGCAAAAAGTTTGGAGTCGATTAGATATGTAAAACTCATTTTATGGCCCGTAAGGGCAAAACCGACATTTACCGGATTAAGCCTACGACTATAAGTTATGCTCAGCCTAAAATTAATTAAAAATCTTCAAAAATCCCAAAATAATATATTACATCAGTGGGTAAAGATTTTTATATCAAAAAGTAGGCTTAACTAGGCTATACGCTAATTACGCCGTTTTATTAACATAAAGCTTTCATTTTACGCTAACGAGCATAACTCTTTATCTACACCTCAAACTGATGTCAAATTTTGTATGCAAGTTTAAATATTAGTAATTAAAGTTTCTACTCTTTTACTTTTCCAAAAATCACATTTTAAGGTGAAAAGGGCATAATGGTCAACATATGAGCAATTAACGGAATCATGCGTATTAATCGGTTAACTAATGAACCGTGGTGTATAATCACAGAGGGTTATACTAGCATGTAACCTGGTCCAAATGGAGCTCTAAGGTATTTCTAAAACATACCATAACGGGTCAGAACTGAAAGTCAAAGTATAAGTCAAACTATGCGACTTTCGGTTCCGAACCGGGTCTAAACAGGAAATTGTCGGGTTGAACATGTTTAGACATGTTCTTACACTCATTACCAAGTTATATTAACGATCTAACAGGCTATATGTGTTCTATATTGCTAATCATGCATAAATTAGAATTTAAGGATCCTGTTGACTTTTTCTTAACAAGTTTGACCCGACATTTGACCTTGTTAGAGTGGAAATCAGGGGGAACCCTTTTAAGGGTTTATTACCCACATAATTAGCAACTTATAACTACTTTCACTTCGACTAATCACTGAGCTAACAATGATTAATCGTTAAGTCAACCGTTAATTACGACGGTTTGACTTTTAAGCTAAAACTTAATTAAAAAAGGTCAAGCAAACTTACCAAGGTCTAATGGTCGACTAGGATGGCTTGGAAGGTGCTCTTGTGCTCCACAAATGATCAGATTGCAAGAATGAAAGTGTGAAGCATTGGTTGCAACTCAAGGCCTTTATATAGTGGTTTAATCACCACAAAAGATTGACACACAAGTCTACAACCCACCACAACTCACTAACAAGTGTCCCTAGATGTTTAGGGGTTGTTTAGGGGCCAAGCATGAAGAGGCAAATCGATTTAATGGCATTTGCAAGGCTATGGCAGACAAGAGATCAAACAAAATCAAAAAGCTGATCTGGTAAGGCAGTCGCGTAGCGCGACGTCCTCAGCCATATCGCTCGCGCTACGCGAGCATGAGGAGTCAGCCAACATATTTTTCCTTAATTGCAGTTTTGGTCCTTGGCTCTTCAAACTTTGTTTAGACCTCATTTTCTTGCATTTTGACCCCTCTTAATTGACGTATAAGGGCTTCAAGACATATACCCACTTTGTTAAGTCCCCGGTTAACTTTATTGTTACCCGAAAAGTCCTAACTTTCAACGTTGACGCTTTAACCCCTCGCACACGAATTTGATCATAACTTTCTCATACGATAACGAAACTTTACGAAATTTATATCGTGCATCCTAGTGAGCATAATTAACCGTTACAAAGCTTCGGGTTTGTCAAAAGGTCACTCAGAGGTATATTTTAAACATGTTGACACATTTAACCCCTGTAGTTTGTAATCTCTCACTTTTAGCTTCGTATGATCCATGATTTATTCGTTTGAAGGTATGAGCATCATGTAGGGTTAATATACAATATATTTATTCACTGTTGACATTTAGAACTCGTATATTCACATCCTTTCCATGATTGTCAACTTAAATCCTTTATAACATTCCTTCACACGTTCAAACATATGACACGTGTCTACACATTATAGGACGTGAATTTTTCGAGGTGTTACATCTTACATATTCATTTCACCATCTTTAAGCGATCGTCTCGATTTTGATTCGAACTTTTTCGATCTACGCGAAAATCAACAAGATCTTCTTAATGGTTTGATTAGCCATATGGAAAAACCTACATTATTGGCAATGATAAATGGCAGTGTGGCAATGAGGAATCACACTGACCAAAGAGGTGGAGGACATATGTCCAAAGCTTATAGCCTCTATTGTCAAATGAGACCATGGCTAATAATATCATCAAATTCAATGATCATTTTATTTTTACATTCAATGTAATTTTAAAATGAGTTGCCTATGAGCAATATATTATTGTCGAATGAGACAGTGGCAGTTGTGACCATATGGCACACTGACCCAAAAAGGTGGAGGACATATGTCCAAACCTTATAGCCGCATGATCAAATGAGATCGCGACTTATAATATTATCAAATCATTGACATATAACTTCAATGATCATTTTCATTTAACATTAAATGTAATGTTAAATTATAATAAGGCAGTGTGACAATGTGGAAGCACATGAATGAAATAGGTGGAGGACATATGTCCAAACCTTATAGCCTTTTGGTCCAATGAGACTACAGCTAATATTCAATGATACAACTCATTTAACATTCAATGTAATGTTAAATTATATTTAGGTTGTTGTGATAATGTGCACACTGGCCGAAAAGGTGGAGGATATATATCCAAACCTTATAGCCTATATGGTCCAATGAGACCACGGCTAATAAAATTATCAAGTCATCAAATTCGATGACCATTTATAATATTCAATATACACTGCACTGAGCAATAATCTATTATTGGCTTGTAGTCCAATTTTCAAATTAAATGGTGAACCAAAATTCTGGTGGAGCCGATAGCGGGCGTGCTAACATTGAACACGCTACTCGCGAGGGTGAAGGAAATAATCTTCAAGCCCTGATTGCTGCAGAAGTCGGCAAAGCTATGGAGAATTTCATGGCAAATTTCAAAGGATCGGGTTCGATCCATCCAAAATCCCAATCAATCCCACCATCTTCCACACAGAAATCTGAAAGTTCACATTATTCCTCGAATGAGAGGAGTGAACCCAAACATGTTGCCAAGAAGGATATCCGATCTGTTAAAGACAGATGTACATATAAATATTTTGTATCTTGCAAACCTCGAGACTTCACGAGGGAAAAAGGAGCTATCGATGCCATGAAGTGGCTCAATGAAATGGAAACTGTTGTGGATATCAGCGGCTATGCTGATAAAGACATTGTTAAATTTGTATCTCAATCATTCAAGGGCGATGCCCTAACATGGTGGAAGGCCATGATTCAGTCAATAGGGAAAGTGTCCCTGTATAACATGAAATGGTCCAAGTTTGTGGACCTGATCAAAGAGACTTATTGTCCACCTCATGAGGTTGAAAAGGTGGAGTCTGATTTTCTGACTCTCACCATGAAGAACATGGACTGTCAAAAGTATGTGTCCAACTATAACTCATTGTCCAGATTGGCTCCCTATTTGATCACTCCTGAATCTAAGCGCATTGCGCGATTTATTGGTGGATTGGCACCAGAGATAAAAGGCCTGGTTAAAGCCTCAAAACCCACAACTTTTAGATCTGTTGTAGATCTATCTCTCTCCCTTACTCAAGATGACGTGAGATTGAGGTCAGTCAAGACTGAGACTGACGGAAAGAGGAAGCATGATGATAATCGCTTCCAGGATTCGAAGAAAGGAAAATTTGGGTTCAATAAGAACCAACAGAGGTCTAATGATAGGCCTATGTGCAAAACTTGTGGTAGATGACACTGGGGATAGTGTTGGATAGACCAGTAGTCAAAGCAGTGTGGCATCTTCAAGAAGACTGGTCACAAGTCCCATGAATGTAGGGACTTGAAGAACGTTGTTTGCTATGGATGTGGTGAAAAGGGCCACATAAAGACTAACTGCCCTAAGCGTGCTGTTGAGGGTAATGCTAAGCCTGGGGAGGCGAAGAATCCCAATGCTAGAGCTTTTCAGTTAACTGCAAGAGAAGCAGTTAAGGACGCTAATGTCATTACGGGTACGTTCCTCGTGAATGATATATATGCTAGACTCTTGTTTAATTCTAGAGTTGAAAAGAGATTTGTAGACCATAAATTTAGTAAGCTTCTAAACCTACCATTAAGAGCTTTAGATATTACATATGAAGTTGAAATGGCTGATGGTAGCCTAGAAATAGCTTCCATGATTCTTGATGGATGCGTTATATCCATTAAGAATCAATCTATCCCTATTAATCTTTTGCCAATGAACCTTGCGGGATTCGATATAGTTTTAGGCATGGATTGGTTAGCTCATAACCAATCCCACATTGCCTGCGATAAGAAACTTATTGAAATTAAATCCCCATCTGGTAAGATACTCACTATTCGTGGAGATCAACACTATGGATTGCCCGAGAAAGCGTATTTGCTTAAGGCATCCAAGTGCTTGAAAAGAGAATGTGTCATTTACATAGCACGGATGACTATTAATGAACCAAAACCGAAGATTGAAGACATTCTAATCATTTCGGAGTACCTGATGTTTTCCCAGAAGATTTACCCGGTCTGCCCCCGGAGAGGTAAGTCGAGTTTAGAATCGACATCTTGCCTGGATCTGCTCCTGTAGCTAAAGCTCCATACCGCTTAGCACCAACTGAGATGAAGGAGCTAAGGGCACAACTTGATGAGCTATTGGATAAAGGCTTCTTGCCCTGGGGAGCTCCTATTCTGTTTATTAAGAAGAAAGGCGGTTCAATGCAGATGTACATTGACTACCGCGAGCTTAACAGGATAACGGTCAAGAATCGTTATCCTTTGCCAAGAATTGATGATCTGTCCGATCAATTGCAAGGAGCAAGTTTCTTTCCAAAGATCAATTTGAGATATGGGTATCATCAACTGAAAGTAAGGAGCGAAGATGTTCCAAAAACTGCTTTCAGAACTAGATACGGCCACTATGAATTTCTTGTGATGCCTTTTGGATCTCATGAATATAGTATGCAAGTCGTACTTAGATAAATTTGTCATTGTCTTTATAGATGACATACTTATCTATTCTCATAATAAGAACAATCACGAGAAACATCTTAGATGTATTCTTGATTTGCTAAAGCAAAAGAAGCTTTTTACAAAGTTCTCTAAGTGGGAGTTTTGGCTTAGAGAGGACCAATTCTTAGGACATATGATTAGCGAGCATGGTATCCAAGTGGATCCCGCTAAGATTGAAGCTATAATGAATTGGGAAACACCCAAGACTCCATTTGAAATCCGTAGTTTCTTAGGATTAGCTGGTTATTATAGAAGGTTCATTAGGAACTTCTCTCGAATTGCCACTCCTTTGACTACGTTGACCCGCAAGAATGTCAAGTTTGAATAGGGTCCAAAACAGAAAGAATCCTTTGAGATTCTGGAGCAGAAATTGAGCAATGCTTCTGTCTTAACCTTACCTGAAGGAATTGAGGACTTTGTAGTCTACTGTGATGCTTCGCACATAGGATTGGGGTGTATACTTATGCAAAGAGGCAAAGTGATTGCCTATGCATCACGACAACTTAAGGTGCACGAAAAGAATTACACCACCCATGATCTGGAATTGGGTCCCGTTGTATTCGCATTAAGGTTATGGAGACATTATCTATATGGCACAAAGTGTATTATTTACACAGATCATAAAAGCCACTAGCATTTGTTTAATCATAAAGATTTAAACATGCAACAACGCCATTGAATGGAAACTTTTAATGATTATGAATGTGAGATTCGTTACCATGCCGGTAAAGCAAATGTTGTTGTTAACGCCTTAAGTCGCAAGGAAAAGGTTAAACCAATTAGGGTTAATGCAAAAAGCATTGAGCTACAGACTAGCTTGAATGAAAAGCTATTAGATGCTCAGAAGCAAGCCTTATTAGAAGCAAAAGCTTCTAATGAAGGATTAGGTGGAACTGTTGATCAGTTAACACCTAGAAATGATGGAATCCTGAGATTAAATAATCGCATATGGGTTCCTATCTTTGGAGGACTCAGAGATCTGATTATCCAGGAATCACATAATTCAAGATATTCAATACATCCCGAAGTAAATTTGAATAGAAATTATTGGTGGATGGGTATGAAGAAATCCATAGCCACTTATGTAACTAAATATCTGATGTGTTCACAAGTTAAAGCTGAACATCAAAAACCGCAAGGACTGCAACAACCAACTTGAAATTTCCACTTGGAAATGGGAAATGGTAACTATGGATTTAATTACCAGCTTACCAAAGACCAAACATGGCAATGACACGATTTGGGTAATTGTCGAAAGATAGACTATGTCAGCCCATCTTCTGCCAATCAAGGAAACTTTTAGTTCCGACAAATTGGCTAAATTATATGTGGACAATGTTGTGTCCTTGCATGGAGTGCCAGTATCTATGGTATTCGGTAGAGATACTAGATACACGTCTCATTTTTGGAAAAGCTTCCAACAATCTTTGGGCACGCGATTAAATTTCAGTACGGCTTACCATCCACAGACGGATGGTCAGAGTGAGCATACAATTCAAACATTGGAGGAGATGCTGAGAGCATGTTTCATTGATTTAGGTGGTCGTTGGGATGATCATCTACCCCTAACTGAATTCTCCTACAATAATAGTTATCATACAAGCATCAAGGCCGCTCCATTTGAAGCCTTGTATGGGAGAAATTATAGAACGCCCGTTTATTGGGCTGATGTTGGAGAAAGCCAACTATCAGGACCTGAGATAGTCCTGGAAACCATGGACAAGATTATTCAAATCCGTGATAGACTCAAAGCTTCCCGTGATAGGCAGAAGAGCTATGCTGATAAGAGGCGAAAACCTCTTAAGTTCCAAATTGGAGACAAAGTTTTTTTGAAATTATCACCCTGGAAAGGTGTTATGAGATTTGGAAAGAAAGGAAAGTTAAGCCCGAGATACATTGGACCATTCGAAATAACTGAATATGTCGGTTCCGTGGCTTATAGACTTAAGCTACCTGAGGAACTCAGTGGAATCCATGATGTGTTCCACATATCTAATTTAAAGAAATGTCTAGCCGATGAGTCGATAGCTATGTCGCACCATGATGTGCAGATTGATGAAAACCTGAGGTTTATTGAGAAAACGATTTCGATCGAGGATCGACAGGTTAAAAAGCTCTGAAAGAAAATGATCCCCATCGTGAAAGTCAAATGGGATTCCCGTTGTGGCCCAGAATATAAATCGGAGGTTGAGCCCAATATGAGACAAAAGTACCCCTATCTATTTGAATAAAATATGGAGGACGAGATTTCTTTTTATGAGGATGTAACACCTTGGAATTTTGTATCGAATTAAATGGCAACACGTGTCCAATTAACTCTCAAATATGCCAAGTTATTTGGATGAGAGGGACTATTTGTGTAAAATTGTGGAAGATTGGATGTGGAGGGATCAAATGTGTCAATATGCCAAATTTTGGCCTCTGAGTGACCCTTACGGGCTGCAAGGCTTATGCCTTAGGGGCCGTAAGGCATTGATTATATTTTATTCTGATAGTCCTTACGAACCGCAAGGCTTATGCCTTACGGACCGTAAGGATATATGAAACTATGGGCGCGCTAGGTCCTTACGGACCGTAAGCCACCACCCATTACGGTCCGTAAGGGGTGCAGCTGGCAGTTTTGGCAGACTGCCTTGGTAGTCTACATCTCATGCCACCTATCTCGCGAATTTGAACCATTCTCCAGCTTCTTACACGTAATTAGACACTAATCTACACCAGGAGAACCTTGTGAACACTTGGCATGATCTAGTTGATCTTGTTCAACTATAAATAGCACCTTAGTGCTTCATTCCAACTTGCTCCTTTCTCATTTCTTTCTCTCTACTCACTTTTGGAGTGCTTCTAATCCTAAAGAGGCTTCTCACTAAGTATAATCTTCTCCTAGAACACTTGTAGGTGTTCTTTCCTAGCTATTTTCATTTCTAGGCTAAATAATTAGCCGAAAGTCAAGGACATTGACTTTTGATTTGACTTTCGGTTAAGACCATTATGGTCATGCCAATGTTCGAATTGAACATGGCAATGTGATCGTAATAAGGTAGGTGATAATCCCCTATGAGGGTACCTCCTGAAGATCACGTTAAGTTGGTCAAATGACAGGTCAAAGTTATAATAAAATAAAAGTCAAAACGCAGTTTTTCAGAAATTAAGTTAAATGAACTTCTAAACATCTAAACACTAATTTTTGACATTATATCAGTTGGTATAACATATTAGAACATGTTAAATCATGTTCAACCCGTCATTTCCTGCTTATAGCTTGGTTTGCAACTAAAAGTCAAACAGTTTGACTTCTGCTTTGACTTTCAATTCTGACCTGTTTAAGCTAAGTTAACTACTGATTTGAAGTTGTATTATTATCATATTAATGTATGGAATCACCCTCTGAGGTTATACCATTTGATCATAATCATTTTTCGGGTTTTATGCAAGTTCTTATAATAAGCCTTAAAAATGCCGATTATGCCCTTTTGAGTATAAAATGTTTTTAAAACATATTGAACATATAAATTGAAATACCTACTGATGTTAATATAATACACATGTTTTTGCATAATGAACTTGACATTGACTCATCTGATCACTTGATGTGGCCTTCAAAACCCCTTATGTGTGGACCAATGGAAGCAGGATTAAAGACTATTACTATTACTCTAAAAGGATATTTGAAATTATTTTTTTAAAATATTATCAGATCCCATTTTTATGGCCGATTTTTGGTCTAACTGTCAAAACCCCCGACCACACCCTGGACGGGAGTCGTGAACAGTCAAGTGGTACCGGTGGTTATTTTGAAAATATTTCAACAAAAAGTTTCATCAGAATTGTGAGTTAGGAAAAATACCAGAGTTTAAAAAGATTGGAATTTTGTTTATAACAAATGGGAATAAAACCTATGTTTTACAAAGGTAGCTTTAATAGGGAATAATCTTGAATACATAAAATAAAGATCATTTATTCAAGGCAAATTGGATTTAAATAATCCCAGCTTTCTCAGTTTGGCCGATAATAATCCCAACTCTGTTATTGGCCGATAATAATCCGAACTGGTCCACTTTTGGCCGATAATAGTCAACATTAAATATAGCTTAACGGAGTTAAGTTTTTTTTTCGAATTACAAATTGATGTTTTAGGGCTTTTGATTAGAACGAGGATACGAGTTGATTGATGTAAAATTTACCTCGAAATACTGCCCTAAACGACGAAAACGGTGCTTCAATTTGGGTGTTTAAACTTCTAATTAACAAAAATCAAGCCGTTTGAAGCATCGTTTCGAGGTAAGTTTTACATAAATTGACTCGTATCCTCGTTCTGATCAAAATCCATAAAATATCAGTTTGTAATTCGGAAAAAAAAAACTTAACTCCGTTAAGCTATTTTTAACGACAAACTATTGTTAGCCAAAAGTGGACCAGTTCGGATTATTATTGGCCAATAACTGAGTTGGGATTATTATCGGCCAAATTGAGAAAGCTGGGATTATTTAAATCCAATTTGCCTTTATTTAATTGGTAAAATAAGCCACTTTCTTAAGCCTTTTGGTGCCTTATCACAACTCTTATTCAAATCTACTGTAATCACCTGAAACATGTTTAAAAACATTTTATCAGCAGGAAATACTGGTGAGTTCATTCATTTGTACAAAAAGACACGGTATTGTAATCACAGCATTAAGAGTTTTTACATTTGTTTATATCTTTCAAGAGTTAATTACTGTTTTCGTCCCTGTGGTTTGTCAAAAATCACTATTTCAGTCCATTAGTTTAAAAATTGCGATTTCAGTCCCTGTGGTTTCATTTTCGTAACCATTTCAGTCCATTTTGTAACCATTTCAGTCCCTGTACTTACAGAATAAATGGATTAAAATGGTTATAAAAGTGAAACCACAGGGACTGAAATGGTTATGAAAGTGAAATTACAGGGACTGAAATCGTAATTTTTAAACTAATGGACTGAAATAGTGATTTTTGACAAACCACAGGGACGGAAACAGTAATTAACTCTATCTTTCAATTACCTACAGTACTTGTCACTCGCCCATTTCGGTGACTATAGTCATATCACTATTGGCTAACCCTTTGTCTAATAGTAAAGATTATCAAGTAATGTATACAAACACCCACATACCGGCTGTAATTTCAGAATACAAAGACTTAATGATTGTAAATACAAATTGGAAGACATTTAGGGTTTTGCAAATCATTTTAGCAAAAGAGAATGAGTCACTTTGCAGAATTAGGGTTTCGATTTAAAAGGCCTCCTGATTCTAAGCCTCTTGATTAACAATAAGTTTATAGCTCCAAGTCTTCTAACAATTAAGCATCTACTTTATCAGTGAATTTAAGCCTTCTGATTCTAACCCCTAATTTCACAGAATGTAATCCGTATTAGTGTATAAACCCAACTTAAACTTTAACGATAATCACGAAATCAAAACCTCAACGTAGTTAACAAAGTATAGCCTTATTCAAACAGCACTTTGGCATCCGTTGGTTGGTTTCAGATCAATCGGACATGGTATCGTTTCAGTTATCAGGGTTTATTACACGCAAACATGGTTGCAAAAGTCGCTAGGCGCTCCCTAGTCGGATTCGGGAGTACTCGGGAAGTACTCGGCTTAGGCGGAGATTACTCGGGGAGTAATTGGCCTGGGAGACCAGTACTCGTGCCTCGGCAGCCTACCTTGGAGCGAGTGAGTACTCGGAGCCTAGTCGGGACTTTTACAACCATGCACGCAAATACAGAGAAACGGAGATACGGGAGTTTACAGAAATCGATTTGAATCAAAATGAGCATGTTTGAGCAGTCCAGGACCTGCCCTTTATATAGCCAGGCTAACCTCTCCCGCGTGTCGCAGGAAAAGACATGGTATCTCCCGCATGGCGCCTGGGCGGTCGGCCTGGCCTAGGCCTGCCACGTCACCAGCATAGTTCTGACACATGGCGCCTTGACGTGACATGTGTCCTCGGCCGCCTTTTTCGTCCAATCGTGCGTTTGTCTCGATTTTCATGCCGGTTCTTATCGTGTATGCTCGGGTCTTGATCCTAAATGGTTCGGTTTATAATTGCGAGTTTAGTAAGGGTACTTTTGTGAGGGTTGGTTCATCAACCGTCAAGTTTTCTTAACCGCTAAGTTTTCTGATTTAGTATTACAAGTTTCGTCGTGCACACTTGGGGTTTTGATTACGGGTTGTCGTCGGGAATATTTTTGAGGGTTGTTACACTAACTATAAACACCCTGTGGGAAACAATTTAAACATTTATAAGTCAACTAATAAGAATAATAAAAAACATAGACAAGTCGTGAAACCGAACCCATGGTTGTTTTAAGCAGACAAGCAACGGAAAGGTTGGTGGGAGTGCCACGTGGGACTATGAACACATGGGAGTCCCACAAGTGGAGAGGCTAGTGGGAGTCCTGAAACCAAAAAAAAAAAAACATAACCATGAACACCACTTAGGCTTTACGGTGTGGGGCTTGTGGAGAGGCTGGTGGGAGTGCCACATGGGACGTGGCTTCCCGTGGACACCGCCCCCATGCCCCTGGTTTGTCACACGCGTGGAGATTTCCATGGCTACCATGTCCCCATCTCTCTTTCTTTCTCTTCATTAATGATAGGGGTGATGTAGAGGTTCATCACCACACTCAATAATACGGTGATGGAGGGGATGATGATCTAGTAGTGTGACAAGTGATTGAGCAGGATTGTGTTAACGATGTAAAGCAAATATAAATTCATTGGGTTAATATATTTAAAAAGGGGAAATATCAGTTTTGAGGGAATCAATTCTCTTAAACCATGGCAAGATAGAGGTGACAAGTTTTGAAAACATGAATGTTGTGTAAGCATATAAATAAAATCGAACGAACACGAACACTTAATTAATTTTTTTTTTTTATTCGTGTTCGTTTATTAAGAGACATGTCCGTGTTCTTTTATATTCGTTTGTTTAAAACATAAACGAACAGTTCATAAACTTACAAACAAACTTAAATAAACATAATTTAACAAAAAATTAACAACACGAATGAACATAATTTACTAAACATAAACAAACTTAATTTAATTTTTATATAAATTAGTAGATTAATTACGATAAATTCTATTAAAAACACATTTTTTACTAGAAAGTCTAATTATATTTATATAAGTAGTTAGAAGCTTTCTTTATGTTTTAGATAAAACCTTTTCCTCAAATATACCCTTTTAATCATGTTTACTAACAATATACATATATAACCTTGTCAACATATTTTATAGATTTTCTTACTCCGATTCTTTTGGTCCAATAATCATTTGAAAACAATAATACACGGTCAACATTTTGATTTTAGCATACTGCATGCATGTAAATATTCACAAGTGTGTCGGACCAAAGATTCAGACTCCTTTGAAGGGATCAGTTTCACTGTCATAAGAGAGGGGGGGGGGGGGGGGGGGGGGGGGGGGTTGTAGAGGTAGAGTGTGGTTTCCAAATGGAATTAAACTGAGAATATAAAGATTGTACAGACACTTTAATCAACCAGTGGGCCAAAGAGATCTTATCAAACATAATATATGAAATCAGACAATTGACTAATGAAGGAAGCCAAAAAGAACAAAATTTACACAATATTCTACATCAATCAATCTCATCAGCACACCAACAAGTTTTTTTCGGCTTTCGCTTTCGTCTCGTAACCGCTTAACATCTAGCCACATACGCATAATCGCCTCTATTTCTTATAACGTTTATTATCGTTTATGATCGCATCGCATGTCACGCAAGTCGCTAGCTTACAAGACTGTCTTTTTCATTCAAAGAGGGCTAAATATTCTTTACAACTCTAATAACATAGATAGAGACAACTTCAAAAACATAAATGAGGGTACAAGATAGCCCACCTTCTCTCTTATTTTGATTTTTTGAACTTTTTTAGTCCCCCAAAGAAATTTGTAAGCCAGCAGGCAAATTTAAAAAGCTGCTGGTGCTTTTGTTGTTGTTTTGTAGTCAGGGAAAGAAGAAGGGGACCATCTATTCTATGCAATCATGTCTTTTTACAAAAATTTCATTTGATTTTTAGCTGATCTTTTAGCTTTTGTTGCTTTGTATAGATCTTGCAGAGGTCTATTGCTTGCAAGATTTCAGTGGCTTCCCATTACACCTTTCTAGAGAGAGAGAGAGAGAATCTTTTTCTTTTTTGGATAAATGTAGCAACATTTTAACCAAAGTTGAGGCATGTTTGCAAAATGTGAAGGCATGTTTGGGAACTCTAAAACTGATTGTCTTGGCTTTCCACATTTTGCATACTTCTTTAAATCCCAAAGTTGCTTCCTTTTGATCCAAACTTTGACTAATAGTCAAACCCACAAGTCAAAATTGCATCTTTAACACTTGGGTGTTGTTAATATCCCTTCATCTTCAATCTTGAACTCTCTTTACTGATCATCATGGTGGCACCAGATTCCCCTTCAAACCCCAACAACATTCACCAATTCCTCATTTCAAACCCAACACACTACGAAAGTCAACCTTTTGACACTTATGGAGTTGACTTAAGAAATCTTGAACCATACCCACCTCAATCTCTAAACATTCTTCCCTCCATCAACCTCATTCAACCTCAAACAATCTCTGATGAACCACAAGTCAACCAACACCATCAAAGTCAAAAGCTTTCACTCTCTTTAGGCTCTAGCTTGTTGTATCCATCTTCAAGATGTTACATACCTTCTGAACAACAAGATTTGCAAGAGAAAACAAGAAAATCTTTTGACCCTTCACCTTATTCATCTTCTTCATCTTCAATCAATCAAGGGTCTTACACATATTATGGGGCTGATTCACTCTCATCATCTATATGTAACTCAAGATACTTGAAACCAACTCAATCTTTACTTGAAGAGATTGTTAGAATCAATGGGAAGGATCTTGAGTCAATCAACAAGTCTTATGTTCATAAGTTGTCAGGTTCTGATCAACATGGGTCGTTAAGATTATGTTCTGAGTTGAAAATGGAATTATGTAGTAATGGTGGGTTATCTATGGAGAAGCAAGAACTTCAAGCTACATTAGCAAAGCTCATTTCTTTATTAGAAGAGGTAATGTTTATAAGTGTGAGATTTGTTACAAAAACTAAATTACTGAAAAAAAAATTTGTTAAACAGTATTTTATCAATGGTTCATATTTTTAAACTTTTTTGCTTCTCACATTTAATTTATTCGTGTATTTTTTTAAACTTTTAAATGTTTACCTGCACATATGTAAGAGATAATTTTATTAATAAATGAATGGTACGAATAAATATTGCATTTCAACCATTTTGTTATATTTTAAAATTTTTAACATTGAAAAAATGAATAATTTATTTTGTTTCTTTTTTCTTGCAAAGAATAATTTTTAACATTGAAAAAAAAAATTATTTTCTTTTTCCTTCCATGATCTAATACCTTAATGACAGTTAATTAACGGTATTTTTGGATTAATTTTCAGGTTGAGAGAAGATATGAACAATATTATCAGCAACTAGAGGAGGTGGTTTCTTCATTTGAGTTAAATGCAGGTTTAGGATCAGGGAAATCATACACTGCATTAGCACTAAATGCGATGTCGGGTCACTTTTCGAGCTTAAAAGTAGCGATCTTGTCGCAAATTTACGCGACCCGAAAGAAAATCATGCAAGATTTGCCAAAAATCAACACGGGTTTTTCGCAGCTCAGTTTGTTTGACAAAGAAACCAATAGACACAATAGGATTGCCCTTCAACAGCTTGGAATGATCGCTTGCCCGAGACAAACTTGGAGGCCCATTAGGGGTTTACCCGAGACTTCTGTCATGATCCTACGGTCCTGGCTCTTCGAGCACTTCCTCCATCCGTAAGGGTCTTAACTGGTTTTGATATAATGGGCATGGGTCAAAATGGGCCGTATTAAAAAGTGAAAATTATTGTAAGCAAGCATTACAAATATAACTTGGTTGGGTTGAGTATCGGGTCAAAACGGGTTGGTTGGTATATATCATATAACATTGGTGACGACTTTCAACCCGTTTGACATCTCTGAATACCTATGCAGTCTTTAACAGGCTCTTGTAATTGGTGACAGGTACCCGAATGACAATGAAAAACTTATGTTGGCATCACAAACAGGCTTGTCAAAGAATCAAGTAATTAATTTCTATTATAAAAACTCATTGATATGCATTTGAGTAGATTCTTGTTCTTAACGTTGTTGAGGGTGTTTTAGGTGTCAAATTGGTTCATTAATGCTCGCGTTCGACTATGGAAGCCGATGATTGAGGAAATGTACAAAGAAGAATTTGCAGATTCAAGTGAGGATTCAAATTTGTGATATGGTAGAAAGGTGTCACAGATTACAGAACATGAAGAATGAAGGTTGTATCAATGTTGAATTCTGTGATTATTTGAAGTGTTTTTTGCAGTCAATTAATGCATGCTTGTGTCATTAAGTTAAGTTAATGAAATTGTCCTTAAGTTGATCTTTCTGACCTCAAAAGGGTAAGAAATAAGTTTTACATTAATGGATCTACAAGCATCTCAGTTTTTCTGGCAAGTACTACATGATGTGTTTGAGGTGTCATTTTCATTTATGATGGATCTTCAACTTTTTAGATTATTAGTATAATGCCTTGATGTAGGACAACTTTATTAATCAATTTTATTTTCAACCCTTGAAGAAATAAAATAAAAATAACAATTTTATTAATGCATATTCGGATTACAATACATAAACAAGAACTAAACCAAACTTAAATGAAATACAATACTGAAGGGGTATGGTCCCAAAAAAGCCGCGCAAACCTTTAACCAGGTCGCGCGCAAGACCATACTCCTTATTCAACACATTTCTTATTTCCAATCTCGCGCGGGCTACTTCATCATTCTTGGATGCGGCGCGAGGCCTGAGCAATGGAAAGCTCCAATTACAACACTTAGCATTCTAAAAGAGCACTCGGTCATCCAAACCCTGCGCGAGATAGATACGTGCCCAACAGGAATCGCGCAGGGCAGCAGCGCAAGGCTGTTTCAGATAGTACACAAGGTACAAGTGGCAGAAGAAAAGAGCCAATCAGCGTCTTTCTGACCCTGCTCAATCGTGCTCCACGATCGTCTGACATGCAGGAGACAAAAGGTACTTAAGGACGCCTACATGGCACCAATCACAGGGCAGAAACAACTGCCACACGATCTCCACTTACCTGCTGATGGCAGAGGGGCGGCCAGGCCGACAACAGTGACACGTGGCTCCAATCACATTGCGCCAACTCCAGAAAGCTCCTGAAAGCCACTAACGGTCGACACCAGTGAGACAAGGAGCATATCCTCTATGTTGTCGTCTTCAGGCCCAAGGCCCATCAGCCCACATCCTCTTACACCTCTCCGGCTATAAATAGAGACCTCACTTCACAGGTTAAACATTCCATTCCCTCTACTCTCACTCTTAATACTCAATTATCTCCCCAAAGCAGTCGCTTATTCTCACGCCGGAGCCCGATTAAGAGGGAAACCCCCACATTCCCCTCTTAACGAGTAACGGTGTTCTGTTTTGCAGGATTAGACGATCATTACGAAGCTCAGAAAGCCATTAGAAGATTAACCACTATGGTAGGAACATAAACCAAACTGATTAGTCCCATAATTAGTTCAGTGTTTCTTCATTGGCGCCCACCGGTTTTCTACAAAACACTTTCATCTTCTTTTTTCTGAGTTTTCGTTGTTTTTTCTTCCTTCGATCATGGCTGGTCAAGGAATCATTCCCGATTTTGGTTTCGGAGCAAACTCTAATGCGGTATTGGGCGAGGGCAATCAAAACGTCCAACCCCAACACATTGAAGAAATTAGCGAAATCGAAGTAACCAACACTGGGGGACCGCGCGGGAGCATCACCCGCATCACTCAAACGGTAACCCAAGGAAACAACAGCGCTGGACCTTCAAACCCAGCTCCACCTCAGAACATTTCGGCGCTACTAGGGCTACCAGAGGGCGAAACTCTAGCCTCATGGTACGCCAAGCAAATTGCCACCATTAACGAGGCGTATCAATCTTTGAGCGCACAGCAAGCAGTCTTAACGGCAGAACCGTCCTTGGTTACACCAGCAGGCCCCAGTCACGGGGCACGCCAGATACCACCACAGCAAAACATCCAAGGAAGAGCTAACAAACCTCCCCCTACCAGAAGACTAAGCGTGCATGACACGCGCGATACACGGGGAGAAACAGAAAGCTATTATGACTACCCGTCACACGTCCAAAGAGGCCCAGTTCATAGCCGGCTCACGCCGCGCAACATGAACAATGAATGGGAAGATACTGACCCGAATGATCCAACTTGGCAGGATGATGAGGGTTCCTCAGTCTTCAATCGCTTGCAGAGGAACCATGAATACTAAAAACCAAGACAACACGTAGGGTACACCGAAGAGGCAGAGCGAGACTTTCGCCTCGCCTATCGACCAGCTGAAGCTGTGGAACATTCAAAGTTCATTCCAAAGATCGCGCTAGCGCCACTTTCAAGAGAGAAGTTACCTCCGACAGTTGGAAAGTTTAACGGATTGACTGATCCCGATAATCACGTCAGAGTTTTCACAAGCGTAGGTTGCATGGGAGGATGGAATATGCCCATGTGGTGCCATCTGTTTATTCAAACGCTTACAGGCGCTGCTCGCGCCTGGTTCGACAGCCTTCCTCCAGGAAAGATCAAGTCATAGGTGGATTTCAGGACACAGTTTTTGAATCACTTCAGTCAACAGAGACGTTACCAGCGCGACACAGCCGAGGTAGAGGACATCTGGCGCAGAGATAACGAGGGTCTGGAAGATTTCATCACTCGCTTCAACAAAGAGTGCTTGGAAATCGGTGGCATAAGTGAACAACTCATGCGTTGCCACTTCAAGAAAGTCATTCGCTGTGATAGTCTCATCAGAACTATCACTGGGAAAGATGGAATGCCCAAAGAATGGGATAAGCTCATGGAAGCCGCGAAAATAGTCGCGCAAACTGAAAAGTCACTCGCCGGAAACAAGAATTATTATACTGAAGATCGATTTTCCAAGGGAAACTCGCGCGATCACAACAAGCGCAACAAGTACAAAAATAACGACTGGAAATCCGGAAGATCAAGGGGCCATGAAGAGAGGCCGCGCTATAGAGAAGATGCGCGCGACACAATTGATAGAATCGGCTATCAAGAGCAGTCAGGGATGATAACCGAGAAAAGCACTGGACTCCGCTCATAAAAACACCAAAAGAGGTGCTGATGACGGAGAATCATGATTTCAAGGCTCCAAGGCCTATGACAAACAAGAAGGGGCAAGACCCCAACCTGTCTGCGACTTCCACAAAGATACAGGGCACCTGACGGATGACTGTATCAGTTTACGTCAAGAGATTGAGAGAGCGCTAAAAAGCGGGAAGCTAAGCCACCTGGTGAAACACATGCGCAAAGAAACTCGACAGATCCAACGCCACGATGAGGGGAATCACAAGAAAGTCCGACGCCTAGAAACCCATGTGGTCAATGGACCAAGATACAGCGCAAAGGAGAAAGGAAAGCGCCCTTACGAACCCTCATGGCAAGAGCAACAGGTCATTTTCCCAGTAGTACGCGGCGGCCCTCGCGCCACTCGACCCGTCGTCATTACCGGTATTATCGGCCATTATGAAACGGAGTATGTCTTCATTGACCCAGGAAGTACGGCTGATATCATCTATGAGCAATGTTTTAATCAGTTTGATGAGGATGATAAAGCGAGACTTGAGCCAGTTGATTATCCACTGTCTGGATTTTGCAACAAATGGTCTTCCCGCTAGGCCAAATCAGCTTCCCCGTCACGCTCTCTGACGGAAAGCATTCAAGAACAACAAATGTAAACTTCATGGTGATGCCTGTCAAGTCGAGACATGATGTGTTGATTGGGAGAGAAACCCAAGGCGAACTTAACATGGTAACTATGACAACCGGTAATTTACGGCTCCTAATTACGAGATTAACAGGTGATTAACGCAATAATAGATGGTATTTACAGCGCAAATTTACTTAATTAGGGCCTCGGTAAGCTTAGGAACGCTTATGCGGTTCTACAGTGCGCGTGTGACGATCTGCGGAAATACTGTTGGAAATTCAACGGAAATAAGCTGAAACCGTACGAAATACTGACGACGACGACAAATATGGATGTTACACGAACATTTTTTTATGTGCTTATGGAGTTTGGGTTACGATATCGGGTCTCGTAGGAATTACGGGCCACTTACATGAGATGGGCTTGTGGGCCCTGGGCCCAAGCCCAAAACCGCAAGCCTAAACCTACACGTAAAATACTAGATTTCATAAGATCTCTACAACCTCTTCTAGATCTCATAAAATCTCACCAAATCTCTACTAAAGATGTTGTCACAAAGATAAGGGACACATTGTTCATTGTGTAAATGAGTTTGAGAAACAACCTGAATATAACCTTATTTCATATGGGGCAATGACCCTTTCATTTGAATATAAATAGGAGGTAACCCTCCTTCCCTTCAACAAAAACCAAACACCCACACAAAGAAGAACACAAACCTACAGCCTGTTCTCCTCCCTCTCTCGTAAACCCTCACCAGCAAAAGGAGCCGGCCGGTGCACGGCGGAGCCGGCGGCGGCGGCGGAGCTCCGGCGAACATGTCCGGCCAAACACCCTCTCCCTCTCCGCCTCACCTGCACACCCACACCTCAACACCCCCCTCCTCTTTAGCTTCATCAAAACGGAGCACCACCACCACCGTCCGGTGGTGATGCGGCGGCGATAACCAGAGACGAGAGAGAGAGAGAGCGAGGAAGAGAGAGAGACTGAGAGAGAGAGAGAGAGACTGAAGCAGAGAGAAAATCTCCGGCGGTCGGAGACTCGGACCAGCGGTCGGAGACTCGGACCAGCGGTCCGACGGTCGAAGTCCCGATTCCGACCGGTCATTTCGTTTATCCGGCAGTCCATACCTTTATCCGACGAGATTTCCAGTAACCGTCACCTCCTTCGTCTTTTCTCTGCATCTCTTTTTTTTTAGAACTAATGAGGATAAATGTTGCTGTTGTCGAGATGTTGATGATCACGACAGTGGAGGTGGTCTCGGGTTTCTGTTCGGAAGCCAACAATGGTCAAGTGGGTTCTGTACGGGTCAGATTTGGGGGTTACGGCTCGCTCGGTTCACTCGCGGTTCAGACTTGATGGTTTGGTTGTTCGGGTCATGTTACAGTTCGGGTCACGTCGGACGGTTCGAGTCAAATCAGCCAAACGGGTCAACCGAGTTAACTCGGTCAACTCGGGTCAACAGCAGTTAGCAGCGCGGTTCAGATTTCGGTTCGGGTCTTGGGTTAAGGGTCAGATTCTGAAGTGGTGCGGCCGACTCGGTCAAACCGAGTCAACTCAGTTGACTCGGTCAACTCAGCGAGTCGACTCGGTCAACATCCCGACGCGAAGACTTGGTAAAAATTAGCGGCGTATTTATTTCGTTATGCTATCTTTATAATTTTAATCCTTACGTGACAAGCGAGCTTTACCCGATTCATTAACGTATATACATTAGTTATTATCTACATTTTGGCACTTGACGAAAATTTCACATATATTGTTTGTTGACAATTGTTGAATCTTGAAAAATAACGACAACTTGTGTTGTCGGGGCGTCCAAAAACAGAGGAAACTCTGCCCGTTTTTCGAGAAAACCCGTAAAATAAAACGAGTTATTATAAAAACGTGCTTTTTCTTGTAAAACGACAACTATTGTTATAAAGCGACTTTTACGAGATACAAATATAAAGTTTCCTTCGACAACAACTTACAACTTACGAGAACAACGATATGGAAATTATTTCGACAACAAGAATAAATATAGTTATTATTATATTTATTTCAAACGTAAACTCGAATCCTTTTATAAATAAATATAGTGTATATATTTATTTCAAACATCGCGTAACACGAATTCGTTTCATCAAAATAAATATAGTTTATATTTATTTCAAATATTAAACGACACGAATTCTTTTATAAAATAGATATGATTTATCTATTTATTTCAAACTTCAAACAAACTCGATAATACTTTCGCAAAATAAATATAACTTTTTATATTTATTACAAACGCCGAAACGGCATATACGTATATTATGGAAAATGTATTTAAGACGCAATATATATAATACAAGTTTATTATATATTACTTTCGTACGAATATTCCTATATACACAAACGACTTCTTGGGGCGACAAAGTTTAACTTAGTCATTTTTATTAAGTTAACCACTTGTCGTCAACGAATCGGTAGAGCTCGGTAACACATAGATTTGTTACCGCATTAATTAGAAACTTATAAGATATTCCGTGTTAGGAATATTGTAGAATACACGCTAGCAAGTCAAGTCTTGGAAACGACATCACAAAGTCGTATATAGCTAGCTTTGCACAGGAATATTCAGGTGACTTCATAACCCCACCTTTTTATGATTTTACATTTTTCTAAATGTTTTCGGGGTGGAAAGACATGCACTTTTTGCAAAGCATACAAGAATTACATATTTATAAACCATTTTACAAGCAAGATTTATCTGACACAAATGGTTTACGAAAAGCTTATGTTTTATACCGGTTTTTCAAACAAGCGTTTACACACGAATTCTAGTTTTCTAAACTACGAGAAAATACAAATACAAGAGTATACAAACACATGAGAATTGATACTTGACATAAAGAATACAAGAACTGAAAATTTGATACTTGATATGATGAATACATAAACAAGAAGCACTATTGGTGATAACTAGTACCAAGTATGATGCGTTTGAGGAATGATACAAGAAATAGTGTCACGAATAGGGTACCATAAGCACCATTAATCGTGTGCATACTTAGACCGCAGAACAAAAGGTTAGATCTAACGGGTGTCAGGGCAGCCCCACTCTTGGTGACAACTAGAACCAAGTAGTGTTTTTGTGTCTCAGTCGTGAATCGACTATAGAAAAATGCCTATGGTTTGGTGACTTCCTATGTCGTGTCACATGTTAATGGCCTTGCAACCCATTAACAACAAGATACATACAGAATACTTGATTTATATAAGAATACATGACACATACAGAAATACTTGAATTATACAAGATACATACCATGTTTTCATACAAAGTTTCTGTATAACTTCACAAGAAAATTATTTTAAATTCGTTTTCTCAACAATACTTCAAAAACCGGTTATTCAAAAAGATTTATTTCAAATCTTTTACAAACAAACTATGAACTCGCTCAACTTTATGTTGATTTTTCGCATGTTTCTTTCTCAGGTTGCTTTTCAAAGTTATGGCATGGTTGGAATAGGAGAACCATCTGGAGTCGAGTACTTAGTGGCGTTCATTTTCTAAAAGACTTAGCTTATTTGCTTCCGCTGTGCAATGAAGATACCAGTCCAGTCACGCCAATGCTCTGATATTTCGGGGTGTGACAGTAACTTCCACGCCCCACTCAGCGATAGGGTTTCCAACCAAGATGGGGGTGGCGATTATCTATGCCAAGAAAGAAGTAATGTCGACGGAAGAGATGCGCCCAACAAAAGCGGCGAAGGTTTCAACAACCGAGCCAGAGAAATGGGTGTTAAACCGCAAGTACCCGGAGCAAACGGTGACGATGGGCCACGCAATCTCACCAAACATCAGAACGCATCTCAAGCAACTCTTGTTCAAGAATATGGATATCTTTGCCTGGACTCCGGCCGACATGACCGGTGTCCCGCGCGACATTACCGAGCATTGTTTAAACACCTACCCCTCTGTTGAGCCGAAGGTCCAAAGAAGGCGTAGCTTAGGGGCAGACAAAACCAAAGCAATGAATGAGCAAGTATGCCAACTACTCAAAGCTGGAATCTTGCGAGAAGTACGTTATCAAAGTTGGGTCGCGAACCCAGTGATGGTGGAGAAGTCTAGTGGAGGATGGCGAATGTGCGTTGATTATACCGATCTCAACAAGGCATGCCCTAAAGACTGCTACTCTTTGCCTGAGATCGACAAAAAGATAGACTCTTTCGCACCATACAGATGGAAATGCTTCTTAGATTGCTACAAGGGATACCATCAGGTTCAAATGAAGCTTGAAGACGAAGACAAGACAGCTTTTCGGACCGATCTCGGGATCTTTTGTTATACAAAGATGCCATTCGGCCTCAAAAACGTTGGCGCTACATATCAACGCCTGATGGATAAGACCTTCGCTGGAGATATTGGGAAGCAAATCGAGGTTTACATCGACGATCTGGTGATCAAAAGTCCCGAAGAGGACCAAATGTTGAAAGACATCGAAAAAACATTCAACTCGTTGCGCAGCGTGAATATGAAATTGAATACAGCCAAATGTTCTTTTGGTATGGAAGAAGGGAAATTCTTAGGCTTCATAGTCACAAATGGCGGATTTAAGGTGAATCCAGAAAAGGTCCAGGCAATAGAACGAATGCCATCACCACGAACAATCAAAGAGATGCAAAGGTTGGCCGGCCGCCTAGTCGCGCTTAACCGCTTTCTGTCAAATCACGCCGCGAAGTCATACCCTTTTATCAGCACTCTGCGCAACTGTGTGAAGAAACAAGAGTTCAGGTGGACGCCTGAAGCAGAGAGTGCTTTTCAGCAAATGAAGGAGTGTTTGATCGAACTCCCTACCCTGACTGCACCATTCGAAAAGGAGCCGCTCATCTTGTACTTGTCATCATCGGACAAGGCAGTGGGATCGGTATTGCTTGTAGAAAGAAATGGAGTTCAGAATCCAATCCATTACGTCAGTAGAGTGCTCATGGATCCAGAAACGAGGTATTTAACGATGGAGAAATTGGTACTGGCGTTGCTGCACGCCTCCAGAAGGATGCGCAGATACTTCACAGGCCACGTCATCACCGTACTTACAAATTTCCACATTGGCACGATACTGCAAAAGCCAGAAACATCTGGGCGGTTAGCAAAATGGGCGATCGAGCTGGGGGGCCACAACATCTTGTACAGGTCGCGCCCAGCCATCAAAGGTCAAGTTCTAGCGGACTTCATCACAGAAGTCCCAGTTGATAAAATCAAAGACTGCGAGATTGTCGAGTCTCCCATAAAAGACATATCAAATGAGTTATGGATGTTGTACGCTGATGGAGCCTCAAACGAAGATGGCGCGGGAGCCGGATTGCGCCTTGTGAGCCCTGAAAAGCACGAATTTACTTACGCCATCAAGTTGGATTTCAAGAATACCAACAACGAGGCGGAGTATGAGGCGTTTCTGGCAGGCTTACGCCTCGCCATAAAAATGGGAGCTAAAAATCTACAAGCACACGTTGATTCACTCTTGATAGCCAGCCAAATTAATGGTATATACGATGCAAAGGGGGAAGTTATGGCCCTGTATTTAGAGCAAGCAAAAGAGTTGCTTCAACAGTTCAAATCTTACAAGGTAGTCCACATCAATCGCTCCGAAAACAAACCAGCTGACGCTTTGAGCAAGCTTGCTTCAACCTCCTTTCAATATTTCGCAAAAGATGTAAGGATTGAAGTACTCAAAAATCCATCAGTCCTGCTGCGCCAGGTAAATGTGATCGAAATAGGGCAGCCATCTTGGATGACCCCTATAATTCAGTATTTGCAAGAAGGGATACTCCCTGAGAGCAAGGCAGAGGCAAGAAAGATTCAAAACAAAGCTCTGCATTATGAGATGAATGGTGGTATCTTATACCGCAAATCCTTCTTGGAACACTGTTGCGTTGCGTGGACCCCCAAGATGCGAATTACTTAATCAAGGAGATTCACGAAGGGATCTGTGGCATCCATGCAGGACCACGCATGGTTGTCGCGAAGATTATGAACGCTGGATATTATTGGCCAGGGAAGCACGTCAACGCCCTGAAGGAGCTGCGCAAATGCGACTCCTGTCAGCGACATTCTCCAAAAACCCTGCGCCCAAAGAACAATCTTATACCTGTATCCACTGCTTGTCCTTTCCAACAGTGGGGAATTGATATGGTGGGACCCTTCCCAAAGGCTCCTGGTGCTGTCAAGTTCATAATCGTGGCCGTTGATTATTTTACTAAGTGGGTGGAGGCCAAAGCTCTCGCATCAACCACTGCAATGATGGTGCGCAAGTTTATTTGGGAACACATCATTTGCAGGTTTGGTCTTCCACTCAAAATCGTCACAGACAACGGTACCAATTTTGCTTCTGAGGACCTTCGAAATTGGATGAAGGAAATGAAGATAGAGCATACCTTCTCCTCCGTTGCGCACCCTCAAGGCAACGGTCAAGTGGAAAGCGTTAACAAAAGTATCGTCGAGGGGATAAAAGCCCGACTGGGCACAAAGAGAAGAGGCTGGGTAAATGAGCTCCCAAGCATCCTGTGGGCTCATCGAACAATGCCGAAGACAAGCACCGGCGAAACTCCTTTTAGCCTAGTATACGGCTCAGAGGCAGTTATCCCGGCGGAAGTTGGACTCCCCTCACCACGCTTGACAGCAGTCAACACGGTTGAAAACGAAGCAGAGCGCTGTCTCGATTTGGATTTACTGGAAGAAAGACGCGAGATTGCGCGCATCAAAGAAGCAACATACAATACGCAGCTTGAAAGGTACTACAATGCGAGAGTCCGCATTTGTACCTTCACTCCAGGAGAATACGTCTTCCGAGACAACGAAGCTTCAAACGCTGAACGCCCAGGAAAACTAGCACCCAAATGGGAAGGCCCATACTTGGTACACGAAGTGCTAGGAAATGGGGCATACGAGTTGCGCACCCTGGATGGACACATCATCCCGCGCACATGGAATGCGCAACAACTGCGCAAGTGCTATATGTAACTACTCTAGGCCATGCACCATTTCTTTCATGCTGGCCACGCGCCTTTTTAATTTCCTATGTTGGCTAAACGCCCTTATGTTACTTATATGCGATGTATGATTGGCCTAAGCGCCTGTTTCTCAGTTAATGAAAGCATACGACATGTTTTCTTTTATCATAATGCTTCTTGAGTTACAAATGCATGTCAAACTTTTGATTAGCACGAAAACACTTCAGTGAATTACAAGCTCTTAAGTTATACCTTCAAGGTCCTCCGCGAACATAGCACAAGAACGAGCAACTATACTCGCTCAAGAGCCACACTTACATTTATTCGCGCTAACTTAACCAAAGTTTCTAACAACAGTGCAATAATTGTAACGTGACAGAATAAACATAAACATCATATTTAATAAGCGCAAGCGCGCAATGATTACATAGAAACCAACGATCATTCATCTGATCCAAAACAAGCGCGACCGCGCAAATGTTATCAAGAACCTAAAAATTACAAGGCACAAAGCCTGAAAACACTATCTATTCAAAGCCATCACCATCATCGTCATCATCATGCTTGTCGCCATCACCATCGCCATCGCCATCATTGCCCGTTGTTTCCTCCTCATCAGATAACTCAACAGTTTCTGGGGGGTCGAGAATGGTCTTCAAGCGGTGACACCAGTCATCATGCTCTAAAGCTTTTGCAACCAAGTCCATAACGGGCAATGATAGATGATTATAAGCATTTTCAGCACGAGACAGCTCGGCATCAGCTTCATCGGTCACCGAGCAATGACTAGTGTCAAACTCTTGCCCAAACACCTCTGCAACATGCTGCGCACATTCCAGATAACCTCCACGATGACCAACCGTGCGAGAAGCATCTATAAGAGCAGCAACAACTTTGTCTAGCTCCCCAGCATTTAAGATGGAGTTGGCCATCTACAGCAAAGGCAATAAATTAAACACTAGGCTTCAATAAATACAGCCAAAATTAAAAGAAACCATACCAGAACTAATCCTCTGTCGCGCAGCCACTCAGCCTCGGAGACCAAAGTATCAACGATCCCTTGAGCCTTGGAATAGTTGTTTTGCGCCACATTGAGAGCAGATGTACTAATGTCTCGCGCTTCCTCGGCTTTCTGTTTGGCCTCCTCAGCAGTAGCAGCCTTAACTTTCTCCGCCTCAAGATCGATTTCCAAGGACTCGCATTTGTCAACCTGCTCGTGCAGGCGGCGTTTCAATTCAGTAATCTCGACATCCTTGGCCGTCAAATCCTTGTCTTTACCGGACAGCTGCGCCTTCACCTCAGCCAGTTCAGCCTGTAAGGGGTGAATGACTCAGTTAATTCTGCTAACAAAAGCACAAACTGAAAAAAGAAATTTCTCGAACCTCAGCCCGCTCCTTAGCAGCTTGCGCAGCCTGCGCATCCTCGACTTTCGTTGTCAATTCAGCAACCTTGCCTTCGAGCTCGACAATCTTATTTCGAGCAGCATAAGTGCGCTGGTTGTCTTTCTCACAGATCTTCTTCCATTCAGCCTTCTCCTTCGCCAACATATCCTCAGCAGCTCGAAGCTTGCCTTTCAGGCCCTCGCGCCCCCATTCCTCCGCTTTCTTATCAGCCTCAAACTTGGACTTCTCTTCCTCAAACTTGGTATTAGCCTTCTCAAACTCCTTAACCTGCCTCACAAGGCGCTGGCGGTAGTTCTCCCAATCCGACCGCTCCCTAATCATGGTGCGCCACTCATGCACAATTTCATGGCTGGCAGAAAGAGTATTGGCCTCCCCAATTACATACGCTGCATACAGCTCATCATGAGTCCGAGCCTTTTGTCGGTTAACCTCACCAGGAGGGATGGAATTCAAGAACCAGTCGCGGCAAGGGGCAAATTCTTGGAAAGTGTCCTTCTGCTTCAAATTCCAAGGATCTCGATGGGGGGCACTCCCACGTTCTGCCTCGGTGTAAGTCTTATAATAAATATCCCCGAGAGTATCCTTTGGGCCAATGGTTTGTGGGTTATACCACCCAGCACCCCCGGAACTCGCGCCACCAGAAGCATGCGGACCGGACCCCCCAGCAGAAGTCACTTTAGCAGAATGTTGAGGGGAATGAACTTGCGTTGGGTGGGTAGGTTTATTAACTACAGGCCCTTTCTCCCTCTCAGCAGCCCTTTTTTCTCCTTCCTGCTCAGCCCGCCTCTTCTTCTCCTCATCAGCTTTTTTCTGCTTCTCCTCCGCAGCCTTCTTCCTACGCTCCTCATCAGCCTTCTTCTTCTTGTCTTCCTCAGCTTTCTTTTCCTCAGCCTTCCTCTTCTCTGTCTCAGCAGCTATCTCCTTCTCGACCTCGACAGCCTGTTTGTCCTTATCAGACTCCACCACAGTTTTGAAGGGTTTGATGGTAACCTTAGGCCTTTTCTGCGCCGACTTTGAGGGCTCTGTAAATACGACACCCTTCTTCTCAAGGGTCTTCTCCTTGGCCTCTTCAGAAGCTAAGTGATTTAGAAAAGAAAAGCAACAAGAGGAAGAGAAACTAAGAACTTACCAGGATAGAACTTGTAAAAAGAGCGCAAGTTACTCTGCTTCCCAATCAAGGGAATCACACCAGCCTTCGGCGCAGTAGAAACACCAGCGGTGGTCTCACTTCTATTTCTTTTCCTACTGATCAACTTGGCAGCTGCCTCCTCCTCCTCTTCTGCTTCTTCTTCCTCCTCATCATGCGCAACAGAGGAAGGAGTCGCACCAGCATCCGGGTTGCGAGAACCCGCGCTACCTGAACTTTTGGAGCCACCAGCTCCAGTCTTTTTCTCGCCTATATGCGACAAACCTTCTAGTGAGTCACTAATTATAACGTAATCTTCCAAGTTACTTTGACGAAGGCGAGGAATACCTTTGTCAGCAACATGAGCGGCTGGGCGACTACTCCCAGCCCCCTTGCTAGTCACCTCAGGGTCCAAGGTAATAACCTTCTTCCTTTTCACAGGATTTTTCTTCTTATCCTCAGGGTCAATCCCCAAGTCACGCAACACACCTGCAAAGATGTTAGACCAGGAGCTTAACTCTCCATTTGATGATCCCACAGACTCCTCGCTGGAAAGATAGACAATCTCTTTCCCAGCAGAAGTCAAAGCGCGCAAGGGACGAGGGTTAGGTATATGCGCACCTTCAGTAGCAGAGGGCGGATCAGTAAAGGCTCCAGCAATTGGATACATGAAGTTGCCCTTAATCGCGTCATACCAATATTGCTCCCCTGCTGCCAGCGGGCGCACACCCATGGATCCACCAAAGGTGGGGAAAGCCGCTTGATAAAGGCGCGCCTCTACATTGAAAATGCAACAAGTGAGCAATACGAGGACAGATACAAACAATTAACGAAATAGCTAAACTTTATCCTGGAACTTCAAGACGGGAACTTCCTCGCTCTCATGCGGCCATTGATCGCTCATTCGCGCCGCAACAAGGACACTCTCCCCAAAAACTCGGTTAGGGGCTGCAGTGAGCTTCACATACCAATCCTCCTTCTTAGGAATGGTCAACTCCCCCTTCTCGATCGCCTGAGTCCAAGGGCGGAAAGTCATAGCGATAGGTATCACCTCCTCGCGAATGAAGAAGAACTTTTGTTTCCAATCATGGAAACTCTTCGGTGGGTTCAACAAGATCTTTTTAGCACCCCCTCGGTTGCCAAACGAGAAGAAGCCCATGTTCCTAATAAGTTGGTATAATGCCCGAAATCTCTCTACCGTCGGTTCGACATCATGAGATCGACATAAAAACTCGAAGTGTCGAATTCTCACCATCCCTGGTGGACTCATCTGAGAAATGTGAAACCCATAATACTGCAGTATATGAGCCATGAAGTTCGTCGCCGGCAATTGAAAGTTGCCCTGTAAGAAGAAGTCTTCAAAAAGAGTTATGAATCCCGACGGTGCCTCAGCAGCGGTCTGATTTTGACCGGGATATCTGGCATCGCACTCCGGTGGAAACCGGAAGCCCCTGGCGATCTGCTCGAATAACCCCAGATCCCACTTCAACACAGGAGGTGGACCCTCCTCCCCTGGATTGTCTGCTTGATGTTCTTCGGCCATGAGAATTCGTCAAAGAAACTTTGAACATTCAAGAAAAAAACTTGAAGATATGTAGAAAAATCTTGAAGATCTGCTACAGGTAGCTTGAAGATTTGAAGATTTGAAGATGAATAGAGAGAAAAGGAAAGCAACTGTAGAAGGAAGTAAGGATCTCGTCCCTTCCGTCGAATATATATACCCATCGCATTTAATGCGATGGGTAAACGTGCCAAAATCACAGCGCACGTGACCAATCAGAAGATGCCACGTAAGACGCGAAACCCGGAGTGACGGTTACCACGCGCGCGTGGATCTCACTCTCCTGACGGAAAGCGGAACCGTCAAAGCCATCATGATGACAACCGTGCCAGTGGTCAACTCAAACGTCACCATCAGCGACAATCTCACCAAACCGTCAGAATTCAAATTTCAAGGATTTTCCCGCTCAAATCCTCAAAAAACTTAATGCAGAAGTTATCAAGGTAGCGCAACATGCATGGTCACCCAAGGCATCTGCGCGCTATCAACACAAAACAAAGAGTCTCCAGCTGCCAGATATGTAGTCGCGCCGTAACAACTGTCAAAACATCTGCACGCGCGCGCCTACCAATCAAAAAATAAGCATTTTCTGCACCCTTCTTTTTTAAAGTCCAGAGCTCCAACCACTTGCCTCGCGCATGGTGCAGCACTGGACTGGGGGGACTTGAAGGGGTATGGTCCCAAAAAATCCGCGCAAACCTTTAACCAGGTCGCGCGCAGGACCATACACCTTATTCAACACATTTCTTATTTCCAATCTCGTGCGGGCTACTTCATCATTCTTGGATGCGGCGCGAGGCCTGAGCAATGGAAAGCTCCAATTACAACACTTAGCATTCTGAAAGAGCACTCGGTCATCCAAACCCTGCGCGAGATAGATACGTGCCCAACAGGAATCGCGCAGGGCAGCAGCGCAAGGCTGTTTCAGATAGTACACAAGGTACAAGTGGCAGAAGAAAAGAGCCAATCAGCGTCTTTCTGACCCTGCTCAATCGTGCTCCACGATCGCCTGACATGCAGGAGACAAATGGTACTTAAGGACGCCTACATGGCACCAATCACAGGGCAGAGACAACTGCCCCATGATCTCCATTTACCTGCTGATGGCAGAGGGGCGGCCAGGCCGACAACAGTGACACGTGGCTCCAATCACATTGCGCCAACTCCAGAAAGCTCCTGAAAGCCACTAACGGTCGACACCAGTGAGACAAGGAGCATATCCTCTATGTTGTCGCCTTCAGGCCCAAGGCCCATCAGCCCACATCCTCTTACACCTCTCCGGCTATAAATAGAGACCTCACTTCACAGGTTAAACATTCCATTCCCTCTACTCTCACTCTTAATACTCAATTATCTCCCCAAAGCAGTCGCTTATTCTCACGCCGGAGCCCGGTTAAGAGGGAAACCCCCACATTCCCCTCTTAACGAGTAACGGTGTTCTGTTTTGCAGGATTAGACGATCATTACGAAGCTCAGAAAGCCATTAGAAGATTAACCACTATGGTAGGAACATAAACCAAACTGATTAGTCCCATAATTAGTTCAGTGTTTCTTCAAATACAATACAAAAGAATAGAATACAATGAAATAAAGAAAAGGTAGAAAACAAAGACGACTGAGGAACGTGAAGAACACGTTTCCCTTAAAACAGATTTCAGGCCACCCAGGTGAACCCATCTGTTTCGGTGGCACAGCTTTCAAGGGGTCAGGGGCGCCCGACCCCCCGAACTTTTCGCTTAGTAGTGTTACGCATGTACGTTTTGTATAGAATTTGTTAGGTATATACGTTTTCGACCCCCCGGTTTTATAATTTTTTTTACTTATATAGAATTTTTAGGTTCGGTGACTTCCGACCCCCCGGTGAAAATTTTCAAGCTTCGCCACTGGTCTGTTTCCCAGGGTACAACAGCCAAAGTAGATTGCACTGTCGGGATTAGCCTTGCGACTAAAAGAATACATAAAACAAGAGCTTGCAGGACACAGATTAGGGAAAACATTGGTATCTGTGTGTGGAGTATCAACCATACGAATTTTATATGTTGTGTGTCTTTAGAACAAAGCACAAAGCTTTGTATATGATTTGTTTGGAATTAGCCTTGCTTTGGTATCACTTCTCACACGTTTTATTTTCTTGTTAAGTAAACATAACAGTATCTTGTATTGTCATCGATAAAGGTAATAAAATATCTATTACTACCTCTGGTGGGAATTGATTTTAAGTCACACAGATTAGTGTGAATCAGATTAAGGGGTTCAATTATTCTTTCAACTAATTTGAAGGATGATCTTGTTTGTTTGGCTTCAACACATGTTTTACATTTCGTCTTAGAGTCAATGGCAAAAGTTGGTATGTAATCTAATTTAATTAAACGACGCATCGAATTAAAATGTACATGACGAGGACGTCCATGCCGAACATTAGAAGACTCAACCAAGTAAACAGAAATACTAGCATTCTTGTTCATGTTTTTTTCATAACAGACATTACATTAAGTTTAAGCATGCTATTTTGGGCATAGCCCTTTCCAACAAACATACCACGCTTACTTAAAACAAATTTATCACTCTCAAAAACCAAACGAAAGCCAAAATTGTTAAGCATCCAACGCGACACAAGACTCTTGCGCAAGTCCGGAATATAAAGCACATTCTTCAAAGTGAGTTCTTTCCAGAAGTCCACTTCAGGATCATATCACCTTCTCCCTTGATATCAGTTGTAGCAACATTCCCCATGTACAACTTTTCTTCTCCCACCACCTCTTTAAACATATTAAAGAGGGTCTTGTAGTTGACTCCCATAATTCTTTGGCAGTTGGAACCTTAAAATACACATTATACAATGCATCTGAAAGGCCATTCAACACATAGTTGCGACATAGGTACTCAGAATGTTTCCATGCATCAACTACACTCACAGATTGGACAACACCAGTCCCTTCAGCGAGAACAGGAGGGGACTCGGTCAGGAACCTCGCAAGGTTCAGAGTGGTCATATAGAACAACATCTTTTGTTGCCATCTCTTAAAGTTTAGAACAATATTTTTTCTTGTTTTTCAGCATGGTCAGCAACCGCTTGGGTACCAACTAAAGGTCCCATGGTAGTGGATGTGGATCCAACAGCGCTTGATGTGGTTGCTTGAACAATGGCCATTTCTAAAACAAGAGACAAAAAAATCAGTTTCTAGAAATGTTGGTTTACACAAAACCAAACAAACTTAATGAATTTAACAAACTATTATGTAATCTGAAAATTTTTAAAACAGAAAGGAACGGTGTTTTAAAAATCTGTTTTAAGCTTGTATGACAACCGTTCAAGAAATAAAATAAAATAACAATTTTATTAATCAATATTCGGTACATAAACAAGAACAGAACCAAAATGAAACAAAATACAATACAAAATGTAAACAACGACTAAGAACAGAATACAACAAAATAAAGAAAAAGTAGAAAACAAAGGCGACTGAGGCATGTGAAGAACACGTCTGCCCAGGGTATAACAGCCAAAGCAGATTGCACTGCCAGGATTAGCCTTGCACCTGAAAGGATACCTGAAACAAGAGCTTACAGGACAAAAAAATTAGGGAAAACGCTGGTGTGTGTGTGTGTGTGTGGAGTATCTACCATACGAATTTTCTATATTGTGTGTCTTTAGAACAAAGCACAAAGCTTTGTATATGATTTGTTTGGAATTCCACATGAAATGTCTCAATTGAATACAAAATTCAATGAAAAAATAAAGTCTAGAATTCAATGACACAATGAATTCTGCAGATTTGACAGGTGGGAAAGCAGCTAACCACACGAAGCCACTGACTCGAGCCACACTAGCCAAGAAGCACCTAAAAATAGAAGCCGCTGCGAGTGTGCGAAGTGTAAAGTGCGCCATTAAAATGCCACATTATGCCTATCGTCCTGGGAGTGAGCGTGTGTTGGGTGCCCTCTTGGCTGCCACTGGGTGTGACTTGTCATATAGGAATACATTCTTGCATAGAAATCTAATTATAAATCAACAAAAAATTTATCTCTCCACTAATGCGGGACAAGCACAACTTCTCACACATTAAAGTTCCGACACACAATTAAAGCTAAAGAGATCTCTCATTCATTTCGGATTTAATCACCAAATAATTATTATATTATTCAATAATATAATATTATTTATAAAATTTCCAAACTGTTTTGGAACTTTGCTAGTATAGGATATAAGTTTTGAATTCATATGGTGCATTGGCTTGTGAATTTTTAAACCTACATTTGTTCCCAAATATGTTTACAATTGTACGAAACTAATGCAAAAGTGATGCTCCTTACTATACTCTGATTGGAATGAGGGTAATGTGTTACGACTACAGTATGCAAAGATAAAAATATAATTCACATATTCTAAAGAGTGAATTATATAGGCATTTGGTTGTTGTTAGGCATGTGGGTCGTTGACGGTGGATGGAGGATTTGACACGGCGAAAGATGGTGGAGTGTACATATTGTTAGTGGGTAGGGTTTACCTGAATTGTCGAAAAAACACATCTGATCCCTAGATGTGACTGTCATCCCTGTCACTCACCACCAAGGGTTAAATCGTCGTTGTTATTTATCATGGTGTAACCCTAGCGCCACCATTGATTATATCCCCGACCCCTTGTTGCTATCGTTGCTACTATCGCTCCACCATCACCGCTGTTGTTAATCGCCGAAATTGAATGGCTCGCCAGAAGGTGGTGGCAATCGTGATTCGTGATGGCTGTGAACAGGTCATAAGATGTAGAGAGAGAGATTTATTTCTTCTATATATAGTTATGTTTTTAAATATGATTATGTTTTATTTATTAAAATACACTTAAATAAATGGGTATAAAGACTAAAATACCCTTGTGTTACTTGATTTAACAAAAAAAAAATTAACTGAGTTAGGCCTAAAGGGCATAACGTGCACAATTCTCAAACATTAAGTACAAAAACTCGTCAATTTTAAAGCCAAAGGACAACGCCTGCAATTTTATATAAAGATAAATGACAGAACTTGTAATTTACTCTAAAATTTATTATAGAAATAATTGAAAAGCATGAGTGAATAAATTATTTTTTTATACTGAATGAATCATAAAGATCTTTATATTCAGAGAGATTCAAATAAGGATGAATATGGAAACTCATGGTAATAATCACTAAACAACATGATAACTCGAAATATATATAAACAAAACTAGTCCGGTGCCCGCGCGATGAGGCGGGGGCGACACTTTGCATTGCGACACTCGTTTCAGGTAGTTTCCTTATTCGTATAATATTTATTGTAGCATTATTGTGATTGGATAGACGTAATAAGCATTACACATGTCTAGTAACTAATAAATTTAGCATTTAACCTGACAGTGTTTTAAGAAACCATTGATGCAATACAGTAACACACAGATATGGAAAATAAGTCTATTGATTATTAATGAACCAAATAAGATAATTAAAAATATATAATTGATACTTAACGATGAAACTAACTCACAATCGCTAACTTAGCGACAATAAGGTAGTCAATCGGAAGCCAACAAACCTGGGAAATATAAAATATTACAGACAAATCATGAATTCGAGCACAGATATCAGACTTCAATAAATATACATTATTATATCCAGGCACAAAGATGTACAAAAATATAAATAAAAAAGGATAGAATATGTTGACCTTTTCCAAAGCTGAGGTAGATGCCAGTAGTTGAGTAGACGTTACAGTGTGGTCCTTTGATTTATGTGCTGAATTACGGGATCTAGAGCTATAACAAGATGACTTTGTAGTTGTTTTCTTCTACATTTAGACCATTAAGTGGCTTATCGCCATATAATTCTTTGTTTGGAAACAAGCTTATATCATCATTTTCAGACACAAAAACTCAGTCTAGACAAAAGTTTCAGTACACTGCAATATCTTATTCATATTAGCACATTGATATCCTAATTTAACATAAAACATTAAAAAAAACCTTGATTCCGTCTCGAAGAACACTTTGACGTCAAACGCGAGATGACGAAGAAGCCAACGAATTAAAGGCGGTGACTCTGACTCTCTCGTGACAGAAACTGTGGTCCGTTCACCATCTATTACAGCCAGGGGTTAGATTCCCAACAATATTCTCTCTTCTCCTCTCTCTCGGAATCCTCTCTCCGGTGACAGAAATCATAATCAGAGCGAGAACAGAAATCGAATCCTGAAAAATGGAAAACTTGTAATCCTAAAAACCCCATCTTAGGAACTAATAGATATGAATTAGTTTATTAAAACCTTAGTTGTTCAAGAACAGAACCTCGGAAGATACGACTTGCTCCAATCTTGAGTTGATTGTGCTTTATTCATCTGCGCGCTCTCTCTCTCTTTCTCTTTCTTTATATTGTTTTTGTGTAACTAACTAACTATGAGGGGGATAATAAGTAGCAGGGCATAGAGATGAATAGTATTGTTAGTTTATTTTGAATTTTGAATAATCTTTTAAATTGAATTATTGTTAGTTTCTGTTGACATTTCAAATTTGACTAATTCCTTAAAATTAGGAAGTTTTGTTAAAAATTTGACTAAAGTATAAAGAAATTGTTTAATAAATTATTTGACAATAGTTTTAGTTTTTAAAATTTTAGAATGAAAATGTTATAGAACCTATTATTTAACTCACAAATTAAATGATTATATAGTATATATTAGTTGTTATATTCTTCTTTAATCACTTGTACATTAAAGCATTACTGACTTGTACCTTTTAATCCGTGCATCGATATTGAACAAAATAACTACCGAAACGTCGACAAAAATATGTAGGTCGTCATGCTATCTTTGGATTTTTTTTAAACAGTATAGTTTATAAGATACGTCAAGAATACGTAAAAAAATTATAAGTTTGTTGTGGAGGGGTGAATTGTAACTAATTATCTATAATTTTGTTAAAACCTCAGGGATTTAAGTGTAATAAGTTTAGGGGCTAAAAAATAAATAGTGTTTAAAAGACCAAACTACCCTCATTTTAGGGGTCTTTCTATAAATAAAGGGGGGGAAAGTTCTTATTTTTTGGGTATCTTAAAATACCCCTCCCTCATGCATTATAATATAGTATAGATATACCGTCAATATGCCACCCCAAGCTAGAGGTGTAAAAAAACCGGTATTAGAACCGTAACCCGAAAAAAACCAAAATCGGTTTTTTAACCGTTTTTTAAAACCGGTTTTAGAACCGAACCGAACTGGTAGTTTATGACCAGTTATATTCTTGATCTGAAAAACCGGTTAATAACCGAAACCGGTTTTAAAAAATCGATTAAAACCGGTTAAAAACTAATCCCAACTGGTTACTGTTTTGGGTTTGAAAAACCGGTTAGTAACCGAAACCGGTTATAAAAAAAAAACTGGTTTTTGTTTTGAATGAAAAAAACCGGTTCAGGTAAAAAATAGACCGGTTTAAAAAAAAAAAAAAACGATTTGCCACCTCTACCCCAAGCTAGACATTTGAAGCAACGCTTAGAGCATTCACATCCAAACCATCAAATTATACATACATTCCACTAAAAAACAACTTCTATATAAATATATTTTCACTAAAAACAAATACTTTTTCTCACTCCTTTCAATTAAATAATATTACCCATTACATTTTTCTCTCGCTTCCACTCACAACCATTTTCAAAATATATTAAAAAATTATAACGGGTGAACAGTGTCCCCCCAAATATACAGATGAACAGTAACATTTTCTCTCTCCTCTACTCACAACCACTTTTTATACCCTTTATAATATAAAAACCTCTCCTCACATAATTTGATGGTTAGAATGTGAATGCTCTTAGAAGTTAAATGCATAAAGAAACAATAACAAAAACTTCAAGGTGCAAAGGGCATAGATTACAAAGAACGGGGGCTATAAAAAACAATAGCAAAAACTTGAAGGTGCAAAATGCATTCTCCAGAAACATCGTCAAGATGTTGCAACCGTCGGCCATGATAAACTGAAAGAAAACCCCCAAAAATCGCTTCAAATCCTCCATTAATTGACTATAATGAGTTTATGCTTCAATACAGTAATCAAACCTTTCTCTATCTTCCCCCAATTCGAACTCAATCGGAGCCCTAATTTCACAACCAGTAGTTCTATACAAAATTACAACAATAATAATGTTCGAAAGGACCGTCACCGTCGATTTAATCCGTCAATTAGGGTTTTAGAAGGAGTTATATCACCTACCGATGACAGTACGGAGGTTTCCGTTGGTAGTCAATCGCCGGATACAGACGACGGTGTGGATGTTGTGGAGGAGGACGCCGGAATTGCTCCGGCGAGTGTTCCGACGAAGAAGTTTGTGAAGAAGAAAGTTGTTGATAGTGAAGAGGATGGAGAGAATAGTCGGTTCAAGCTGCGTAACGGCAGAGAGGTTTGTAAATTTGTTTAAGCTTTGAATTGTTTTTAGGTTATCGTTTTTTTTTTTCAATTGAATTTGTGATAATTTCGTTTCAGTTTACAATCAGAGCTTAATCGAACAGGCCTTGTTCATGTTCGTTTTTAAGTGGTTAATGGACATTGTTGTTCGTGTTAATTCATTAAGGAACTGGTAATGTTTGTGTTACTATGTTAGTTTTATAAAAGAACATAAATGAACACTTATAAAATGTGTAAATGTGAGGTTAATAAACTAAAAGTTAAAAGAGTAAAGAATATAAAAAAACCTTTAGTGACCGAATGTAAATAAACGAACATGAATGAAAGGAAACGAACGTAAATGAACGAACATCAACAAGAACATCATCGAACGTCCACAAACGTGACGTTCGTGTTTGTTCATTTATTAATTGAAAGAACGTAAACGGACTTTTTACTGAACGGTTCACGAACCTTTAGATGAACTCTAATATTCACTTTCATGTCTAAATTCTTCTATCTCTAACTCTTTTGTGTATTCTACCTAGCTAAAGCAACGTTATATTTTGGTTTGAAACTTTGTTGTAAAAGGGAACTTTACATTTATTTGGGACACTAAAAAAATTGTTGTTTTTAACTTTGGATGTACTGTACTGTTGATTCCCTGAGAATTTATCACCTTATATGAATGCAAAATGGGCTAAAAAGTTATCAATTCTTGACTAATCTATATCTTTAAAAGTGGGTTCAAAAAAGGAAGGTGCTTTTCGCTTAAAGTATTTACTAAGTATCGTCTTTTGGTGCTATAGAGCAGGGGTGTTCATAAACAGCCCGAACAGGCTGAACCGGACTAGTTAACATTAAGTAGTTTCAAACGTGATAAAGATAAATATTTCTTATGCACATGTCGCAATTCGTTGTTGAAAATTAGTTACCATTATCAGGTTTTTGAGGAGAAAGCCTACCTTGTAGGTGTTGCACGTAAAGATGAAACCGAGGAGTTATTCACCATTGAAGAGTCACTCAAAGAACTGGCCCAGTTAGCTGATACTGCTGGACTCATGGTTGTTGATTCCACTTATCAAAAGTATGTGACATTTAGTTTTCATTTTTTTCTAATAATTATTTTACTTTTGTTGGCATGTGTATGTCCATATCATATATATGTATGTGTGTTAAGACAGTTTGTTTTTATATTTGATGATGCAGACTATCTACTCCAAACCCAAGGACATATATTGGATCTGGCAAGGTTGCAGAAATTAAAGCTGCAATTAATGCTTATGGTGTCGAGACTGTAATATTTGATGATGAACTCTCTCCAGGGTTAGTCATTAGCCAGCTGGCAAAACTTTTTAAATTTTTTAGATTCATGTTATTTATATTGGAAAATAGCCATTTTGAGTGAATCTAATATCAAAAATTCAAAATAGCCATTGCAATTTTTTTTAAATGTTTTCCAATTTGACAATTACAAAAATTTTAACAAAAGGAAACTCAGTCAATGATAGACACATGGACCATTTTGCGTATAACGTAGCCACTTTTAGCTGATTAGACATTGGCGCAAAAGTTTCCTACTTGCAACCAATAACACATTGACACGTGTCATAATTGGCATAAAACATGATACCCATGGCGTATTTTTATCATATTGTAATAATTTGCAACTGTCAAATTGATAATTTTTTTTAAAAAAAGTCGATCGCTATTTGGGTAATATTAATATATTTCTCTTGCACATCAACCTTTTGTTGGACAAAAATGCGTATAAAGATACTGAACTTCATGAAATTTCCCATTTGATGCATATAACTTATTTTTTCATGTCAGTCAAATGTATTAAACTAATTTTTTGTCTATTTGATGATTTTTTTAACCAAAAAATTCCTTTAAAAATAAGATTTTTTTTCTGCGTGTAAAGATACTGAACTTCATGAAATTTTCCATTTGATGTGTACAACTTTTTTTCATGTCGGTCAAATGTATCAAACTAATTTTTTGTCTATTTGACGATTTTTTTTAACCAAAAAAATCGTCAAACAGTGAAAAAAGGTTTAATACCTTAGAAGATTGACAAAACAAAAGTTGAGCATCTCAAATGGAAGGTTGCATAAGTTTTGTATACACGTGAATCAAACAAAACAAACAAATGTACCTAATAACTATAACTAGCATGATTTCGATATAGGAATTTATTCACCAATTATTATATTTGAATTGAATGAAAGTGCAGTCAATTACGTAATTTGGAAAAGGCATTTGGTGGAAACGTTAGAGTGTGTGATCGTACTGCTCTCATTCTTGATATATTCGACCAGCGAGCAGCAACACGTGAAGCTTCTCTACAGGTAATATATTATATAATTTACCTTAAACTATCTTTTATATATATGTTTTATCATAAATTGATATTTAAATTAATTTTCAGGTTGCATTGGCACAAATGGAGTACCAGTTACCAAGATTAACAAAGATGTGGACACATCTTGAACGTCAATCTGGAGGAAAAGTCAAAGGTATGGGAGAGAAACAAATTGAAGTGGATAAACGTATTTTACGCACTCAAGTAAGCAACCTTTTCTACAATATTTTATTGAATATAAATCATTTTTTATGTGTTTTGCGTGACATGAAGTTTTTTTAATCTGTGACAGATTGGTGTTCTTAGAAAAGATTTGGAATCTGTTCGGAAACATAGAAAGCAATATCGGACAAGACGTCTTTCAGTACCCGTGCCAGTTGTATCACTGGTAGGAATAAAGAACCGACTCAAAAAAAATTTCGGTATTTTCAGTTGCTTGACACGCTTATATTTATATAGGTTGGATACACGAATGCTGGAAAGAGTACACTTTTAAATCAGTTGACAGGGGCTGATGTTCTTGCTGAGGATCGGTTGTTTGCAACACTTGATCCAACCACACGGAGGGTACAGGTTGGTAATTCTTTTGGTAAAACCTCATATTACAATATTTTTTTCATTTTTTCATTTTATATATTATTTATATATATATTTTCCAAATCTTGTTAATGCATTATACTCCAGATGAAGAACGGAAAGGAGTTTCTGCTAACAGACACCGTCGGATTTATTCAAAAGCTACCAACAACTCTAGTGAGTTTCATTTCTTTTGTTAAGTTCAAAACGTATCTAGTTTTTTTTTTTTTTTGCCAATTGACTTCTTGTTATAGGTTGCCGCATTCCGAGCAACACTGGAGGAAATATCAGAGTCATCCCTTCTAGTGCACGTGATAGATATAAGGTAGGCATCACCATCACCACATCAATCATTATCCGTGTTTTTGTATAAAATGTATTACATTATAATGAAATATTACTATTTATCGCAGCCACCCACTGGCGGAACAGCAGATCGATGCGGTAGAAAAGGTTCTATCAGAATTAGATGCTTCTTCAATTCCCAAATTGATGGTGTGGAACAAGGTGAAGCTTAGCTGGATATTCTTCTTTATTTTTCTTTTATCATACTTATTGAAGAAGTTAAATTCAAGAATCTGTTTTTAAACAGGTCGATAAGGCTAGCAATCCTGAAGAAATAAAGCAAAAAGCTAAGGATCTTGAAGATACAATTTGCATATCTGCTCTTAAAGGCAGTGGTTTGGACGAATTCTGTAACGCAGTACAGGAGAAATTGAAGGTGATTGCTTTATTTGTATATACTTTATTTATTTAAGTATCTGAATAAAATATATATTTATATATCAACAGGATAGTATGGTATGGGTGGAAGCTTTGGTACCTTTTGATAAAGGAGAACTCCTCAGCACCATACATCAAGTCGGTATGGTCGAAGGAACTGTGAGTATGCATTATGTTCAACATTTTTTTAAACTATTTCCGACATATTTTTTAAAATCATTTTCTTGAAATTGCATTTAATTAGGAGTACACAGAAAACGGGACACTGGTGAGAGGGCACGTTCCTCTTCGTTTCGCGAGGCTATTGACACCGATGAGACAAACATGCGTATCGCAGTCTCCAGTTTCTTTGGAAGATGATATGTTATAATTTATAAAGACACTTAAAGCAACAATATATCTTGCAACAGAGCCTTGAAGAGTTAAAAGACGATCTGTATATAGTATATACCTTGGCTTGTGTAGACCAACAGTTTCTTTCGGTAATCACATGCTTCGACTTTGACTTGGCTTTGTAGCATCGTATAGTGTGGCTGTAACTTCCGTTCGGAGATGTATAGTATTGATATCTGTCATCTCGAAGCTACAATGTTGTATCACTATATTTATTAATTATTTAAAAATGATTTCAGCTTAAACACGTTATGGTAGTCTAGCGCCACTGTTGTACTTGTAGACTACAAAGACAGGTAGAGTGTACAAATTGGTTTGGGCCCTCAACCGAAGCGGTTAGAAACTCCCAAATTGTTTGTCCGAAATAATAACATAATCTTGGCTTAAGTTAGGTATATATGCAGCTTGCCTATTCTGGGGCCAGACCGGTAGAGATTGTAATATCTGACATGACACGAATTTAAGAAGTTTGTGGTTTTGCGTTTAGTTCAAACGGGTATGAGTCAATTTCAAGTCTATTGTACGAACATGTTTATTGCTAAACGCCAAGTATTTTGGGAGGATATGCAGGCTTTACAGCTAATGACGTAATTATTGTCTATACATCTGCACTTTTTTTGGTGTAGATATGTAATTTTAGAGTTCTGATATGAAAAAAATGAAATAGAATTTCAGGTTAAACGGTCCGTGCTCATGTGAATATGTAAAAACTCGTGTGTGTTCAGATGTGTCTTTGACATGATGTCATCATGTTTGGTTTTGTATCACTCCTAACTTTCACTTTCGTTGTCAAGGGCAATCATACTCGCATAATCATCATAGATTCACGTTTGATTTCCACTCAATTTTGCTCGCAAGGAATGTACCTTTTCCCCATTTTGCTCATAAATCATAACGTGAGCAAAATCGAGAAGAGGTCAAGTGTAACTCTGATAATTATGCTAGCCCTTGGCAGTGAAAGTGACGTTGGAAGTATCATCATCAATGAGTTATAATTTGGATTAGGGCTGCAAACGAACCAAACGTTCGGCGAACAGTTTGTGAAACGTTCGGCGAACAGTTTGTGAAACGTTCGGCGGGAAGTTCGTTTGTGTTCGTTCGTTTTCTAGACAAACAAACACAAACAAGAAATTTCGTTCGTTTAGTTAAATGAACAAACATGAACAGAGGGCGTGTTCGTTCATTTATGTTCGTGAATGTTTGGTAACGTGTTTGTTTGTGTTTGATAGTTCATTAGTGTTTTTAATTTTTATATTTTATTTAAATACTTCAAAATCCTGACAAATAAAATATTTAATAAGTGTCGGTGTATTATATATTATGTTTATGAACGTTTGTTTGTGTTCGTTGTATTCATTTGTGTTCATGAACATTAGTTTTTGGGCATTTGTGTTCATCAATGCCCGTTGCCTAAAATTAATAAACAAACACAAACGAACACGAACAAGTTCATTTTCTTAACAAACGAACACAAACATAAAATCTTGTTCGGTAAGTGTTCATAAACAATTCATTAACACATATATTTCTTAACAAACGAACATGAACAAGGCGTTGTTCGTTTTCGTTCGGTTCGTTTGCAGCCCTAATTTGGATTATTGAAATCCAGTCATCAGTCTGAAGTTAAAAACAAGATCCGAGTTCCTAACAACGCGTTTTTTACTACCTTTCGATTACCCAAAACACATCACTGACTTGGTCCAAGAGATTTAGTTTTTCTGTCCTTTGTACTGATGTAGAAAAAATATATTCATCCACTCCATTAGTTAACAAATTTGGTCAATGATGATGACATAGTAACATAGCATCCACATGCATGTGTGTTTTGTAGCAGGTGCAACTCTAACCAAAACCACTTCCCAATTTAGAAGATTTGGTAACATTAGTAGTTGGTTTTTGCACATGATCCACCTCTATATATATTTCCCCACTTTCATGCAATCAAATCACACAAACCTAAACCTCAATGGCTTCTTTCAAACTTCTATATGTCACTTTCACACTACTTACTCTACTCTCATCCTCCATTTTCTGCTTAGGCTACCCTGGCTTCAACTTTGGGCGGGGTCACGGTGGTCGTGGCGTCGGTGGTGGTAGTGGTGGAGGTGGTGTTAGCCGCCCTATTGGCGGTCAAAGGTTTTCTGGACTCTCCCCGCGATTTTACAGTCAGTCTTGCCCTCAAGCTAATGACATTGTCATATCGGTCCTTAAAACCGCAATCTCCAAGGACCCGAGAATGGCTGCTTCTTTGATCAGGCTTCATTTTCATGACTGTTTTGTTCAGGTTAATTAGTTTTTTATTACTTTTTAAATATGTTTTATCGCGGTAGACGCACTAAAGTTTTATGATCTTTCAGGGATGTGATGCATCTGTGCTGTTGGATGATCATCCAACATTTACTAGCGAAAAGAAATCGGTCCCAAACAAGAATTCTATTCGCGGGTTTGAAGTGATTGATGAGATCAAAGCTAAACTCGAACAAGCTTGTCCCCAGACGGTTTCTTGTGCGGACATTCTTGCCCTTGCCGCTCGAGGCTCCACTGTTCTAGTAAGCACTAGAAACATATTTTTATTGACTATAATACCCTTTTCGTTTCAAAAATCAACTAACTTAACTGTCAAAAATATACCAGAGTGGTGGACCGAATTGGGAATTACCATTAGGAAGACGTGACTCGAGAAAAGCTAGTCTTAACGGATCAAACAAAAACATTCCTCCACCGAATTCAACGATTCAAAATCTTGTAACATCTTTTCGACGTCAAGGCCTTAACGAAGTTGATCTAGTCTCACTTTCTGGTTAGTTCTCTTATGAAGATAGCGCGTTAACGTGCTTTCTTTTTATAAAGTGCGATTTGAGCGTATATAAACCATGTTTTTCTAAGTTTCTTTCTTGAGTTTTCTTGTAGGAGCTCATACATTAGGGATGGCGAGATGCACGACGTTTAAGCAACGACTATACAATCAAAATGGAAACAACCAACCCGATTCAACTCTTGAAAGAAGCTACTACCATGACTTGAAAGGCGTATGCCCTAAAACCGGCGGTGACAACAACATTTCACCACTAGATCTTGCATCGCCCGTAACATTCGACAACACGTATTTCAAGCTCATTATGTCTGGAAAAGGTCTTCTTACTTCAGACCAAGTGCTTTTGTCTGGAAAACTTGGAAAAACTATGCAGTTAGTGAAGGCTTTTGCTGATGATCACACTCTTTTCTTTAACCATTTCGCGCGATCCATGGTTAAAATGGGTAATATCCGCCTGCTTACCGGTAACAAGGGTGAAGTAAGGAAGAACTGCAGAAGGGTTAATTAGTGAGATATCTAGATCTTGTGTATGTTTATGATTAAGAACCTGATGGGCTGTTATTGAACTAGTATGTAATCTGTTAACTAGTTGAAATATGAATGATTTTATGATTTATCGAGTCAAATCGGTTCATTATGTGTAAAATATATATCAAGAATCGAACTTGAGAGGATACTAAGGCGCGATCACTAAACTAGAAGTTCGCCGGCCCAACACGCTTAAATGTGTAGTTATCTTGTTATCAACAACTCGTGTCAATCTAGACAACGAGTGATTCACCTAAGGTGTCACAACCACCCATTAGGGACTCATCATCTTCGATGAGCTTTGCCCCAACATCCTAGACAGAACATAAGTGGATTTGATACCATTTGTTATCCGTCCCCTCATATCAGTTCCGTTTTGTATTAGGGCTTTGATCTAGGTGAGATTTTGATCAGGTTTCAGGCACGAGATTTGGTTTATTATTAGTAACTAGTAATTTTCTTCAGCGCGTTGCGGCGGTGTCAAAACGTAAACTAACATGGATTTATACTGTCTAATGAAAAAGTATTATCATTTCCGACCAAAATTTACGTCAAAACATATACCAATTGAAAATGTACAAAAAAAAAATAATAAGCACGAAAACGTTTCACATTTGACCCAACTTATTTCCTAGAAAAAAAATTACGTCGAAATGTAAGAAAATAGTGTTTTTTAAGTTAAAGGGTGGTACCGCGTTACGGCGGTGTCGAAATGTAAAGTAACTTGAATTTATATTTGCCCCGACTTGTTCCCAAACAACATTTACGTCAAAACGTAGGCCAACTAAAACGTACGTAAAAATATGCACAAAACGTATTATATTTGACTCGACAAAATTTAAGTTGAAACGTAAATAAACTTGAATTTATACCGACACATACATATATATAGAAATAAGCACTTAAAACTCAAGGGGAAGATTCTTTTGAGAAGAAAATTTAATTGAGAAGAAAAAAGGACAATGGGTAATTTTGTAAAACATTAAATAGTTTTTTCACTTATCTCATTTATTATTATTTTTGACTAATTAATTAGTTATAAAGACTATTATCCTCCACACTAACTTTTTTTACCTACACACATCAAAAGTTATCCTACATATTTCGAAATTCATCTTACACGTTGAAATTTATCCTACACAACTCGTAATTTATCCTACACAACTTATAATTTATCCTACACTTTAAATTATTTTATTTTATTTTTTCTGAAAAAATATATATTTTGAAGATAAGTTACAAAAAAATTAATGTATTAGCTATTAAAGAGGAAGACTACAAATTAATAACCTATGTAGATTTACCAATGTACCCTTATAGTAACATTAAATAATTATATTAAATGAAGTAAAATAAAACATTCTTATTGGTTGAAATTTGTTCTTTTTTCTTCTTACAAAAAATTTCTTCTCATTTGAACTCTCCACTAAAACTCAATGGGGTCAAAATGACATTTCATAAAGTTATTAAAAAGCTAAGGGGGTGTAACTTAGAGGTGTACAAAAAACCGGTTTTAGAACCGAAACCCGAAAAAAAAAACGAAACCGTTTTTTTTATAACCGGTTTTAGAACCGAACCGGCGGTTGTAGACCGGTTAGGGATCTTAATCTTCGAAACCGGTTATAAAAAGACCGGTTTAGACCGGTAAAAAACCGTTTTTTTTTTTTTTTTTTTTGCATAAACCGGTTAAAAACCGACCCTAACCGGTTGGACCGGTTATTGTTTTGAGTAAAAAAAAAACGGTTATAAAAAAGCAGGTTTTTTATTTTGATGAAAAAAACTGGTTTAGTTATTGAAAAAAAAAACCGATTTGTACACCTTTAGGTGTAAATGTAAAAACTGAAATTTCAGGATTCAAAGTAAAAAAAATTACTGGGATGCTACAATAATCCAAGTTATTCTTTTATAATATTTATAATAACACAACGTATTAAGTAAGAAAAAAATAACTTGAATTGTATATATTTTATAAAGTGTAATGTATATATAGAAATTTGATCTATATTTTGAAACTTAATTTAACGATATAATAATCTAAACAATTAGTTTATACAGATAAATTTTATAATTATGTGAACTAAATATTTTATATTCAGAAGGGAATGGCGGCGCAGTTTGTTGCTCGTCTACCTGCTATCCTTGTGTAATTTGTCCTGGTGATTGGAATGAAAATTTGCAATTTTCATATATGTAGTATATTTAACATACTAGATTATAGTCTCATGTATTACACAATTTGAACAACGAAAATTATTTGTTTGCACAACACAATAAGACAAGTAGATGTATCTGATAATCATCTCACAAAAAAATTCTTTCAATAAAAAGATTAAACTGTTAAATCACATAATAAATATGAAAAATATTTAAACTCATACTTGGGTTTACATTTGATTATTCTCCATAGTAACTCGAAGTGTAAAAAGTAGGAAAATAGTATATAATAAAGTTAGAAAAAAGTACATCGTTAGTCCTTGTGGTTTCTGTCAAATTTCAATATCGGGTACTAATTATTTTTTGTTGCAAAATCAGGTATTAACGTTCTAATTTGTCACAATGTTAAGCACTAAGGCCAAACTTTGTCACAATGTTAAGTACTAAGGCCAAACCTTGTTAATTTTTTTGTTAAGTCTTACTAAAATGACTAAAATGCCCTTTAATAACTAGAGGGTCTTTTTTTAATTAATTATATTTGACTAAAATAATTTAAAGTAATGTTTTCTGTTTTATTTATATTTTTTATAAAATTAAATGGATTTGAAGTTTATTATTTATAAGGTTTATAAATAATATGCTAGTAAAATAAACTTTTTAACTTAACCTAAATAATAAATTAAGTTGAGATTTAATAAAATTGAACAACATTCGTATCGATACCAATATTTTTTTATTTTTAGTTTTTTTTTTTTTGTGCTTTCAATAAACTGATATTGTATTGCTACCATATTGTACCGAACATCATCGGTACCGGTATACATTTTGTTTTATTGTTTTCTGTTTGATAACAGATACTTTGATCGTATCTTAAAAGTTATATAAGAGAACAAAATATACTTAAATCAATTAAAGCAATAAACCAATAAATTGATAAAACCTTAGAAAAAACAATATTGAAAAAAAAATCAAAAACAATTATTCCTCTCTTTTTATTTCAACATTACGATGTATATTTTTTAAACGGATATTGTGTCGCTATCATACCAAATTCATTCAAAACCGATTGAATAACATCTGTATCCGTATTAATATTTATTTTTAGTGTTTTTTGCTTTTGATTAATTAATATCGTATCGCTACCATGCCGTACTGAACAACATCAGTACCAGTATAAATTCATTTTTATGATTTCTAGTTTGATAACTGATACTTTAATCGTATCTTAAAAGTTATATAAAAATATATGTTTAAATCAATTATACTAATAAAATAATATAATAATAAAAACCTAGAAAAAAAACAATATTAAAAAATTCAAAAAACACTATTCATGACATGTTTGTATTATAATTAATTACAGAAAAAGACAAAACATAAAGCAAAATAAGTTGTTGTGTATATAAAACCCCATTCAAACGAAATACAGTTTACTTACTGTGTGTATGAAAAGTAATCTAAACGGTGCAATTACTTGCATTACTACGTTGCTACAGGATTTGATGAGCTCGGTACCAACCGGTATGGAAAATATCGTTACCCAAATCCCCAAAGTGGGTACCGGTACCGAATATACCTGGTACGGTACGGCTCGGTACCGGTATGGTACGTCATCGACATTTGAGGGTAAAAACCGATGAATGCCGGTGCTGAACCGGTACCGAAATTACACCCGATGTGGTAAATTTGGTACCGATACTCGATACCAGCTCATTCCTTAGTGAAGTTACTATTTATTCAATTCTATTTTTATTATTATATTTATTCAATTTTGTTTACTATTCATTCAGTTCTGCTTTTAATATATAGGTGAATAACTAAAACAAATTTGCATTATAAGAATATAACAGTTTTGTAAGTTGAAATGAAGATGGGGCTTTGCTTCTGTATGATAAAACAAACAAATAACATGTAATATTCGTACCAGTTTGCGATGTTATGTACAAGAATTACGTAACTTTGGCGATGCAATTCTTGTACATAACATCACAAACTGGTACGAATATTACATGTTATTTGTTCGTTTTATCATACAGAAGCAAAGCCCCGTATTCATTTGAAGTTACAAAACTGTTATATTCTTAGAATGAAAATTTGTTTTGGTTATTTTATTAAATCTCAACTTAGTTTATTATTTAGATTAAGTTAAAAAGTTTATTTTACTAACATATTATTTATAAACCTTATAAATAATAAGAGTAAACTTTTGTTTTGCTCCCTGTGGTTTGGTCACTTTAATAGTTTGCCCCATATCTTTAAAAATAGTCATTGTCCTGCAATTTTTTGCTATGATTTTTCTATTTTGGTCCCTGAGGGGAGCAAAATGGAAAAATAGACAATTTGGAAGGAGTTAGAGGCGGGGAGCAAAATGAAAAAACCATAGCAAACTATTGGAGGAAAATGGCTATTTTTAATGGTTTGGGACAAAACCGTTAAAGTGACCAAACCAAAGGGAGCAAAACGGAAGTTTACTCAAATAATAAACTTTAAATCCATTTAATTTTATAAATAAATATAAATGAAACAGAAAACATTACTTTAACTTATTTTAGTCAAATATAATTAATTAAAAAAAGACCCTCTAGTTATTAAAGGGCGTTTTAGTCATTTTAGTAAGACTTAACAAGAAAGTTAACAAGATTTGGTCTTAATACTTAACATTGTGACAAAGTTTGGTCTTAGTACTCAATATTGTGATAAATTAGAACGTTAATACTTGATTTTGCAACAAAAAATTATTAGTACTTGACATTAAAATTTGGCAGAAACCAGAAGGACTAACGGTGTAATTGTTTCATAAAGTTATTTTCAAAAGAAATACAATACTTGTTAAATAGAAAAGATAATAGTAAACAAAAAACAAAAAATAATCAATATCATGAATTTTCTATGAATTTAAATTGAAGGAAGTTATCTTCAAAAGAAATACAATATACTTCTTAAATAAAAAAGATAATAGCAATAAAAAATAAAAATTAATCAATATCATAAATTTTCTATGAATTTAAATTGACAAGAGGTGAGTTAGATTAGATTTTATTAATTTATTAAATATATATAAAATAAAATATAAATAAAAAATAAGAGATTGTAGGAGAAAATGCCATGTGGCATTAAATAGAGTCTTTTATTAATATTTAAATTGGATTAAGTTGAACAAAATTGATAAATAACTAGCCGAATGAAAATGACAAGATTTCAAACATTTTGGATCCAGATGTGAAAAAAACAAACCTTTGGACGAAAATCGCAAAAATGGCCAAACCTCATAGACGAAAATGACATTTTACTCTATATATTAAAAATTTAGGCTTTAATTTAAACAAGCCAGCTAACGAGCGAGCCAACGAGCCAGCTTTCCTTGGCTCAGCTCAACTCATTTACAAACAAGCCAATTTTGAGCGAGCTTTTTTTTTCAAGCGAACCACGAGTTTTTTGAACAACCCTAAAATTTACCCGTTCGCACAATAGCATACCTGTTATCATAGCATTATACAAAACATCATCTTTGTGCCGGATTTGCTCAAACAACACTCTAGCATCTTCCATCTTCCCCTCTTTACAACAACCAGTAATCATCGCGCTCACAGCAACTGAAGGATATCTGTGGTATAATTTTACTTTTATTTTATGAACCCGGTTCATATTATGTATGTGTTAATTTCGTTACAAAGATTAGTCAAAACACTTTTGACAAATAAAAATACATGTATATATAAGTTATTCAAAATAAACTTTAACTAGTTAAAACTATATATACATTTTAAGCAACGGAAGCGTATGTAGCAAAATAACACGAACACTTTTATACCAAGGAGCACCCGTTATGGAACAAGATCACCAACATGCAAACACGAAAGAGAACATCAACCATAGGGGGTTTAGATACCTTCGGTTAGTAAATAACCGGTTGAGACACCGAGGTTCAACGAACGAGTGCTAGTTACACGAACGAGAGATACGCGAATGTGAGTCGGGTCTCGGGGTTGTTGGTCGGCAGTGCAGGCGGCGGTGACGGCCGGCGGCGGCAGTCGGGGCCGGTTTGGAGTTGTGTGTGTTGTGAGTTTTGTTTCAATTCTTGCAACCTCTCAAAAGTCCACACACACTCCCTTTTTATATACTTGAACTCTCATGCATGCTCAACACTTGGCTCACATGCAATTGGACAAGGGACAAGTGGCAAGAAGATCCTTTGCATGCAATGCCATTGGCCGAGATTTAGGTGCGCGACAAGTGGCAAGAAGATCCTTGCATGCAATGCCATTGGCCGAGATTTAGGTGCATGACAAGTGGCAATGCAAGAATGTTCTTGTCTCACCCGGTCCACGTACCCGTCTCTCAGTTCAATACCCGCGTATCGTTCGTAATTACCAGTTAAATTAGTTAAGTGGATTTTAGTTCGTTGCCCACGGTGTAACTCTTACGGGTCAAGACCCGGTCGGCAGCGTTGACTTATCGAACCGGACATAAATATCCAACAGCAACAACATTCTTGCAAGGCATCCGGCCAAAAATCTCTCTAGCCTCATCAAACCGTTCACTCTCCTCATACGCGCTGATCATCACCGTCCACGAAACTTCATTACAAACCGGCATTGACTCAAACAACCGCCTAGCTTTATCAACCTCCCCAATTTGTCCATACCCATCAATCATAGCCGTATAGGATATCACATTCCTCCTTGGCATTTCATCAAACACCTTCACCGCATTATCGATCATTCCAAACCAAACAAACGCCGCGATCATAACATTCCACAACGCGATGTTTCTCTCTGGTATTTGGCTAAAATACTCAAATGCAGCATCTATGCTCCTACATTCGATGCAACCCGCGATCATGGAGTTCCAAGACACTATGTTTCTATCCAGCATTGAATCGAATAGTCTCTTGGACTCTCCCATATGCCCGTTTTTCCAGTAGCCCGTGATGAGTGAGTTCCAAGAAACAATATCTCGTTTAGGCATTTCGTCGAACAGCTTGCGTGCAAGTTCCATTTTCCCTTGATAAGGCATTTCGTCGAACAACTACACATGGCTGCCCCCAACAGGTCATGACACTTTAAAGTCACTAACCAAGGTATCTTCCCAGCAACGGCTTGCTACTTGAAGACAATAGACTTATGGCAATCGTTGTCATCTATCCCTTCTGTAAAAGACATCAATTGAACAATGAGACATGGATCAGAATCTATCTCATATGGCGTTCAATCATTATCGTTCTCGTTCAAGAATCAAAGTGGTCCAATCAAACACACAGTAAGTTTGGGTAAGGCCTTACACTTCACCAGTTTGAATCAACGAGGGCGCCCAAATGTCTAACTGTTACATATAATGTAAGAGTACAGAATCCCATCTTGACTACATACAACTCCCACTGAACTTCATAACCACTCCCAACCAATGCCTTTATGACTGGCAGTTACGCGATAGCGGTTGACACTGATCAAAGAATAGTCTTTAGTAAACGAAAGTTCTAGTACGTATCTCAGGTCAGAGGATACTAAATGAGTATGCCTAGATCAAAAACATCTTATGACTAAGATCCATGAAGATGATTTGATGCGAGTTACATCCAGCGTCATTCACAATGAGGCCTGTGAATTTGGAAGTCAACTCCTTGAGTCCAAAATCAGAATAGTCTTAATTCAGAGTCGTTCCCACGAGTCTGACCGACTAATCATTATCGTTCTCGTTCAAGAATCAAAGTGGTCCAATCAAACACACAGTAAGTTTGGGTAAGGCCTTACACTTCACCAGTTTGAATCAACGAGGGCGCCCAGATGTCTAACTGTTACATATAATGTAAGAGTACAGAATCCCATCTTGACTACATACAACTCCCACTGAACTTCAGAATCACTCCCAACCAATGCCTTTATGACTGGCAGTTACGCGATAGCGGTTGATACTGATCAAAGAATAGTCTTTAGTAAACGAAAGTTCTAGTATATATCTTAGGTCAGAGGATACTAAATGAGTATGCCTAGATCAAAAACATCTTATGACTAAGATCCTTGAAGATGATTTGATGCGAGTTACATCCAGCGTCATTCACAATGAGGCCTATGAATTTGGAAGTCAACTCCTTGAGTCCAAAATCAGAATAGTCTTAATTCAGAGTCGTTCCCACGAGTCTGACCGACTACGGATAATTTAGAATACAAGATTCATGGATTAAACGTATCAAATTCGAACACAGTTGTAGGATTCAAGAATTGCATTTAACTAGTAAATCAAAATGAATACAGGAATACAACTGTTTGATGTTCGTACATCCAAATACTACATCAAAACATTTCACTAGCTAATCTAAGCCCAATAGTGTCCATGTAACGGTCATGTTTCTCTTGAGTCATTGGCTTAGTAAATGGGTCAGCTAAGTTTTGATCTGTGTCAATTTTGCTTATAACGATGTCTCCACGTTCCACAATCTCACGTATGTAGTGAAACTTTCTCAAAATGTGCTTGGCTTTGTGATGTGATCTAGGCTCCTTGGCTTGAGCAATAGCACCTGTGTTATCACAAAATATATGGATGGGTTTCATGATACTTGGAACCACATCGAGATCGGTTATGAACTTCTTCATCCAAGTAGCTTCCTTTGCGGCATCCGATGCAGCAATGTACTCAGATTCCGTGGTAGAATCAGCTACAACACTCTGCTTGGAGCTTTTCCATGAGATAGCTCCTCCGTTGAGAGTGAACACGAAACCCGTTTGTGAGCGAGAGGTATCTCGATCAGTTTGAAAACTAGCATCAGTGTAACATTTTACAGTGAGCTCCTCATTGACTCCTCCAAATATCAAGAACATATCTTTTGTCCTTCTCAAGTACTTAAGGATGTTCTTAACTGCAGTCCAGTGGGCAATCCCAGGGCTCTGCTGGTAACGGTTGGTCATGCTCAAAGCATACGAGACGTCTGGTCGAGTATATACCATAGCATACATGATAGAACCAATCGCTGAAGCATATGGAACTGCTTCCATTTGCTTTATCTCACGGTCCTCAGAGGGAGCTTGTGATTTGTCCAAGATGGTTCCTTTAGTCATTGGAACACCTCCTTTCTTGGAGTTTTCCATCTTGAAGGGTCTCATTACTTGATCTATGTATGTGCTCTGAGTTAGCACAAGAAGTCGCTTTGATCTATTCCTATAGATCTTGATTCCTAGAATGTAAGCGGCTTCTCCAAGATCCTTCATTGCGAAGCAAGATCCCAACCAATGTTTAATTTCCTTAAGCATGGGGATGTTGTTTCCAATGATCAATATATCATCTACATACAAGATGAGAAATGATATAGCACTCCCACTAGCCTTTCTGTAAACACAAGGTTCATCTTCGTTCTTGACAAAACCAAACTCTTTGACTTTCTGGTCAAAACGAAGATTCCAGCTCCGAGATGCTTGCTTGAGTCCACAAATGGACTTTTTTAGCTTACATACCCTATTAGGATATTTTGGATCGATAAAACCGTCTGGTTGAACCATATAAACATCTTCGGAAAGATGTCCATTAAGAAAGGCGGTTTTAACATCCATTTGCCAAATTTCGTAATCATAGTACGCAGCTATGGGAAGTAATACCTGATCGATTTGATCATAGCAACGGGCGAGAAGGTTTCATCATAGTCAATACCTTGAGTTGAGTAAAACCTTTCGCTACTAGCCGCGCTTTATAGGTTTGTATATTTCCATGCATGTCGGTTTTTCTCTTGAAAACCCATTTGCTCTCTACAGCCCGAGATTCGGGGGGTAGCTCAACCAAGTCCCGGACTTGATTGTCACGCATGGATTGCATCTCGGCTTCCATGGTCTCTAGCCATTTCACAGAATCTGGATTAGAAATAGCAGATTTGTAACTAGTAGGCTTGTCATCAGACTCGGCCACTGTCAGGACTTCAGAACCCTCAACATGCCAAAGGTATCTATCGGGTTCTTTACGAGTCCTGATGCTCCTGCGAAGGCTTGTGTTCAGGTCTGATTCAATATCAATAATTTGTTGTGGTTCAGACGTTCCGACCTTGTCAATGGTTGTTTGTAGTCCTTGAACTTCTTCAAGATCTACTAAGTTACTTCCAGTTCCTTGACTAAGAAGTTCATCTTCAAGGAACCTTTTAGCCTTCCTTTTGATGGAAATCGTATTTGCATCAGGATGGTAGAAGTAATAACCGCATTGGTTATAGTATCCGACGAAAACAACCTTTTCGCCTCGAGGGTCGAGCTTGTCATCAGAGTCACTTGTGATGTAAGCATCACACCCCCATACTCTTAGGTAACTCAAATTCGGCTTATGCCCATGCTATATCTCATATGGAGTTTTGTTTACCTTTTTGGTCGGCGCTAGATTTACGAGTCGAGCAGCAGTCATAAGAGCAAAACCCCAAAAGGAGTGAAGTAATTTTGTTCTACACATCATCGATCGAATCATATTTAGTAGGGTTCGATTTCTCCTTTCATACACGCCATTAAGTTGGGGTGTGCCTGGTGGAGTGGGTTGTGAAACTATTCCACGTTCCTTTAGATGATCGAGAAATTCCAAGCTGAGGTATTCACCACCTCGATCTGAGCGAAGCATTTTAATCTTTCTATTAAGTTGGTTTTCAACTTCGTTTTGAAACTCTTCGAACTTTTCAAAAGTTTCATGCTTATGCTTCATGAGATAGACATAAGCATATCGACTATAATCGTCGATGAACGTAACGATGTATCTCTCGTGATTCCTAGTCATGGTTCTAAAAGGACCACATACATCTGAGTGTATGAGTCCTAGTAGATCACTAGCTCATTCACCAACATGGGTGAAGGGATCCTTGGTGAGTTTGCCAGCTAAGCAAGACTCGCAATCATCAAATGAGTCCGTTCCGGTGGATTCAATAATCCCCTCAGATTGGAGCCATTTTACGTGTGCCTTGCTTATATGGCCAAGTCTACAATGCCATAGGAATGAATCACTAGCACCATTTTTCTGACATTTAGAAAGGTGATATATGTTACTGCTAGGTTGAACATCAATTTCATAGATACCGTTTCGAGGTTTAGCCTCAAAATAGTAAATACCATTTAGATAAGCAGATAAAGCAACACCATTAAAAACATATCTAAATCCTTGTTCAAATAGCAACGAAACTGAAATGATGTTCCTGGTTAAACCAGGTGCAAAAAGACAATTGTTCAAAACAACGACAAGACCAGAAGGACATGTAAGATTAAATGTGCCAGTTGCCAGAACTGGGACTCTTTTCCCATCGCCAACATTGAGCTCCATGTCTCCCGGCTTCAGTTTCTTTCACTTCTCAGGCTCCTGCAAGACATTAATGATGTGATAACCACACCCGGTATCAAATACCCATGTGTTGCTTGAAATAGTGAAAGGTTCAATAACATATATTAGAATACCTGAAGAAGTGCCTTCTCCATTAGCCTTCTTCACTTTGAGTTTGGCAAGATACTCGGGGCAGTTACGTTTCCAGTGCCCCATCTTGTTACACTCATAGCATTGCCGCTCTTCTGGAAGAGGGGCTTTCACAGCTTGCTTGCTCTTGTTGGTGGCCGGTTTGGCAGCAACAGGAGCCTTTCCTTTGTTTTTGCTGTTATAACTCTTCTTCTTTGTTTTGGGCTTTTTAACACCACCAGATTGAACCATTAACACTTAGTTTACTTTGTTGGAAATGTTCATCTATGCCGTTTTGAGCATCCCATGTAGCTCTGGAACTGTCTTTACCCAGTCATTCATGTTAAAGTTCATAACAAATTGATCATAGTGACTGGAAAGAGAGTTGAGAATGAAGTCAACAACCATCTCATCTTGGAGAGGATAACCAAGTTTGTTTAATTGGTCGATGTAGCCTTTCATCTTGAGGACATGAGCACTAACTGAGGAACCCTCTTGCATTTTACAGCTTATGAGCTGTTTCATGGTGTCATAGCGTTCCTGACGGGCTTGTTTCTGAAACATGCCCTTGAGTTGTTCAATCATGTCGAAGGCATTCATGACTTCCATATTCTTTTGAAGATCTGGAGACATGGTGGCTTGCATGAGGCAAGCAACTTCCATGGCATCTTCTTTATGTTTTTCAAAAGCCTTCTTCGCAACCACAGTGTTGTTCTCGGGTGCGGTTGGGATCGGGGTTTCCAAAACATAAAGCCTTTTTGCCATCTTGAGAACGATTCTCAAGTTGCGGTGCCACTCAAGAAAATTGGTGTTATTCAGTTTGTCTTTCTCAAGTTTGGACTTGAGAGCAAAAGAGGAGTTGTTTTCAGATGACATCTGTTAAGCAAAAAATTATTTAATTAGTATTTTTAATGTATTTCCTTATTTAGTGAGGTGAGACGATAAGGAATGAGAATCCGATTAAAAGCTCTTTCTAAAGGCAGCTGGGGCATGCAACATTAGCGAGAGGTTTAAGCGGACTGACAACGATTATCAATTGTGAGAGAAGCACAACTCCCGGGGTTTATGAGGCTGCGAGGACAACCTTTGTCCTTGCATTGATAAGTTTGGCCTCATCTATGCCACTTTTGTACTTGAGACGGCTGGGGCACGCAACACGAGAAGAAAAGTAATAGTCGTCCTAAAACGGTCACATGTGGAAGGGCCGGATGTGTCGACGGAACCCTTGCACCTTGGAAGGATAAACTAGACACCAAGTGTCGTGTTGTGGCTCCAACACTGATGGTTCGCATTATGCCCCAAGTGTTACTAGTAGTAGGATGGCATAGACCATTGATTTTAATTTTTACCAAATAGGGTCGTTATAGTCGGTTTTAATTTAAGTATTAAATTTGCGACATAACCAAAAAGACCCTTTCACCTCTCGGGACAATTAGTTTTAGATAACCTATAAAACTAAGTTTGTCGCGACTTGGAATAACTAATTAAAGTTAATAGTGAATACTATTTAGTTTATGAGTTTTAAAGATGTGAGAAAAAACATGTTATAAAACTCTAGTGGTTATAAAAAAATGCAAGTTGCTAGAACTTGCTTTTCCCGATTTCATTTAAAAAAAACTTTTAAGAATGTGTTTTGGTATTAGGTTGAAGTGTGATAACATTTATTAAAAGGCAACCATAATATCAAAAATGAATATGTAAATCATATGGGCATGATTATGATCTTGCTAGAGCCAAGTAGCAAGATCAAAGGGGTCATGGTCACAAAACACAAAACAACCACAAGGATGGACTTGAGTGTATCTTGTTGTCTTGAGCGACTCCCACTAACTCTAAGACTCCTCTTGGCATTCGGTTTTACTTCGGGTCTTCACATCAACAATATTTAACAAGTAAATATAACAAAGACAAAGAACCTTATCTACTACAACTTTGAACCACAAAGCAGGCCAAAACCATAAACTAATCTATTACAACTTTGAGCCGCAAAAAGGGCCGAAACCATAAACAAAACCAAATATAAACACAACCACAAGGTCGGGCCTGATTTACATATTCAACATAACCAAAAGAATGTTTGGGCAATTTTTGGTCAACCAAATATTTAACAATTAAAATATGACCAAAAATATATTATAACCCAATGAAGAAACACGGAACTAATTTTAGGGTTAATTAGTTTGGTTTATGTTTCAAACATGAGGGTTAATCTTCTTTTAACTTTCTAAGCTTCGATAGATCCGATAATCCTGCAAAACAGAACACCGTAAGCTCATTAAGAGAGGAATATGGGGGTTTCCCTCTTAACCAGACTCCGGCGTGAGAATAAGTAACCGTTTTGAGGAGATAATTGTGTGTTAAGAGTGAGAGTAGAGGGAATAGAATGGAATAACCTGTGCATGAAGGTCTATATTTATAGCCGGAGAGGTGTAAGAGGAGTTGGGCTGATGGGCCTTGGGCCGGAAGGCGACAACTTAGAGGATATGCTCTTTGTCTCACTGGCGTCGACCGTTAGTGTCTTCTAGAAGATCACCAGTGCTGGCGCACCGTGATTGGAGCCACATGTCCAGTCGTCATCCTTGTTGTCCCTCTGCCACCAGCAAGTAAGTGGAGATCATGGGGCGGGTGTCGCCGTCCCCTGATTGGTGCCACGTAGGCGTCCTTGTGTACTTTCTGTCTCCTGCACGTCAGACGATCATGGAGCACGATTGAGCACAGCCTGGAGGACGCTGATTGGCTCTTTCTTCTGCCACTTATACCTTGAGTACTTTCTGAAGTGGCCCTGCGCTCTAATTCCTGCGCGACCCTTGTTGAGCACGTAACTAGCCCGCGCAGGATTATAGATGCTGAAGTCTTTTATTCAGAATGCTAAGTGTTGAAACTGATACTCTCTTGTTTGGACCTCGCGCGAGGTGAGCCTTTGTTTAAGTAACCCGCGCGAGTCTACGAGTGATCAGTTTACTGAATAAGGAGTATGGTCCAGCGCGCGACTTGAAGAAAAGGTCTGCGCGGCTTTTTGCGACCATACCCCTTCAAGTCCCTCCAGTCCAGTGCTGCAATATGAGCGAAGTAAATGGTTGGAGCTCTGGACTTAAAGAAAAGAAAGTTCTAATTGTGAGAAATGCTTGCTTAACATTGGTAGACGGCGCGTGTGTAATTGCTCGTCAGTTACTACGGCGCGACTACCAGGCTTGGCTGATGATGATTCTCTGCTTTTGGGTGTAAGCGCGCAAGTTTACTGGATAACTATGAATGTTGCGGGGCCTGTCGAAACTTCTGCATGAATTTTGTAGTAAATTTGAGCGGGAAAAACCTCGAATTTTGAATCCTGACAGGTTGGTGCGAAATGTCGTTGATGGCGACGTTAGAGTTGACTGCTGACACGACCATCATCAAGTTGTCTCTGACGGTTCGGCTTTCCGTCAGGCGAGTGAGGCCCACGCACGCCTGGTAACCGTCACTCCGAGAATCCCGCCTTACGTGCCGGCTGCTGATTGGATACGCGCGCGGTGATTTCGGCACGTTTACCCATCGCATTAAATGCGATGAGTATAAATAGTCGACGATAGGAGATAAGACGTCACAAATCTTCTTCTGTTTCTCTACTTCTCTTCCTTTTTCTTTGAATCTTCAAATCTTCAAAGGAGAACTTCAAGTTCCTTAGCAGATCTTCAAGTTCTTTAGCAGAAGTTCGAAGTTGCTCTTGCTTTATATTCATGGCTGAAAAAGAACCTCAACACGAAGAAGGTCCCCTCCCAGTCCTCAAATGGGATCTGGGCCTATTTGAGCAGATTGCATGTGGTTTCAGTTTCCCACTGGAGTAGGATGCACGGTATCCCGGCCAGAACCAGACGGTTGCCAATGCACCACCGGAATACATCACACTTTTTGAAGATTTTTTCTTACAGGGCAACTTCCGGTTGTCGGCGACGGAGTTCATGGCATGTATTCTTCATTATTATGGGTTCCATATCTCACAGATGAGTCCACCCAGTATGGTGAGGGTGCGACATTTTGAGTTTTTGTGTCGATCCCATGACATAGAGGCCACAGTTGTGAGATTTAGGGTGTTCTATCAGCTGATCAGGAACATGGGGTTCTATTCCTTTGGTAATCGGGGGTCTGCTAAGAAGATCCTTTTGAACCCTCTGAAGAGTTTCCATGACTGGAAACATAAATTTTTCTTCATTCGAGAGGAGGTTATCCTAATTGCTATGATCTTCCGTGCGCCGGATGTAATCGAGAAGGAGGAGCTGGCGATTCCTAAGAAGGAGGATTGGTACGTGAAGCTCACTGCCACCCCTAATCGAGTATTTGGTGAAAACGTTCTGGTCGCGGTGCAAATGAGTGATCAATGGCCGGCAGATAGCGAGGTGGTGTCAGTTCTGAACTTTCAAGATAAAGGTTAGTTACTTCTTTGATTACTTTCTGTTTTTATGGTCTGGTCACGCTTAATTGTTAATGTTGAATGCAGAGGCGCGTCTTTATCAAGCTGGGTTCCCCACCTTTGGTGGATCCATGGGTGTGCGCCCGCTGAGGTCAGGGGAGCAGTACTGGTATGAAACGATCAAGCCACATTTTCTGTACCCCATTGCTGGAGCTTTCGCCAATCCACCTACCGCAACCGAAGGTGCGCATATACCTAACCCCCGGCCCTTGCGAGCTATGACTTCTGCTGGGAAAGAGATTGTTTATCTTTCCAGCGAGGAATCTGTAGGGTCTTTAAATGGGGAGCTAAGTTCCTGGTCTAACATCTTTGCATGTGTGTTGCGCGACCTAGGGATTGACCCAGATGAGAAGAAGAAAAAACCAAGTACGAAGAAGAAAGTCATTACCATCGATGCTGAGGTGACCAGCAAGACTGGCGGGAGTTGCCGCGCGACTGCCGGTGCTTCTGATAAAGGTACTCTACGCTTTCGTCGGAGTAACTTGCAGGATTACGTTATTATCAGTGACTCACTTGAGGGTTTGTCGCGTATAGGCGAGAAGAAGACCTGAGCCGCTGGTTCAAAACGCGCGGGTTCCCGAAACCCAGATGTTGGTGCTACTCCCTCTTCTATCGCGCTTGACGAGGAAGAAGAGGAAGAAGAAGAAGAAGAAGAAGAGCCTGCTGTCAAGTTGATAAGCAGGAAAAGAAGCAGGGAGGAGACTACTGCTGGCACGTCATTGGCGCAGAAGGCTGGGGAGGTCCCAGTGATAGGCAAACAGAGTAGTCTGCGCACTCTCTACAAATTCTCTCCAGGTTAGTTTTGTTACTTCATGTTTTTTCTTTAATGAAATTTCTTTATAACACTTGGTTTCTGCAGAAGCCAAGAAGAGGACCCCTAAAAAGGAAGGTGTTGAGTTTAAAGACCCCCAAGAGCCGGTGCAGAAGAGAACCCGGGTTGTGATCAAACCCTTTAAGACTGCTGGGTTGGAGGCTGAGAAGGAGAAAAAGAAGGCTGCTGAGAAGCCTATTGATAAGGCTGCCGAGAAGGAGAAAGAGAGAGAGAAAAAGAAAGTTGCTGAAAAGCCTGAGTGTGATAAATCAAAGGAGACCCAGACCGCTGCTATTACCGCACAGGATAAAGCGTAGGGTCCGGAGGGCGTCCATATTACGGGGCTTTACCAGCCCCTTCATGAGAAAAAGAAAGAAACTACTCGAGGTAAAGGACCCGAGGTTGTGAAGCCAACTGAGCCTGCGCAGGTTGATGCCGCCACCCAGACAGTTCAAGTGACTTCTACTACTGGGGGGTCAGCTGTTGCGGCGCATAAAGAGACATCCGCTGCTGCAGGTGGTGCGAGCTCTGGTGGCGCTGGAGGCTCTATGCCGCAAACTCCCATCAGTCCTAAGGATACCGTCGGCGACATTTATTATAAAACTTACACCGAGCTCCATGGGGTTTAAAGCAGAAGGATACCTTCTTGGAGTTCGCTCCTTGCCGTGATTGGTTCTTGAATTCCTTCCCTCCTAGGGAAGTTAACCGGCAAAGGGCGCGAACCCATGATGCCTTGTACCATGCTTATGTGGTCGGAGAAGCCAACACCCGCGCCGCTAACCATCAAATCGTGCGCGAGTGGCGTACGATGGTTAAGGAGCGGGCTGAATGGGAAAAGTACCGTGAGCGCTTGGTGAGGCAAGTTAAAGACTTTGAGAAAGCTAAGGCTGCGTTTGCCAAAGAGAAAGCTAAATTCGAGTCTGATAAGAAGTCGGAGGAGTGGGGCCGCGAGGGCTTAAGGAACAAATTACAAGCTGCTGAGGATCTGCTGTCCAAAGAGCGCGCGGAGTGGAAGAAGATCTGTGAAAAAGATAATCAGCGCATGTATGCAGCGCGCACCAAGATTACCGACCTTGAAGCCCAAAATTCCATATTAACGAAGAAGGTTGAGGATCTTGAAGCTGATAAAGAGCGCTCTGAGGTTCGACACCTTTTAGCCCTTTCATTTTTATTTGTCAAGATTTTACTAAGTCGTTATCTCATCTCTTGTAGGCTGAGTTAGAGGCGCAGGTGGCCAGCTGGGACAAGGATTTGCATGTCAAAGATGTGGAGATTGCGGAGTTGAAGCGTCGGTTGCATGAGCAAACTGACAAGAGCGAGTCGCTGGAGATTGATTTGGAGGCCGAAAGAGTAAAGGTTGCTACTGCTGAGGAGGCCAAACAGAAGGCCGAGGAGACGTGAGACATCAGTACTTCTGCCCTCAACGTAGCACAGAATAATTACTCTGAAGCCCAAGGCATCGTTGATACACTAGTCTCCGAGGCTGAGTGGATGCGCGGTAGAGGGGTAGTCCTGGTAAGGCTCTGTCCTGTTTATCTTAGGCTTTATCTTTGCTGTCTTGATTTTCACCCATTGCCTTTTTTGTAGATGGCCAACTCTATCCTGAATGCTTCTGAGCTGGATGCAGCTGTTGCTGCTCTCATAGATGCCTCACACGCGGTTGGTCATCGTGGAGGTTATCTGGAGTGTGCGCAACATGTTGAAGAAGAGTTAGGATAGGAGTTCGACGTCAGTCATTGCTCAGTGACCGATCAGGCTGATGCTGCATTAGCCCGCGCTGAAGGGGTTTATGACCATCTATCACTTCCTGTGATGGACTTGGTCGCAGAAGCGCTGAAGCATGATGACTGGTGCCAGAGGCTGAAGGCTATCTTAGACCCTCCAGAGACGGTGGAGTTGTCTAATGAAGAGGAACCAACCGGTGGTGATGGCGATGGTGATGGTGATGGCGATGGTGATGGTGATGGCGATGGTGATGGTGATGGCGATGGTGATGGTTATGAGTAGGTAGTATGGATAGGCTTTGTGCCTTGTAATTTTCTTTCTAAATGTTAGATGTAGCTTATCGCACAGTTGCGCTTTTTTGGATCGAACTGGTGATGTTCTGCTATTTTATTATGTAATCATTGCGCTGCTGCACTTATTGGAATGTTATTTTTATTCCTGTTTTCTTATGTCAAGTTACAATTATTGCATTGTTGATAAAAACTTTGGTTAAGTTAGCGCGAATAAATGTAAGTGGCTCATATGTGAGTGTATCTGCCCGGTCTCGCGCTATGTTCGCGGAGGACCTTGGAGGCCTAACTCGAGAGCTCGTAATTTACTGGAGTGTTTTCGTGCTAATCAAAAGTTTAACATGCATTTGTAACGTAGGAAGTCATGATGCTAAAAACAAAAGGCAAAAGTCAATGCTTTCATTAAGTAGCTTTCAAACAGGCGCTAGGCCAATCGTACATCACTGGAATAAAGTAAAGGGCGTATAGCCAACATAGGTAATTAAACAGGCACGTGGCCATCGTAAGTGGATAAAGGCGCATGGCCGAGAGTAATCACATGTAACATTTGCGCAGTTGTTGCGCATTCCATGTGCGCGGGATGATGTATCCATCCAGTGTGCGCAGCTTGTATGCCCCTTTTCCTAGCACCTCATGAATCAAGTATGGGCCTTCCCACTTGGGTGTTAGCTTGCCAGGGCGTTCAGCATTAGAAGCTTCGTTGTCTCTGAAGACGTACTCTTGTGGAGTGAAGGTACAAATGCGCACTCTTGCATTGTAGTACCTTTCCAACTGTGTCTTGTACTTGGCCTCTTTGATTCGCGCTATTTCACGCCTCTCTTCGAGTAGGTCCAAGTCTAGACGGTGTTCTGCCTCATTATCGATTTTGTTGACTGCTGTCAAGCGCGGCGAGGGCAAGCTAATTTCAGCTGGGATAACCGCCTCTGAGCCGTAGACCAAGCTAAAGGGGGGTTTTGCCAATGCTTGTTTTCGGCATGGTTCGATGAGCCCACAGGATACTCGGGAGTTCATCTACCCAGCCTCTCCTCTTTGTGCCCAGGCGGGCTTTTATCCCTTCAATGATACTTTTGTTGACACTTTCTACCTGGCCGTTGCCTTGAGGGTGCGCAACGGAAGAGAAAGTGTGCTCGATATTCATCTCTTTCAACCATTCTTGAAGGTCTTCCGAAGCAAAATTGGTGCCGTTATCTGTTACAATCTTGAGTGGGAGACCAAATCTGCAAATGATGTGCTCCTATATGAACTTGCGCACCATCATTGCGGTAGTTGAAGCGAGTGCTTTGGCCTCCACCCACTTGGTGAAATAATCAACGGCAACAATTATAAACTTCACAGCTCCAGGAGCTTCAGGGAAGGGTCCAACCATATTGATCCCCCACTGCTGGAAAGGCCAAGCAGTGGACACAGGGATGAGATCATTTTTTGGGCGCAGGGTTTTTGGGGCGTGCCTTTGACAGGAGTCGCATTTGCGTAATTCCTTTAGAGCGTCAACGTGCATCCCTGGCCAATAATAACCAGCTCATTATCTTCGCGACAACCATGCGCGGGCCCGCGTGAATGCCGCAAATGCCTTCATGGATTTCCCTGATCAGGTAACTTGCATCTTGGGGGTCCACACAGCGCAGAAGTGGCCCCAAGAAAGATCTTCGGTACAAGATTCCATCATTCATCTCATAGAATAATGCTTTGTTCTGTATCCTTCTAGCTTCCGCTTTGTTCTCAGGGAGAATTCCATCTTACAAGTACTGGATGATAGGGGTCATCCAAGATGGTTGCCCTATCTCGATTACATTCACTTGGCGCAACAAACCCGACGGGTTTTTTAAGACTTCAATTCGAACATCTTTGGCGAGATGTTGAAAGGCTGTTGAAGCGAGCTTGCTCAAAGCGTCAGCTGGTTTGTTCTCTGACCGATTGATATGAACTACCTTGTATGACTTGAACTGTTGAAGCAACTCTTTTGCTTGCTCTAAATACAAGGCCATAACTTCACCTTTGGCGTCATACAGCCCATTAATTTGACTGGCGATCAGGAGAGAGTCGACGTGCGCTTGTAGGTTTTGAGCTCCCATCTTGATAGCTAGGCGCAAGCCTACTAAAAACGCTTCATATTCTGCCTCGTTGTTGGTATTTTTGAAATCCAACTTGATGGCATAGGTGAACTCATGTTTCTCTGGGCTAACTAGGCGCAAACCAGCTCCTGCGCCATCTTCATTTGAGGCCCCGTCAGTGTATAACAACCATAACCCGTCTGATGCGTCTTTGATGGGAGTATCAATGACTTCACAGTCTTTGATCTTGTCTTCTGGAACTTCAGTGATGAAGTCCGCTAACACTTGGCCTTTAATTGTTGGGCGCGGCCTGTACAGAATGTTGTGGCCCCCCAGCTCGATTGCCCATTTTGCCAAACGACCTGACATTTCTTGCTTTTGCAAAATTATGCCAGTATGGAAGTTAGTGAGAACAGTAATCACATGCCCTGTGAAATATCTGCGCAGCCTCCTAAAGGCGTGTAACAGCGCAAGCACTAATTTTTCCATCGTTGAATATCTCGTTTCTGGATCTGTAAGCACCCTACTGACATAGTAAATTGGAGTCTGAACTCCATCTCTTTCCACTAGCAATACCGACCCAACTGCCTTGTCCGAAGAAGACAAGTACAGGATGAGTGGTTCCTTTTCGAACGGCGCGGTTAGTGTAGGGAGCTTGATCAAACACTCTTTCATTTGCTGGAAGGCAGCTTCTGCTTCTGGCGTCCATTTAAATTCTTGCTTTTTCACGTAGTCGCGCAGAGTGCTGATAAAAGGGTAGGATTTTGCAGCGTGGTTTGATAGAAATCGATTAAGCGCGGCTAGGCGGCCGGCTAATCTTTGCATTTCTTTGATCGTGCGTGGTGACGGCATCCGCTCTATGGCTTGAACTTTTTCAGGATTGACTTTGAAGCCGCCATTTTTAACCACGAAACCCAAAATCTTGCCTTCTTCCATACCAAAAGAACACTTTGCTGGATTCAGCTTCATGTTCACGCTTCTCAGAGAGTTGAACGTTTTTTCTATGTCCTTTAACATCTGGTCCTCTTCGGGACTCTTGATCACAAGATCATCAATGTATACTTCAATGTGTTTTCCGATATCTTCCGCAAATATCGTATCCATCAATCGCTGGTAGGTTGCGCCAGCATTCTTGAGCCCGAAGGGCATTTTGGTGTAACAGAAGATACCGATGTCGGTGCGAAATGTTGTCTTATCTTCGTCTTCTAGGGCCATCTGAACTTGATGATACCCTTTGTAGCAATCCAAAAAACACTTCCACCTATATGGTGCGAGGGAGTCTATCTTTTTGTCGATCTCAGGCAGCGAATAACAATCTTTGGGACATGCCTTATTGAGATCCGTGTAATCCACACACATGCGCCATCCTCCATTAGACTTCTCGACCATGACAGGGCTCGCCACCCAGCTTTGATAGCGCACCTCCCTCAGAATTCCTGCCTTTAGTAGCTCACAAACTTGCTCATTCATAGCTTTGGTCTTATCCGCCCCTAGGCTGCGCCGTCTTTGCACTTTTGGCTCGACGGGGGGATAAGTGTTCAGACAATATTCAGTTACGTCGCGCGGGACACCGGTCATGTCGGCCGGAGTCCAGGCGAAAATTTCCATGTTCCTGAACAGTAATTGCTTGAGGTGCGTCCTGATGTTTGGTGAGATGGCGTGGCCTATCGTCACCGTCTGCTCTGGGTACTTGCGGTTCAAGACCCTCTTCTCTGGCTCGGTTGCTGAACTTTTTGGTGCTTTGACCGGGCGGGTGTCTTCTGCTGACATCACTTCTTTCTTTGCATAGATAATTGCCACCCCCGTCTCGGTTGGGAACCCGATAGCTGAGTGGGGAGTGGAGGTTACCATATTTAGTTCTCCTTGGGTTTCTCTCCCGATCAAAACATCATGCCTCGATTTGACCACCATTACCATGAAATTAACGTTTGTAGTTCTTGAATGCTTCCCGTCAGATAGCGTGACGGGGAAGCTAATCTGGCCTAATGGGAAGACCATCTCATTGCAGAATCCTGACAACGGATAATCAACGGGTTCAAGGCGTGCTTTGTCTTCATTGTCGAACTGATTGAAGCACTGTTCAAAAATTATATCAGTTGTACTTCCCGGATCGATGAAGATGTATTCTGTCTCGTAATGGCCTATAATGCCGGTAATGACAACGGGGCACGTGGCGCGTGGTCCTCCGCGCACTACCGGGAAGATGACTTGTTGTTCTTGCCATGCTGGTTCGAATGGGCGCTTGCCCTTGTCTCTTGCGCTGTATCTTGGTCCATTGACCATGTGCGTCTCCAAACGTCTAACCTTCTTTTGGTTTCCATCATCATTCCTCTGAATCTGGCGCGTCTCCTTGCGCACGTTTTTGACCAGATGGCTTAATTTCCCGTTCTTCAGCGCTTTCTCGATTGCTTGCCTCAGACTGATACAGTCATCTGTCAGATGGCCCGTATCCTTGTGAAAATCGCAGTACAGGTTTGGGTCTTGCCCCTTCTTGTTCGTCATAGGCCTTGGTGCCTTGAAGTCATGATTCTCCGTCATGAGCACCTCTTTTGGGGTTTTGGTGAGCGGAGTCCAATGCTTTTCTCGATTCTCATTCCTGACTTATTTTTGATAACCAATGCGATCAATCGTGTCTCGCGCGTCCTCTCTGAAGCGAGGCCTTTCATCATAACCGCTGGACTGGTTGGCTTTCTATCCAGGGTTTCTGTTTTTGTTGCGTCTGTTGTTATCGCGCGACTTTCCTTTGGAAAAACGATCTTCAGTGTAAGAATTCTTGGTACCAGCCAACGATTCTTCAGTTTGCACAACTATCTTTGCGGCCTCCATGAGTTTGTCCCATTCCTTGGGCATACCGTCTTTACCTGTGATAGTCCTGATGAGGCTATCACAGCGAATGGCTTTCTTGAAGTGAGCGCGCATCAGTTGTTCATTAACACCACCAATCTCTAAACACTCCTTGTTGAAGCGAGTGATGAAATCTTCTAGCCCTTCGTTGTCTCTGCGCTAGATGTCTGTTACCTCAGCTGTGTAGCGCTGGTAACGTCTTTGCTGGCTGAAATGATTTACGAATTGGGTTCTGAAATCAACCCATGATGTGATCTTCCCTGGTGGAAGGCTGTCAAACCAGGCGCGAGCAGCCCCTGTGAAAGTCTAGATAAATAGATGGCACCACATTGGCATGTTCCATCCTCCCATACAACCAACGCTTGTGAATACTCAGACATGATCATCAGGATCAGTTAGGCCGTTGAACTTTCCCACTGTTAGGGGCAATTTTCTTTTGATAGTGGGGCTAGAGAGATCTTTGGAATGAACTTTGAGTGTTCGGCTGCTTTAGCCTGTCTGTAAGCGAGGTTGAAGTCTCGTTCCGCCTCTTCGCTGTATGCGATCCGCTTCCTTGGTTTGTAAGACTCGTGGTTTCTCGGCAAACGATTGAAAACTGAAGAACCTTCGTCCTCTTGCCATGTATAATCTTCCGGATCCGTATTGTCCCATTCATTGTTCATGTTGCGCGGCCCGAGCCGGCTATGAACTGGACCCCTTTGCACATATGACGGGTGGTCATAATAACCCTCAGTCTCCCCTCGTGTGTCGCACGTGTCGTGCACGCTTGGTCTTCTCAGGGGGGAGGTCTGTTGATTCTTCCTTGGAGATTCTGCTACGGGGGTGTCTGGCGCGCCCCCTGACTCGGACCCGGTGGTGTGACCAAAGATGGTTCTGCTTGCAAGACTGCTTGCTGTGCGCTCAAAGACTGATACACAGCATTGATGGTAGCAATTTGCTTGGCGTACCAGGAAGCGATAGTTTCACCTTCTGGTAGCCCTAGTAGCGCTGAAATGTTTGAGTTTGGAGCTGGGTTTGAAGGACCAGCCACATTGCTTCCTGGGGTTCCCGTTGGAGTGATGCAAGTGAAGCTCGTGCGAGGTCCCCCAATGTTTGTTACCTCAATCTCACCTATCTCTTCGGCAAGTTGGACTTGGACGTTCGGATTGTTCTCCCCCAATCCTGCGTTAGAGTTCGTGCCAAAACCAAAATCAGGAATGATTCCTTGACCAGCCATGATCGAAGGAACAACTTAGAAAAACTCAGAAAAAGAAGATGAAAATGATTGCAAAAATCGGTGGGCGCCAATGAAGAAACACGGAACTAATTTTAGGGTTAATTAGTTTGTTTTATGTTTCAAACATGAGGGTTAATCTTCTTTTAACTTTCTGAGCTTCGATAGATCCGATAATCCTGCAAAACAGAACATCGTTAGCTCGTTAAAAGGGGAATATGGGGGTTTCCCTCTTAACCAGACTCCGCCGTGAGAATAAGTAACCATTTTGAGGAGATAATTGTGTGTTAAGAGTGAGAGTAGAGGGAATAGAATGGAATAACCTGTGCATGAAGGTCTCTATTTATAGCCGGAGAGGTGTAAGAGGAGTTGGGCTGATGGGCCTTGGGCTGGAAGGCGACAACTTAGAGGATATGCTCTTTGTCTCACTGGCGTCGACCGTTAGTGTCTTCTAGAAGATCACCGGTGCTGGCGCACTGTGATTGGAGCCACGTGTCCAGTTGTTGGCCTTATTGTCCCTCTGCCACCAGCAGGTAAGTGGAGATCATGGGGCGGGTGTCGCCGCCCCCTGATAGGTGCCACGTAGGCGTCCTTGTGTACTTTCTGTCTCCTGCACAGCCTGGAGGACGCTGATTGGCTCTTTCTTCTGCTACTTGTACCTTGAGTACTTTCTGAAGTGGCCATGCGCTCTAACTCCTGCGCGACCCTTGCTGAGCACGTAACTAGCCCGCACAGGATTACAGATGCTGAAGGCTTTTATTCAGAATGCTAAGTGTTGAAACTGATGCTCTCTTGTTTGGACCTCGCGCGAGGTGAGCCTTTGTTTAAGTAACCCGCGCGAGTCTACGAGTGATCAGTTTGCTGAATAAGGAGTATGGTCCAGCGCGCGACCTGAAGAAAAGGTCTGCGCGGCTTTTTGGGACCATACCCCTTCACCCAAAGATAAAAATAAATCAAAAACTTTAGACTTGAAGTTTGTGATTTATTATTCCGGTGAAAAAGACCGGTTTCGATTTGCATGTGGTGAGCATCGGCTCTGATACCACTGAAGGATATCCGTGGCATAATTTTACTTTTATTTTATGAACCCGGTTCATATTATGTATGTGTTAATTTCGTTACAAAGATTAGTCAAAACACTTTTGACAAATAAAAATACATGTATATATAAGTTATTCAAAATAAACTTTAACTAGTTAAAACTATATATACATTTTAAGCAACGGAAGCGTATGTAGCAAAATAACACGAACACTTTTATACCAAGGAGCACCCGTAATGGAACAAGATCACCAACATGCAAACACGAAAGAGAACATCAACCATAGGGGGTTTAGATATACCTTCGGTTAGTAAATAACCGGTTGACACACCGAGGTTCAACGAACGAGTGCTAGTTACACGAACGAGAGATACGCGAATGTGAGCCGGGTCTCGGGGTTGGTGGCCGGCAGTGCAGGCGGCGGTGACGGCCGGCGGTCCTGGCCGGCGGCGGTGGCGGCGGCGGTCGGGGCCGGTTTGGAGTTGTGAGTTTTGTTTCAATTCTTGCAACCTCTCAAGAGTCCACACACACTCCCTTTTTATATACTTGAACTCTCATGCATGCTCAACACTTGGCTCACATGCAATTGGACAAGGGACAAGTGGCAAGAAGATCCTTTGCATGCAATGCCATTGGCCGAGATTTAGGTGCGCGACAAGTGGCAAGAAGATCCTTTGCATGCAATGCCATTGGCCGAGATTTAGGTGCACGACAAGTGGCAATGCAAGAATGTTCTTGTCTCACCCGATCCACGTACCCGTCTCTCAGTTCAATACCCGCGTATCGTTCGTAATTACCAGTTAAATTAGTTAAGTGGATTTTAGTTCGTTGCCCACGGTGTAACTCTTACGGGTCAAGACCCGGTCGGCAGCGTTGACTTATTGAACCGGAAATAAATATCCAACAGCAACAACATTCTTGCAAGGCATCCGGCCAAAAAGCTCTCTAGCCTCATCAAACCGTTCACTCTCCTCATACGCGCTGATCATCACCGTCCATGAAACTTCATTACAAACCGGCATTGACTCAAACAACCGCCTAGCTTTATCAACCTCCCCAATTTGTCCATACCCATCAATCATAGCCGTATAGGATATCACATTCCTCCTTGGCATTTCATCAAACACCTTCACCGCATTATCGATCATTCTAAACCGAACAAACGCCGCGATCATAACATTCCACAACGCTATGTTTCTCTCCGGTATTTGGCTAAAATACTCAAATGCAGCATCTATGCTCCCAAATTCGATGCAACCTGCAATCATGGAGTTCCAAGACACTATGTTTCTATCCAGCATTGAATCGAATAGTCTCTTGGACTCTCCCATATGCCCGTTTTTCCAGTAGCCCGTGATGAGTGAGTTCCAAGAAACAATATCTCGTTTAGGCATTTCGTCGAACAGCTTGCGTGTAAGTTCCATTTTCCTTGACTAGAGAGGCTGCTGATTCTAAGATTTGAAGAATATACATTTCGAATTGAAGGGGAATTTAGAATGTTTGTGGAGATATAACGACTGATGGATGAAGTGATGTTTCGAATATTTGCCAGCGAAAGCATACGTTATGGGTTACAATGAATAGCAGGAGCTAAAAACATTGAAAGTAACCCATGTTTGTTGGTGGCACGACGATACTCGAGTAGTCCGTCGATCCAAGTTTGTCGTTAAACAAAACAATAATTTAACTACATCTAATTTAAATTAGAATACAATTTTTTGAAATTTATCCTAACTAGAAGATTGACCCGCGCACGTTGCACCGCGACCAACGAAATTGACATGCTGGTGATCAGATTCACATTTACAATGTGTTAAAGATGTTTTTGTCGGTTAAGTCTGTATTACTATCTTATACAAATAAGTAATTCATCAAATAAGCTCAATACAATTAATTGTATCATAATTACTACGTTACATGACTTGTATCCATATAAATAACCTATCGTATTAAGCTCCCCCGCGTTGCGGCGGGGGCTAAAACCATGACAAATAGCACCAATGCCACACTATAGCCAACGACCACCAACATTGAAGTTGCAGCGTTTTAACGTGGAAAAATTAGACCGACATATAAAACATAGAAAATAATAACTAACTCGATTTAGGACTCATGCGTTGTGACAAACTTATTAAACGGGAAAAAATAGACGACATAAACACACTGAACCACACACGTACGTTGCCCCATGTTAACTCGCAAAATTTAGAACGAAGCGTATAACAAAACGTAAAATCGTTGAACCACACACACATTGTGCCGTGTTAAGTCACAAAATTTATATCTAAACGTAAAACGAAAAATTTTGCAAAATATGAAAAACATAGGGGATTAAAGTTGAAAGTAAAAAGGTTGAAAAGTTAAATTGGAAAAACTAAAAACTTTTGGGTTAAAACTACAAAATCAAGTAGTTTTGGGTTTAAAGCGAAACATCAACTTTTTTTTTTTTTTGAAAAAAACCCCAAAACATGGATACAGTACCAATGCCTCAACTTGTTGTAAATTTATATTATGTAAATTTCTACAAATAATATAGACCATATATAGAATTATAGATCATATCAATTTCTACAAATAATATTTTTGTCTTGTTTAATATTAAATATAAAACAAACATAACAGCATAAAGTACAAGATGTTAATGCCTATGATACCCTACAAACTTAATAGCATATGGTACAAGTAGTAATGCTTAGAATTGTTTTAAATTAATAGTATATAAATGCTAGTTAAGTGTTTCATAGAGTTGAACTGATAAATGATTAAATAAATTTCAGAAACTTTAGAAACTACATAAGTGGCTTTATAATTATTTACTTACCAATTTAAAAAATAGACTTAGGTGTTTATTTTAAAATGTCCTATTGAAAATTTATAAGTGATTTTACATGGTTCCTAATATATGGTTATGATGTGGCACATAGAAGCGTGGTGTATTTCAGTATTATGTTACCTGAGCATGTCACTGATTGGGGGTCTCCATATGTACGTCATTAATTAAATCATTAAAGCCATGAAACTACACGTGGCGGTGTCAACAGATCACACAGTGCTCCTCTAGAATGCTTCAAGAGCACCATATAATAAAATCATAAATGGGCATACGGATCCATCCTAGCTTATTGTTATTACTATTTTAGAAGATGGTTAGTGTGAAATGCTCACACCCCATAGCACATGTGCTTGTGTGGAAAGTCTTTCTATGTAGACCAAGTCATCAGTGGCGGATCTAGAAGAAGCATTCAAGGGTATCCCAAAAGAAAATTCATTGTTTACTATGGCGGATTTAGAAAACAAAATCAGTGTATACTGTGGCGGATCAACATAAAACGGAGAGAAAAAATTGCACTTCGTCAAGATAGTTGAAAGGTATCCCAGACACCCCTAGATCCGCCCCCACAGTCATGCGGCACGGCGTGGAGTGGCTTGACACCAAAAAAATTACCACATTGAGGGTGAGACGAGATGTATTATCATCGGAGGGGAGGCTCAATGGACTTCGGTTGAGGGTAGGATTATTGGGTTGGGTGCAAACTCAAGATCATATAAGAAAAAAATAAAAATAAAAATAAAAATGCTTGCATATAATTATAAACTAATGGGTTAGTCCTACTATTCCCTGCAACACAATACATAAAATCTTTTTTAACATTATAGTCATGCAACACAATACATTCCAGGTATTATTTCAAGCACAACCCATAAATCTTTACCTCAAAACATACAAAATTCAAAGCATTATTGCGAATAACAAGCGTTTAATCATCCTCAAAGTATCCGTAACTAGTTTACAAGTACAACAATGACAAAAATCCAAGAAACATTACTGTTGGATGAAAGAGAGTAAAACAACAACACGCGTATATACAACAGAGCCGATAACAAGCTCGAGGAATCAAATTGTTTATAAAACATAATAAATTTATGGTACTTATTAGACTGAAAGACCAAATAAAAAGATAGTCCAAACATGAAAATCCAATGGGAGAGAGAACCGAGAAATATTACCTATCATTCAGAGGTAGCAGCGACTTCGGGATGATAATGAAGCATCTCTTTCCACATCATTTCTCTTATCACGTCTTCCCCTAAATCCTCATCTATATCCATATCCAGTGGAGCGTGAACGGGTGGATCACATCTCGGGTCGTAAAGTGACGACATGTAAGGATGGTTAAGTGCTTCCGTCACACTAATTCTCTTCGAAGGATCAAAAACGAGCATCTTTTGCAATAAATCAGCCGCTAACGGATGCGCATGAGGATACAGTCGAGAAAACGGAGTCCCTTGTGTAAACGGTAACGACTTTATGAACTTTCTAGCTTTCGGGTTGTCAATAAACTCGATCTCCTCTTCTCGTTGGCTTCCGAGAATGTTTATAATTAATCGTAATTGGTTAAGACATTCTGTACCTGGAAACAACGGTTTTCTACCGAGAAGTTCAGCGAAGATGCACCCGACAGACCAAACGTCAATTGAGGTACCGTAATCGTCACAGCATAGAAGAAGCTCTGGGGCCCGGTACCAACGGGTCACCACGTACTCTGTCATGAACTGATCTTTACCGCTTCTGGTTCGTGCGAGCCCGAAATCACATATTTTTAGGTCGCAATTTGCGTTTATGAGTAAGTTTCCGGGCTTTAAGTCACGGTGGAGAATGTTTGCTGAGTGGAGATACTTCAGCCCGCGCAACAACTAAGAAATAAATTCGTGTTATTTTCAAAATTCACAAAATTGCAAACTTTCGGTTTTTGAAACAAAATTGCGTAAGATTCAAAAGTAAGAAGTATAATCCAAAATTTAAGAATCTTTCTTAGATATTTACATTTAAGCTATGTTTAACCTTTTCAATTAATATTGTTCACATAAACCTAACTTTCTAATCTATTTTTATGGTTCTCCATAGTTTTGATTTAGACATTTCCTTTTTTAATACTTTGAAAATCATTTAACTTTTATGTTAAATTTTGTTATTTCTTGTAGTCAATGTAAAATTCATTTCAAAAAATTAATTAACATGTTAATGTTTTTATTATTAATACTTAACATTCAAGAATAAAACTAGTAATTCCTAAATCAATATATAACAAACATTAAAAAAATGATTTTTTAGGTTATCGGTTCGGTTCGGTTCGGTTTTTTTCGATTTTCATAAAATGCAAAACCGTAACCAAACCGTAAATTTCGGTTCAGTTTTTTTCGCTTTTTTGTGAGGTTCAGTTTTTTTTTCGGTTTTGGTTCGGTTTTTTCCGTTTTCTGCTCACCCCTACTAACAAATATGAATTGAAAATGTTACAACTTGCTTTAAAGATTAGGATAAACTGATTCTGCTTATGAATTTTGACTATTTAGAGGTGAAATAAACAGTTTCAACCAACTGCAACAGAACTGAGAGTGTAAGGATAAACCAAAATCCCCTATTTACCCTTTTTACCCTGATTTGAAAGATCTTTACTTTCATTTCACATAATGCTCACATTTCTTTTTTCATTCTATCCATAAATATTTTGAATAATAAGAATTTGCCAAACACTTAAACATCTATCCCATAAACCAACATACCTGAAAGAGGAAATACTGGCAGTGATCATTTGTAAGCGCCTGCGATGATTTAATAATCTGATGCAAATCGGTATCCATAAGTTCATAAACTAAATAAACATCTCTAAAACTTCTTCTGTGGACTGGCACCATGACGTCTTTTAAAGCAATAACATTTTCATGTCTAAGATGACGAAGAAGTTTAAGTTCACGTAAAGTCCTTAGAGCATCAATACGGTTATCAAACGCGTTATGAATCTTCTTTATCGCAACCTTTTCGTTCGTTTCACGGTTAACAGACGAGCAAACTATTCCATAAGCACCTCGGCCAATGGGCTTGATGGGTACGTATTTGGTATCGATTTCGAACAACGCCTGCCACATAGAAAAATAGTGCTTTCCTTCTGTTCCGACACCGTTTGGTGGTTCAACTGGTGTTGCCATTTTTCTACAAAATGGTAACAGACATAACATTAATATACAACAGAATCAATCACTACCTCATGTATCCTACAACAAGATCAAAAATCATCCAACCCACAATACAAGCTAAAGAATTTAAACATTCTATGAACAATTATGAATCATTTAAAACAGTAAAAACAATAAAAGAACTAAATCATATAAAGCATAATCATAAATTGCTAATTTTAGCTGAAAAAAATCCAAGTAAAAAGTATATAAAAGGAAATCATTAATTACTCTAAATAGCAAGAAAGTAAAGAACCAATCACTAGCAATAAACACAAAATCTAAAAAGCTGCATACCTTCTTAACACCAAACACAAAAAGCCCTTAAATCCTCAGCGGAATTTTGTCGAACACTTGGTAGGAATTAGCATAAGCAACCTTCACCTCCACCGAATTCCCAATTTTCCCACAAACCCACTTCAAATAAACTCAAAATCTTCTAGTAAGCATAACAAATTAACCATTTTTCCTACAGTTCAAGGTTAAAATACCCAAAAAGTACACAATTGAACTGGATCACTAAGAACCCTAATATCATATCATTGTGGAAACCAATTGATAGAATCTTGTGGGCAGATCTGATCTTATAATTTAACGTATTATTAGTTGTGTTTGGATCTGGAAGAAATGTTTAACACGCGCATAAAAGAGTGCGATTCGTTATGTTGTCGCGTTCAGACACCTGAGTGTGTAATAGGGGGGGTGGGTAGGGGTAGTGGGTGGGGTGGAGGAAGCGTTGAGGAAGCAGACCAGACAAAATGTGTACAGAAATCCATTGTTGGATCTTTATATGGATATTATTGATTACTTACTCGTTTTCTTGAGATGGGATATACTGAGTACGATGATGATGATGATGACTCGTTTTCTTGAGACCAAATGTTTTGACTTGTACTAGAACGTTTTAATGTTTCTAGATGACTTGTTGAAAGCAAGACTCCACTCAAGATTGATTGATGTTGTTTGGTTGAAGAAAGAAATACGATACCGAAATAACCAGTTTTGCGTAACTTGTTTGATAAATATGTTGTGTTGTGGGGTTGATATACCTGTTTAAAGTAAACGGGAAACAAGTAAAGAGACTGTGTTGTCTAGTTGACACGCTTAGTTTGTTTAGTTAAAATGTTTGTCTCTTTAACACGTTTAGTGTAAGTATGAAAAAATATATTTTGTAAGGTTAACTTGTTTAACTTATTAGGTATAATCTGCCAACACGTTTATGACATGTTTAGGCTGTTTATAACTTAATAACTTGTCAGTTCTTTGTCTCGTTTAGAATTTATGGACGACAATGGATCGAGGATGAGACGAGTTTTGATAATCATACTCAATTGTTGATTATAAAAACACGTCTAATACCCATTAACAACCGATTACTAAAGACTCATGGTATCGGATATATTTGTTTATGATCTTATATGGTAAAAGTACCTATTAGGCCCGTTACCTAAATCATGATATTGCACTCATTACTTGAATACACTACACTTCTAACGATTCTATAATTTGAATAATTTTAAGTTTCTAGCAACTTCAACATATTATACAATAATATATTCGGGTAATCTCTTAGGCATCACCTAATCCTATTCTCATTTCAAGCCCGTCAAAAATTATAATCCATACTCGATTTCATAAGCCTGACAAAAATTATAAAACTAACCCATACTCGATTTCATATCCAAATGCCCGTCCCAAATATCTAAGGTTTTGAATTTTCTTGTTTATGTTCATGTTCAGATTCTTTGTCATCCATAGTTTAGATAAGAGTAAATTACAAGTTTTGTCCTTTATGTTTACACCAAATTGCAGGCGCTGTCCTTTAGGCCAAAAGTTGATAGGCGGTGTCCTTTACCTTTTAAAATCTTGCATGTTTTGTCCTTTAGGCCAAACCCAGTTAGATTTTTTTGGTTAAATCATATTACACAAGGGTAATTTGGTCATTTAACTTAGTTTTTTAATATTATTTAATAAAATAAAGCAAAATGATATATACAACTCTACCCCTCTCTCTACTCTCTCCCACTCTCAACTTCACCCATCTCCCACCACCATCACCGTTCACCAAAATGATATATGCAACAGTCCAATCATCACAATTCATCACCCACAGCCACCCTCGTTCAGATCTGAAAAACAAAATAATTTAGAATCAATAACCACCATCACCATGACCATCACCACCACCACCCTTCATCATCTACACCCACCATCACCACCACCCTCCATCACCATCTCCAAATCAACTGAACTACCTAAAAATCCCAAAAACCAACCGCCCATAACCCCACTTAATTGAACCATGAGCACTTGCAATCTGTTTGGACATCACTTTCATAAAGATGATGTGGTGTTAATATTTAACACCCACATATGATCATCAAAAAAGCAAAATCAATAATTTCACATAAAGAATTTCATCACACACCTTAAAAAATCAAATCAAACACCCAAAACTTCCACTAAACTCCCCTTTTATCAAGATCAAATATGTTAACCCAATCAGATGAACAAAACACCCAAATCAGGAATGACACAAACTAAACGCTCCATTATCGCTTGCAATCTATTCAGCCATCTCTAGGTCGAATTCATGAACATCAGCTTGATGAACCATTACCATTGGTAACGGAAATCAAAACCAGTGACGAAGATTCTGGAGCTGGGCCGGTGTTTTCCCTTTATCAGATCTGAAAGAGAGACTTCACTATATATGAAATTCCTGAAGCTCTCTATCTCCGTAAATTAGATATGAAATCTTCGTTTTTCTTGGAGTCATACACCATGTTTCTCGTTGAATTAAAGCCATAAAACTCTCAGATTTGTACAACGCAACTCTTTGGATTCTTCCGATTTCATTAGATCGATTTGGTTTTCTGATTAGGTCTTCTCTGTCATCAAATTGAGGGTTATAAAGGGGAAATAGAAAGGGTTGAGGGAAAAAGACAATTGTACCCTCATGTGCCTTGCACATGACATATTTTAACTGAGATTTCTAACCAAGTTTGGCCTAAAGGACAAAACGTGCAAGATTTTAAAAGGTAAAGGACACCGCCTGTCAACTTTTGGCCTAAAGGACAGCGCCTGAAATTTGATGTAAACATAAAGGACAAAACTTGTAATTTACTCTTTAGATAATGTAACATCAAATTTAAAGCTGGAATAAAGTTATAGGGCCTTAGTGTAAATGTGAAAAAAAAATAAGGGGATTGTTAAGAATTTGAGTTGGGTTAAGGGACAATTATTGGTATATTCGTTTGATTTGTGGGAAGACTACGTTAGGTTGATACTTTTTAATTGGGTTAAAGGTTTAAAAAAAATAATAATAATAACCGCATCTATTCTATACTAAACCAATGAAAGAACACATATTATTATTGGAGTCATCTTTTTGTAGTAATTAATATTAATTAAAAGATAATAAAATTAAATGTAATATAGATTTAAACAATTCGTATAAGAGATAATATAATATTTTGAAATATTTATTAGATTTCAAAATTATTTATCTTGAAATTAACAAAAGAAGTACACTAAATATAAATTAATATAATGTAAATTATTTATTTGTTTTATTAAACTAAAATAGTTAAGGATAGAACCAATTTCAAAAATATTTACAAAAACATTAATCAATGTTTATTGGTTCTATACTTTTATTTCCGGGTTCAACTCTCAACTCAAATACGGTATTCATTATGTTTACGTGACATTTATAAGAACCATCACCGCAATCACCCTATCCATCATATATCGAGTATATCCCTTTGTTTTTTTTTTAAAATATAATTTTTTTATTAGATTCATTCAACCCGTGTAATAAACGAGGTTTTTTAAAGATATAATATTTTTATTATTTGCTATACAAAATTACATTTATGCAACTCGTGTAATACATCGGGTTTTTTAAAATATAACTTTTTTTATTATGTGGTATATAAAATTAGACTTATTCAATCCGTATAATACACGGGGTAAAGATATAACAAGATATAACTTTTTATTGATTGGTATGTAAAATTACATGTGCTCAACCCATACAATACATGAGATTCTTAAAAATGTAACTTTTTTCATTATTTAATATATAAAATTAAATTTACTTAATCCGTACAATACACGCAGTTCTTAAAGATATAACTTTTTTATTATTTAATATAAAAAATTACATTTATTCAACCCATGTAATGAACGATATTTTTAAAGGTATATTGTTTTATTATTTGGTATATAAAATTACATTTATTCAACCCGTGTTATAAACGAGGTTTTTGAAGATATATTTTTTTATTATTTGGTATATAAAATTACGTTTATTCAACCCGCGTATTACGTGGGGTTCTAAACTAGTTTTGATCTATATGAGATATTATTCTTTTGTTTATATAATTAGTTTATTATTGTAACAGTAAATAGCATTTTCATTATGTCTCTTATTTTTAATCAAACAAGCTGATTTGTCATTTATTTATATACTATTATTTTGGAACATTTATATGCATCTTTGGTTGTAATTTGTGTTTAAATAGTTGTACCTTAATCAAATAATACTTTCATTACCTTATCATGTATGCATGTTTGGTTGTAATTTATGCTTAAGTAGTTGTATCTTTAATCAAATAATAGTTTCATTACCTTACCAAATTCAATCTATTTTGTATGCATGTATGGTTGGTTATAAATTGTGTTTAAGTGGTTGTAACCTAATCAAATAATGGTTTCATTATCTTACCATATTCAATTGGTTTGATCCATTCAAAGTTGTGTTGTTTTATTTGTAAATTATTATTATTTATAATAATCTAATTAATTTAGCCAAAATCTTGTATAAATATAATTTGCAACATATTGATGCAATGGTTGTTGTAATGTATGCATTATGGTTTGTATAGTGGTAATGATATATATTTATATATAGATTAGGATGAAGCTGTCAAATGGGAAAAAATAGACGCGGGTTCATCGTAACGCACGAGTCCTAGATCAACTTAGTTATTTTATTCTATGTTTTACATTTTGGTTTAATTTCTTCGCATTAACACATCGCAACTTCAGTGTCGGTGGTCGCTGGCGGTAGTGTGGCATTAGTGCTCGCCCCCGCCGCAACGCGGGGGGTGCTTAATACTAGTTTTTATTAATTTTCAAATGCTGACTTAACATCCCTAAAGTAATTATATTAACAACACAAAAATCACATGGGTTTAAATTATTGTGGTTATAAAAGGAGTAAATTAAACATAGAATCCTTATCAAGATAAAGTTATATTTCAGTTTTAATTATTTCTTTTATAGAACCCAATTGTTTAGGGAGTGTTTGTTTTTTTTTTTTTTTTTTGAAAAGCTCTTCAGAACCTCTTATATCTGCCCCACGCGAGAGAAAGTGAAGAGATTGAAGTGAATCGGTGGAGATGTTCAGTTCTGGCGACGGACTCGGACTCGGAGATGTTCAGTTCCGGCGAGAGAAAGTGAAGAGATTGAAGTGAATCGGACATGATTGGGTGATTTTAGGTGTCGATTTTGTGTTTAAGAGAGAGAAAGTGAAGAGATTGAAGTGAATCAGAGGAGAAATTGGGGGAATTTGTTTGAAATTTGAGGGTCTGATGAAGATTAGGGCAAAAAAGTTTGTGTACAGGGAACAAATTGAACAGAGAAGGTTTGTGAAGAGAAGGTCTGCAGATGTGGGGTTTTGAGTTAACCAAACACTCTTTTTATTACACTCGCATACATTTGGTCCAGCTCTTCTCGTGCAGACGTTTACAGATGTGGTCCGCAGACTGCAGACCTTTTACATCTGAAAAAACAAACACCACCTTAGTGTTTGTCCACATCTAATAAATGTGGATCACTTCGCGTAAATTAACAAATTAAAGTTTTCTGGTATCTTAAATAGATAAGAGTATAGCATGTTACCTTAGGCTAGAGGGTGTGGGATGGAGCCCCTTGCATGTTATAAAGGACACCTCAGCGCCACCTAGACGCCACGTCAGCCAGGGGGCTTTATAACCCCCCCCCCCCCCCCCCCTTTAATTTGCAGGGTGTGGGATGGAGCCACGTCATCATTACCTAATTATTTTTTATTTTTATATTTTACTTTTTTAAATTAAATGGCCATTTTATATAACTAGAAAATTAAAAAAAACCATAATTTCATCCTAAAAAAAATAAAAAACATCACAAAATCATTAAAAAAAATAAGAAGGTACTAGAAAAAAAAACTACATATATTTCGCCCTAATTTGATTCTTGCGAGCCTCCATAATGCGTTGATCCGTCTCCGTTAGATGTGAAAAATCTTTCGCTAGAAAATCCAAGTCTTTCTGGATTAGTTTCTGCATCTTCATTTCTTGGTCCTCTTGCTCGTTGTTTTGCCAGTACGGATTGTTCGGGTCCAATGGGTTTAGGTTGTTGGGAAACATTGTAGAGAGGGGTTTAAAAAAAATTAGCCAACTCTATAAAAATTTGAGAGAAAATGGGTGAAATGAGATGGAAAAAATGGAGGAATGGAAGAGTATTTATAAACTTTGAAAAACAATTTTTTTTTTAAACCTGACCGTTCAACGGTCAAAATATTAAAGGGGCCCTCGATCTGTGTGATTTCTGCTCGTTAGCATGTTCGCGAGCCACCTATAGCGCCCCAACTTAATTCAGGCGGTGTGGGTGTATGGCGCCCACGGCGCTATAGTTGCTGACAGGGCGAGGGTGGCGCCCCCCACACCCTCCGGCCTTAGAATTAATGTTGACTGAACTTGAAACATTTGATTCATTGGTAATTTCAAGCATCGTTATACGCATCATTATACTAAGTAAGATTATTCCTTTTTTTTTTTTTTTTTGGAACGACAAATTTGGATTACTGACGGACCACTGGAGTATCATCGTGGCACGAGCGGAACCACCCGATCATATTCATCTCCAGTAGCCATAATGCCTATACACCAAATCAGGAGGAGACATAATAAATATAGGGAAAAACCTCTTTGTGGGAATCGAACCCAGAACCTATTGGTCCCAAAGTCTTATCCCACCCTAAGATGCCACTGGCTATAAAGCCATGGACACTAAATAAGATTATCCAAGCTAATTAATCACAACCTACAATCAAACATACGTAACTAGAAAAGTTTAAGTAAAAAAATATATTACAAATTTGGAGAAAATGTCATTACAATTTTTTAAAAGTAACAAGTATAGCTTCAAATGTAATTTTTTCGTGAGTAAACTTCAATATGTTGATCAAGTATTCGTGTGCCAATAAGAGCATGTTTGGCTAAGCTTATTTTGGAGCAACTTATAACTTATTGACTTTTTGAAAAAGTAAATAAGTCAGGATTGAGTGACTTATTTACTTTTCCCCCTCACATAATAAGCTAACCCAAACACCTTTTAACTTTTCAAAAAGTAAATAAGTCAATAAGTTGTTAAAATAAGCTTTGCCAAACATGCCCTTAGTACCTTTGGTAGACTCATGTGCCATAATAGATATCAGAATGGCCCAAAAGTCTTGATCCATCATCACAAGTTCTAGATATCTAATATTGTTAGCTTTTCATAAGGCACCGTGTCTAATTATGAGTTCATACTAGGGAAGCATAAAACTGAAATAACCGAACCGTAACCGAAATAACCGAAAAATCCTAACAGAAAAACTGAACCGAAACTGAAGGGGTATGGTCCCAAATCCTGCGCCGACCAATCAGATCGCATGCGGGGCCATACTCTTAACATACTAATTTGATAGCTTTCCCAACCCCGCGCCGGCTAATCAGGTGCAACCTAGGTCGCGCGCGAGGTCAGGGCCAACACGGGACCAGATTTGAGACTTAGCTCCTTAGATGAAAACTCTTATTCCTGAACCTTGCGCCGACTACACGGGATATCCCTGATGGTCGCGCGGAGGAAGAGGCGCAGGTAATCCTAGGACAAATACCAAAGGTACAAGTGGCAGAGCAGTGGACCAATGAGCGTCCAACAGGCTGTATCCGATCATGTTCCACGAATAACAATCGTACAGGAGACAAAAAAGGTACGCAAGGACGTATACGTGGCACCAATCAGCGTGCGCCGACGACTGCTCCACGATCTCCACTTAGCCGTTGACGACAGACCAAACAACAAGGACAACGGTCAGGACACGTGGATCCATTCAGCGTGCGCCAGCTACCCTCTCGCCTGGAAGCACCAACGGTCGTGGCAGAGGGGACAAAACGAATATTCCTTGTTGTCGGCTACAGGCCCAAGGCCCATCAGCCCATCTCCTTCCCACACCTCTCCGGCTATAAATAGTGAAGGACCTACAAGTTTAAAGATCGCTTCCATGCTCTCTCACTCTTAATCGCACGCTTTTATCCTCAAAGCATATACTTATACTCACGCCAGATGGTGGTTACGAGGAGAACCCCCCATTCCCCTCCTTGTAACGAGCTTAACGGTGTGTTTAGTATTTTGCAGGATCATCGCCATCACAGCTTGGACGCGATAAAGAAGATTAACCTTATTTGTCGAGGTACAAACCACAAACTAATCGCCACCACCGAATTTTTACAATCACTTTCATCTTCTTTTCTGAGTTGTTTTTCTCTCGATCCATGGCTTATCAGCGAATACCTTTTCCACCCATCGGTGCACGCTCTCAATTAGGTACGGTGGAGGACATCTCGCACGCCCAAAACCTACCCAATGACGAGTATACCGAGGGGGAAGGCACAAGCGTTGGGGCCATCCGCGCAAGTGGTGTTCGTATGTCACACCCCGATATTTCCACATATTTCCGGTGGGGAGTATCGTGACGTAGTTGATATCATCATAGTCAATATACACAATATAATAGCACATCGGAAGGCTTGGTAGATATTTACTATTACAAACCATAATGTCCGAGTGTCCAAATAAAAGAATATACAGACTGGTTGTAATAGAGATCCACAGGCGGATCATAAAAACAAATACAAGAAAAATGAAATAACAGACTTCAGGCATCTAAGGATTTGCAAGATCCTCTTATTTGACACCAAGTAGCTCCAGCCTAATTTCGAGAGGTACCTGTCACTTAGTCTTTGAAAAATACGACAGTTTTCACTGGTAAATACAATTAACCGACTCGTTTGAAAAGAGTTTATGAAAATTGATTTAGGCGCACAAGGCATAAAACCATTTATAACTTGGGACAATTTTTATATAAAATATTGTATGCATATTTACATGTTTGTCATACATATGGGGCCGGTTTGGAAGCAGGTCATGATTAACCGACTCACCACTATAAAAACCACAAAGGAGTTATCCCCAACATGTGGGTTATTTAGCATTTGCATCTGTCAGGTGTTTGCCTACACCCCGTGCATAGGTCGTGGTCATTTTCAAATGAAATGAACCGAGAATATCCTGGACACGGTCGTATTAACCCCCAATGTTTATGTTATCAAACAAAACAGATTAAAACGGGTTATGTAATTTATTAATCACAATCCGATTAAATGATTTCATACCCGACCAAGGGGTATTATTATTATACCGTATCCCAAGCCCGTATAAGGGAAAATAAGTTAAAAGTATTTACCTGAGCTAGATGTGTAAGGATGTAACTCAGCCGTATGTTTCCTAAAGCCTTATGTAAATACCTTCTACCGAAGCTACTTAATCTGTATAGAAGGTTTAATAACCTAGTAGGATACTAACGGGTCGTTATTTAAGTCAAAGACTTAGACCGGTTAGTTTGAAAGATACTTTACGGTTCGAAACGCTAGATTAAGCGGAGACTGGAATGGAATGTGATTTAGACCCGACAAGTTTGGATACTTGTATAATATGGGTAAACTAAACACATTCTGGATTTTGAAGATTTAATGATAAGGTTAAACCCATTTCGGCTAATACATGTAAACTAGTTACATAAACCGAACCGAATGCGTAAATGCATAACGGGCAACCAAATGAACCATATACAAGTCCCACATGTTATTATGCTTAGAATATGTTAATACATAAGTAGGATGTTAACATATATGCCCAAAAAGTATTTAAAACCAATTTAAGTCCCGTAACGGCATTTTGGTCATTCTAATATTTATAAAAGAGGTTTTATAGTAAACTGATATTCTGGTCTAAAGTATTCAGTAAAAATATTTATTTTATGGTGTTAAAACAATAGGATATCATTCATATGTGAGATTTACCATTTTTGACCAAACTATGCCCCGAAAGGGTATTTTGGTCTTTTCACATATGATTTTAAGGACATAATTGGAAGTCTGAGTTCATGACTTATACCTACTGTAAAAATATTAAAATTTATTTATAAATTCAGTAGGTAACAAGTCTTAGGTGCTAGTTATAGTTTTTAACCATACTATGCACCTAATTAGCGTAAAAAGTCGATAATTGACGATATTTAAGATGTTTATGTGATTCTAAAATTTTGATCAGCCTTGAGTGTTTAAGATATTTTATTTTTAATATCAAGCCAGTAGAAAAAGGTTTGGCATATTAAACATATGTAAATCACATTTTATTAGCCAAAAGGCTTTCGTCCACCATGCTTTTCCTTTGCTACATTTGAATCATCTTCCAGCTTCTTGATTCTATCTTCTACTATTGATAAAACTGTGTTTTGAATTTTATCAATAAAGCCCGACAAACTGTTTTCGATCGCCTTTCCAACTTCTTCGGCAATCACTTCTTTCATTTGTTCGGTGACTCTTGGCACCGCATTAGCATTATCTCCATCAGCCATCTCGATTTCTGAAATGTTTACATAGATTGTTAAACATTCCATTTATAACACATGCTTTACTTGTTTTGATTTAATCAAGTTCATAACTCGATTTAATCATTCTTGTTTCAATTCAATCAAGTTCGTAACTTGATTTAATAATTCTTGTTTCAATTCAATCAAGTTCGTAACTTGATTTTAACAATTCTTGTTTCATGCATTTCCTGTTTTTGAGTGAGCTTACACACTCTTTTCATTTTCATGCATATTTATTCATTTCTCATTCTATACGTAATACATAATTTATTAACAAAATAAGTTAACTCTTACCGGACGATCGATCAAGCTTGAACCGAACACTTTATTGACAACCTTAGGCTCTGATTACCAACTTGTAACACCCTAAATTTTAAACCCTTGATATTTATAATAGTTTGTACCATTTCTAGTAAAATATTAATTACAAAATCCGACTTTCATATTAAAGTTCATAATTACCATCTAACTTAATCACAAATAACTAAGTTGGAACATTTAAAAGATGTTCAAAACATGTGTTTACAACCCATACACAAGGACTACAAAAGATTTAAAACATAGCGGAAGCTTCATAATTCGTGTTCGGTTCTTTGACGTTGCTTGACCGCCATCCGTACTGTCCATCTAGTCACCTAGGGTCAAAACCATTAGAACATTAGTTTTGACTTTGGGAAAATAAGGTTAACATATATTACAACATTAAATTAAATAAAATAAAAATATAAAATTTCCTGTCTCCACCGTAAATTACGGTATTACCGTAATTTACGGTGACATCTGGAAATCCCTGGTTCCACCGTAAACCAGTAGGGAATCACCGTAACGGACATGACCTCTACCGTAAATTACGGTACTACCGTAATTTACGGTAGTTCCTGGAAATCCTTGTTTTGTTTTTGTTTGTTTTGTTCAATGCTCTTAAACCCAACTTTCGGATTTTGTTTTTCTAGGAATTTACTACATCAAATTCTAGTATATCTAACGTGTAACATGTTAACCAATATCAAAGTAAAATCTACATATTCCGTAGTATTAACCATGCTTTATTTTGATTATTCGACCCGTTTAGCTCGTCTACGGAAATTTCTTCCTTATGACGACTACCAACGAATCATAACCAACTTTTGACCAATTATACTATATAATGACATCAACGCTTTATTTCGTAGCATCCTTTATTCTAAATTCAAGTACACATTATATAAACATCCAATCTACTAAATGTAACGGGTCAAGTTACATACCTTAGCGCACGCCCTTCAACCGTGAATCACCACCGGCTTGTCCAGTCGACGTTCCGGTATCTTGTCCTATAGAGTTCAATTCAAGACATGTTTAGAACTCTCTTCATATCATAATTCGCATAATACATCGAACATCATGATTATGCGTTTAAACTCGAAATTTCAGTTTTTAAGCCTTCATAGAGGCATTTCAACAAACACTTCATATGCAGAATTTTTATATCTTTAGTAATCAACTTCTTAGCTTGCTAATTAGCTAACTTGACAACAATAAAGCCCTCCTATAGTGTTTTAAGCATCATATCTTTCTGGAATCGCTTTCAACAATCAAATTACACTAGAATAATCATCCTAAACCCTAGTGTTCATCTTCATCTTGTAAAACCCATAACCCACCTTCAAGGTGTTCATGGAATTTCCTGAAATTTGACATGATTTCACATGTAGTTGTCTAGGTTTCACTTCTAGACACTACATCATCTCTAATCTAATCAAACAACACACATGCAACATCTAATTTTAGATTTTCCAAAATCATGAGAATTTCAAACAAAGGATTAACACGAATTTTTACATACCTTGTAATCCTCTTGTGATGAGGATCACTGTTCTATGTTCAGATTTCGTTTTTGATCAGATTTGAGCCCTCAATTTGATTGTTTTGGTGAGATTAAGGTTTTTGGAAAAGGGGGTGTCGCCCCCTGCTTCTTCTTGATCGACCAACACCCAGATTTGGGGTGTTTGGTTTATTTTTTATTAGTTCCTTTTAATTAAGTTTCAGAGTTAACAACTAAGGTCCCTCTACTTTGTTCAACATATAGTTTGTTAACCTTTAACCATGTAATGAACCATTTCGAAGAAAATAACTAACTAGGTTAAGATTCCTAATTAGTAAATTCTCGTTAAATTTATACTTTATAAATTTAATATTAGGTTTTATATTTTCGGGGTGTTACAAGTCCACCCCCCTTAAAAAGGGTATCGTCCCCGAAACCGTTATACGTACCAAATAATGTAGGGTGGAGACGTCGCATCTCCTCTTCGGACTCCCACGTAGTGTCCGAACCTTTCCTATGGTCCCATTTGACTTTGACTTGATCAATTTGTCTATTTCGTAAGTGTTTGACTTTTCGATCTAAAATCTCCAACGGTCTCACAGCGTAATTCAGACTATTATTGTAACACCCGAAAATTTTAAAACAAAAATGTAACAACCCTCATTAAAAACTATTATTTCTTATGATTTATAGTCCAATAGGAAACCCTAATTAAGACACCCAAGTGATTCTACGCAAACCCAAAAACTTTTAGAAAAATCAGAATCAGGATTAGGGCCCCTAAAACTCAGGGGGGGTATTACCTACTTGACGATTATCTTCATAACTTGCGGACGAAGTTGAATTTAATGATTTCGTCGACTCAGCTAGGCTAGTCCCACACGTGGCAACCCTATACATAAAATAAGTTCTCTCGCGGGCCGCCTCAAGTTAGCTTAAAACTCACGCGGGCCGCCTAAGGGTCAAAATTCGACTATAAATAGAGGATGTTGGGACTTGATTCTGGGCACAAAAACGACGATCAAACTCCAAAATTTCGCTGAGTTATCGTCCGATTACTCTCAAAACACACACGAAACACTAATTAAGTATAGCGGGGTGCTGCAGAACAGGGTATTAACTCAATCGCTGATACGATTCATTGTCCGATTGATCAATATATCCAATGAATGTTTAAGTGCTGCCCACATTAGGGTTATACTTTGTCGTTCGTCATTAATTTGACGGATCATCGTTAATTCGATGGATAAAGTATTGTACTTTGTCGTTCGTCATTAATTTGACGGATCATCGTTAATTCGATGGATGAAGTATCGCACTTTGTCGTTCGTTGTGAGAATTTGATCTCGTGAGTTATCGTAAAAGCTGTATTGATTACTTACCTAGTTTGTGTGCAAATTAGGTTAAGAGGATAATCAATAGGCTAAACTCTGCCTGTATAAATCTACAATAGAAAACAAAATAGCATCACCTGGAGATTTTAAGGTACGGATAGGTTCTTTTCCTTCGATTTACGTCGTTTGAATTTAAGTATATCATTTCTGATTTTAAGTTCTGTATTAAGATTAAGTTATAAGTTCCGTACGAATAGAATTTCTTTCTTTTGATTTATGTCGTTTTCTTGATTTTAAGTTCCGTATTAGGATTAAATTATGAATTCCGTACGGATAGATTCTTTTCTTTCGATTTATGTCCTTTTGATATAAGTTATAAGTTCAGTACGGATAGATTCCTTTCTTTTGATTTACGTCGTTTGGACATTTCTGATTTTAAAGTCCGTATTAAGATTTAAGGTATAAGTTATAAGTTCCGTAAGGATAGATTCCTTCCTTTCGATTTCTGTCAATTCTGATTTTAAATTCCGTATTAAGATAAGTTATAAATTCCTTACGTATATAATTTTTTATTTCGATTTATGTCAGTTAGGCACGTATAGAATCCTTTATTTCGATTTATGTCAGTTAGGCACGTATAGAATCCTTTATTTCGATTTATGTCAGTTAGGTACGTATAGAATCCTTTCGATTTATGTCCGTTGGGTACGGATCGACTCCTTCCTTTCGATTTATGTCATTTTGAGATAAGTATATTATTCCTGATTTTAAGTTCCATAATTAAGATTTAGTTATGAGATAAGTTATAAATTCCATACGGCTAGAATCCTTTCTTTCGATTTATGTCAGTTGGATAAGTATAGAATCCTTTCTTTCGATTCATGTCCGTTGGGTACGGATAGAATCATTTCTTTTGATTTATGTCATTTGGATATAAGTATATGATTTTAGATTCCGTATTAAGATTAAGATATGAAATAAGTTATAAATTCCGTAGAATCCTTTCTTTCGATTTATGTCAGTAGGATATGTATAGAATCATTTCTTTCGATTTATGTCAGTTAGATACGTATAGAATCCTTTCTTTCGATTTATGTCCGTTGGGTACGGATAGACTCCTTTATTTCGAATTACGTCATTTGGATATAAGTATATCATTCCTGATTATAAATTTCATATTAAGATTAAGTTCTGAAACAAGTTATAACTTCCGTATTAAGATTAAGTTATGAAATAAGTTATAAATTCCGTATTAAGATTAAGTTAGGAAATATGTGTTAGAAGTAACAAACGTTTTGAAAAAGGTTTTTCATCAGTTATTTAGAAAATGGTTTATTTTATACAAGTTTCATTTTATACTCTAGTGGTTCCTTATTAACGAGTCAAGGTTTTATCTTGTTTCGTTTAATAAACCACAATTTGGGGACGAAATTGTCAAGATAGGATTGATATCCACACCTTGGTGACTGGTTCCACTCTTAGATTTTCAATCTCGCCAAAGATTCGTATTTTCAATCAAATTATTATTTCCAAGTTACAAGTTAAATATCTTAAGGCTTACAAGTTATAAGTAAATAAATTACAAGTTTAATATTATATACAAGTACTATGTTACTTAAGTCAAATTATAATACCATTATATTACTATGTCTTTTTAAAACTCCTCACGTCTTTGATTATCGGTTCATTTGACAGTCCGTTGAATTCCTATTCTAAACTTTGGATTTTGCTTTTATGTCATGCGATAGTTTTCTGTTAAGTTGTACTCATTATCGCATGTTCCAATATATGTTCCGTTTTGTTCTGAAAATAAGTTTTATAAGTTATGTGAATAAGTTTATTTGTACTCTGATACCCTGAGTATCGCTTCTCGTGGAGTGTCCCACGAGCATGTTGTTGCGGCATCGACATCATGTGCTTTATCCGTGACGGAGAGATTAGTTCACGGCGTCTCTTAGGTACAGGTGTGGTACAAAGCAACTAGGAGGCGTATGGATCGATCCTAGGATTTCAGTTTTCAGGAAATGGATAACGGGTATGCCAACTCGCCATTTCGTGTGATAAGTATGCAGGAGTAGCTACCTGTGTATTGTCACGTTTTCAGTTTGCTCATGGGTACATCCGTAAGATATGATTAGGAAATTATGTTTTTGCATCGTATCATTTTCACATGAAGTTACCTCCGGATATTAAATAAAATAAGCTTTTGTTTTCCTCTATCCGCACACTGGGCAAAACTCTTCAAAATTTTGCTCAGACGTACGTTTTTGTGTGTTTTCTTCTTTACGTCAGGTTATCAAGACAAGCTGAGACGGAATATGGAAGAGTGCTCGAGTGTTTGGAAAAGACGGTAGAAATAATTGTAATGGATTAGATATCCTTCATTAAGCTGTAAAGCCTTGTAATACATTTAAGTATAAATGGAATTATGTTTTTGATCTGACTACTGTTATTGTGACACGCCGGCCCATTCCGGGACGGGGTGTTACAATTATCCACTTCGATATCATCGTAATGGATATAGGTCGTTTCGTCTGCTAGGCACTTTCTTAATTGCGACACGTGGAACGTGCCATGGATTCCACTTAACTCCTCCGGCAATTCAAGGCGGTAAGCTACCATGCCAACTCTCCCAATAATTTTAAATGGTCCAATAAACCTGGGGCTTAGTTTCCCCCTTTTTCTGAATCTAATAACACCTTTCCATGGGGAGACTTTTAGCATGACCCTGTCACCAACTTGGAATTCAATCGGCCTTTTCCTTTTATCAACATACGCCTTTTGCCTGTCTTGAGCCGCTTTCAAGTGCGCCCAAACTTTATCGATCTTTTCATTCGTGGCTCGTACTATATCTTGGTGGGCGAGTTCACGTGGACCCACTTCACCCCAACAAACCGGGGTTCGACACTTCCTACCGTAAAGCATTTCGTATGGGGCCATTTTAATACTAGATTGGTAACTGTTGTTATACGAAAACTCGACTAACGGTAGGTGAACATCCCAACTGCCTCCAAAGTCGATTATACACGCCCGTAGCATGTCTCCCAATATTTGTATTGTTCTTTCACTTTGTCCATCCGTTTGAGGATGGTACGCAGTGCTAATGAACAATTTGGTCCCCATTTGTTCTTGGAAATCACGCCAGAAATTCGAAGTAAACCGGGTATCCCTATCGGACACGATGGACACCGGCAGTCCATGACGTGCTATGATTTCATTGGTATAGACTTCTGACATCTTTTCTGACGTATAAGTCTCACGAATCGGAATGAAGTGAGCACTCTTCGTCAATCTATCTACCACTACCCATATGGCATCAAAACCACGATTCGTCTTAGGCAACTTGGTTAACAGGTCCATTGTAATATGTTCCCATTTCCAAACCGGGATTTCTAACGGTTGGAGTTTGCCGTATGGTTTCTGGTGCTCCGCCTTGACTTGTAAACATGTCAAGCATTTTTCCACATATTTCGCCACGTCCCTCTTCATTCCGGGCCACCAATAATTTTGTTTCAAATCATTGTACATCTTGGTTGCACCTGGGTGAATCGAATAACGGGATTTATGAGCTTCGTTAAGTAGAAGCGCCTTCACTCCACAGGTATGCGGGACCCATATCCTTCCGGATCGAGTCTTTAATCCGTGATTCCCATCCGACAAATCTTTCAGTTGACCAATTATTCTTTCTTTCTTCCAATTCTCTTCTTTCACTGCTTCTAATTGCGCCTCTCGAATACGTTCAAGTATACCCGAGGTTACCACGAGTTGCATCGATCGTACTCGTATCGGGACATAATCCACTTTTCTGCTCAGAGCGTCCGCTACCACATTTGCCTTTCCGGGGTGATAATGTATCTCACAATCATAGTCTTTCACCGTTTCCAACCATCGCCTTTGTCGCATATTTAACTCCTTCTGATCGAAGAAGTATTTCAAGCTCTTGTGGTCGGTGAATATGGTGCATTTTACCCCATACAAGTAATGCCTCCATATTTTTAATGCAAATACCACCGCTGCCAACTCGAAATCGTGCGTGGGGTATTTCTTCTCGTGTATCTTCAATTGTCTCGAGGCATAGGCTATTACCTTGCCCCGTTGCATCAACACGCAACCGAGCCCCGATAATGAAGCATCCGAATAAACCACCATGTCTTCGACTCCGTCCGGCAATGTCAGTACCGGAGCTTGAGTTAGCCTTTCTTTTAGCGTCCGAAACGCTTCTTCTTGATCGACTCCCCAAACAAACTTTGCTTTCTTTTGGGTTAGCTTTGTTAGCGGCGATGCAATCTTGGAGAAATCTTGAATGAATCTCCTATAATACCCAGCAAGCCCCAAAAAGCTTCTAATTTCCGAAGGGTTCTTCGGGGGATTCCATTTTGACACCGCCTCTATCTTTGACGGATCCACCAAAACTCCGTCGGCATTTATGACATGGCCGAGAAATTGTACCTCTCGTAACCAAAAGGCACATTTAGAGAATTTTGCATATAACTTCTCTCGTCTAAGTGTCTCTAACACTTCTTGTAAGTGATGTGCGTGTTCGGCTTCACTTTTCGAATACACCAAGATATCATCGATGAACACGATGACCGACTTGTCCAACATTGGCTTGCAAACCCGGTTCATGAGGTCCATGAAAGCCGCGGGCGCATTTGTTAGCCCAAATGACATCACGAGAAATTCGTAATGTCCGTATCTCGTACGGAAGGCCGTCTTCGGCACATCTTCTTCTTTGACCTTTAGTTGGTGATACCCCGACCTAAGGTCAATTTTTGAAAACCAACTCGCGCCTTGTAGTTGGTCAAATAAGTCGTCTATCCTCGGGAGCGGGTATCGGTTCTTTACCGTGAGTTTGTTTAACTCCCGGTAATCGATACACATGCGCATGCTCCCGTCCTTCTTTCTCACAAACAATACCGGTGCGCCCCAAGGAGACACACTCGGCCTTATGAATCCCTTGTCAAGCAAATCTTGAATTTGGGACATCAACTCTTGTAATTCCGATGGTGCAAGTCGGTACGGGGCTTTTGCTACGGGTTTCGCGCCCGGAATCAATTCAATCCCAAACTCTACTTCCCGTTCAGGCGGTATCCCCGGTAAATCTTCCGGAAAAAACATCTTCATAATCTTGTACTACCGGTACCTCTCCAATCTTTCGTGATTCTTTCTCGGGCTCATTTGCGTATATCATGAATGCCTTGCATCCTCGCTTCATTAGCTTTTGAGCTTTCAACATTGAGCACACTATGGGGTTGCCTCCTTTCTCGCCATAAATGCTGACGTGTTTTCCGCTCGGAGATGTTAGTTTTATCTCTTTACGAAAACACAAGACCTTTGCATGGTATTGAGATAGCCAATCCATCCCAATGACTACTTGGAATTCTCCCATCGACATCGGGATTAGATTTATCAAATATTCTTCATCGTCAATGCTCAGTTTACAGTTTTCACATACATCACAAACAATAAAACTCTTGTTATTACCTATCTCTACTTCTAAGGGCACAGGTAATTTTGTTAGAACAAATAAAGGATGTCGAATAAATCCGTATGAAACAAAGGATTTATTCGCACCCGTATCAAATAACACGCGTGCAGGAATTGAATTTACAGCAAATATACCTGAGACCACATCAGGTTCAATCTTCGCTTCTGCGGTGGTTAATTGAAAAGATCTTGCCTTTGCTTTTGGGGCTTCACCTTTCGGTTCCTGCCCATCCTTCTTTCCATCCAGCTCCGGGCATTCCGACTTCTTGTGACCCGTTCGATAACAATTGTAACAAACCGTCACTTTCTCTGGGCATGATATAGCCATATGTCCCTTTTTCTTGCATATAGGACAAGGCTTATCCTTGTAACGGCATTCACCCTTATGATTTTTCACACAAATTTTGCAACCTGGTGTACTTCCTTTAGCATCTGATTTCTTTGCTGTTTCATTCGTTCTTGCTTTCTTGGTAGGGCTTGGATTCACATCTTGTGCCCTTCGTTCACCCCGTTCTATACTCTTTTTCAATTCAATCTCCCTTTCCCGAGCAGCATTGACAATCTCGGTAAGGGTCTCGTACTTTGAAGGGGTTATGAACTCTCTATACTCCGCGCTTAGCATGTTATGATAATAATAGACCTTTTGCTCTTCATTCGTTATCAAATCATCACAGAACTTCATCTTGTCCATAAACATCCCCGTGATCTTGTCTATGGATTCACCTTTGTGTCTGAGTTGCATGAACTCTTCCTTGATTTTATTTATGACCGCCTTGGGACTATGGTGTTTAAGAAAAGGCATCTTAAACTCTTCCCATGTCATGGCCTTAGCCGCTTCACTTCCAATCTCCTTCTCTTTGTTATCCCACCAGTCTTTCGCTTGACTTCTTAATTGACCCGTACCATAGGCTACGTAGTCATTTTCATCACAATGAGTTCTCTCGAATACTCCTTCGATATCACTTAACCATCGTTGACACACAATTGGATCAACCTCCCCATTATATATTGGTGGTTTACAAGCCATGAATTCCTTGTATGAACAAGGCTTTCGTCCACCATGCTTTTCCTTTGCTACATTTGAATCATCTTCCAGCTTCTTGATTCTATCTTCTACTATTGATAAAACTGTGTTTTGAATTTTATCAATAAAGCCCGACAAACTGTTTTCGATCGCCTTTCCAACTTCTTCGGCAATCACTTCTTTCATTTGTTCGGTGACTCTTGGCACCGCATTAACATTATCTCCATCAGCCATCTCGATTTCTGAAATGTTTACATAGATTGTTAAACATTCCATTTATAACACATGCTTTACTTGTTTTGATTTAATCAAGTTCATAACTCGATTTAATCATTCTTGTTTCAATTCAATCAAGTTCGTAACTTGATTTAATAATTCTTGTTTCAATTCAATCAAGTTCGTAACTTGATTTTAACAATTCTTGTTTCATGCATTTCCTGTTTTTGAGTGAGCTTACACACTCTTTTCATTTTCATGCATATTTATTCATTTCTCATTCTATACGTAATACATAATTTATTAACAAAATAAGTTAACTCTTACCGGACGATCGATCAAGCTTGAACCGAACACTTTATTGACAACCTTAGGCTCTGATTACCAACTTGTAACACCCTAAATTTTAAACCCTTGATATTTATAATAGTTTGTACCATTTCTAGTAAAATATTAATTACAAAATCCGACTTTCATATTAAAGTTCATAATTACCATCTAACTTAATCACAAATAACTAAGTTGGAACATTTAAAAGATGTTCAAAACATGTGTTTACAACCCATACACAAGGACTACAAAAGATTTAAAACATAGCGGAAGCTTCATAATTCGTGTTCGGTTCTTTGACGTTGCTTGACCGCCATCCGTACTGTCCATCTAGTCACCTAGGGTCAAAACCATTAGAACATTAGTTTTGACTTTGGGAAAATAAGGTTAACATATATTACAACATTAAATTAAATAAAATAAAAATATAAAATTTCCTGTCTCCACCGTAAATTACGGTATTACCGTAATTTACGGTGACATCTGGAAATCCCTGGTTCCACCGTAAACCAGTAGGGAATCACCGTAACGGACATGACCTCTACCGTAAATTACGGTACTACCGTAATTTACGGCAGTTCCTGGAAATCCTTGTTTTGTTTTTGTTTGTTTTGTTCAATGCTCTTAAACCCAACTTTCGGATTTTGTTTTTCTAGGAATTTACTACATCAAATTCTAGTATATCTAACGTGTAACATGTTAACCAATATCAAAGTAAAATCTACATATTCCGTAGTATTAACCATGCTTTATTTTGATTATTCGACCCGTTTAGCTCGTCTACGGAAATTTCTTCCTTATGACGACTACCAACGAATCATAACCAACTTTTGACCAATTATACTATATAATGACATCAACGCTTTATTTCGTAGCATCCTTTATTCTAAATTCAAGTACACATTATATAAACATCCAATCTACTAAATGTAACGGGTCAAGTTACATACCTTAGCGCACGCCCTTCAACCGTGAATCACCACCGGCTTGTCCAGTCGACGTTCCGGTATCTTGTCCTATAGAGTTCAATTCAAGACATGTTTAGAACTCTCTTCATATCATAATTCGCATATACATCGAACATCATGATTATGCGTTTAAACTCGAAATTTCAGTTTTTAAGCCTTCATAGAGGCATTTCAACAAACACTTCATATGCAGAATTTTTATATCTTTAGTAATCAACTTCTTAGCTTGCTAATTAGCTAACTTGACAACAATAAAGCCCTCCTATAGTGTTTTAAGCATCATATCTTTCTGGAATCGCTTTCAACAATCAAATTACACTAGAATAATCATCCTAAACCCTAGTGTTCATCTTCATCTTGTAAAACCCATAACCCACCTTCAAGGTGTTCATGGAATTTCCTGAAATTTGACATGATTTCACATGTAGTTGTCTAGGTTTCACTTCTAGACACTACATCATCTCTAATCTAATCAAACAACACACATGCAACATCTAATTTTAGATTTTCCAAAATCATGAGAATTTCAAACAAAGGATTAACACGAATTTTTACATACCTTGTAATCCTCTTGTGATGAGGATCACTGTTCTATGTTCAGATTTCGTTTTTGATCAGATTTGAGCCCTCAATTTGATTGTTTTGGTGAGATTAAGGTTTTTGGAAAAGGGGGTGTCGCCCCCTGCTTCTTCTTGATCGACCAACACCCAGATTTGGGGTGTTTGGTTTATTTTTTATTAGTTCCTTTTAATTAAGTTTCAGAGTTAACAACTAAGGTCCCTCTACTTTGTTCAACATATAGTTTGTTAACCTTTAACCATGTAATGAACCATTTCGAAGAAAATAACTAACTAGGTTAAGATTCCTAATTAGTAAATTCTCGTTAAATTTATACTTTATAAATTTAATATTAGGTTTTATATTTTCGGGGTGTTACAAAACCATTTTCCAATAAGTCATCCAATTGGGTCCTTAGCTCTTTCATTTCTGTAGGTGCTAGACGATAAGGAGCTCGTGCAATCGGTGCTGCTCCTGGCAGAATGTCTATCCTGAATTCGACTTGCCTCTCAGGAGGTAATCCAAGTTTCGTCTCGTTGTCGCTTTTAACCCTAATCCTTGGGAATTTGCGTAAATAGCACATAACGATATCGAAACCTCGTGAAATTGATATCACATATTCTTGAGAGTATAATCGAACATTACAAAGTCCCGGGTTCATTAAAAGGTCACTCAGAGGTAAGAATTAACATGTTGACATGTTTAACCCCTGTATCATGTAAACTTTCGTTTACTTTCACAAACGGCTTCTTATATTCGAATAATTACTCGTTTAAGAATATATTCATCGTGTGTGGTCATTCAGAGGCACAAGTTTGGCATGTTGACACTTTTAGTCCCTTCACATACGTATTTTCATCGTTTGACAACTTTAGTCCTTGACCCGACAATTAACTAAGTAAACGTGGTAATTAGGATGTGCCCTTTTGAGGGATTAACACACACCTAATTACGATCACGTAGCCATATTCGCCTCGAACAATGGTTGTACCGTTTAGGTCTAAACTGAGAGTCAAAGCCATTTTACATAACTTTGACTTTTCAGTTTTTAATTAATAAAACTGAACTAAAGAGGGGGCTAAGACACTTACAAAGGGTCCTAGCAAATCTTTTCAACTAGAATGAGCTTCCTTATGATCAGGAATCCCAGAAAGCTCAAGAAAGACTCAAGCTAGAGAGATGAGAGTGATTTAGAATGAAGGTGCAAGCATGATGGCTGCCCAAAGGAGCCGATTTATAGTGAATGGAGGTTACACAAGATCATCACAGGTGTTTAGGGGGGTTGTAGGATGGCTCCAGGTGTCCTAGTGGTATTAAAAACCATCAACAAGGCCATGGAATTCGTTTAAACTTGTTTGGAGCTAAAGAAAGATAACAAACCTGTAGATGCCATGCATAATCTGTCGAAATAGGCCCGTCGCGCCGCGCCATGGTAAACAGGGGGGGGTGGTCGCGCGACGCTAGCCCTCAAACAACTTTCAAGAGTTGTCACTTTTAGTCCCTGCACCTTTTTAAGCTTTATAACTTTCATTTTAGGCACAATAAGTCCTTGTAGTTAGTTTGTAGATGATCTAGAGAGTATAACCAAACACCGTTAGGTCCGGTTTCGTTAAACATTCACCGAAAACACAAGTTTCGTCTCGTTGTCGCTTTTAACCCTAATCCTTGGGAATTTACGTAAATAGCACATAACGATATCGAAACCTTGTGAAATTGATATCACATATTCTTGAGAGTATAATCGAACATTACGAAGTCCCGGGTTCATTAAAAGGTCACTCAGAGGTAAGAATTAACATGTTGACATGTTTAACCCCTGTATCTTGTAAACTTTCGTTTATTTTCACAAACAGCTTCTTATATTCGAATAATTACTCGTTTAAGAATATATTCATCGTGTGTGGTCATTCAGAGGCACAAGTTTGGCATGTTGGCACTTTTAGTCCCTTCACATGCGTGTTTTCATCGTTTGACAACTTTAGTCCTTGTAATTCAATCTTTCACAAGATTAGGGTTTAGGACACGTGTCTTCACATAATTGGACACGTTTTTACGAAGTGTTACATCCTCACCCCCTTAAAAGAAATCTCAACCCCGAGATTTACTGAAATAAGTGAGGGTACTTTTGTCGCATAGTGGACTCAACCTCCCACGTATATTATGGGCCTCTTCGAGCATCCCATTTAACTTTCACTATAGGCACGTGCTTCCTTCAGAGCTTTTTAACCTGTCGATCCTCGATCGATATAGGTATTTCAACAAACCTCAGGCTTTCATCAATCTGTACGTCTTTGTGAGATATTGCTAGCGTTTCATTAGCTAGACATTTCTTTAAATTACAATTGTGGAACACATTATGAATTCCACTAAGCTCCTCAGGCAAGTTTAGCTTATAAGCTACACTGCCAACACATTCGATGATCTCGAATGGTCCGATATACCTCAGGCTTAGCTTTCCCTTCTTACCAAAATGCATCACGCCTTTCCAGGGTGATACCTTTAGTAAGACTCTGTCGCCTACCTCAAACTTTAGAGGTTTTCGTCTCTTATCTGCATAACTTTTCTGCCTATCCCTGACCGCTTTTAGGTGATCACAAATTTGGACAATTTTGTCTGTTGTTTCAAGGACTATATCAGGTCCTAATAAATGAGCTTCTCCTACCTCCGCCCAACAAACAGGCGTTCTGCATTTCCTTCCATACAATGCCTCAAAAGGCGCAGCCTGTATGCTAGTATGGTAACTATTATTATAGGAAAACTCAATCAACGGTAGGTGGTCATCCCAGCTACCACCCAAATCAATAACACATGCGCGAAGCATGTCTTCCAAAGTTTGAATTGTACGCTCACTTTGTCCATCCGTTTGAGGATGGTAAGCAGTACTAAAATTCAAACGAGTACCTAATGATTGTTGGAAGCTTTTCCAAAAATGAGAGGTGTATCTAGTATCTCTATCAGATATAATAGATATTGGCACTCCGTGGAGAGATACTATCTTATCCACGTACAACTGAGCTAGCTTGTCGGAGCTATGAGTCTCCTTGATGGGTAAGAAATGTGCTGACTTAGTTAGTCTTTCAACTATGACCCATATAGTATCATTTCCATGCCTTGTTTTAGGTAACTTGGTTATAAATTCCATAGTTACCATCTCCCACTTCCATGTGGGAAGTTCTGGTTGTTGTAGCAAACCTGACGGCTTTTGATCTTCAGCTTTAATCTGAGCGCATGTAAGACATTTAGCTACATGTGTGGCAATAGATTTCTTCAAACCTATCCACCAATAATTGGCTTTCAAATCTTGATACATTTTGTCACCTCCAGGGTGAACTGAGTATCTAGAATTGTGAGCTTCCTGGAGGATTATATCTCTAAGTCCTCCATGGATAGGAACCCAGATTCTTTAATTTAATCTAAGGATTCCATCCTTGACAGACGTCAATTGATCAGCAGTTACTCCTAACTTTTCACTTGGAAAGTTAGCTTCCAATATTGCTTCCTTCTGAGAAGCTAACAACCTTTCATTCAAGCTGTTCTTAATTTCAATACTCTTGGCATTAATCCGTATAGGTTTAATACTTTCTTTTCTGCTCAATCCATCTGCGACTACATTCGCTTTACCAGGATGGTAGCGGATTTCACAATCGTATTCGTTTAAGGTTTCCATCCAACGACGTTGCCTCATATTGAGATCCTTTCGGCTTAATAAGTGTTGGAGACTTTTATGATCCGAATATATCACACATTTAGTTCCATATAAGTAATGTCTCCACAATTTAAGTGCAAATACAATGACACCCAACTCCAAATCGTGGGTGGTGTAATTCTTTTCGTGCACTTTTAACTGTCGTGATGCATAAGCAATCACCTTGCCTCTCTGCATAAGCACTCAGCCCATGCCAGTGTGTGAAGCATCACAATAGACAACAAATTCTTCTATTCCCTCAGGCAATGTCAATATTGGGGCGTTGCTTAACTTGTGCTTAAGGATTTCAAAAGATTCTTGTTGTTTAGGACCCCAATCAAACTTCACATTCTTACGGGTCAGGGTGGTTAATGGTGCAGCTATCCTTGAGAAGTTCTCGATGAACCTTCTGTAATAACCAGCTAATCCCAGAAAACTGCGTATCTCTGAAGGAGTCTTCGGTACTTTCCAGTTCATAATTGCTTCTATTTTAGCGGGATCTACTTGGATACCACGCTTGTTCACAACATGTCCAAGAAATTGGACTTCACGAAGCCAAAACTCACACTTGGAGAATTTTGCATACAACTTCTCCATTTGTAGCAATCCTAAGATACACCGAAGGTGTTTCTCGTGGTCAACTTCACTACGAGAATAAATAAGTATGTCGTCTATAAAGACAATGACAAACTTATCTAAATATGGTTTGCAGACTCGATTCATGAGGTCCATGAATGCTGCAGGTGCGTTAGTGAGCCCGAAAGGCATCACTAAGAACTCGTTGTGGCCATACCTCATTCAAAACGTTGTCTTAGGTACATCTTCTGATATAACTTTGAGTTGATAATACCAAGATCTCAAACTTATCTTTGAGAAGAAGCTTGACCCTTGGAGTTGGTCGAACAAGTCGTCGATCCTGGGCAATGGATAACGATTCTTGATTGTTACCTTATTTAGATCGCGATAATCAATGCATAGACGCATTGAACCATCCTTCTTCTTCACAAATAGTATAGGTGCTCCCCAAGGCGAAGAGCTGGGTTGTATGAAACCATTTTCCAATAACATCCAATTGGGTCCTTAGCTCTTTCATTTATGTAGGTGCTAGACGATAAGGAGCTTGTGCAATCGATGCTGCTCCTAGCAGAATGTCTATCCTGAATTCGACTTGCCTCTCAGGAGGTAATCCAAGTTTCGTCTCGTTGTCGCTTTTAACCCAAATCCTTGGGAATTTGCGTAAATAGCACATAACGATATCGAAACCTCGTGAAATTGATATCATATATTCTTGAGAGTATAATCGAACATTACAAAGTCCCGGGTTCGTTAAAAGGTCACTCAGAGGTAAGAATTAACATGTTGACATGTTTAACCCCTGTATCATATAAACTTTCGTTTACTTTCACAAACGGCTTCTTATATTCGAATAATTACTCGTTTAAGAATATATTCATCGTGTGTGGTCATTCAGAGGCACAAGTTTGGCATGTTGACACTTTTAGTCCCTTCACATACGTATTTTCATCGTTTGACAAATTTAGTCCTTGTAATTCAAGCGAGGGAACGATGCAACCTACGGTCTGTCGTGGGACAAGCTCAAGGAAGTCATGCTAGAAGAATTATGCCCTCCTCACGAACACCAAAAGCTAGAGGATGAATTTTGGCACATACACCAGCATGAGGGTGACAACGCTGCCCTCACTGCTCGTTTCAAGCAGCTCAGCATCATCTGTCCCGATCAAGTCAAGACTCCGGAAATCACAATCAAGAAGTACATCCGAGCTTTGCCCGACTGCGTCGCAGATTTCGTGCAAGCGGCTAAGACTAAGACGATCGAAGAGACTTATCTACTGGCCGCCGAAATCAACGACAAGAGGGTCAAGGCTGGAGTCTGGGATAAAACTCCGAAGCACCTGGATCAAGCTACTGCCACCGCACCAACTGCTGAACCCACCTCATCGAGCAACAAGAGGAAAAACAAGAGAAAGAACAGCTCCAGCAACAAGAACTGTGCGATCACTGCTCCACCGATTCAAGCTGTACCAGCCCAACAGCGTCAAGTAGCGGCGCCTGTGGCTAATGCACCACCTGCAAAGCGTGCATATACTGGACCACATCCGCTCTGCCCTACTTGCACCTACCACCACCCGACTGACATTGCTTGCCGTTTTTGTGCTCATTGCAACGTATACGGCCATTTCACTGCCAACTGCCGTATTCGACAAGCTCCTGCTCATCAAGCTCTACTCACTGCCCCACAGGGTCAACAAGCTCCTCCGGTACCCGCAGTCAAAGCCAGAGCCTGCCTCGCATGTGGCGACCCGAACCACTTCGCCAACATGTGCCCAAACAGGGTCGCGAAGCAAGATCCCCAACAACAGCAGCCACAGCAGCAACAACAAAAACAACAGCAACAACAGGCCGCACGCGCCAGAACTTTCAACCTCAACGTGCGTCAAGCCCAGGCCGACAACAACGTGGTTAATGGTACGTTCCTGGTGAATGGTATTTATGCTTCATGTTTGTTTGATACTGGAGCCGATAATTGCTTTGTGTCGTTCGAATTTGAGAAACTCCTTAGTCGCAAACGCTCCCAACTCTCCTCGACGTTCGATGTTGAAGTCGCTACCGGAAGAACCATCGCTGTAAATTATGTTCTTCGTGATTGTACTCTTGAGCTCAACAATCACATCTTCCCAATCGACCTTATTCCGATGCAACTCGGAAGCTTTGACGTCATAGTAGGCATGGACTTTCTTCGAGAAAACCGTGCTGAAGTTGTGTGCTTCAACAAGATGATTCGATTTTCACTCGCGAATGGTGATTTATTATGTGTATATGGTGACACTACTTCGAAGGGTCTCAAGCTTATGTCATGTGTGCAAGCTAGCAAGTATCTCCGCAAGGAATACATGGCTTTCTTGGCTAACATTGTAGTAGCGGAGAAGGAAAAGAAAGAGAAGAAGGAAGCGAAAGACGTTCCTGTGGTTCGAGAATTTCCTAATGTTTTTCCAGAGGATCTCCCCGGGCTACCGCCAACTCGTGATATCGACTTTCTTATCGACCTCATTCCTGGAGCCAACCCTATTGCCAAAGCTCCTTACCGACTTGCGCCGTCAGAAAGGCGCGAACTCTCAACCCAACTCCAGGAGTTACTTGAGAAAGGCTTCATTCGCCCGAGAACCTCTCAATGGGGCGCGCCAGTCCTTTTCGTCAAAAAGAAGGATGGGTCATTCAGGATGTGCATCGATTATCGGGAATTGAATAAGTTAACTATCAAAAACCGCTATCCCCTACCTCGCATCGACGACTTGTTTGATCAACTACAAGGTGCTACGTGTTTCTCGAAGATCGATCTACGTTCAGGATATCACCAGCTACGTATCCAAGAGGGGGATATACCCAAAACCGTGTTTCGCACCCGTTACGACCATTACGAGTTCGTTGTCATGCCTTTTGGCTTAACCAACGCACCAGCGGTTTTCATGGGTCTGATGAATCGCGTATGTAAACCGTATCTCGACCGTTTCGTCATCATATTCATCGACGATGTCTTGATCTATTCCAAGTCGAAAGCCGAACACGCGCAACATCTACGTTTGGTTCTCGAGTTACTCCAGGGGAACCAACTCTATGCCAAATTCTCTAAGTGCGAATTCTAGTTGGAGGAAGTTCAGTTTCTGGGTCACCTTGTTAATAGCCAAGGCATCCACGTCGATCCTACGAAGATTGAAGCAGTTATGAGCTGGATTACGCCTAAGAACCCGTCTGAAGTCCGTTCTTTTCTCGGACTAGCGGGCTATTACCGACGATTTATCGAGGGATTTTCAAAGATCACTGTGCCGCTTACCTCTCTCACACATAAATACAAACCTTTTGTTTGGGGAACTAAACAAGAGACTGCTTTTCAAATCCTCAAACACATGCTTTGCAACGCTCCTGTTCTCACGTTACCCGACGGAAACAATGATTTCATTGTCTATTGTGATGCTTCCAACCTTGGTCTTGGTTGTGTTCTCATGCAACGGGACAAGGTCATAGCTTACGCATCTCGTCAGCTCAAAGTCCACGAGAAGAACTATACAACCCATGATCTCGAGCTAGGCGCGGTTGTTTTTGCATTAAAGATTTGGCGACACTACCTGTACGGTACCAAGTGTACGATCTTCACCGATCATAGGAGCCTACAGCATATCTTTAATCAGAAGGAACTTAATATGCGTCAACGCCGATGGGTAGAACTTCTCAGCGATTACGATTGTGAGATTCGTTATCACCCAGGCAAGGCAAATGTTGTTGCCGACGCACTCAGCAGACGGAGCTATCTGCTTAGCACTCATAACGTTCATGCCCAACATGATCTCGAAACCCTCATCCGCGACGCTCAGCATGCGTGTTTTAACGAACGCACCCTGAAGAAAGAAAGAATCTACCACGATGGAGCCCAACTTGTGAGCAAATCTAATGGGATATTCCACTTTCTGGACCGAGTTTGGATTCCCAAACGAACCAATTTGCGACAAATTCTGATGGACGAAGCCCACAAATCCCGGTATTCTATTCATCCCGGAGCCGACAAAATGTACCAGGACCTTCGTTATAAGTACTGGTGGCCGGGTATGAAAAGGGATATCGCTCTCTATGTCGGAAAATGCCTCACTTGTGCTAGAGTCAAGGCTGAACACCAAAGGCCCTCTGGCTTACTCGAACAACCACCAATTCCCATGTGGAAGTGGGAAAGTATAGCCATGGACTTTATAACCAAACTACCACACACGTCATCAGGTCATGACAGCATTTGGGTTGTGGTCGACCGTTTGACTAAATCAGCTCACTTTTTACCGATACGAGAAGACTACAAGGTAGAACAATTAGCCCGAATCTACACCGACGAGATCATTTGTAATCATGGGACGCCTCGTGACATCATCTCTGATCGTGATGCTCGGTTTACTTCGCGACCGTGGGAAACGTTTCAAACAGCACTCGGTACATCGCTTAATCTAAGTACCGCATTCCACCCTCAAACCGTCGGTCAGACTGAAAGAACGATTCGTACTCTTGAAGACATGCTCCGTTCGTGTGTCCTAGACTTCGGTGGTAACTGGGATAAATACCTGCCATTGGTCGAATTCTCGTATAACAACAGCTATCATTCTAGCATCCAAATGGCACCTTTCGAGGCATTATATGGAAGAAGATTTCGATCGTCTATTGTGTGGCACGAGATCGGTCATTCACAATTAACCAGTCCTGAGCTATTGCAAGAAACGACAGACAAAATTTTCCAAATTCGAGGCAACCTGGTGAAAGCTCGGGATCGACAGAAAAGCTACGCCGATAGAAAACGAAAGCCCCGAGAATTTAACGTTGGTGACTACGTACTCCTAAAGGTATCACCTTGGAAGGGTGTGCTCCGATTCGGCAAAAAGGGAAAGCTCGCGCCTCGACTCGAACTACCGGAGGAACTTAGTAACGTCCATCCGACTTTCCACGTGTCAAACCTCCGAAAGTGCCTAGCCAACCACGATTTACACGTTCCGCTCGATGACCTGCAAGTGAACGAAACATTACACTTCGTGGAAAAGCCTGTCGAAATCATGGATCGCCAAACCAAGCAACTCAGACGCTCTCGCATTCCTATCGTGAAAGTCCGATGGGAAGGAAAACGAGGCGCAGAGTTCACTTGGGAACTCGAAAGCGACATGAAGGCTAAGTACCCGCAATTGTTTAAAGAGAGTTCTCAAACGTGATTCACGGCATTGCACAGCTTCCAGCTTAATTTCGGGACGAAATTCCCTAAACAAGGGGAGGCTGTAACACCCCGTGTTTTCACAAGTCAAAGTCAAAGTCAAGGTCAAAGTCAACGACCGATTTCGCCCAACTTGACTAGTAATAGATTTCTTTTATTGTAACTATTATGTGGAGTAAGTGTCTACAAATGCAATAAATCGACGTATGTTAATCGCTATTCAATCGACCTACGACTGTGAACTATAGGAAGTAACAATGTGATAAAGTTAATTAATCAATAATCAAGCTATATCGCGACTCGAGCTACGTATTTTACTTGTTATACGTGTGTGTGTGCTTTATGTGTTATCTGTGCATGTTTATTTATTGATGTTATATTGTGGTAATCAATCGAAACGCGATCGAAACTCAGAATGCAATCGAACTCAATCGAAACTTGAAATCGAACTCGAACTCGAATCACAATCGAACTATGATATTTAGTGGAGAAGAGATTATGCGAGATATGAGTGTTTGGGACTGAAAGTAATTTGACTAGGAAACTCTATCGTATCGAACTGCTCGCAATCGAAACGCCAAAAATCGTCGCGTCGAACACTTGAACCCAGCGCCATCCGGCCGGATAGCCATCCGACCGGATGGCTCTTTTGGTCACAGGTTAAGTGTCATCCGACCAGGATGTCATCCGACCGGATTGTCATCCGAGCGGTGAGTCATCCGATCGGATCACCCTTTCCTCTTTTGGAATCCTATAAATACCCCTGTCATTGTCATTCTTTCCACTTTTGGAAACTCTCTGTCCGAACTACTCTTGCTCCTCACCTTTTCTTCGATTTCTCTCAATCCAGGTTAGATATCGTCCTAAATCTTGTACTTTCTTAATCTACACGCACTCCTACACCTTTCTATCTTTTAAATCTTAACTTTTAACCATGAAATCACTAGATTTCGGGTGTTCGAGGATGACGTCATCATGTGTTCTTCAAGAACTTCATGCTTTGACCTCAATCCACCAAGAACAACTGAGATTTAACCGATTTCCACCCGATTACAGAAAGATCTTGTAAAGATCTCGACACAAGAGCGGTGAAAAAGGATTGAAAGATGGTTTCTAACTTTCTTTCAACTCTTTTACACTCAAAACACTCAAAACCGGTAGAATCAAGGTCAGCTCTAGTCTCCTACTCATCCATAGTGTTGTACAGTTCAGATCTGGATTCCGCCTACGAGACCACCGATTTTGGGTTAAACAAGAATAACCGTCTAGAGCCGGTAACTGACCGAGCTAGGGTGATTCCTGGTCGGTTTAGCCACCTGGGTCAAAACAGGGGTTCTATTGGTTAACACGTTGTCAAGACATCTCGACATAACGACAAACCATCAAAACGACCAAGTACGGAACGAACGGAACAGTTGGAACGGATTGCTGTCCGAACGGATTGCTGTCCGATCGGATAGGTCACCCGAATGGATTTTCACCTGAACGGATCACACTTGGGTCCCACTTTAAACAACCTTAACTAAAGTTATAGTATTGAACGAGTTGCAATCCGATCGGACGACCATCTGGTTGGATTACTCTTCGGATCATGAGATACTAAGACTTTAAAGACTTAAACAATTTTCAACATGTTCATTGACAAGGTTGCCACCCGATCGGATGAACATCCGATCGAGTGACACTTCTGTTATGAACTTGGCTTCACCAAAGTAATCTCACCACCTAGTTGCCGTCCGACCGGATGACCATCCGAACGGATTGTCATCCGCACGACCCACCATCCGATCGAACGACTTGAAAGATAGAGATACTTCAATGTTTTCAAAATACTACAACGAAAACTTCAAAAGTCAAGCCATCATACACAAACACATCCTTCTTATAGGAAGAAACAATCCACTCGAATCGTCATCCGATCGGATAAGCCATCTGACCGGATGACCATTCGAACGGACTATCATCCACTCGGATTGCCATCCGAACGGACTACCATCCGATCCATTCCTACTTTTGCAACGTTTTACGTATCACTTATCGTTATGCTATCGAATCTATTCAGGCTAACCTTACTTGCTAAGCGCTCCCTTCAATCCATCAATCGCTGTGAGTATACTCGATCCCTTTTTGCTTTAAGCACTTTTGGGTGTTACATACGTTACGAATATTCAAACTACAACAATCACACTACTCAAATACTATTTGAATGCTAATCGATAATGCATGTTATACGTGGCTCATGAATGCTTGTTTGTTATGTTTACACATGGAATGCTGTCTACCTGCCTTAGCAACGATAGTACTATAGTTTGGACTCAGCACCCGTTCGCGGGGGTTGTTAAGGATCATTACTTTCATGGATTACGGTGGTAATCATGTATTGCGAACTGCCTCGGGCAGTCAACCCGCAGTCATTGGTATCGATGGATCTATGTCGATAACTAACGTGCTTCATTTCACTATGTGTACGTGCTGGTTATGCATAAACGAATTCGAACTTTATATGCTATTATCAAACTTGTATGCTCACCTTTACATTTTATGTATTGACTTTATTTTAACGTATGTGACAGGTGCTTAGGATGCACATGTGGTAGGAATTTGAAGCTAGAATAAAGCTTTAGAGCCCAACAAATAGTTGTCTGTAGATAACGAATCAGGGGTCTCTAGAAGCAGATAAACAATTGCTGTCTATTTAAATCTGAGTTGTCGGAACAGAACATTTGCCTAGATTTTTGTCTGTAATAATTATTTTACTGTTTGAGATACGGCATGGGACGTATTATTTAAATTAAATAGTATGGATAATTGTTATGGGAACTTCTGGACAATCTGTTTCGCTCAGTGCCATGCCCCGATGATTCCGCCATCGGTTGGGGTGTGACAAGGAATGTCCACGCTGTTAGGACTACCAGAGGGCGAAACTCTCGCCTCCTGGTATGCAAAAATTTAAGCGACTTTGAATCTCATCTACGCGCAGCTGAGCGCACAGCAAGCGCTAATTCAAGCCCAGATACAGCCATCTCCATTGCTGAGCACACAGCAAGCGCTAATCTCATCACCAAGAAGGCAAAGTGCACGCGATACACGAGACACTTATGGTGAAACTGACAGTTATTACGAAACTCCCTCACATGTGCAACAAAAACGTCCGTTGAGTAGTCGGCTCGAGCCCAACATCAACGATGAATGGGAGCGAAACACTGATGAGAATGACTCTACGTACCAATAGGAGGTAAGCTCATCAGTTTTCAATCGTCTGTAGAAGAATCACGAGTCTTACAAGCTGAGGCCGCGCATAACGTACAACGAAGCGGCAGAGCACGATTTCAGCCTCATTTATAGGCCAGTGGTGCATAAATTGACTTTTGCTTTGACTTTCGGTTCTGACCATTTCGGTCAAGCCAAAGTTCGAAACGAACTTTCCAACGTGATCTTAATAATGAAGGTGATAATCCCTTGTGACTACACCATCTGAAGATCACGTTAAGTAGGCGAAATGACGAGTCAAATTTTGTATAAAATAAAACTCAACAAAAGTAAATTTTGCGAATTTTGCTAAATGAACTTCTAAGCATCAAAATCTTAATTTTTGTCATCATAACAATTTATATAACAAATTAGGACATGTTTAATCATGCCCAACTCGTCATTTCCTGATTTGAGCTTGTTTCGTAGTCGGAGGTCAAAAAGTTTGACTTCTACTTTGACTTTTGATTCTGACCCGTTTGGTCAAGTTTAGAGCATGATTAATGTAACACCTCAAAAATTCATGACCAATAAAATTAAGACACGTGTCACGTAAAGCAAACACGTCATGAACTCGGACCAAGTTAAAGATGTATGGCAGGATTTAAAAGTGTCGACATGTTAATTTGTACCTCTGAACGACCTCGTTATAAATCCCAAGACCCAAATTTATATTATAAACATCTGATACATTCAAGTCCGATTATTTTGATAATGTATAATTCAGTTTGGCACAAGAAGTGGATCCTATGTTCTATATGACAAATTCCTTCAAAAGCATTCATTAGAAGTGTCCAAGGATGTGTAAGTGCATGGCAACACTTTCAAGAGCATGCAAAAGTCTGTTCATGGTCCCCTCCTACTGATTTAAAGCATAAGATTCGAAGTGGTAAAGTTGCATGGTCAAGACCTCAAAGTTAACAAGTTTTTGTCTTCTGATGAAGGCTTACGGACCGTAAGAAGCTAACCCATACGGTCCGTAAGAGAGCGGAGCTAGGCGATGGTTTCTGAAAAATGGTTACGGACCGCAAAGCCTAAGGCTTACGGTCCGTAAGACATGTATCTGGGTAGAATTTTGGACATATGCCTGTTAAACAAGTTACACCGCCTTATAAGAGTGGTATTCGAAAATCAGGGGCCCTATAACTGGTTTTTAGCATCATAGGGACACCTGGGAACATCTTACAACAATTGTAGACTGATTTGGAGTGATCTTGATGCATCAAAGTCACTATATAAGAGAACCTCTTGTTGCAACATTTGGTCTTTCATTTGCAACTCACTTCAAGCTGGTCTCTGGAGCTCCTCTGGTCAGCAAGCAAGTTCCCTTAAGTTCCAAATCATACTTAGGACCTTTGTAAGTGTCCTTAATCCTTCTTAATTCAGTTTAGCTTAGTTAATTAGCTAAAAGTCAAACCGTCGTAATTAAGGTTTGACTTGGAGATTAATTAAAATTTGTTCAGTCAAATCTCGAATTGAAAGTACCTATAAGTAGGTAATTATGTGGGTAATAAACCCTTAAAAGGGTACCCTCTGATTCCCACTTTAACTAGGTCAATTATCGGGTCAAACTTGATATTAAAAAGTCAACAGAAAGCTAAAAATCAAATTAATGCATAATTAGCATTGTAGAAGACATACAACCTGTTTTATCATTAATATAACTTGGTAATTAATGTAAGAACATGTCTAAACATGTTCAGCCCGACAATTTTCAGTTGAGACCCGGTTCGGAACCGAAAGTCGCATAATTTGACTTTTGCTTTGACTTTCAGTACTGACCCAATTGGGCATAGTTTAGAAATGCCTTAGAGCTTTATTTGGACCAGGATATATGTTAGTATAACCCTCTGTGATTATACACCTTGGTTCAATAGTTATCCGATTCATATGCATGTTCCCGTTAATTGCTTATATGTTGACTATTATGCCCATATAACCTTTAAACATGATTTTTGAAAATGTAAAAGAGTAGAAACCTTAGTTACTGATTTATAAACTTGCACCCAAAATTTGACATCAGTTTGAGGCCTAGATTAAGAGTTATGCTCAATAGCGTAATTAGAAAGCTTTTTGTTAATTAAACGGCATAATTAGCATATAGCCTAGTTTAACCCACTTTTTGATATCAAACATTTTACCAACTGATGTAATATAATATTTTGGGATTTTTGAAGATTTTTAATTAATTTTAGGCTGAGCATAACATAGGGTTGTAGCTTTGATTCGGTTTTGCCCTTTTGCCCTTTTGAGCCTATAAAATGAGTTTTACAAATCTTTTTGACCCCAAACCTTTTGCTACTGATTTTATATGATAAATAAATTATTTTAAACCTTCTGGAATAATAAAAATATCAGCTTTCTATATAAAACCCGGAAATGGCTCCAAATCGCCTTTTTAAGCGTTTTTAACGCATAGTATGTATCAAAACTAATTTAAACATATAAGGTTTGATACCTACTGATATTTTAAGTATATTTTTATACTTTAACAGTAAGCTAAAGTTTTAAACTCAGATTTTTATATTTGACCTTTAAAGGCTATGTGAAATTACCAAAATGCCCCTACGGTGCATAGTTTGGTTTTAATAGATAAATTTTACGTATAATTAGTACCCTACTGATATAATTTATAAAAATGTGCATTTTTACTGATTATACCAGGCCTGTAACTCAGATTATTATTTAAACTCTTTTATAACCTTTTAAATGACCAAAATGCCCTTACGGGGCATAATTCGAGTTTAAATCCGTTTTGAGCATAATGGAAGATATCTTACTGATGTCATAATATATTTAAGGCATATTAACTTAGGAAACTTGCATATGACTCATTTGGTTACTCGTTACGTACTTTTCGCGCTCGGATCGGATTATGTAACTAGTTTGCATACATTAGCCGAAACGGGTCAAACCTTATCATTTTTGTCTCAAAATCCAGAATGTGTTTAGTTTACCCATATTATACAAGTCTTCAAACTTTTCGGGTCTAAATCACATTCTATTCCGGTCTTCGCTTATTCATGCGTTTGAACCATATCTTCATTTAAAACTAACCGGTCTAAGTTTAAGCTTAATTAAAGACCCGTTAGAAATCTAATAGTTTATTGTAAACCTTCGTTCCAGAATAGGAGGCCCAGTAAAAGCTACGTGCATTTGCTATTTGTGATTATTACTTGCAAAGGTAAATACTTTTAACTTATTTTCCCTATACGGGCTTGGGGTATGGTATATAAAATACCGTTTGGTCGGACATTAAATCTTTAATTGTATGAAGGTTATATCATTGAAATGTCCCGTTTGAAAAGGTTTTGTTTGCTTAAAGCCTTTGGGGGTTAATGACCATGTCCCGGATATCCTTGGCGTCATTTTACGAAATGGCCACGACCTAAGCACGGGGTGTAGGCGTACACCCGTCAGTGCCTAAATAAATAATAGGATATAACCGCCGATTTCGGGAATAACCCGCCGCGGGTCTATATCATATGGTGTGTCTATTGATCTTTAATCCGGTATTCAGCCCGGGCTACTGAACGCATAAGAAACATGTAATCCTTTTACAAGATTATATTCAAATAATTATCCCAAGTTATAAAAAGTTTCAAATAATTATATTCAATTTTATTAAACTTTTCAAAATGAGCCAGTTAAATTGTATTTACCAGTGTAAACTGACGTATTTTCCCAAAAAGGTTAAGTGCAGGTACTACTCGAACTAGGCTGGCTTTCTCCTAGCGTCCACAATAAGTCTCGCAAGCTTGGATGTCATAAAACTGTTGAACAGTGTCTCCTTTTTATTTTGATCCGCCTGTGGATCTGTTTCAACTATTTTGTGATACTAATATTACAATTTATTAAAGTTGAAATGAATCTATCTTTTGCTTCCGCTGTGCATTTAAATTTGTGTTGTTTGACTATGATGATATCAACTACGTCACGATACTCCCCACCGGGCCTACCGGTAATACGTGGAAATATCGGGGTGTGACAATTAAGGGTTGTTATATGATCATATTATTGTAGGGAATAACCCTCTAAGGTTAAACCTTTTTATCATATCATTTGTCGGGTTATTTGATAAGTTTATATAATATGTTTTAAAAACACCGAAAATGCCCTTATGGCACAAAAATGGTTTCCAAACCAAATAAACATGTAATCTGACTTTGAAACTGATGTTATAATATTATAATATATATATTGGCATAATGGACTTGTTATAGACCTATTCAACCACCCAAGACCGCATATGCGCGTACGACTAGTTTAAATAGAATAGAATATATAAACTAGCCGAATCGGGTAAAAACAATTCAAATTCAGTTTTAATCAGAATGTTTGGTTATTTAACCCATGTTACACGAGTACTTGCACTCGAAAGAGTATAAACCACATTCTATATGGTCAACGCTTAATCTACCGAACCGAACGTATCTATTAAGTTAATCGGTCAAAGTCAATGACTTATAAATGACCCGTTAACATTCTAACGGATCATATTTCGTTCATTCTAAACTAGAAGCCTCCAATAAATTGCGCCTAAGTTTAGGTTGTTTTGAACGACGACTGCGCTAAACATATTTGATTTGTAAAGACTAACACAGGTAAATACTCTTAGCCTATTTTCCTTTTATAAGGGCTTAGGATATGGCACTAGCCACTTGGTCGGGTATTGAAAAAGGGCGAATGATGTCATAGAAATTCAAATAACCCGTTTTAATTCGTCTTGCTTAATAACTTAAACACTTGGGGGTTAATACGACTGTGTCCTGGATATCCGACTCATTTAATTGCAAATGACCACGACCTAAGCGTGGGGTAGGCATACACCTGACAGACACTAATGCTATATATTTATATGATATTGAAAATGTGGTGTGTCGATTAATCATGTACCGACGTTTGGTTTCTGGTCCCTAACTGTATTGACAAGCATATAAAACTGGTAACAAGAGATATAGTTTGTCCCATGTTACTTAAAAATGATATACCAAATGGTAGCTAATACATTTTGAAAACAAGTTCAAAATTGTATTTACTAGTAAAAACTGACGTATTTTCAAAAGACTAAGCGCATGTTATTTGCAAGTACGGAATAGGCTGGAGCTGCTTGGTCTGGACATATTGGAATTTGTAACTCCATGAAAAAGACCTTATTAGTCTCAAGTCGCATTTTATATTCGATCCGCCTATGGATATTCGAACAAACAACTTGTATAAATTTTATATTTTAATTTAAAGCTTTAACTTTATTTAATTTACTTTATTCCCAGCTTCCGTTGTGTATTGTGATTACTGATATCAATCGTCACACATATACCCCAATTCTGGGCCCACCGAAAAATCAGGGTGTGACACATGTAATTATTTATTATAAACATATTTTTATTACAACATTTTTGGTAGCAACCCAAATGTAATACATGGGACTATAACTTAGTTTAGTAAATATTTAAAAACATAACTTATGGTTAATACAATATGAGAGCATTCACAATAGTTCCCATATATATTTGTGAGTGGGTTACTTTTACTTATATTATATAAAATGATTATAAGTGGTTGTGAGGGAATGAGTGAGAAAATGTTATTGTTCATTTGTAAATATACGAGACACACTATTCACCCCTATAATTTTTTTGATATTTTGAAAGTGATTGTAAGTAAATGAGAGGGAAAATGTAATGATAAAAATATAAAAGAAATACTATTTAATTAAAGGAAAATTGGAAATAAATAATCCCACTTTACTCAATTTGGCCGATAATAATCCCAAGTCAGTTATTGACCGATAATAATCCGAAATGGTCAATTTTTTTTTTGTAAAATAGTGCGCCGTTAAAATAGCTTAACGGAGTTAAGTTTTTTTTTCGAATTACAAACCGATGTTTTAGGGGTTTTGATCAGAACGATGATACGAGTCGATTGATGTAAAACTTACATCTAAATACTGCCCAACCCACGAAAACGGTGCTTCAATTCGGGTGTTTAAACTTCCAATTAACAAAAATCAAGCCATTTCGAGCACGATATCGAGGTAAGTTTTACATCGATCGACTAGTATCCCCGTTCTGATCAAAATCCCTAAAACATCGGTCTGTAATTCGGAAAAAAAACTTAACTCCATTAAGCTATTTTAACGGCGGACTATTTTACAAAAAAAATTATCAGTTCGGATTATTATCTACCAATATCTGGTTTGAGATTATTATCGGCCAAATTGAGTTAGGTGGGATTATTTATTTCTAATTCGTCTTAATTAAAAAATAAGAGAGAGAGAGAAACTAGTTATTTTTAGTATTATTATAGGAATGGAGATAAGAAATAAATATAGATATTCATAACTAGGTTACTAGAAGTGTATTAAAAGAGAGACAAAGAAGAATATTCATAACTAGGTTAGTAGAAGTGTATTAAAAGAGAGAAAGAAAAAAAAAACCTAAAATGAATAATACAAATAAAAAACCGACCAAAATATCTAAATTCCAAGACATGTAAAACTTTGCTAATATCCAATAAGATTTAAAGCAATTTTATATAAATAGTGAGGGATGTCCAATATAAAACACGTTTTAAATATAAAAGAGTAAACTTCCGTTTTGCTCTCTGTGGCTTGGTCACTTTAATGGTTTTGCCCCAAACCTTTAAAAATAGCCATTTTGCTCCCTGATGTTTGGATTTTGCCTCCAGTTTGCTCCACGGTCTTAACTCCATCCATATTCTATGTTAACTGAAATGGTATTTTGGTAATTACAAATATAAAATAAGGGTATTTTGGTAATTTACATTTAAAAGTATATTTTATTAATATATGCATAACAAGTTCAGTCTTTACTCTCTCTCTCTCTCTAAAAGATCACTCTCTCCTACACCACCTCACACCACAGTCACCCACCACCTGGGCGCCACCACTGACATCACCACCAGCATTTCTGTTTTTCATTAAGCTTTCATCATCATCTGTATAACAAATTGTAAGAACAAACCACAACAAACCACTCCACAACAAATCTGGATTTCAGAATATGTGAATATGAACACAAATTGATTCCTTATCTACTGTTATTTCGATTCAAATATGTATCACCTGTTGTTGATGATATTATGACCAAAACACTGAAATCTTGTCAAATTTTATCCATCAGGTTTCATCTTTGAAACCCTAGCCGCCGTCGATGGGGTTGCCGGTGCTGCAGGTGAGATAGCCCAGGTTTCGAAACACCAAATCGAAACACCAAATCTGAACCCCCAACCACCTACAACCATCAGCAGCTACCAAATATCATCATCATCCACTGCCACCGCCACCTGCAGCTTGTAACTACCCGCCATCAACACCACTCACCCCTTTCGCCGCAGATCTGAGTGTTAGACCTCTCATATTCGAGATGGGTTTGGATCCGGGTCCGGTATCTTGTACCCCTCTATACCAGACACCACCACCGACAGCCACCGACTACCATCGTCTGCAACCAACACTAACAGCTACAACATCTTCAAGCGGTGGCAAAGAGATCTACAAACTCGATCTAGATCCACAAAATCCACACGAGATCAAAAACTCGATCTACAAACGAGATTAGAAACCATAAACTCGAATATGATTTGAAACCCTAGACAAGATTTGACCGGAAATCACTACAAACCTTGGCCGATTACAAGATTTTCAAGAGGCGGCGGTGGTGGTTAGGTGTGATGACTCTAGCGGTGGTTAACTCCAACGACAGTCATGGTGGTGGTGGTGAGGTCCGACGGCAGATGAGGAGGGGTAATGATGACGTGATGGTGGTGGTGGTGCTCTGTTAGCAGAACGAAAGGGGTGGTGATGACGTGCTGGAGGTGGTGGTGGTCTGTTAGCAGCAGAAGGGAAGGGGAGGGGTGGGGTGGGGTGGAGATGATGTCTGGTGGTGGTGGTCTATTTGCTGGAGTGGAGGATGGTGATTTAATTTTAGATGTTATAATCTGCAGGTGGGGAGGGGTAATTAGATGTTATGATGATATATATGATGAATAAATAATTAGAATTATAATATCAATAAAATACAAAATAATTTAAGGAATAAATAAAATCAAATACTTGTATCAGTAAAATTACCAAAATACCCCTACCTTAAATTGAAAATTTTAACTGAGTTAGAGCCTTGGAGCAAACTGGATACAAGATCCAAACATCAGGGAGCAAAATGGCTATTTTTAAAGGTTTGGGGCAAAAGCATTAAAACCACCAAACCACAGGGAGCAAAACGGAAGTTTACTCAATAGAAAATTACGAGAACTAAAAACAAGGGGAAGGATCCACTAAAAAGTGGATTTTGGCTAAGTAGTCTATGAAAGATTCTGATGATGACATGTGACACTTCTAATAAATAGGAATGAAGGGCATTTTGGTCATTAAAAATAGAAGTGAAAATGACATGTGACACCTCTTTTGTTTTTTAAAAATACAACAAAACAAATCTTGTACAAAAAAAATATAGCACAAAAAATATAGTACAAAAAATATAGCACAAAAAATGTAGTACAAAATATATAGCACAAAAAAATCTAGCACAAAAAAGTCTAATACAAAAAAATATAGATATAGCACAAAAATGTAGTACAAAAAATCTAGCACAAAAAAATCTAGCACAATAAAGTCTTGTACAAAAAAATATAGCATGAAAAATTTCAGCAAAAAAATGTAGTACAAAAAAATTCAGCACAAAAAATTGAGAAAAAAAATTTAAGACAAAAAAATTCAGCACAAAAAATTTAGCACAGAAATATAGTACAAAAATCTAGCACAAAAAATGTTATAGAACATAAAAATACAACACATTTTAGTGGGTTTTTTAGTCTTCATATTTTATATATCAATATGGTACTCAAATTAAAGATAAAAAGACGTTCGATTTTACGGTGAAATTTTTATGAAAAAATAATGTCGTATAAAAAAGTTATGAACGTTTAAAAAATGAGGGTGAAACATGCATGTGCCATGCATGTAGAGAGAGAAAGTCCATAAATAGAATTTTCCTAAGATACTCTTAGGTGCTGTTTGTTTTTGCAGACATAAACTCTCTGCAAGCTGATTTCATCTGTTTTCACGTCTGCAACTGAAGATGTGGTCTGAAGATCTGCAAGCTGAAAATATAAGACTGTTTGTTTTTGCAGATAATCCTAAAAACCTGTTCATGTCGAAAACCTGTTCATCATGTGAAATATCTTCCAATTCATCATCAACAACAGTAACAATTCATCATCACTTTCAATTCATCATCAACAACAGACCGCAAATCATCATCACTTTCAAAAGCAGCAAATCTCCATCCTTATCGGCAACAACAAACCGTCATCATCCACACAGTAACAATTCATCATCAACAACAACCGAACATCAATTTTTCAAAAAAGAAAAATAAAAGAAACGGGGGAGAGTTTTACCTGAAATTCGTCGGAAACCTAAGAACCCCACCGTCGATGCCGGAGCTTCTGGCCGTCGGCCCGACCGCCCGTCAATGTCTGTCGTCTTTCACACTCTTTATCATAATCGATCACCGGAAAAGCAGAATGGAGAGGAACGAGGGTGTGGGTGTGGTGTCGGAGGCGGTGTCCGGCGTGACTGCCATTAGCCATCGAGAGGGAGAGGCAAAGAGTTGTGTCGGCCGGTGAGAGAATGATCGGAAACCGGCTCCCCTTCGTGGTTGCTGGACGGATCAGAGAGATGAGAGGTTGATTGTTTGAGTTTGATGCATCTTTGATGAGATGAGGGTGTGGCCGTATGAACATATGGGGTTCAGATCTGTGACAGAATGATGGAGATGGGGTTGTATGTTTTAAGGATTTGTGAAGATGTTTTAAGAAGATGGTATATAGCTTATTTTTTAAGATAAAAAAGCTAAGTTCAGATCTTAAAAAAAAAAAAACAAACAGTCTTCAAGGGTAACGTCTGTGCGCCTGCAGACATCAGCCCCCTTGAAGATGTTTGAAGAAAAAACAAACACCCTCTTACACTCCTCCCTTCTCTTACACTTTCATCTTAATCATTGATGTGAAAATTAGATTCATTCTCATCCTATTAGGCAAAATAAACTTTTTATTTCATCTTACCCCTAAAAACAATATACACTTATATTTATACGTATTCATTTAAATGTAATAACTAAAATGGTTTTACTATGATTGTTTCTATCTTCGGTCTCGTACCACACGCAATTATCATTAACACTTATAAGTATTTTTGAGATTTATATCATTGAAGTTAATTATGTAACATATCTATATGGGTGTATACAGGATGTTGTTATCGCTACACCACTCAAGCCGTGGACAAAAGGACACATGCCACATCATATGGGTCGTATAAGTCATACAAACCGTAAAGGTGATACGAGTCGTATGAGACCTAATGTGTTGTCTACATACCAATGGTGTACCGATATAAGCCATCAAATACACATGTATATAATATTATTTGTCACGCTTATTTTCACTTTTATGTTCGTATTAATTAATTTAAGGGTTAGTTCGGATACATAATCATGTATGTAATATTATTTGTCACACTTATTTTCACTTTTATGCTCATATTTCCATATTATAAAGAATAAACTTCTGTTTTGCTCCCTGTGGTTTGGTCGATTTAATGGTTTTGCCCCAAACCTTTAAAATAGCAATTTTACTCCATGATCTATTTAACTTATATCTATTTTACTCCACGCCCAAACGGCATCCATTTGCAACGTTAAAAACAGTCACATGCCCCTCACATGAGGGGCATTTTAGTCTTTTCCCATATTTTTGATATTTTATTATTATTATATATAAAATAGACATACACTCTATCTTTCTATATATTCTCTCACCATCAACAACCACCGTCCTGCACCATCACCTACCGACCACCGCTAACCACCACCTGCCGACAGCACCCACCACCCCACTAACTATCTACTCCTCCTCATCCGGCTACCCAACAACTGAAACACAATCACTTCCAACACAGGAAAACAAGAAAACAAAACGGGGACTGGGCCATGGCTTGTTTGCACAAAATAACAAGTCCCTTCAATTGTTCTTCCTGCAGACAAGAAGCAAGAACTGAATCAAAATGTGGCATTACCGCCGCCCATTTCAATTTCAAGAAGATCAACAGCAGCAACAACAACAATTCTGATATCAGTGACCATAATTTCAACAGTCGGTGGCCAGAGAAAGACGCAACAGAAAGGCCACCCCCCTTGAAGACGGAACCACATGGAGCAAAACGGAACCCTAGCCGCCGCCACTACTTACCCCTTTGCAGACCCGAACCGATTTATGTTCCAGATTGAAGATGAAGCTATAATTTTAGATCTGAGTTGCCGGACTACCTCCATCCAGTTTGAAGATTGAAGATGAAGCTATAGTACAAATAAATTGCGACGAGAAGCGGCAGAGCAACGACGGAGGCCCCGAAGCGGCAAAGCAACGGCAAGAGGGGTTTAGGGTTAGCTTCGCATCTCTCTACTGCCGCCTTTAATCACGCTCAATCCCGAGTTGAAAAACCCTAATTTTGGTCGAAGGAGGTGGCTGTGATGGTGGTCATAGGAGGTGACTATGATAGCGATTGTAGGAGGTGGGTTCCTGTGAGGTGGCTGTGATGGCGGTTGTAGGAGGTGGGGTGGTGATCGGTGGTGGGTGTTGGTGGTTGGTGATGGGGAAGAAAGAGATAGATTATGTAGGAGAGAAAAAAAAGTGTCTGTATATGTGAATTTTGATTTTTGGAATACTAATAAGTTATTAAATCTTTATATATAAAATTATTAAAATACCTTTACTTTTATATTTGAAGTTACTAAAATACCCTTTCAGATAACAGACAATTTGGATGGAGTTAGAGACGGGGAGCAAAATAGATATAAGTTAAATAGATCAGGGAGTAAAATGGCTATTTTTAAAGGTTTGGGGCAAAACCATTAAAGCGACCAAACCACAGGGAACAAAACGGAAGTTTACTCTATTATAAATTAGCAACTTCTTGTTCATTGTGGTTTGTACCCTAAGTTGGGGAGTTTTTCAAAAAAAACTTTCATTTTTTACTTTTAACCCAAACATTTTCATATTTTGTATTTTAACCCCTTTTAATTTTTTACTTTTAATCCAAAGTTTTTCATCTTTTATAATTTAACACAACACTTTATTATTTACAACTTTGGTCCCCCATACTTTTTATCTTTCGCAAGTTTTCATTTTATGTTTTGTTCTAAATTTTGCGAGTTAACACGTCGTAGCGTGCATGTGAGGTTCAACGTTTTTTGCCCTATTTTTTCATATTTGACAGACCCGTCGCAACGTGTCCATTTTTTCCCTTTTGACAAGTTCGCCGCAACGGGCGGATCCTAGATCGACTAAGTTATTATTTTCTACGTTTTACGTTTCTTGTTAATTTCTTCGCATTAACACACTATAACGGGTGTGCGTGGTTCAACGATTTTAAGTCTGCTTTTCGTTCAGTGTAATTTTTCCTATTTTATCTATTTTTTTTACGATGTTGAGAGTCGATGCCATTGTGGCATTGGTGCTACTTGGCACGGTTTTACGGACATTTTTAACCTATTAAATTTTTTACTAATATTTTGTTTCGGTTTACCCCTATACTCCCTTTACTTAAAAACTATTTTTTACGTGCATATTTTATGTACGGGTAGGTATAAATATGATTTGTTCTACATTCCGACGTAAACATTTTTTATAGATGAGTCAGGTCAAATATAATACGTTTTCGTTTAAAGAAACCATTTTTACGTGCATATTTTTATGTACGTTTTGGAATAAATTCAAGTTGTTATACGTTTCGACGTAAACTTTTTTGGGAAATGATTCAGGTTAAATATAATATGTTTTCGTGTTTGTTTTATGTATGTTTCGAACCGAGTGGAGTCAAATTATGGTTTCTTTTTCTCCCCTTTTTTCGAAAGCTCTAATTAATCCCTTTCGATTACATGTGCAGATTTTCCTTCATACCCATTACATTTTCTACGTATGAGTTGGATCACATATAATACGTTATGATTGTTCGATATGAATTTGATTTACTTTACGTTTGATCCAATCACAATGCTTATACATGTGACATTGAGTTCAACTGGATACGTCGAAATGTGTGTTTTCAGGTGGTTAATGTATTATATAACGTTTCGACTAATCCATTCAATGTTTACGATATACCCGCGCCGCAACGCAAACAGGTCTTAATCATAGTTATTAATTAATTTAGGGGTTGGTTCGGATACATAATATTTTAAGCTAAGAAACATAGGAAAGCGGGTCAAACCAACGCCCCGTTTGTAGCAAGTTATGGTAGAATCGGGTCGGGTCAAAATGGCTTTCCAGGGTCTGCCGGTTTTTTTCTTCTTTCCCAATCGAAAGTGAAGAACATATTTCTTCTGAGAACTCATGGTTTATCAGTTACCAACTTCAGTCTCAATAACAGGTTTAATTTCGATTTCCTTTCACCAATCTCATATGATTTAATTTGAAATGTAAGTAAATAATCCACTACACTGCTGCCCAATTGATTATTTAGTCATATTGATGTGTAATTAGGGCATAATAAATCACTCAATTAGGCACTTAGGTTAATCCTGCATATATATATTCCAATAATATATGTAATATCTATGGTGAATTGGTGATTTGTTTATGTAAAGATTATGTAATCAGCATCTAACTTTCTTGCAGGTACTGAATTTCCTGAAACCCTAAATTGACTAGAAAATATGATTCTGTTTGCAAGATTAATACTTGCAAAGAGAATAACTGCTAGGTTACCGTTACCCGACCGCACTGCTTTTAGTTTAAGAACTCTAAAAACCGCTTTGACCGACCACTTGAGTAATGGCGGAAGTAAAGGAGGTGGTGGCAGAGATGGAACAAATGATGATTATTTTGCCACAATTCATCATATATCAAACATTGTTCGCCGCGACATTTATTTAGAACGAACGCTGAATAAGATGTGCATTTCCCGGATTATCAACTCAGAGCTTGTGTATCGTGTTCTTCGTAGTTGTTCCGGTTCGGGTATCGAGTCGTTTCGGTTTTTCAACTGGGCGCGTACCCAACATCCGCAATACGAACCCACAACTGTTGAGTTCGAAGAACTCCTTAAAATATTGGCTAAAACTCGTCATTGGGAAACCATGTGGAAGGTGGCTCACCAGATGAAAACGCAAAAGCTCCCGATCTCGTCATCTGTGGTTTCGTTCATCATTGAACATTATGGTAAGAACGGGCTTATCGATCAAGCGGTTGAGCTTTTTAACAAATGCAAGAACTTTAATTGCTCGCAAACTACCGAAATATACAACGCCTTGCTCTTTGCCCTTTGTGAGGTCAAGAATTTTCAAGGCGCGTATGCGTTGATTAGACGAATGGTCCGTAAAGGCGTGGTTCCCGATAAGAAAACGTACTCGGTATTAGTTAACGGTTGGTGCTCTGCTGGTAAAATGAAAGAGGCCCAAATGTTTCTAGAAGAAATGAGCCAAAAAGGGTTCAACCCACCGGTTCGCGGGCGGGATCTTTTGATTGGTGGGTTGTTAAACGCGGGTTATCTCGAATCCGCAAAAGGGTTAGTACGAAAAATGACGAAAGAGGGATTCGTACCCGATGTGAGTACGTTTAACTCGTTAGCAGAAGCTATATGTCAATCAGGCGAGATCGATTTCTGTATCGATTTATACCATGATGTTTGTCGATTAGGTTTATGCCCCGATATCGAGACATATAAAATTATGATCGCTGCAGCTTCAAAAATTGGGAAACTTGATGAGGCGTTTAGTATTCTTTATAGATCGATTGAAGACGGAAATAAACCGTTTCCGAGCTTATACGCCCCGATTCTTAAGGGACTGTTTAAAAACGGAATGTTTGATGATGCGTTTAGTTTTTTTAGTGATATGAAACAAAAGGGACATCCGCCAAACAGACCGATCTATACTATGCTTTTGAAGATGTGTGCGCGTGGAGGTAGATACATTGAAGCTGCTAATTATTTAATAGAGATGACTGAGTTTAAATTGTCGCCAATGTCCCGACATTTTGATATGGTTACTGATGGATTAAAGAATTGTGGAAAGCATGATATGGCTACGAGGATAGAGCAGTTGGAAATATCTATGAGGGGTATGTGATATATAGCTAAAGTTTTGCAATGATGATCATGAAGTTGCGGAATGAGTAAGTCTTGCTTTTAAGTTTGAATCCTTTAACTTTTTAGATATATTTCATTTTATTAACAAGTTCATCGATTCATAATGACCTCTGTTTTCGTGAAAGTATATGTTCAACATACTTGGGAGTGTTTGCTGTCACCCCAGGACTGAATAGTTTTGTTTTCTGAAAATATTTCACTACATATACAAGTGATCAAAATTGGTAATCTTGAGTTGGCTTAAAATGGTTCATTTTTTCGGTTTAAGTTGGTTGACCTGTAAGCAACTTTTAATCATGTTTAATGCCATGCACATTAATTGATGGGTTAGTTATGATTAAAAATATTATTAGTTGCAAAATAGAAGTGGCCAACATTTTTTATTATTTAAATTTATTTTATATGTTTTCAAACTGTGGAGGAATAGAGGCATGCCCAAATTGACTTGGGATGAGCGTATTAGGCAGGATTTACTAGGGTTGCACCTCTCTGAGGACATGGTTCATGATAGGAAGATGTAGGATTAAGGTTAAGGATTTCTAGGGGAAGGCACAACTGTGTCATATGGACTTAGATCTGCCTACATGTTAGGTGGAATTTACATGTCTTTGTCATCTTGTATCTATGTTTATAGATTATTTGTGATGTTGTATTTGTCTTTTTTTTAACCATGTACTCTTTCACCACTTCTGTTGTTATTGGTAGCTTCATACACACGCACATGGTTGTAAAAATCGCACCTAGCCTCCAATTAGTCCCCAATTAATCGCTAGTCCCGGGTTCACCGAGTGATTTTCATCTAATCGCCCAATCAATCGGTAGGCAATCAACAATGGTCAAATCCGGTCTTATTATCAGTTAAAAATCAGTGGCAGTCTAGCAATTCTGGCATAAATCTGAAAATTTTGATCAGATTCCGCCCAAAACCTGTAAATTCTAGCAAGGAATCCTATCTACTTGTCGAAAAAGGTGTTAAAACATGAATACTTAGAAAAATTACATATAAAAATGTGTGATACATATAAAACTGAAAATTACATATAAAATCCCAATCCGATTAATCACGATTAATCCTGATTAATCGCTAGCAGGTAACCCACCGGCCGACTAGCACCTAGCGATTCTTACAACACCGCACACACACACACACCTCATGGTCTATTTATTTGTCTACTGTGTGTTTTGGAGCCAAGGGTCTCTCCGGAAGCAGCCTCTCTATGTGATAAGGTTTGCCTACATCCCACCCTCCTCAGACCCTAGCAATAGCTTTGGTATTTGTAGGATTTACTGGGCTTGGTTGCTGTTGTTAATTAATAATCTAAATCTTGAATACAACAATTTATGGTATCGTATGCATTAAAAAAGAAGAGTTAAAGCAACTTTCAACATATTGACCCATTCTCATTTTAGCTTTATTCATCTCGTTTGAGATAAAAATAACATAATATGGAACTGAAGGTGGCAAGCTGGGCAGGTTGGATATCAGATATGTCATATGGATTGAAAAGGTTCATATTTTTAGTCCGGGTCCTTCAACCCGTAAACACGATTTTGCCCGCAAGAGTATTTGCATGTAGTTTCCTGGACTCCTGGCAGTTTTAACCCATATATTTATTTATGTTTTGGGTTCACCAATGTAATGTTATGAGTGATTCGATCAAAACATTTGCGAGCACTGAAGTTGTTGTAGAAGAGCAACTTTAATTCTAAGCATCGGTATTCAAAAACATGTTAATCATAAAATTAATCATGCAAGTTTGAATCTTTATGATGGCATATTTTCTGGGACTGATCTTAACCGTTAAAAAGATGGTAAAGATATTATGGTGTGAGTTTGTAGTGGAGGAGTTGATTATTTTCTAGTTAAATTTGAGGTGTTAAAAATTCACTTTCATGTTGAAACTTTGACACTGGTTATCACAAAAGAGTTAGGAGATTGAAGTGACTTTTGATTCCAACACATTTCTATCCATTATTCTCAACCGCCCATTTTGAGTGGATTTCGCAGATTATCCTTAAATTCTTTCACGACTATAGCTAAATAGTTTTCATTGTAATGTTAGATGCTTAGAGGTTTGTTCGGATAGTCTTTATTTTATTATTGTATCTTTAAGTCGCACTAATCATGGAAAAAAAATACTTAAAAAGACGATAACGTTTTGCCAGATATAGTTACCTGGGAGCTTTAGGAACTTTATCCATTTAAAAAAATGATGATGATCATTCTCATACTCAGTAAATCCCACTAATAGCAAAGCTAAGGTAGGGTTTGAGGATGGTAAGATGAAGACAACCTTACCTCTACCTTGTAGGAATAGAGAGGCTGCTTCCATTGAGACCCCCGGCTCCATGGTAGTTTTGCATCAAGCCTTAGACACAAGGCACATAACTCTCGGCAAAAAGGCCGATTAGTGCATGTACCCCCTTGTATTTTGGCTATCAACGCACCACTACATGATGCATGATTAACCGTCCTCTGCTTTTAACGTTATTTTCACGAAATTAGTAAAATAACGTTATTTTCAATAAATGATCAATTCTTTAAAATGAGATTAAATTTTTAACTAATATAAATGTAATTTGTTGACGGATATGCATTACTTCAACCACTTGTGCTGGCTTATGGTAGATATTAACCATTACTGTGAGTCTTGATTTTATATTCATACTGGCAAAACAAACCCTAACACCCAATTTTGGGTCATTATTGGCATCTACAAGTCTCGGGTAGTAAGAATTGGTTGTACGGGTCAATATAGGCTCAACTGACAAAAGGTAAGAATAGAAATGTTTATTTTTTCTGTTGTGCTGCCACCAAATATAAGTGCCATAATCTTGGATCTTGACTGTGTTTTCCAGCTTCATGATAGTGGTTGGATCAAGCATCAATCATGTAAATCACCTACAAGTTGGATCCATTTCCCACTAATTTGCCGCTTTGATTTTTTTGCATAATCTCCGTATTTGTTTTATATTTTTGTTTTGTTCTACCAGGAAGAAGGCCGGCTCGAAGGCCAAACAATTGGGTTCAGATGCATTTGATGATTGGCTAATTGCTACATTCCAAGTTGCTTCAGAAATCAAGCAGCATGAGCAGGTTATTCATGATGAATCTTCGGAACTGCTCTTTTTTTATACGGATCAAAACGGGTCGGTTGGGCTAGGCTATCTTCAAGCAGTTGACTATGTTCTTGTAAAAAACGCCCTTCTTATTATATCATTTCTTGGAGGATGGACATGATAATGTTTAGTCATTTGATAGTAATTTTTTTTTTTCTTAAATGACCCATTTCAGTCCGAACCCATTTTGAGCAGAACCAAATTGATCATTTTTTGAAACGGGTATACCTGTAACCCAACCCGCCTATTTTGCCGGGCTTAGTTTAAGTGATGTAATGGACAATGTCTGGACCACCATATATCAGCTTTATGTGTGTTCAATACATGGACACATAATTGGTTTGTTTTAGTTTTGAAAAGTAAAAGTTTGATAGATAGATAGATGGTAGATAAAGTTGTTTTTCAGGAATATTGTTTGCTTTGAATTTGTACCAACTCTAATACTCGTCTTATTGGTTCAACAATTGCTGACAAAATGTGTTTTGAAGCAAGATAAAGTGTTTTTTTTACTTGTTTGCCCTTGATGTTAACCATGGGTTTTGCTCATTTTACAAATCGAATATGTGATATATATACATATATTTGTTGATTTTTTATAAATCACGATAAGTGAGGCAGAGTAGCAGTTTACGATTTCTTGTGTTAACTTTATTAGCATATTGAGTACTTGATACCTCGGTATTACTTGGGAAAAATTATTCCAAGACCGTTGAAGTAACACAGATGCCTTTGTCTTTGAGACGATCCTTAATCAATAAATGACAAAAATAAGAAATTAATAAGAACAAATTTTCTTACACAAGTCGATTAAATTATAGATGACGCGAATCAGTAAAGCATTTGTAAACATAATTTTTTATATAATATAACAACACAATTTTAATATTTCAAAATTAGTTTTCCTGCCTGAGAGGTTTTCCGGGTTATAGCCTAGTATGTGATATATATACATATATTTGTTGATTTTTTTTTAAATCACGAAAAGTGAGGCAGAGTAGCAGCTTCAGCTTCAGTAAAATATTTTCAAATTAGGCTTCTCATAAATGTGCAGTTAAGATAAATGACCGACGTGTCAAAACAAAGATGGAACAAAATATCAGGCAAAAAAGATAAATCGATAAAGATCACTTGAAAAAGTCTTGTAAATTTTAAATATAGTTTTATAAAAATAAAATGATTATTAGACAATGTCTTACAAATTGTAACACCCCGAAAATATAAAACTTTATATTAGAATTATAAAGTATAAATAAACGAGAATTTACTAACTAGGAATTTTAACCTAGTTAGTTAATAGTCTAGAAATAACTTATAATAGGGTTGAAAGCTACCAAACTATATGTTGAACAAAGTGGAGGGGCCTAAGTTGTTAAAATTGAAACTTTATTTGATAAAACAAATAAAAATAAACCAAACACCCCCAAAAGAGGTGTCTGGTCGATCAGAAGAAAGAGCAGGTCGACCCCCCATGCTCCAAACCCTAAAATTCACTAAAACTCTCAAATTGGAGGTGCAAATCTGGTCCAAAACGAAATCCGAGCTTAGAATCGTGATCCTCATCGCAAGAGGATTATAAGGTATGTAAAATCTGAGGAAATCTCTCAACTTGAAATTCTCATGAATTTGGAAAATCTGAAATTAGATGTTGCATGTGTGTTATTTGGTTAGATTAGGGATGATATAGTGTCTAAAAGTGAAACCTAGACAACTACATGTGAAATAATGTCCAAATTCAGGAAATTCCATGAACACATTGAAGGTGGGTTGTGGGTTTTACAACATGAAGATGAACACTAGGGTTTAGAATGATTATTCTAGTGTAATTTGATCATAGAAAGTGATTTCAGAAAAGTATGATGTTTAAATACTATATGAAGGCTTTATTGATGTTAAGTTAGCTAATTAGCAAGCTATGAACTTGAATATGAAAGATATAAAAAAATTATGCCCTTATAGTGTTTGTAGAAATGCCTCAAAGAAGGCTTGAAACTGAATTGTTAAGTTAAAAACGCATAATTATGATGTATGACAAAATGTGCGTTATGTATGTGAAACAAAGAGTTCTAAACATAAGGTGATTGAACTCTATAGGAAAGGAAGCCGGGGCATCTAGCGGGCAAACCGGTGTGGACGCACGTTTGAAGGGCTTGCTTTGAAGGTATGTAACTTGACCCGTTACATAAAGTAGATTTTGATGATTATAATATGCGTAGTTGAATTTTAGAATAAGAGTTGTTTTGAATTAAAGCGGTGATGTCGCTATATTGAATAATAGGTCGAATTTGGTTGGAACTCGTTGGTAGTCGTCACAAAGGAGGATTCCTTAGACGAGCCAAACGGGTCGAATAATCAAATAAAGCATGGATATTGCTTCGTAATATGATTGATTGGTCTATTGTTAACAATTGAATATTGACATATTAAAACACGAGAATTTAATATGTTGGTTTGTTAGAATAAAGGATTCGAGAAATTGGTATGGGCAACACAAACAAAACAGTCAAAAACTTATATGTGCAGAGGCTACCGTAAGTTACGGTACCACCGTAACTTACGGTAGAGGTCAGAAGGCTACGATGGTTTACCCCTGTGTTACGGTGGAACCATAGTTTTCCAGAAGCCACCGTAACTTACGGTGACTACCGTAAGTTACGGTGGAGCCCTAAAATGAATGTTGAACTTTGTATATTTTCTTAAATCAAATTCGTTTTTAAACGTAGTATTGATTACGTAATATTTCTAAGAATCTCTAACATTAAGATTTGTTAAAATCTTTAGTTTTCAGGTTTGGCAAGAATATGGACGATGATCAAGCATGTTTGAAGAACCGAACACAATTTCTTTTGAAGCTTCCGCAATATCTTAACTTTTAGTAGACTTTGTTTATGAAATGTAAACAATTGTTAAACAACTTTCTGAATGTTTTTAAATTAGTCGTTAGTTGACTAATGTCTTTGCTACTTTTGAACCTTGCTTATGATAGTTTGTTATAACTTAGATATCTTTTATATATAAGGGAATGAATCATTATTAAATTCAAGTAAATATTAGACGGGTGTTACACAAATTCAAAAAGATAAATGACCGACATGTCAAAACAAAGATAGAACAAAATATTAGGCAAAAAAGATTGATAAATGTAAAATGATATATGATAAAAGATCACTTGAAAATGTCCTATGAATTTTAAATAAAGTTTTATGAAAATAAAATGCTTCGTAAACAATGTCTTACAAATTCAGATAAACTTCTGAAAAACAAAATGTTTACAATATATGAACATTTTGGAAAAACCGTTCAAGTTTTATAAATAATTTAAACTTTATTCAAATGCAAGTGTGGCAAAATTGTTAGAAGTTGGGATGAGCTCGGTATCGTACTGGTACCGAAAGTACCGATATCGAAAATTGTTAAAAATGTGTAACAGAAATCGATCGGTACGATACGATTTGGTACTTGTATTTTTAGATACCTAATAGTGATTGCTCATCCCTAGTTAAAAGAATATTCCCAAATTGTTTCAGGTTTTTCGCGGTGGTTTGGGTTGAATAACAGATCAAGGGGGTTTAGCAAAATTATTGATGTTATATGTGGGTTAATGAATGCATATAGTTGGATAAGAGTAATTGAGGTCAAGTAGACCAACAAATTCATGATGAAGAAACACAAATAAAGAGTTGTAGACCTTAAAGCGAGTACATACTACGTCCGGTGAGTTTAAGTTGAGATGGGTGTCCATTTAAGGATAAAACTAATGAAAATAATATCATGATGTGTTTAAGGGATACTAGTGATTATATATACTGCCAAATTAAATTATGTATTAAATTCATAATGTAGAATATAATGAGAATGTGACTTTTGTAACGTATAAGGATAGTGAAAAATGGTGGAGAAGCCTTATGAAATAAGGCCTAAGAACGTCATTTTTTTTACACCACATACTGTCTTTTTGTTGTAGTTTGCCTCCATTCGTCAATGTATCGTCGGATTTAAGTTGAGAAACATGTGAAAAGATCAATATACCCTTTTGGCTTTTCAGTATGCCTCCATGTGATCTTAAAATTGTAACCAACAATACCTCATTCCAATTTCCCACCAAAATCAAAATCAACAATAATCCAGGGTTTGACTTGATAAGTCGACAATACAGATTTTGACTTTTGAAGTCAATTTTTCAGATTTGAACAACTTACACATCTATATGTATGCAATGTACTTATGTATGTATGCACTGGATAAATCAAAATAACATTGCGAATGGTGTATTGACGACCACTAGGGCTTGTTTACGTGACGCCATATCATATAAATCCTTGAACCTATGGCACAGTGGTACATCTTATGACCATTTATCATTCCAAAACCTCGTCTTGTCTTCAATCCCCACCTCCCAAGTGAACTTTTCATACACATTAACCCCTTGTTTTAATAGGTCCTTTTCTACAAGTGCAATATTCTTCCAAGCAGTGTAGGCTTTACATTTCATTTTTTTTCCCCTATGATGCATGCTTAGCTTTTTATTAATTACAATTTTATCATAGTATTCAATTGCTAAATTTCAATCCTACACTAATGAAAGATTTTTTTTTTTCTAATACTAACAACATATACATTTACATGTAGATCAGAGAATGAAAGAAAGGCAATCGTAATGTAAAAAATATAAAAACAATTTTTACACGTAACTTTTATAGCGTCAATATACTTCCGTAAAAAAACATATATATTGTATTATTATTAGTATTTTATATATATATATATATATATATATATATATATATATATATATATATATATATTGTTAACGAGTGATGATGAATAGTAATTTAATTTTTATTATAACATATAGCTTTTTATTATTTAATATATTATAATAGTTTATTCTTATATTTACTTTTAATAAGATATTTTTATTTTTTTTATTTTTAAAAATATATACTTCCTTTACCATTTTTAATAATTGTGTTTTTTAGAACATATATTAATTTATCAATTAATTTAATACTTCTTTTAATAATTTACGTTTATATTTTTTTTTAAAACTTAAGTACGTAGTTGTGCTTAATTTTTTCTCTGACATTCTGTTATAAGTTTTGTTAAAAATGAAGTTGTACTCAAAATAAAGTATTTATTTGGTATCATAAAATTGTATGGTGATAAACTAAATCGTTCTAATGGTTTGGTTTTCTAAACAATATGTTTTATTTTCAAATCACGTTTGTTTTACATTATCATTTACTCGGTTTCGCCGCAACGCGCGACGTAAAAAAAACTAGTTATTATTATAAATAAAAAATCACATTAAAATTCAAGTATTATTGATGGGGAAAATTACGAAATTGGTCAAAGACCAAGTTGACTTACCAATTTGGCCATCTCATGCGTCGGTGGAATAGCGCATCCGGACTTCCATGTGTTCGCAGTAGCATTGTGACACGAGTAAATTTTCGTCGGAGGAGTCAGCCGCCAGCGCATCTGGCTAAAAAGTAAGCGGATGCGTCTGGCTCCGCTGCTTCTTGAGGCACTTGGCTGGCTGGCTAAAGGCTCCTTGAGTGGCTCGTTTAAAGGACTAATTGACGCATCAGAGGCGCTTGTCTGGCTAATTTCCTTTTTTTCACAATTTTTTTTAACATTTTCCAATTATTTGTAAATTATAATTTTCACCCTATAAATACCTATGAAATTTAGATGTTTTAGGTGCAACCAATTGTATACAATGCCTATCTCTAGTCCTTTCGATAGTCTCCAAATAGAAAGAAAGGTGTTTTCATAGTTTGAAAATGACGTTTTTCTGAGCTTTAGAAGAGTCAGTGCCTATGGATGACGGTGCCTGTCAGATAACACGGATGTGATCAATGATTCTCTTCAAGGGTCGAGGATCAAAGCAAAATTTTCAAGAACTAACCTACAAAGGGAACTTGGAATCACATTGTGTTAATTATCGCTAAATAATATTTTATTGTATTTGTTGTTGTTACTGTATTTGAATCAAATCTGTTGTGTTTGTGATCTATGTTATTTATTGTATTTATAAAATTTTAAAAAGTTGTTTCATGTGTTCTTTTTTCTAATTATTTTACATAACAATATTATCTAACAAAATTTGACAATTCGTTGTATGGCTCTACCTATATAAAAACTAGCAGACCACATTATCAATATTATCTATCAAAACTACTTATAAGATATGGGTGGTGGTGAAGTCGGACACTCGAACGTTAGACGACGTTCTCGTCGTCAAATTGTTCCACATGTTCCCCGGATCGTGTAACGCCCAGCGTCCCTAAACTTTAGGATTTTGTCAAGATTAGTCCCTGAAGTTTGTCTATTTGTCATTTTAGCCCCTAATCTATGTGGAAGTCTATGATATATACTTGAAATGCCTAAATCTACGTGTGGAATGTCTATATCATTGGAATGTCTAAATCTATGATGGAATGCCTAAAGCTATGTTTGAAATGCCTAAATCTATTTGGTGCTTGACTCCTTAGACTCGTGAAACTTGATTCTTGGTTGAACGAGAGACTGGAGCCTTGTCACTGGCGGAATCTATTAATCTTTGGAACTTTTGATGTTTACGATATAATCTAGTTATTCTATAATACGCAACGCTTAATCTAACTCGCAAAACAAATCAAAGACGAGAACGCGGAAATATTGGATTGGCCAGAGTGGCAATCCGATCGGATTGCCACCCGATCGGGCCACCACCCTATCCAAGCCAAACCGCCTCAAGTCCCTTCCACACTATAAATAGGCCTGTTACATCATTTTATTCCCTGATGTGACAGCCCTGTTCGACCAGATGCACACACACTACATTTTCTCCATTTTCTTGGCGATTTCGGTACGTTTCAAGCTAGATTCTTGTACTTTCTTGATCTACCCTTCATTCTCTACGTGATTCACCTTTGAAATCACACTTTTCACCGTGAAATCTCTCAGATCTGAGATCTTAAGGATGATGTCATCATGGTGGTTTGTACAAACTGTCATATGAGGTCATTCTTGGTGAGATCTAGCTAAGATCTAAGGGATTCCATGTATCTAGCACCAAATCTAAGCTAAATCTAAGTATTTTTCATGATAAAACTTAAGTTTCTTCATCTTTCCTTCAATATTTTACTTTAAATGGTGAGATCCGGTCTTGAACGGACTATAGACTTGATTATTAGTCTAGAGTCGGCTCAAGGATGGATTTCCACCGGAGGATGATGGCCGGAATACGGAGTTTGACATAAACGTTATCACGAACAGTAACTGATCGGACTGGGGTGGTTCCCACCCGATCAGAACGGCTGTGCGACGATGAGTTTACCATTGTCACAACACGTACTATGCCGTCATCGTTAAACTTAGAAAATTTTACAAACGTTCAAGGGGACGAGGTTCGCCCGATCAAGCGGCAACCCGATCGGACAGCCACCCGATTGAGGGACACGTACCTTGCAGACTTGGAACCTTGAAACTTTCCAACACTTAGTTACTTTTTAGAAACTTGGAGTTGTGGAGATCTCAATCGAGTGGCAACCCAATCGGACAGCCGCCCGATCTAGCAGCCACCCGATCAAGGTAACCAAAACATTTAAGCTATACACTTGACACTTGAATAGGATGGCCACCCGATCGGACAGCCATTCGTTTCACCCTCACACTAAGCCACCCGATCGGACAGTCCTTCGTTCACGCTAAGTCACCCGAATCGACTGGCAATCCGATCGGATAGCCATCCGATCGGACAGCCATCCGATCCAGTGACAGTTTCCAACACTTTATTCAATCTCGTTATTCTGCCCGACTCTTATCCTATTGTAATCTAATCAGGCTAAAAAGAGCTCCCTTTGATCCAATAACAGTTGCGACTGTTAAGCAATCACTGTGAGTATACTCGATCCCCTTTTTACTTTTAAACTTTGGGGTGTAACATGTATTCTATATAACTTGAATCTTTTGAAGTCTAAACTCTATCCTATGTGTATGTGAAAACTTGTGCATTCTAGTATTCTATTTGTGCTATGTGACGTTTAATCCAGGGTGTGTAGTTCCGCCTTAACAATAGTAGCGCTATAGGGGGTGCACCTCTCCCGTTATTCTCAGGGGGTATTGTTAGGAGGATTCTAGTTTACCTTGAGTCTTGGGTAAACACTAAAGCATCGGGATACTTGGGCTATCACTGCGTGGACTACGACACTAGCACAGCTGAAACTATTTTTATTTGCTTACACTGTGGATATGAGTTGTTTTAATCTATTATTCTATTATCAAACTTGTATACTCGCCAATACTTTTGTATTGATATTTTAATACATGTTGCAGGCTGATAGGTTGCGATGGAACATGGAAATCAAGCTAGGAGATGCTTAGAAACATCGCCTAGTTAATCTAGTTAATTTAGACATTTGGAACAATTGAAACAATGTTTGTTATGTTGATACTTGTTATTCGTGGTTGATGTTTGATTTTAGACAATTGCTATGAAATCTACTTAATGTCTATCAAAATACTTAGTGTTATGGAATTCTCATGAGCAATCTGAATGCTTAGTGCTCGCACCCTGATGTTTCCGCCATCGGTTGGGGTGTGACAGATTGGTATCAGAGCCATAACTATACGGAATTAGGATAAGTAGGAATACTTGACCTAGTCTATAGTTCTAGGAAGTTGGACTCCTATTTGTTGTTTAAGACTTATGCATTCTACCATATCTTCTTCCTAGCAGCATATATTCCTGTCAAACTTACATGCCTTTCCTAAGGCTAACATAATGTACACTTTATATTTTGAAAACACTGTTACTCAGTGTTGTATTTTGCACGAGATTTGTTCTCAAGTCAGGAGTGACATCCGAACCTTGATGGTAAAATCTCCATATTATTCTAGTAGGTCTTGTCTGCGGATAAGTACCAACGCTATTTAGGGTACGATGTTGTCAAGTTAGAGGTGAAACTCAGATCTTGATAACTAGTCCCACTCCTTGATTTTATGTCTCGCCAAAGTCTCGTGACTTCTAATCAATTAGGAACGTGGAATGGCTAAAAGGACGAATATCGTAGGCCTAACATCGATGACGTATTTGTCCAAGTAAGTCAAGACACGTTACCTCAATTCGAAAGGGGTTCGAATCACTTTGGTTAGTCGTCGTTCCTCTACCCGGAACAATCCTATGTTTTATGAGCCTATCTTTTATGCTATCTCGATTTTTATGTATGTGGTTTTAAGCTCGATTCTTCGTTCATTTTGGCATACTTTTACACTACTCACACACGCGTCCGCAACCTAAAACGTTAATTCTAATCTCAGATCGAACTAAATTTATGAAGCTTTACCCTATTTGATCAATCAATGTGATAATGTGTTTGTAAGGCACTAGACGTAACATGGCATGGAATACGAGGGTAAAGTGACGTGTCCGAAACATGGTGGATATGCCGCTGGTACTTCCTATATATAAGTGTTTCAGGCATGTTACCAACTTTCGTACCAAGTGCCATGCGAAACTTAGTGTCTGTTGTTGAATTCTAAAACTATGAAAGGCCTATTTGTGTACTCTATATGAAATCTATGTGAAGTCTATCGTGTATTCTAGAGAAATCTACGTGTAAACTACGTATGTGTGGATTGAGAAACAAAATACGAAACGTAGCCTAGCGCCGAAGACGAGGGAGAAAGTGGCATGTCCGATGCATGGTGGATACGCCGCTGGTACTTCCTATATATAAGTGTTTCTGGCATACTACCGAACCTTCGTACCACGCGCTAAGTGAAGTTCGTAGTTTTGAAGGCTCGGTTTGAAGTTGTGAAATCTATTCGGGTTAATCTATGATGTAAATCTATTTGGTCAATCTATGTGGAGATTTTGTTTAATGAAGCATGACACCGATGACGAGGCGGAGGTGGCATGATTGAAGCATGGTGGATACGCCGCTGGTACTTCCTATATATAAGTGCTTCCGTCATGTTGCCAAACTTTCGTAGAACGTGCCATGTGGAATTTGTTGTTGTGGACTGTGATGAGATTGTCAACTCTAATCTAAGTTAAACTATTGGTTAATCTATGTGGATTAGTTGGGTCAATCTATGTTATTTAATCTATTTTGATTAGCCTAACGTTGTGGTTGGCGAAGTATGACACCGATGACGAGGGGAAGTGGCATGATCGAAGCATGGTGGATACGCCGCTGGTACTTCCTATATATAAGTGCTTCTGTTATGTCGCCGAACTTTCGTAATACGTGCCATGCGGGATTTCGTTGGTTGAAAATTTTTAATACTAAACCTATGTTTGTCTATTAAAGTCTATGGAAAGTCTATTGAAATCTATGGCAATCTATTGAATGTCTATCGAATCTATTGAAGTCTATTGAATTTATTATAGACTATTTGAAGCCTATCGTAATCTATTGAAATCTATGAAAGTCTATGTTAATCTATGATGAGTGTGGACTACGACATGTAACATGACATCGAGTACGAGGTGGAAGTATTGTGTCCGAAGCGTGGTGGATATGCCGCTGGTACTTCCTATATATAAGCGCTTCTGACATACTGCTAAGCTTCGTGCAACGTGCCATGTGAAGGTCGTTGGTTGTGGTGTTAAATCTATTGAAATCTATCGAGTTAGTCTATGTGTATGATGAGAGTATTGTTTGGTAATTGCGACACGTAACATGACGCCGAGTACGGGGCAGAAGCGATGTGCCCGAAACGTGGTGGATACGCCGCTGGTACTTCCAATATATAAGCGTTTCTGACTTGTTGCCAAGCTCCGTACAACGCGCCATGCGAAGGTCGTTGGTTTGCGGTATATATATAAATCTATGTTAATCTTGAGTCTTAGCCTATCGTGTGTAAATCTATGATAATCTATGTTAATCTAGACTCATACGATTCTCTTGTTGGATCTTTAGGATGTCTTCTCGAAAGCTATCCAACACTCTCAGGAAATCCAGGGAGAAGTCTCAGAAAAAGATGATGTCATTCATGGCCGACCAGATAGCTCGAGTCGTGCCAAAGATCGTCTCTGAGCTCCAAGGATCGAACACTCCTCCATCCTCTGTGGATTCGAAGGCTGAAAAGCAAACGCCTACAAAGTTCAGCTACAAACATTTCATCTCTTGCAAACGTAAGCCTTTCAGGGGCAGTGATGGGGTGACTGCTATGCTCGAGTGGTTCGACAGCATCGAAGTTACCTTCATTAACAGCGAGTGCCCATATCACTTGAAAACTAGGATTGCGACTGGAAAGTTCCAGGGCAGAGCGTTGGAGTGGTGGTCGAATGAGAGAAACATCCTATCTAATGAAGAAGCCTATGCTCTTCCATGGGCTGAGGTGCGAGAACTCATGATGCTCGAGTTCTGCCCTCCCCATGAACAACTCAAGCTTGAAGAAGAGTTTTGGCATTTGAAGCAAGTTGGTGATAACAACTTGGCTTATACTACCCGGTTTAAGCAGCTAAGTCTTATTGTCCCACACTTGGTTTCGACTCCTAAGCGGATGATAACCAAGTACATCAACGACCTACCTCCTGCTATGCGTGATTCTATTGAAGCAGCTCAGCTAGAAACTATTGAGGAAGTCTACCGTTTGGCAGCAAGTTTGAACAACAATCGTGTACGTGATAAGCAGTTCGCTACCCCTGCTCCTTCAAAGTCTGCTAACCAAGTTACCCAGCAGCCAAGTGGCAGCAAGAACAAGAAGAGGAAATCTCAGGGTTCGGGATGTAATGCTATTGTGTAAGGACCTGCAAAATTGTCCCTAAATGACCCGTAAGTGAAAACCCGGACCCCTGAAACCCTAATCCATATCAAAAATCAAGAAAAATCAAATTTTTGGTTTCAGGCGGGCCGCGTAAACCTTAAGATAAGGTTACGCGGGCCGCGTCAAAGCTAGGTTGACCGGATAAGCGTTACAGTCCACGTGTCGTCCACGTGGTAACCCTACTCGTGACCCATCAGACCTACACGTAGACTAGGTGGCCACGCGGGCCGCGTAAGAGTTAAGTATGGGTTTACGCGGGCCGCATAAAACCCAATTTCAGGCAATAAATAGCATGTGCATGGGGCTTTCATACTGTGACGAAAATTTTGATCAAACACGAAGAAAGCTGCTCAAAATCGAATTTCCACATAAAGAAACGCTGCTACGATTTCAGGGTATTAACTCGATCACTGCTACGATTCAATGTCCGATCGATTGAAACTATCCGATGGATGTTTAAGTGTCGCTCAAACTCGGGCTATACTTTGTCATTCGTCGTGAGGGTTTTGATCTCGTGAGTTATCGTAAATGTTGTATTAAGTTACTGACCTAGTTCGTATGCATTATCATTTAAATTAGGTTACAAGGCTAATCAGTAGGCTAAACTCTGCCAGTCTAAACTTGCAATGTGAGTCATTCTCTTTTTATCAATAATGTTTTTACAATACTCCAATTATTTTCAAAAGTTATAATTACAGGGATTAAGTCATGGTTATCTTGAATCACTGGCAAGTGGGGTATTGTGCACATTACTAATTTCTCACGGTTAGGTTCATCAACCTAACAGTGATAATCATCACTACTTGGGTGAAAGGACCCAATAGTGGTATGACCATCGTCACCAGGGTGTGACACGGCGCCAGATAAAAATAAGATAGAAGCCATTGTAATCGCTCTTATGCTGTAATTAATAACTAAGGTGTCATTTTTATAACCTGAATGACTCGCCAGTATTTCCCCGCTGATAAAATATTTTTAAAACATGTTTCAGGCGACCTACTGTGAATCAAGGAAACGTGCTACGGAGCACTAACAAGCTTGAAGTGGTGGCTCAATTAAATAAATAAACATGTTTTGTAAAACAGGGAATTTACTCGTGAAATTCCTCTATTGTAAATTACGGGGTTTGTCCCAAATTACGAAATGAAATAAGTGGGCAGTTTCAAGTTTAAAAGATCCTGTAAATCTTCCGCTGTCAACTTAAATAATAAAATACCACGGGTTTCTGTCCCGCGGCTCCTGGACCGGGTAACACCGGGACGTGGGCCGTGACAGAAAAAGGTGGTATCAGAGCCACTGATTTAAGCCAATTAAGTATTTAGAAATACTTAAAATTCTTCTGATTGCCATTCTGTGATTATGTGAAAATTTAATTTACAAAATTTTAACCTAGAATTTTGTGTGTTTCTTCATATATATGCTAACATCATGAATGAGTTGTCTGAAGCTCTTCAGAATATCACTATCCATTCTGCTGACATGGAAGTTTCCGAGGACTTTTCCGGTTACTTGGCCGATACTGATGAACCTATGGAATTCCAAGCCCAACCCCAGGAGAAACCCAAACCGAAAAAGAAAAGAAGATTCGTGGGCTGGAGGCGTGTGCGTAGGAAGAAACCAGCAACATGGAAAGTTATAAAGACTGAGGATCCAAATGATAAAGGCAAAGGAAAGGAGATAGGGGAAAGTTCAGAGTAAGCCCACGAAATACCATCATGGGAAGAGCTGGATCATAAACTGGCACTTAGTGACCTCATTGGACCTGCCAATGAAAACCTCTTCAATTACCCAGCAGAAGCACAACTTCCAGCTAATCTGGAACCTGCTATCCCAGATCCTATTATCCACCCCCGACCTCTACCAGAAGAGCTGGAAGAATGGTGGACCACTGACTGGCAATTTCAGAATCTTTTAAATAACCCTAATACATTTTTCCCTCAATTTGATCCTGAGCCTCCATTACACCCCCCTATGAGCAATGAGAACTTGGCTGAACTCCGCCATTTTGGCGAGGAGCTGGTGGACGCAGGGAATCGAATCCGGGAGGTGGGAGAACAGATCTCCTGGAAATACGACGAGAGGGAACGTCGCTTCTAAGATGCCAGCTGACGGTGGTGGTGTGACTGTGTGGTTGTGATTGTATAATAATAAAATAATAATAATAAAAATATAATCATGTAAAATAACTAAAAAATAAAAATTTTGTAAGATAACAGGTGTGTACGGACGCATACTAATATATAAAAATATCAACGTCGCAAAGTCGACAATTTTGGCTATAGGTGTTGACGTGATTAAGTGCGATTGTTTATTATATTTGATTGTTATTCATTTTGATACTAATACCTTATATATATATTAATTACCAGATGGAACACGCTGGTAATGAACCAGTTAATGAGGTTAACCAATCTGAGCAAAACAATGAAGACCACTTCCTGAATAGGCAAGATATAGAGAATATCGTTGCTCAAGGAATATCCAATGCTATTCCAGCAATCCTTTCTGCTGCCCGAAATCCAGTTGAACCTCAACCAATTATTCCCAGCAAACGTACTCACGGCGACAATTTCAGTAATAGTATAAATGGAGGCGGCAACATTAACAATAATGATAATGATGATGTGGTGCAAGCCCCGTTCCTTAAAAGAATGAAAGCTGCAACGCCTGGTTGCACATACAAGGAATTTCTTGCCTGTAAACCAATCGAATTTGCAGGCAACGAAGGGGCGACTGCGGCACTGCGTTGGTTAGAGAAAACCGAAGCGGTAATTAAAATAAGTAAATGTGCCAAGGAGGACAAGGTCATGTACGCGTCGAATCTTTTTAAAGTGGCACTAGAATGGTGGAATACGATACTACAAGCCAAGGGAAGTGATGTGGCCTATGCCATAAATTGGGCAGAATTTAAGAGTCTAGTAGAAAGAAAATTCTGTCCCGAATATGAAAATGAACAAATGGAAAATAAGTTCCTGAATCATCGGATGATGGATGTAGACTGTCGAGGGTATACTTCGACATTCTTCGAATATGCTAGAATTGTACCTACCCTGGCTTCGCCAGAACCGGTACTTATTTCTCGCTACATTTGGGGTTTAATTGGCGAAATCCGTGATATCGTTAAAGCTGCGAGACCCCGCACAATCGATGATGCGGTGGAATTAGCCAACATCTTGACGGACGGACTGGTGCGTACGCGGGAAGAGAACCGGAAGAAGGAAGTAGCCCAAGAGATTACCCAAGGATTTCGTGTGGGTAATAGTAGTAATTTCAAGAAAAAGGGAACAGGGCAATCTTCCACTGCTCCATTTTGCAGTACTTGTAAAAGAAAGCATTTTGGAAGATACAAAGGGTATTGCAATTTCTGCAAAATTCCAGGGCATCAAGAAGAAGACTGCAGAAGGAAGAAATCCACAATCTGCTTCAACTGTGGAGAAGCTGGACATTTTAGACCAGACTGCCCCAAATTGGTCAAACCAGCTGACAACAAAGCCAAACCTGCAGAAGGAACTACCAAAAAGAACGCAAGAGCCTTCCAACTAACTACCCAGGAAGCAGAGCTAATTCCAGATGTGATAGCTGGTACATTCCTAGTTCACGACGTTTATGCGAAAGTATTATTTGACTCTGGTGCAAACCAAAGTTTTATAAATACTTCATTCTGCCAAGCTCTTAACCTACCCCTAACCAACCTTAGACAAGTTTTTACTGTAGAAACGGCAGATGGTAATTCGGTTCACATAGATAAGGTTTTGCAAGAAGAAAAGATAGAACTTTTAGGCCATAAATTTTCTGCAAACCTGTTACCTATGAATTTAGCCGGTTTCGATGTTGTGTTAGGAATGGATTGGTTAGTAGCCAACCATGCTCGAATCCTCTGTGATAAGAACTCTATAGAAATTCATACACCCACAGGAGAAGTAGTGGTGATTACAGGAGATAAGCCACGCAAGCCAATGAAATTCATTTCAGTAATGAAGGTGGCTAGTTATTCAAGAAAACAAGGAATAGTGTATATGATTTCGGTAATCATTAACACTAAAGGTAAGGAACTTAAGGAAATTCCAGTAGTATCAGAATACCCGGATGTATTCCCAGAAGAACTACCTGGATTACCACCCGATAGGGAAGTAGAATTTAGAATTCATCTAATTCCTGGAACTACACCGATAGCTAAGGCACCTTATCGGTTAGCACCCACCGAAATGCTAGAATTGAAAAAGCAATTAGATGAATTGCTCAGCAAAGGATTCATACAACCTAGTTCATCCCCGTGGGGAGCACCAGTGTTGTTTGTAAAGAATAAAGATGGTTCGATGCGAATGTGTATCGATTATAGGGAATTAAATAAGGTTACAATTAAGAATCGATACCCATTGCCTAGGATTGATGATCTTTTTGATCAATTGCAAGGAGCTAGATACTTTTCTAAGATAGATTTACGCTCCGGATACCATCAGTTGAAAGTACAAGAAGAGGACATACCTAAGACTGCCTTCAGAACTAGGTATGGTCATTACGAGTTTACAGTCATGCCCTTCGGAGTAACCAATGCTCCTGCAGCATTTATGGACATGATGAATAGGATCTGTAAACCGTATTTGGATAAATTTGTAATTGTCTTTATTGACGATATACTCATTTATTCCAAAAGTCAGGACGAGCATTGTAAGCACCTACATACACTCTTAACTTTGTTAAGAAAAGAGAAGCTTTACGCCAAATTCTCGAAGTGTGAATTTTGGCTACAGGAGGTACAATTCTTAGGACACATGGTGAATCACGAAGGTATTCACGTAGATCCTTCCAAAATAGAAGCGATCACCAAATGGAAGGTCCCGCAATCAGCTATGGAAGTTAGAAGTTTTATAGGATTAGCCGGATACTATAGACGGTTTATTAAGGATTTTTCCAAAATAGCTGTGCCATTAACTAAGCTAACCTGTAAATCAGTTAAGTTTGAATGGGGACCTAGGCAGGAAGAGGCTTTTAAGATTTTAAAGCAAAGGTTAACAAACACCCCAATTCTTACCTTACCAGAAGGAACGGAAGATTTTGAAGTTTATTGTGATTCTTCTAAACTAGGATTAGGATGTGTGCTGATGCAACACAAGAAGGTAATTGCGTACGCCTCAAGGCAATTGAAAAAGCACGAGGAAAACTATACGACTCACGACTTAGAATTAGGAGCAATAATTTTTGCCCTTAAGATTTGGAGACACTATCAGTATGGCAGTAAGTTTACAGTCTATACAGATCATAAGAGTTTAAGATACTTATTTGGACAAAAAGAATTAAACATGAGGCAAAGAAGATGGATGGAAATTCTAAGTGACTACGACTGTGATATTCAATATCACGAAGGAAAAGCAAACGTAGTTGCAGATGCCTTAAGTCGTAAGTATCATGAAAAGCAAAAGCGAGTTCGTGCTCTTAGATTAAGTTTACAATTAGACTTAATGGAACAACTGAAGAATGTTCAAGAAACAGCAATCAAGGACAATGCTGAAGGAATGAAAGGACGAATAAAGGAATTAGAGCAAGGCATTGATGGAATTTGGAGATTCCACAAGAAAAGAATTTGGGTACCTAAGCAAGGAGAGTTAAGAAATAAGATTTTAGAGGAAGCCCATAAATCTAGGTATACCATGCATCCTGGTAATAATAAGATGTACCAAGATTTAAGGAATAACTTCTGGTGGATAGGAATGAAAAAGGATATAGCTAGATATGTATCTAAGTGTCTAACTTATTCACAAGTTAAGGCAGAACACCAGAAACCCTTAGGCTTACTCCAACAATTAGAAATGCCCGTTTGGAAATGGGAGCTAATAACCATGGATTTCGTTACTAAGTTACCCAAAACCAGAAAGGGTAACGATGCGATTTGGGTAATTGTGGATCGATTAACCAAATCAGCTCATTTCCTACCCATTAAAGAAACCTTTAGCATGGAAAGATTAGCCAAGCTATACGTAGACGAGGTAGTATCCTTACATGGAGTCCCACTCTCCATTGTATCCGATAGGGATAGTCGTTTCACTTCACACTTCTGGACAAGTTTCCAAGAAGCAATGGGGACCCGACTAAACTTAAGTACGGCTTACCATCCCCAAACAGACGGACAAAGTGAAAGGACAATCCAAACCCTGGAAGACATGCTTAGGGCATGTGTAATAGATTTTGGTGGAAACTGGGATGACCACCTACCCTTAATTGAATTCTCCTACAATAATAGTTACCATTCAAGCATCGAAGCTGCCCCGTTCGAAGCACTATACGGACGTAAGTGTAGAACTCCAGTTTGTTGGGCAGAAATAGGAGAAAGCCAATTATCAGGTCCCGAAATCGTACAAGAAACCACCGACAAGATCACTCAAATCAAGGAAAGACTGAAAACGGCTCGAGATCGCCAGAAGAGTTATGCAGACAATCGACGCAAGCCACTGGAATTTCAAGTTGGAGACAAGGTACTCTTGAAAGTATCTCCTTGGAAAGGAGTAGTTCGAGTGGTTCGACAGCATCGAAGTTACCTTCATTAACAGCGAGTGCCCATATCACTTGAAAACTAGGAGTGCGACTGGAATGTTCCAGGGCAGAGCGTTGGAGTGGTGGTCGAATGAGAGAAACATCCGATCTAATGAAGAAGCCTATGCTCTTACATGGGCTGAGGTGCGAGAACTCATGATGTTCGAGTTCTGCCCTCCCCATGAACAACTCAAGCTTGAAGAAGAGTTTTGGCATTTGAAGCAAGTTGGTGATGACAACTTGGCTTATACTACCCGGTTTAAGCAGCTAAGTCTTATCGTCCCTCACTTAGTTTCGACTCCTAAGCGGATGATAACCAAGTACATCAACGGCCTACCTCCTGCTATGCGTGATTCTATTGAAGCAACTCAGCTAGAAACTATTGAGGAAGTCTACCGTTTGGCAGCAAGTTTGAACAACAATCGTGTACGTGATAAGCAGTTCGCTACCCCTGCTCCTTCAAAGTCTGCTAACCAAGTTACCCAGTAGCCAAGTGGCAGCAAGAACAAGAAGAGGAAATCTCAGGGTTCGGGATGTAATGCTATTGTGTAAGGACCTGCAAAATTGTCCCTAAACGACCCGTAAGTGAAAACCCGGACCCCTGAAACCCTAATCCATATCAAAAATCAAGAAAAATCAAATTTTTGGTTTCAGGCGGGCCGCGTAAACCTTAAGATAAGGTTACGCGAGCCGCGTCAAAGCTAGGTTGACCGGATAAGCGTTACAGTCCACGTGTCGTCCACGTAGCGACCCTACTCGTGACCCATCAGACCTACACGTAGATTAGGTGGCCACGCGGGCCGTGTAAGAGTTAAGTATGGGTTTACGCGGGCCACGTAAAATCCAATTTCAGGCTATAAATAGCCTGTGCATGGGGCTTTCATACTGTGTCAAAAATTTTGATCAAACACGAAGAAAGCTGCTCAAAATCGAATTTCCACATAAAGAAACACTGCTACTATTTTAGGGTATTAACTCGATCACTGCTACGATTCAATGTCCGATCGATTGAAACTATCCAATGGATGTTTAAGTGCCGCTCAAACTCGGGCTATACTTTGTCATTCGTCGTGAGGGTTTTGATCTCGTGAGTTATCGTAAATGTTGTATTAAGTTACTGACCTAGTTAGTATGCATTATCATTTAAATTAGGTTACAAGGCTAATCAGTAGGCTAAACTCTGCCCGTCTAAACTTGCAATGTGAGTCATTCTCTTTTTATCAATAATGTTTTTACAATACTCCAATTATTTTCAAAAGTTATAATTACAGGGATTAAGTCGTGGTTATATTGAATCACTGGCAAGTGGGGTATTGTGCACATTACTAATTTCTCACGGTTAGGTTCATCAACCTAACAGTGATAATCATCACTACTTGGGTGAAAGGACCCAATAGTGGTATGACCATCGTCACCAGGGTGTGACACGGCGCCAAATAAAAATAAGATAGAAGCCATTGTAATCGCTCTTATGCTGTAATTAATAACTAAGGTGTCATTTTTATAACCTGAATGACTCGCCAATATTTCCCCGCTGATAAAATATTTTTAAAACATGTTTCAGGCGACCTACTGTGAATCAAGGAAACGTGCTACGGAGCACTAACAAGCTTGAAGTGGTGGCTCAATTAAATAAATAAACATGTTTTGTAAAACAGGGAATTTACTCGTGAAATTCCTCTATTGTAAATTACGGGGTTTGTCCCAAATTACGAATGAAATAAGTGGGCAGTTTCAAGTTTAAAAGATCCTGTAAATCTTCCGCTGTCAACTTAAATAATAAAATACCACGGGTTTCTGTCCCGCGGCTCCTGGACCGGGTAACACCGGGACGTGGGCCGTGACAGAAAAAGGTGGTATCAGAGCCACTGATTTAAGCCAATTAAGTATTTAGAAATACTTAAAATTCTTCTGATTGCCATTCTGTGATTATGTGAAAATTTAATTTACAAAATTTTAACCTAGAATTTTGTGTGTTTCTTCATATATGCTAACAACATGAATGAGTTGTCTGAAGCTCTTCAGAATATCACTATCCATTCTGCTGACATGGAAGTTTCCTAGGACTTTTCCGGTTACTTGGCCGATACTGATGAACCTATGGAATTCCAAGCCCAACCCCAGGAGAAACCCAAACCGAAAAAGAAAAGAAGATTCGTGGGCTGGAGGCGTGTGCGTAGGAAGAAACCAGCAACATGGAAAATTATAAAGACTAAGGATCTAAATGATAACGGCAAAGGAAAGGAGATAGGGGAAAGTTCAGAGCAAGCCCAGGAAATGCCATCATGGTAAGAGCTGGATCATAAACTGGCACTTAGTGACCTCATTGGACCTGCCGATGAAAACCTCTTCAATTACCCAGCAGAAGCACAACTTCCAGCTAATCTGGAACCTGCTATCCCAGATCCTATTATCCACCCCCGACCTCTACCAGAAGAACTGGAAGAATGGTGGACCACTGACTGGCAATTTCAGAATCTTTTAAATAACCCTGATACCTTTTTTCCTCAATTTGATCTTGAGCCTCCACTACACCCCCTATGAGCAATGAGAACTTGGCTGAACTCCGCCATTTTGGCGAGGAGCTGGTGGACGCTGGGAATCGAATCCGGGAGGTGGGAGAACAGATCTCCTGGAAATACGAAGAGAGGGAACGTCGCTTCTAAGATGCCAGCTGACGGTGGTGGTGTGACTGTGTGGTTGTGATTGTATAATAATAAAATAATAATAATAAAAATATAATCATGTAAAATAACTAAAAAATAAAACTTTTGTAAGATAACCGGTGTGTACGGACGCATACTAATATAAAAAAATATCAACGTCGCAAAGTCGACAATTTTGGCTATAGGTGTTGACGTGATTAAGTGCGATTGTTTATTATATTTGATTGTTATTCATTTTGATACTAATACCTTATATATATATATATATTAATTACCAGATGGAACACGCTGGTAATGAACCAGTTAACGAGGTTAACCAATCTGAGCAAAACAATGAAGACCACTTCCTGAATAGGCAAGATATAGAGAATATCGTTGCTCAAGAAATAGCCAATGTTATTCCAGCAATCCTTGCTGCTGCCCGAAATCCAGTTGAACCTTAACCAATTATTCCCAGCAAACGTACTCACGGTGACAATTTCAGTAATAGTATAAATGGAGGCGGCAACATTAATAATAATGATAATGATGATGTGGTGCAAGCCCCATTCCTTAAAAGAATGAAAGCTGCAATGCCTGGTTGCACTTACAAGGAATTTCTTGCCTGTAAACCAATCGAATTTGCAGGCAACGAAGGGGCGACTGCTGCACTGCGTTGGTTAGAGAAAACCGAAGCGGTAATTAAAATAAGTAAATGTGCCAAGGAGGACAACCCTGCTGCAAAACCTGCTCCTACTCCTGCTGCTGCTAACCCTGCTGCCCCTGAAGCGAAGAAGCAATACATTGGGTCTTATCCCAAGTGTGCAACTTGCAACTTTCATCATCCTGCTGCTTCTGCATGTCGTCTGTGTACCAACTGTAATCGCTATGGACACACGACTCCTTATTGTCGTTAAGCTAACCAGACCCAGCAAGCTCAACAAGCCCCAGCTCAGGCAGCTTTACCAGCACCTCCAGCTCCTCTGCAGAATCCTAAACCGGTAAATGCTGTTCGTGCATGCTTCCAGTGTGGAGATACTACTCATCTCCATAATCGTTGCCCCCAGCTGAACCAAGATCAACAAGCAGCTGCTCGTGGATGAGTGTTCAATCTCAATGTCAATCAAGCTCGCAACAACAACGACGTGGTGAATGGTATGTTTCTCGTTAATAACCTTTACGCTTCGATCCTATTTAATACTGGTGCTGATAAAAGCTTTATGTCCGTGGAATTTGAGTCTTTGATAAATTGTACACGCTCTAAGTTACCTGAGTCGTTCTCTGTTGAGGTCGCCAATGGTAAGTCTATCCTTGTTAATTCTATCGTACGTGATTGTTCCTTGACTCTTAACGATCACGTCTTTTCTATTGATCTCATATCCATGCGTTTGGGTAGCTTTGATGTCATTATCGGTATGGATTGGTTGCGTAAGAACCATGCTGAGATTGTTTGTCATGATAAGCTTGTTCGTCTTCCCCTACCGTCCGATGATGTTCTAAACGTCTATGGAGACCGACCTTTGAAAGGACTAAGGCTGATGTCATGCACACAAGCGAACATAAGTTTACGTAAACAGAACCCTGCCATTTTGGCCCATGTGGTGGAACAAAAGAGCAAGGGGAAGAACATAAACGATGTTCCGGTTGTGTGTGATTTCCCTGATGTCTTTCCTGAGGATCTATCTGGTCTTCCTCCTCCTAGATCCGTCGACTTTCGTATTGATCTCGTACCTGGTGCGACTCCTGTCACCAGGGCTCCCTATCGTCTTGCACCTTCCGAGATGCAAGAGTTATCTAGCCAACTACAGGAATTACTCGATAAGGGATTTATTCGTCCAAGTACCTCCCCGTGGGGTGCTCCCATCTTATTTGTCAAGAAGAAGGATGGTTCGTTCCGTATGTGTATCGACTACCATGAACTTAATAAGCTTACCGTAAAGAATCGTTACCCTCTACCCCGCATTGATGATTTGTTTGACCAACTACAAGGCACATCCTGTTTCTCTAAGATCGATCTTCGATTTGGATATCATCAGTTACGTGTTCTCGAAGATGATATTCCTAAGACGGCGTTTCGTATTCGATATGGGCACTACGAGTTCGTAGTGTTGCCTTTTGGCTTGACCAACGCACCTGCAGTGCTGATGGACCTTATGAACCGTGTCTGTAAGCACTACCTTGATCATTTTGTTATAGTCTTTATTGATGATATCCTTATCTATTCTAAGTCTAAAGCTGATCATGCTCGCCATCTACGTCTTATGCTCGAACTTTTACGTGGTGAACGCCTATATGCAAAATTTTCTAAGTGTGAGTTTTGGATTGACGAAGTGCAATTTCTTGGTCATATTGTTAGTAGTCAGGGTATTCATGTTGACCCTTCTAAGATCAAGGCAGTGAAGAATTGGAGTACGCCTAAGTCTGTATCTGAAATACGTTCCTTTTTGGGATTGGCGGGTTATTACCGCCGGTTCATTGTGGATTTTTCCAAAATCGCTGTTCCTCTTACTACTCTAACCCAGAAGGAGAAACCTTTTGTTTGGGGTCCCGAACAAGAGGAATCCTTTCAAACCCTTAAGAACCTTTTGTGTAACGCTCTGATTTTAACTTTACCCGTTGGGAATGACGCTTTCGTGGTGTATTGTGATGCCTCGAATCGTGGTTTGGGCTGCGTGCTCATGCAGCGGGACAAGGTCAGTGCGTACGCCTCTCGTCAACTCAAAGTGCATGAGAAAAACTACACTACTCATGATCTGGAGCTTGGTGCGGTGATTTTTGCGTTAAAGATCTGGCGGCACTACCTGTATGATACAAAGTGCGTGGTTTTCACTGACCACAGGAGTCTTCAACATATCTTTGACCAAAAAGAACTGAACATGCGACAGAGGCGTTGGGTGGAATTACTCAACGACTACGACTGCGAAATTCGCTATCATCCTGGCAAGGCGAATGTAGTGGCCGACGCTCTTAGTCGTAAAACTCATGTCAAGGCTATTCGTATATCTCGTGATTTGCATGCTTGTATCCATGAAGCTCAGTATTCGTCTGCTAATGAAGGAAGTCTATCTGTTGAAGTTCTTGGTGCTAACGTAAATCTGCTCGAAACTAAATCTGATGGTCTTCAGTACTATCTAAATCGCATTTGGGTGCCAGATCGCGATAATCTGCGTGAGCTCATTATGAATGAGGCTCACAAATCCCGTTACTCTATTCATCCAGGCGCTGATAAGATGTACCAGGATCTACGTATGACTTATTGGTGGCCTGGCATGAAGAGGGACATTGTTGTGTATGTTTCAAAATGCCTCACCTGTCTGAAGGTGAAAGCTGAATATCAGCGTCCCTCTGGACTTTTAGAGCAGCCTAAAATCCCCATTTGGAAGTGGGATAGTCTTGATATGGAATTTATTACTACGTTACCCCGTACACCTGCCGGTCATGATAGTATCTGGGTGATTATTGACCGTTTAACTAAATCAACCCACTTTCTTCCTATACGCGAAGATTATAAAGTGGAGAAACTTGCTAGGATCTATACCGATGAGATTATATGCCGTCATGGCATTCCTCTTGACATAATCTCTGACCGTGATGGTCGTTTTACTTCACGTCTTTGGCAAACGTTTCAGTCTGCTATAGGTTCGCACTTGAATCTTAGCACGGCCTTTCATCCTCAGACGGATGGACAGACCGAGCGTACTATTCAAACCCTGGAGGACATGCTCCGTTCTTGTGTCATCGACTTTGGTGGTAACTGGGATGTACATTTACCATTGATAGAATTCTCGTACAACAACAGCTACCATTCCAGTATTCAGATGGCTCCTTTAGAAGCTCTGTACGGACGGAAATGCCGATCTCCCCTCAGCTGGCATGAGGTTGGGGAAAAGCAGTTCACCGGCCCTGAGATTATTCAAGAAACAACGGATAAGATTCTTCAAATCCGTGATAACTTGATCAAGGCTAGAAGTAGACAAAAGAGCTATACTGATAAAAGGCGCAAGCCTCTGGAATTTGCTGTTGGTGACCGAGTTCTACTCAAGGTATCTCCCTGGAAGGGAGAGGTTCGTTTTGGTAAGAAGGGAAAGCTAGCTCCTCGCTATGTAGGTCCTTTTGTGATACTTGAAAGGATTGGCAAGGTAGCGTACAAACTCGACTTGCCACCAGAACTAAACAATGTGCACCCGATGTTCCACGTATCCAACCTACGTAAATGCATAGCCGACGAGGAACTGTAGGTTCCCCTTGAGGACTTACAAATAAATGAAGCTGTCTGATTTGTGGAGAAACCAGTTGAAATCATGGATCAAGCTGTCAAGCGTCTAAGGCGCAACAAAATTCCCATTGTTAAGGTTCGATGGGAAGGAAAGCGTGGTGCCGAATTCACTTGGGAGTTGAAAAGTGATATGAAGGCCAAGTATCCGCAGCTCTTCGAGCAATCTTCATCTAAGATTTTGGGGACGAAATCTCCTAAAGGAGGGGAGACTGTAACGCCCAACATCCCTAAACTTTAGGATTTTGTCAAGATTAGTCCCTGAAGTTTGTCTATTTGTCATTTTAGCCCCTAATCTATATGGAAGTCTATGATATATACTTGAAATGCCTAAATCTACGTGTGGAATGTCTATATCATTGGAATGTCTAAATCTATGATGGAATGCCTAAAGCTATGTTTGAAATGCCTAAATCTATTTGTGCTTGACTCCTTAGACTCGTGAAACTTGATTTTTGGTTGAACGAGAGACTGGAGCCTTGTCACTAGCGGAATCTATTAATCTTTGGAACTTTTGATGTTTACGATATAATCTAGTTATTCTATAATACGCAACGCTTAATCTAACTCGCAAAACAAATCAAAGACGGGAACGCGGAAAGATTGGATTGGCCAGAGTGGCAATCCAATCGGATTGCCACCCGATCGGATTGCCACACGATCGGATGACCACCCGATCGGGCAACCGCCCTATCCAAGCCAAACCGCCTCAAGTCCCTTCCACACTATAAATAGGCATGTCACATCACTTTATTCCCTGATGTGACAGCCCTGTTCGACCAGACGCACGCACACTACATTTTCTCCATTTTCTTGGCGATTTCGGTACGTTTCAAGCTAGATTCTTGCACTTTCTTGATCTACCATTCATTCTCTATGTGATTCACCTTTGAAATCACACTTTTCACTGTGAAATCTCTCAGATCTGAGATCTTAAGGATGATGTCATCATGGTGGTTTATACAACCTATCATATGAGGTCATTCTTGGTGAGATCTAGCTAAGATATAAGGGATTCCATGTATCTAGCACCAAATCTAAGCTAAATCTAAGTATTTTTCATGATAAAACTTAAGTTTCTTCATCTTTCTTTCAATCTTTTACTTTAAATGGTGAGATCCGGTCCTGAACGGACTATAGACTTGATTATTAGTCTAGAGTCGGCTCAAGGATGGATTTCCACCGGAGGATGATGGCCGGAATACGGAGTTTGACATAAACGTTATCACGAACAGTAACTGATCGGACTGGGGTGGTTTCCACCCGATCAGAACGGCTGTGCGACGATGAGTTTACCATTGTCACAACACGTACTATGTCGTCATCGTTAAACTTAGAAAATTTTACAAACGTTCAAGGGGACGCGGTTCGCCGATCGAGCGACAACCCGATCAGACAGCAATCCGATCGGACAGCCACCCGATTGAGGGACACGTACCTTGCAGCCTTGGAACCTTGAAACTTTCCAACACTTAGTAACTTTTTAGACACTTGGAGTTGTGGAGATCTCAATCGAGTGGCAACCCGATCGGACAGCCGCCCGATCGAGCAGCCACCCGATCAAGGTAACCAAAACATTTAAGCTATACACTTGACACTTGAATAGGATGCCCACCCGATCGGACAGGCGTCCGATCGGACAGCCATTCGTTTCACCCTCACACTAAGCCACCCGATCGGACAGCCGTCCGATCGGACAGTCATTCGTTCACGCTAAGTCACCCGAATCGACTGGCAATCCGATCGGATAGTCATCCGATCGGACAGCCATCTGATCCAGTGATAGTTTCCAACACTTTATTCAATCTCATTATTCTGCCCGACTCTTATCCTATTGTAATCTAATCATGTTAATTCTAAAAAGAGCTCCCTTTGATCCAATAGTAGTTGCGACTGTTAAGCAATCACTGTGAGTATACTCGATCCCCTTTTTACTTTTAAACTTTGGTGTGTAACATGTATTCTATATAACTTGAATCTTTTGAAGTCTAAACTCTATCCTATGTGTATGTGAAAACTTGTGCATTCTAGTATTCTATTTGTGCTATGTGACGTTTAATCCAGGGTGTGTAGTTCCGCCTTAACAATAGTAGCGCTATAGGGGGTGCACCTCTCCCATTATTCTCAGGGGGTATTGTTAGGAGGATTCTAGTTTACCTTGACTCTTGGGTAAACACTAAAGCATCGGGATACTTGGGCTATCACTGCGTGGATTGTGACACTAGCACGGTTGAAACTATTTTTATTTGCTTACACTGTGGATATGAGTTGTTTTAATCTATTATTCTATTATCAAACTTGTATACTCGCCAATACTTTTGTATTGATATTTTAATACATGTTGCAGGCTGATAGGTTGCGATGGAACATGGAAATCAGGCTAGGAGATGCTTAGAAACGTCGCCTAGTTAATCTAGTTAATTTAGACATTTGGAACAATTGAAACAATGTTTGTTATGTTGATACTTGTTATTCGTGGTTGATGTTTGATTTTAGACAATTGCTATGAAATCTACTTAATGTCTATCAAAATACTTAGTGTTATGGAATTCTCATGAGCAATTTGAACGCTTAGTGCTCGCACCCCGATGTTTCCGCCATCGGTTGGGGTGTGACAGATCGTACCAAACACCGCCAGCAGTCTGCCATGTGCCGCCAACAGACTCCCATATTCCGCCAGCAGCCTCCCATGTGCCGCCAGCGGCCTATCAAACATCTGGTTTTAGGCCTCGACGCTCACCCCATTTAAATCCTGGCCTATTTAACCCGTCAATTCCAAATGAGTATGATGATTAGGACGGTGTCACCGATGATGAAGCAAACTTTGCATACGACTGCGCCATGGCACAACTCCAGATTTCCCATTTACGAGTTGGCGTTAGTCAATCTAACTACTCGGGTTGTGCTGAAGGTAACAAAAGTGACCATCAGATGTCGACAACACAACCCGTGAAAGGCTTGTGGAAACATGTCCCGTACCGCTAAATGTATAGAATTTGCACGGTCAGAAATGATCACCAAATCTGGATGTTCGCCAATACAATCTTTGGGTTTTGATAGGAACTAGGCCCACGAGTTACCGTCTTCAGATTTACCAATGACGTAACCAATAGGCAAAATCTGATTGTTTGCATCCATGCCAACAGCCAAAAACATTGTTCCTTTAAACTCAGCTTTCAAGTGGGTCGCATTTATGATAATGACCGGTCTTAAGTTTCTAAGAAAGCTCCGAATTTAAAAGCAATAGGATATTATTAAAATTCTTTGTCAAATTTAATTATTTTATTTCATTTTAATGTAACGTTTACGATAGTTTTTTGATTAAATGTCTAACTACTAAAAAATTTAATGTTTCACTTACCACGACACCTATGGCGATAAATACCATTTCAAAACAACAATCTGAATCAGTCAATATGTCTGTCACTGTGCTAGGATTAGCCTTCTCCAAGTTAAACAAGTAGATAGGAAGTTCGGCAAAAGAACTTGTTGAACTTCCCTGCAAAAGTTTTAATTGATAATTGTATGAAATTTTGGTCCATCATTTGTTTATTTGATCATTCAAGTGTATTATGAAATGGGTTTTATCATAGAATGAAGAACCCTAAATTATATTATGTAAGAGCGATGATCTTAGTTGACATGTGTTTATGAATGAATTGACCTAGTGAAAGCATGCTCATAATATTATGAAATATTGGGTGTATAAGGTTAATAAATCTAACTAAATGAGAAGCTAGAACTCTATGCAATTAAGGTGTATGATGAAATGCCTAAGTGTAAGTTGAGAAGTTGGTAAAAAAAATAGGGTTCATATGATGATTTCTTAAGATTGATGATGTTTTTGACATCTTAACCTATAATCATTGTGTCATAGGTTTCTAACAATTTCCAAGAGTTTAATAAGAGTTTTAGCCATAGAAAGGGGTTGCATTTGATGGTTTGGGTCGAACTTGAAAGGGGGCCTAAACATGATTCCGTAGCTTTTTATACGAATTTCGACTAATCTTAAAAAATTATATAAAATCAACCGTTTATCCGATTTGGGTGTTCTATACCTTTTCGAAAAGCTTGTGGAGTAAATTTTTACCGTTTTCAATCATAAGAAGTAAATATGATTGTCAAATGGGTCAAAAATGTGAATTAAACAGCTGTGCGGAAGCTTTGAAAGCTGTTTGAAAATGAAAATATAGTTGTTGTACTGATTTTATAAAACTCATATAAAATCATGGGAAATTCGTTAGAAGGTGTACCTTATATGCTTGCGAAGGTATTTGAGTTTTCTACGATACTTCTTTGAACATGTTAATCTAGTTCGGACTTTGAATGCGTCATAATGGTCAATTACAGCAGCTGCATAGAAAATCGCTGCACATTAATAATGTTATTATTAATCAAGAAAAGACATAAGATTGCGTATACTTGATTTAAGCATGAAGTACTGATTGTTAGGAACAAATAACACTTTATGTGACACGCTTAAAGTGTTTAAAATCACTTACGAACTAGTTTGTATAAGTAACTTCACTAACGGGTCAAACGGTTAGTGAATGGAAAGAATTATGTGACAAAAATAGTTGTTGAATAAATAGCATGCTTTGATGAATAAGTGTGTGTGAATCCATAAGGTGTGATGGTCATGTTAATGGTTGACTAATCTAATCATCTTGTGATGTGGTAGTTTGACTCTGACAAGCTAGGTAGGAGCTTGGAAATGAACGGGTCAAATGGATACAAGTTCAAGTATGAAGCTCGCAAGGACACAAAGTAAGTAAAACTTACACCCTTATAATAAAAAACTAGTTTTGATAATAAATACTTGCCGACGCGAATCGAAACGTGTCAAACAAGTAAAAATGAGTTTTTGATATAAATACTTGCTGACGCGAACCGAAACGGGTCAAACAAGTGTAATGTTTTTGATATGGTGTCACACCCCGATATTTCCACGTATTACCGATGGGCCCGGTGGGGAGTATCGTGACGTAGTTGATATCATCATAGTCAAGTAATCACAGTTTAACGCACAACGGAAGTCTTGAAAGTAAAATATTAATACAACCGAAACACAAAGTATAATTAAATATTATACAAGCGGTTGTAAGTGGATCCACAGGCGGATCTTAAAACAGAATATAAACATTGCTCAACAGACTTTAGACGTTTAGAACTTGCAAGATTCCTTATTAACGCCCCGAGCTCCCAGCCAATTTACGTACAGTACCTGTCACTTAGTCTTTTTGGAAAATACGCCAGTTTACACTGGTAAATACAATTAACTGACTCTTTTGAAATCCTTTATGAAAATTGATTTAGATGCACAAGGAACAAATATTCTTTTATAACTTGGGACAATTATATTAATAATAATCTTGTATCAGATTTACATGTTTGTCCAACATTTAGGGCCGGTGTTAAATAAACCGAACAAGATTAATCGACACACCACAAATATAAACTCACAAGAAGTTTCCTCATGAGTGAGTATATCTTTTACACACGCAACAGACATGTGTATGCCTACACCCCGTGCTTAAGTCGTGGCCATTTACGCTTTTTAAATGAGCCAAGGATATCCAGGACACGGTCGTTAACCCCCAATGTTATATGTTATCAAGCAATACTGATTAAAACGGGATTATGCAATTTAACCATCTCCGATTAAAAGGTTTCTACACCCGACCAATCGGTAATAATTTACCGTATCCCAAGCCCGTATAAAGGGGAAATAAGTTAAAAGTATTTACCTGAGCTAAAATGTAATTTCATTCTCAGCCGTATATTCAAATCAGCAAGTACAAGTAGCTTTTACTGGGCTCCTAATCTGGAACGAAGGTTTTAATAACCTATTAGATTCCTAATGTCACACCCTGATATTTCCACATATTACCGGTGGGCCCGGTGGGGAGTGATGTGCAAATGCGGTCTTTAAAAACTACTAACCTAATCTAGACACCCTAGTTTTAAATTTATAAACTAAGACTCTCTAAATGCTAGACCACTGACAGGCAAATGTACTTATCGTACGAAGTAAAGCCTAATGAAGTCCGAGTATCGAACCCACGAGACACTAGCGACGCTAACTAGACTCTGACTCAACTAATTACTTAACAGGTTTATTTGATTTGTTTGGATTTTGGGGGTTTAACTAATTAAACTAAAGGAATTAACTAAGACAACTAGACTACCTAGACGCAGGATGAAGGCTACTAAGGTGAAATCAAGGATGAGAAGGTACTACCCAGGTTTGGAATCCTATTCGTGACTCTCGGTTTTCTCTCGGCAATGGTAACTATGATAGAACCAGCTTCTAATAATACGACACTCTAAGACTAAAGATAAGTTGAATCTCCTCCCGGTCTCATCAACTTCTCCTAAGGTCTAAAGGTCAAATAAAGCTCACTGGTATGGGTTGGATCACCTCCCGGTCTCTCCAACAATCAATGTTGTAGAAGGCGCTAGGCGCTAGTCGGGCGGTGGGGTACCGCCTAGGGATTAATCGGGATTAATAGGGATTAATCGGAATGGGTTTTCTATGTATAATTTTATAAATTTATATATATATATATAGATAACTTTATACTTTTTATTAATAAATTTACAAGTTTAGGAACCATAATGTAAATTTGTAAAAGATAGAGGGGTTAAATGTTAAAAAACCTAAACTTAATATAACCTAATCCCCACCCACGTATACCATACGCCGCCTCTAACCCGTCCTCTCCATCGATTTCATCAGACAACACACAAGAACACATAACTATGCCCAATTTCGCTTATCTAATCAATTAGTTCTTCAATGTGGTTCGATTTTGCACAATAAAGATGAGTTTAGATCCAATTTTGGTTCGAATCAAGGTAAGAACCTTTTCCTCTTCGACTGTTTTGGTTTGATTTTGGCCATTATAATCCGATTTTGACCCACTTCAACTAAAATTTGGGCTCTTGAAGGTGAAAATTTGGGTTTATTAAGTCAAAATACCTGGGCCGATTAGTCCGATTAGTCCGATTTTGACCGACTTTTGACCGATTTTGACCGACTTTTGACCGATTTTGACCTGACCGATTTTTTGACCGACTAGCTCATTTTTAGGCGATGACCCACCGATGAGCGACTAGGCGCCGATTAATCGGCCGCCTAGTCCGATTTCTGCAACCATGCCAACAATACTAAAGTACCCAAAGACTAGATCTCCTCTCGGTCTCACTAATCACAATACACCCTAGAGTGCACGGGGTAACCTAAAAACACTTGACAAGACTTAGGAAAACAAATAATACTAGGGAACTTAGACAGATCTCCTCCCGGTCTCACTGCACCTAAATACAGGGGTGGAGACAGCATAGAACCAGCCGTAGCACGGGCTACGGCTCAAACTCGTGTTCGCAGTGTTAATTCATGACTATTTGAGCGTCCTTCCCTGCGATCTCAAGTCTGAACAGGTCAGAAACATCTATACATGCAAGGTTACTGTATGGCCATAAATACAATTTGACCACTCACATTTCCTGCTGCAAAAAGACAAGGTCAAACAGTCATCTAGTGCAAACAAAAGTTGCATGTAATCCCGTTGCCCCAATTTAATATTATAACTCACATGTGATCCCTGACATGCACTATTTAACATTAAAGTTATATGAATTTGTCGAACAACGACCTTTTATAACAAAACAATATCATTCAGCGATTTTCAGCAACTTTGTAAAACCATTCTGCGACTTTCTTCAAGGTTGTAACACCATTCAGCAACTTTCAGCAACTTTGTAACATGAAACATCAACTTTCTTCAAGCTTGTATTATCATTCAGCGACCTTAAACAAGGTTGTGATATCATTCTGCGACTTTTATCAACTTTGTAAAACCATTCTGCGACTTTCTTCAAGGTTGTAACACCATTCAGCAACTTTCAGCAACTTTGTAACATGAAACAACAACTTTCTTCAAGCTTGTATTATCATTCAGCGACCTTAAACAAGGTTGTGATATCATTCCGCGACTTTCAGAAGGTCGCTGTATCAAACAACAACCTTCAAATTGTTTGGCAGCTTTTGCAGATTTTGGCAGAAATGTTGTTTGAAAGTCGCTGAATGAAACACCAACTTACCTAAATCTGAAAACAATAACTTTGACCACCTAAAGGCACTCTTTTCTTACTCAATCCACCTACTTTTGCAAAAAAATTCTACAAATGGAACAAAATAAGTCTACCCTATATATAATAAACAAAACTAAAGTAAAACCACATGCATAATAGACCCATCACCAACGTACACTTCCAACGTTTCTTTCCTCCACTCCAACGGTCATCTTTCCCACTTGCACAACAGCAACCATGCAGCAAACTAATTCACAACCCGTGAACCGTAAACATGCTCCGATGACCCATCTTATTCTTGGTGACCCATTTCAACAAAACGGGCAACTGACTCGACCGGTAAAAAACCCGCAACATCAAGATTAACCCAACATACACAGTAAAAAAATGGGATACCCCTGGTTTTAAGGTCTAGCTCCGCCACTGCCTAAATACCTAGCACCAAAGACAATCCTAACTATCTATCTCCTCTCGGTCTCAAGAATAGGTAGAACACTAAACTCCTCTAAATTATCAAACAAAGTTCCTATGGAATTCTAGCTAGGAAAACCATAAACTAGTTACAAACACACAGTAGGTAACCTAACATGCATCTATACATGAAAGACATTCACAAACACACACGAGGAACAATTGAACGATAATAAATTAGAGTAAAGCACGCACACACATCTAATCAAATATAATTAGGTCTTTTACTTTAATATTAAACCATCAATTAAATTACCAAAACCGAGATATTACCGATTAAAACAAATATTCATCACAAACCTGGGTAGATAAGCTAATTAGCCAAGAATCATAGTCAAAAAAATAATAAACAAGTCTGAAATAACAAATAATTCATGTTCATACGTTGAAAAACACAAAGTAATTAAAACTGAACACTAACTATTTGTGAACCCGACCCGATTCTTGATCGTGGCTTGAACCCTCGAACCAATCAGCTTCAATCCTTTCTTGATCGACCCTGAAAGTGCTTTTTTTCTTTGCGTCCGCCCAGGAGTCTGCCGTCTAACGTTGCTGTCAAATCCCTCCGCGGTGCTGATGTCTTTTATGTGTATATATAACATTCTTTCAAAGGCACAAACCCCACTAATTCACGAAATCTGCTGTGCCGACATACCTTCACAGCCCATTTTATTTTCTTTTTATTCATGCATATCCAATAATATGTCTCTAGGTCTCCTCCTTCTTTATTAATGACATAAAATAAAATATATAATATGTCAAAAGCCCAAATCCAATGAATTCACGTGATTAACTGCTTTTTTTTTTTTTTTTGTCTTGTGTTGTCCATCAAAACAAATATATGGCCGCACTAGTCATGATGGCTAGTATAATCCATGGCCATTTTCAGCTTATAAAATAGATATAGTGGGCTCGGCTCAATCACAGGAAATGGCTGTAATTTTTATTCGGTCCCTGGCATCCTACTCAGCTCAACTGACTAGTTATTTCCTTTTTACTCATTTTCGCTCCATTTGCACCAGGACCTGGCCCAACACAAAATAATGTAATATAATACTAAAAACTATAAAAAACAAATAAAAACTATACAATAATTATATATTTTACACGGGACAAATATGTGTATTTTACCACACATCAAATATCCCCACACTTAAACCTTTTTCGCCCCTGAAAAAGACTTATGCAAACGGAATCAGAGATGGATAAATACTCGGGTCAAAAACTTATTTATACTTGTTAAGATCAAAACTTGTGTTAGCCGCGATTGCAAATATGCTTGTCCCTTTAAACCCAAACTCAGTTCTAAGCCCCTTATCATGCAAATTTAGTTCAAGTGCGGTCAATCTACCTAGGGTCTCATGCTAGAAGCTACGGTCCACCTAATCCCGCCTCAAGCTTATAGAACAAAAGGAACGATCACTGGACCAATTCCCAACCGTCTTATATCAAAACCAAGAGAATTTAAAATCAAATATTTTTTTTTCTTCAGCATTATTTTTTTCTTTCTTTTCATTCTTTTTTTTTTTCTTTTAATGAGCGTAGACGTTACTTTCCCTAACCCAATAATATGTCCAATAATATTTTATTTTCTTTTTATTCATGCATGTCCAATAATATGTCTCTAGGTCTCCTCCTCCTTTATTAATGACATAAAATAAAATATATAATATGTCAAAAGCCCAAATCCAATGAATTCACGTGATCAACTGCTTTTTTTTTTTTGTGTTTTCTTGTGTTGTCCACCAAAACAAATATATGGCCGCACTAGTCATGCATGTCCAATAACATGTCTTTTTATTCATGCATTTTATTTTCTTTTTATTCATGCATGTCCAATTATATGTCTCTAGGTCTCCTCTTTCTTTATTAATGACATAAAATAAAATATATAATATGTCAAAAGCCCAAATTCAATGAATTCACGTGATCAACTGCTTTTTTTTTTGTGTTTTCTTGTGTTGTCCACCAAAACAAATATATGGCCGCACTAGTCATGATGGCTAGTATAATCTATGGCCATTTTCAGCTTATAAAATAGATATAGTGGGCTCGGCTCAATCACAGGAAATGGCTGCAATTTTTATTCGGTCCCTGGCATCCTACTCAGCTCAACTGACTAGTTATTTCCTTTTTACTCATTTTTGCTCCATTTGCATCAGGACCTGACCCAACACAAAATAATGTAATATAATACTAAAAACTATAAAAAACAAATAAAAACTATACAATAATTATACAATTTACACGGGACAAATATGTGTATTTTACCACACATCAGGGAGTATCGTGACGTAGTTGATATCATTATGGTTAAACATACACAGAATAGCACAGCGGAAGTCTTGGAATATAAAATATTATAACAAACCCAAATGTCTGAAAATACCAAAGTATTTATTATAGACGAGCCTGTAATGTCAAATCCACAGGTGGATCTTTACAGAATATATAAAATGAAGTTTAGCAGACTTTAAGGCATCTTCAAGGATTTGCAAGATCCTCTATTTCGACACCGAGCAATCCCCCAGCCTATTACGAGTAGTACCTGCCACTTAGTCTTTGGAAATTACGTCAGTTTTCACTGGTAAATACAATTAACCGACTCATTCGAAAAGAGTTTATGAAAATTGATTTAAGTGTACAAGGCACAAACCTTTTATAACTTGGGACAATTATTTAAGATAATCTTGTATACAGTTTTATATGTTTGTCTTACATATGGGGCCGGTTTGGAATCCGGTCATGATTAACCGACACACCACTTATAGAACCCACAAAGGAGTTATCCCCAACATGTGGGTTATATTAGCATTTGCATCTGTCAGGTGTATGCCTACACCCCGTGCATAGGTCATGGCCATTTTCAAATGAAATGAGCCGAGGATATCCAGGACACGGTCATATTAACCCCTAATGCTTATGTTATCAACCAAAACAGATTAAAACGGGTTATGTAAATTTATTAATCACAATCCGATTAAATGATTTCATACCCGACCAAGTGGCATTATTATAATACCATATCCCAAGCCCGTATAAGGGAAAATAAGTTAAAAGTATTTACCTGATCTAATACTTGATTCACAGCATACTAACTCAGTCGTATCCAATCTATCTGAATGCAGGTAGATTTTACCGGGTGGGTCTAGTCTGGAGTGATGGTAATATATAACCAATTCAGAATGCTATCGGTCTTATTTAAGTCGTAGACTTAGACCGGCTAGCCTAAGGTATCTAAAACGGTACGATACGCTAGATTAAGCGATGACCGGAATAGAATGTTATTTAGACCCAAAAAGTACGAAGACTTGTATAATATGGGTAAACTAAACACACTCTGGATTTTGAGATAAAAATGATAAGGTTAAACCCGTTTCGGCAAACTTACGTAAACTAGTTACATAAACCGATCCAAATGCGTAAATGCATAACGGGCAACCAAATGAACCATATACAAGTCCCATATGTTATTATGCTTAAAATATGTTAATACATCCGTAGGATGTTAACATATATGCCCAAAAAGTAATTTAAACCAATTTAAGTCCCGTAGGGGCATTTTTGTCATTTTACCCTTTATAAAAGAGGTTTTAAAGCAAACTGAGGTTTTGGTCTTTGGTAATCAGTAAAAATATTTATTTTATCACATTACATCAGTAAGATATTATATATATATGTGAGGTTTACCAATTATGGCCAAACTATGCCCCGAAAGGGCATTTTAGTCATTTCACATATGCTTTTAAGGACATTTTTAGAAGTTTGAGTTCATGACCTATACCTACTGTAATGATATTAAAATTTGTTTAAAAATTCAGTAGGTAACAAGTCTTAGGTTTTAATTATGGTTTAAAACCATACTATGCGCCTAAATAGCGTAAAAATCGCTAATTGACGATAATTGAGGTGTTTTATGGAAATCTGAGATTTTGACCAGTTTTGACTGCTTAAATAATTTATTTAATGTATAAAATCAGTAGGAAAAGGTTTGGCATTCAAATCATTTGTTACTCTCATTTTATGCATGAAAAGGGTATTATCGTCATTTACTGAATTACACAAGAACTCAATGATACGATCAAATTATAATCTGATAAAAAATTCCAAAAATCCCTAAAAATAATATCTTAACAGTAGGTAATGAGTTTTGGGTCAGAATCCAAGTTTAAACATGCCTTATGCAAGATATCGCAATTTAATTAATAAAAAGCTTCTATTTACGATATCGAGCATAACTCCTGTTTGAGACCAAGAACTGATGTGAAATTTTCGAGACATACTTATATATCAGTAACAAAGGTTTTTGTCCACTCACATTTCTAAAAATCTTGTTTATATGTCAAAAGGGCAAAATGGGCATTTATAAGCATATTAACGGGGATTAGCATATAATTCAAACTACTAAGGACCAGGTAATATAACCATAGGGGGTTATACTACAACATAATAAGGTCCTAATGGAAGCTTAAAACATAAAGGATTTAAGCTAGATTGGGTCAGAACTGAAAGTCAAAGCAAAAGTCAAACTTTTACGACTTTCGGTTGCGAACCGACCCTAAACTCAGAATTGTCGGGTTGAACATGCTTAGACATGTTCTAATAATAATTTCCAAGTTAATAGAGTGTTAAAATATAATTTATAACCTCTACATCATTGGTTTTAATTATTATTTATAATTCTGCCAAGTTTGACTTTTTAACTAAATAGTTTGACCCGACAATTAACTAAGCAAACGAAAGAATTAGGAGGTGCCCTTTTAAGGGTTAATCACCTACCTAACTATGGTCACATAACCACATTCATCTCGAACAGTGGCTGGACCATTTGAGTTTAAACCGAAGGTCAAAGTTAATTTATGATAACTTGACTTTTCGGTTTTTAAATTATGAAACTGAACTAATGAGGGGGCTAAGACACTTACAAAGGGTCCTAGCAATCTTTTCTACTAAAAATAAGTTCCCTTTCAGATCAGGAAGCTCCAGAATTGAGAGATATAGAGAAAGAATGAAAGGAGGTGCAAGTTGAAATGAATGGGTTAATGGCCTATATATAGTTTTTGAGGATTTGTAGGTTTATAACAAGTGTTTAGGGGTGTTTATGAGATTATTACATGTGTTAAACCAGACTTCAAAACCATTTAATGGCCCATTGGATCGGATCTTGAGAGTATACAATGTATGTGTGTTGAACAAGTAAGACAACAAAATAATAATAAAAAAATCTGCAGCTATAGGGCTCTGGTGGCCCGCGAACGCCCTAGGCCCAATGTTACGAGGCCCGCGAGCGCTGCCAACCCAGCAGCAACTTTGGCAGTTGACTGTTTTGGTCACTGTGCTTATTAATTGGCTTTTTAACTTTCATAAATGACTAAATCAGTCCCTGAACTCAAGTTAATCCCTCTTTAAACTTTCAGAAAGATCAGATCAGCTCTTGCACTCCTTTTTAATCCCGTTTAGACTTTCGAAAATGTCAAAATCAGTCCCTGACTTTATTAAACATGCTTTACTTTCAGAATTGACATAATTGTCACATAACTTTCTAATTTCGCGCATATCTTCATTATAAGATGTGAAAGTGTTAGTGGCCAATCTTTGGCACACCCGGGAGTTTGACTGAGCATTGCGGAGCTCTAGGTTCATTCACAAGGCCTCTTAAAGGCGTAGTTTCACACATTGACGCGTTTAGTCCTTTTAACGCATAAAGTTGCGCGTAATATCATTTATCGACACTAAAGGCTTCCAGAGCCCATACTAGGCATTCCAGAGCGTATGCTCAAATATTATGACGTTCCAGTTTCCTTAAATGGTCACTCAAAGGTGTAGTTTTGAATGTTGACGCTTTTGGTCCCTTTAACGAACAAACTTGCCCGTATCATTATTCAACAGCATCAAAGCCTTATGTAGCCCACATTAAACATTCTCGAGAGTATGATTGCACATCATAATGCTTCGGGTTTGTTAAAAGGTCATTCACAGGTATAATTAAACATGTTGACGCTTTTAACCCCTATAACTCGCAAACTTGCGCGTAACATTACTTATTGGCATAAAAGCCTTGAATGCCCAATAATAGACATTCCCGAGAGTATGAATGTAACAACCCTAAAGAAAACCGACACCCTCGAATATTTTTCCGACACTCAAATATATTTTAGAATATTCTTATATGTCTTAAAATACACCCCGTATGTGAAAACCAAGCCCGAAATATGTTATGCCATTTAAAATAAATTAAAAACAAGAAAAATTAAACTGAGGCGGGCCGCGTAAGGCACCTCGTTAGTTGACGCGGGCCGCGACAAGGCAGGCCACCCGCCCTCCTCCGGAAGCCACCACGTGGCGACACGTGGCGAAGCTAGGTAGTGACCCGGATAAGCTATACGTTGACTGAGTTTGACGCGGGCCGCGTAGCCCTTAGGCTACTCTTACACGGACCGTGAGAGAACCAGAATCAGCACCTATATAAGAAGGCCTCGGGATTTCAATTTCAGTCGCTCACTTTCTTTTTTTCTTACGAATTTCTGAGTAGTAGAAGTTATAGTCGGGTATTATATCCCCCTAAATAGCGAAGTTCTGCTCCGTTGTAAGTATTATAACCCCTGGATACGTATTAGATACGCTGTCCGATTGATCTAGGGTTCCGTAACGGCTGTCGTGGTTCTGCCCGACGTAGTCGTTGGAATGCCGTCTCGGGGAGGGTATTACTAATGTTAAAATGGGTTATTATACTAATAAATGTGCATTTGTGTAAATTATAGATTTTCACCAGGAAACCCTTACGGAAAATCTAAGATAGCAATGTGAGTAATCTCCTTTTTGTGTCAACTGTTTTTATAAAACCTCAATTGTTTTATATTATATTACCAGTATGTGAGTCGTGTAATTCTTCAATTATCGCCGGTATTATGGGGTTTTGTATACACTACTTGATAATCTTCACAATTGGACGACGGGTTGCCAATGTGTGATATGACCATAGCCATAGATACGTCGAGTGGCAAGTACTGAATGGGTAATTGTATAGATATAAACATTGTAATCGCTTTTAATACTGTGTAAATTGATAAAACTCTTTTTGATTAAATTGGGATTCGCTCACCAGTATTTCCCACTGACAAATATTTTTAAAACATGTTTCAGGTAACACAATGTGAAAGCCAACTGGGAAAAAGCCAGCTCGAGAGCACTGGCGGCTTGGAAAATAAGTGGCTATAAAAGTTATCTAAAATATGATGTTTTAAAATTTAATAAAGTAGGGTTTATCCCTATGTTGTAATAAGAAACTTGGGTTTTACCCATGTGATTATTAATATAAAATATGGTGGTTTTACTCTGACAAACATTTCCTAACTACGGTCCTGATGTAAATTCCGCTGCCAAGTTAACCAATTGATACCACCGCAACTCTGAGTTCGCGTCCGCCCGTTCCCGGGACAGATAAGGGATCGGGGGTTGCGACAGAAGGTGGTATCAGAGCCTAGCCACTGGTCTAAGCCAAAGAAGTGTTCTGCTGACATTTAAAGTTATATTTTGTGTTAGGAAATAAATTATGGAAATACGTGCATAACTGTATTTATTATTATGTGTTATTTGACTATTTGTTAGTTTACAGTATGAGTAAGCAAAGAATTTCGGACATCTATCGTCAATTAGATAGATCACCAAAAGATAAGGGAACCTCATTTCAACCAAATCCCTTAGACCCAAATTACGACCCCTGGTGGGATGACAATAGGGACTATGTGCAACGTTACCCAATACATGAAGACATACCCTTGCAAAACTTAGGAGCCTACCCAGGTTTGGAACCTCTAGATCCTTATTACTATGATGTATACATTAGGGAAATTTTAGAAGATCCTTATCGATTTCAGGCACCTATACCCCCATATCAGGAACCCGCACCCCAGATTCCGAACCCAGTCCTAGAACCTGCACCCCCAATGAGTGCAGAAAAAGTACAAGAACTTAGGTCTTTTGGTGAGGAAATTCTAGAAAGTAGTGAGAGAATGCGACAGGTGGGAGAGCGACTCGTATGGAAATACGATGAGCGCAATATGGATTTCTGGATGAATCCATATCCTTGAATGTGATGGTGAAACGGTGATAATAATAATAATAAAATATGTGTGTACGGATGCCTATTATTATTTATTTCAGTCGGTATTGTAATTTTTAATTTCAGTACTGGTGTGTAATATATGAATAGAGTAAAGTCGCAATGATCAACGCTTTTGGCTAAATTGCGTATCATGTGATTGGCTATATTAAATATTATTCTATGATATTAATATTTGGTAGATGTTTAAAAATTCAGATGGCCGACGAAGTAAATCAAGGAAATCTGAGTAATGATAACCAGAGTAACATTAACTTAGTTAATGAGAATCCTAGCATCAATAAAAATGGAAACCAAGTGGATAATAGTGCTATCCAACACATAGTAGCTCAAGGAATTATAGATGCAATGCCATTTATTATTCAAACGGTTCAAGAAGCGAATAATAAGAGTAACCATAGCAGTAAGCGACCAATTGAACCAGAACACAGCGTGAACAATGGACCCGTACTTCAAGCGCCCATTCCCAAAAGAAGAAAAACCATGCCTTATGGTTGTTCTTACAAAGAATTCTGGTCCTGCAAACCAATAGAATTCTCGGGCAATGAAGGACCCATTGCAACCCTACGCTGGATAGAAAAGACTGAGGCAGTCTTAAGGATAAGCAAGTGTGCAGAAGAAGATAAAATACTGTTTGCTTCTAATCTGTTTAAAAATTCAGCACTAGAATGGTGGAACACTATCCTCCAAACTAGGGGAAGTGATAGAACTTACAATATGGAGTGGGAAGAATTTAAGAATATGGTAGAAAGGAAATTCTGCCCACCTAATGAGAAGGAACAGATAGCAAACAAATTCCTAAACCTTAGGATGACTGGTGTAGATTGTAAGGGGTACACTAAATTATTCTTTGAATATGCTAGAATAGTACCAACCCTTGCTTCACCCGAACCAGTGTTAATCTCCCGCTACATCTGGGGATTAATCGGGGAGATAAGACATGTAGTCAAGGCAGCTAGACCTCAAACCATAGAAGAAGCTGTAGAACTAGCAAATACCTTGACTGGTGAGTTAGTCCGTACCCGTGAAGAAGACCAGAGAAGGAACCTAACCCAGAAGCTTACACAAGAATTTCGTTCTGGAAATTCTAATCATGGGAAAAATGTAGGATCTACCTCTACACCCTACTGTAAGAATTGCAAAAGAAAGCACTCAGGAAGATGCTCCATATACTGTAACTTTTGCAAAATATCGGGACACAAGGAAGAAGACTGCAGGAAGAAAAACAACAGGATATGCTATAACTGTGGAGAACAAGGCCACATCAAGCCAAACTGTCCATAATTGGCTCCAGCTACGAATAACAAGAACACTAAAAATGCTAGAGCATTTGTTCTGACTGCAGAAGAAGCAAAGATGATCCCGGATATGATCACTGGTACGTTTTTAGTTAATGATATTTTTGCTAAAGTGTTATTTGACTCTGGTGCGAACCAAAGTTTTATTAATACTTCGTTTTGCAAATTTCTAAATCAGTCATTAACTAAACTACCACAAGTATGTCTAGTAGAAACAGCGAATGGAGAAACCATTAAGATTTCTGAAATCTTGCAGGGAGCAAGAATAGAAATTCTAAATCATAGGTTTATTGCAAACCTTTATCCCATGAATCTGGTAGGATTTGATATTGTATTAGGAATGGATTGGTTAATAGCCAATAAAGCCAGTATTTTATGTGATCAAAAGTCAATTCAAGTAAATTCACCAAAAGGTTAGGATATCATCAATTAAAGGTACAGGAAGAGAACATTCCTAAAACTGCCTTTAGAACGAGGTATGGTCATTATGAATTTACTGTCATGCCATTTGGTTTAACCAATGCCCCAGCTGCATTTATGGACATGATGAACGGAATATGTAAGCCATATTTGAATAAATTCATAATTGTCTTCATAGATGATATTCTAATTTACTCTAAGAGTAAAGAAGAACATACAAAGCATTTGCACGCACTTTTAAGTCTATTAAGAAAGGAAAAGCTTTATGCTAAGTTTTCCAAGTGCAAGTTTTGAGCAAGTACAGTTTCTTGGACATTTAGTGAATCATGAAGGAATTCATGTGGATCCCACAAAAAAAATCGAGGCGATTACTAAATGGAAAACCCCTGAGTCACCAACTGAGGTTAGAAGTTTATTAGGATTGGCCGGCTATTATAGAAGATTTATTTGAGATTTTTCTAGAATAGCCATTCCCTTAACTAAGTGAAACCGTAAATCCATTAAGTTTGAATGGGGATCAAAACAAGAAGAAGCCTTTAGAATTCTTAAGCGTAAATTAACCCATGCACCCATATTAGCGTTACCAGAAGGAACTGGAGATTTTATAATCTATTGTGACGCTTCTAAGATAGGTTATGGATGTGTGTTGATGCAACACCAAAAGGTTATAGCTTATGCATCTAGACAGCTTAAGAATCATGAAGAGAATTATTCAACCCATGATCTAGAATTAGGAGCTATAATTTTTGCCCTTAAGATTTGGAGACATTACCTTTATGGTAGTAAGTTTACCATATTCACTGATCATAAGAGTTTAAGGTATGTTTTCGGGCAAAAAGAATTGAATATGAGGCAAAGACGCTGGATGGAGATGCTTAGTGATTATGATTGTAATATCCAGCATCATGAAGGAAAAGCAAACGTAGTGGCATATGCTTTAAGCCGAAAGTATTATGAAAAGCCAAAAAGGGTACGTTCTCTTAAATTAAATCTTCAAGTAGATTTAAATGATCAGATAAGAAAAGTATAAGAATCAGTAATCAAGGATGATACTGAAAAACTGAAAGGTATGATTAAGGAATTAGAACAAGGAACAGATGGAATTTGGAGATTCCATAAGAAGAGAATGTGGATACCTAAATTAGGAAACCTACGTCATCATATATTAGAAGAAGCCCATAAGTCTAAGTATACAATGCATCCAGGAAGTGATAAGATATACCAGGATTTAAGGAAAAAATTTTTGTGGATAGGAATGAAAAAGGACATAGCAGCCTATGTTTCTAAATATTTAACTTATTCACAAGTTAAAGCTGAACATCAGAAACCCTCAGGTTTGCTACAACAGTTAGAAATGCCAGTATGGAAATGGGAATTGATAACAATGGATTTTGTTACTAAATTACCCAAAACAAAGAAAGGTAATGATACAATCTGGGTGGTTGTAGATAGGCTAACCAAGTCAGCTCATTTCCTACCAATGAAGGAAACATTCGGTATGGAACAATTAGCAAAATTATATGTAAATGAAATAGTTTCATTACATGGTATACCTTTATCAATTGTTTCTGATAGAGATAGTCGTTTTACTTCTCATTTTTGGTCAAGTTTCCAAAAGGCAATGGGAACTAAGTTAAATCTAAGCACAGCTTATCATCCTCAAACGGACGGACAAAGTGAAAGGACAATTCAGACGATGGAGGACATGCTAAGAGCTTGTGTAATCGATTTCGGAGGTAATCGGGACGATCACTTACCTTTAATAGAATTTTCTTATAATAATAGTTATCACACAAGTATCAATGCTGCACCATTCGAAGCACTTTATGGACGAAAGTGCCGAACCCCAGTCTGTTGGGCAAAAATTGGGGAAAAGCAACTATCTGGACCTGAGATAGTGCAGGAAACAACTGACAAGATTATTCAAGTCAAGGAACGACTTAAAACAACACGAGATCGACAGAAGAGCTACGCTAATAACAGACGTAAGCCATTGGAATTTCAAGTAGGAGATAAGGTGTTGTTAAAGGTCTCTCCTTGGAAAGGAGTAGTAAGATTCATCAAAAGGGGAAAGCTAAGTCCCAGGTATGTTGGACCTTTTGAGATTATTAGAAGAATAGGACCTGTAGCCTATCAGCTACAACTGCCAGAAGAAATGGCAGGAATACATGATGTGTTTCATGTATCTAATCTCAAAAAGTGTTTAGCTGATGAATCAGTAGTAGTACCTCATAAAGATATAGAGGTAAATGAACAACACAAGTTTGTAGAGAGGCCTCTACAAATTAAAGATAGAAAAGTTAAGAATCTCAAGCACAAGAGATTAGTTCTAGTCAAAGTGAAATGGGACTCCAAAAGAGGACCTGAGTACACATGGGAGTTTGAATCTTAAATGCAAAGAAATATCCACACTTGTTCCAGTAGATCTCGAGGACGAGCTCTAACACAAAGTGAGGAGGATGTAACAACCCTAAAGAAAACCAACACCCTCGAATATTTTTCCGACACTCAAATATATTTTAGAATATTCTTATATGTCTTAAAATACACCCCGTATGTGAAAACCAAGCCCGAAATATGTTATGCCATTTAAAATAAATTAAAAACAAGAAAAATTAAACCGAGGCGGGCCGCGTAAGGCACCTCGTTAGTTGACGCGGGCCGCGACAAGGCAGGCCACCCGCCCTCCTCCGGAAGCCACCACGTGGCGACACGTGGCGAAGCTAGGTAGTGACCCGAATAAGCTATACGTTGACTGAGTTTGACGCGGGCCGCGTAGCCCTTAGGCTACTCTTACGCGGGCCGCGAGAGAACCAGAATCAGCACCTATATAAGAAGGCCTCGGGATTTCAATTTCAGTCGCTCACTTTCTTTCTTTCTTACGAATTTCTGAGTAGTAGAAGTAATAGTCGGGTATTATATCCCCCTAAATAGCGAAGTTCTGCTCCGTTGTAAGTATTATAATCCCTGGATACGTATTAGATACGCTGTCCGATTGATCTAGGGTTCCGTAACGGCTGTCGTGGTTCTGCCCGACGTAGTCGTTGGAATGCCGTCTCGGGGAGGGTATTACTAATGTTAAAATGGGTTATTATACTAATAAATGTGCATTTGTGTAAATTATAGATTTTCACCAGGAAACCCTTACGGAAAATCTAAGATAGCAATGTGAGTAATCTCCTTTTTGTGTCAACTGTTTTTATAAAACCTCAATTGTTTTATATTATATTACCAGTATGTGAGTCGTGTAATTCTTCAATTATCGCCGGTATTATGGGGTTTTGTATACACTACTTGATAATCTTCACAATTGGACGACGGGTTGCCAATGTGTGATATGACCATAGCCATAGATACGTCGAGTGGCAAGTACTGAATGGGTAATTGTATAGATATAAACATTGTAATCGCTTTTAATACTGTGTAAATTGATAAAACTCTTTTTGATTAAATTGGGATTCGCTCACCAGTATTTCCCACTGACAAATATTTTTAAAACATGTTTCAGGTAACACAATGTGAAAGCCAACTGGGAAAAAGCCAGCTCGAGAGCACTGGCGGCTTGGAAAATAAGTGGCTATAAAAGTTATCTAAAATATGATGTTTTAAAATTTAATAAAGTAGGGTTTATCCCTATGTTGTAATAAGAAACTTGGGTTTTACCCATGTGATTATTAATATAAAATATGGTGGTTTTACTCTGACAAACATTTCCTAACTACGGTCCTGATGTAAATTCCGCTGCCAAGTTAACCAACTGATACCACCGCAACTCTGAGTTCGCGTCCGCCCGTTCCCGGGACAGATAAGGGATCGGGGGTTGCGACAATGATTAAGCATCATGAGGCTCTCTTTTTGTTAAAAGTTCACTCAGAGGTAAGAATTAACATGTTGACACTTTTAACCCTTCGTCGCGCAAACTTTCAAATAATTACGCAAACGGCTCCTCTCGTCCAACAAATGGCTCAATTGAGAATACGGACATCGCATAAGATCAGTCAGAGGCCTAGTTTAGACATGTTGACACTTTCAGTCCTTCTATAATCAAGGTTTTCGATTTTTGACGAAATTAGTTCCTCATAGTCAACGTTTGACTTTATTAGGGTTTATTACACGTGTCAACACATTATTGGACACGATTTTACGAGGTGTTACATCCTCACCCCCTTAAAAGAAATATCGACCTCGAGATTTGCTCAAAAAGATGGAAGTACTTTCTGTCGTATAATGGACTTAACTTCCACAGTAAATTAGGGACCTCTACGGGCATCCCAATTGACCTATTCAATAGGTACATGCTTCTTTTCGGAGCTTCTTAACCTGTCGATCCTTGATCGATATAGGTCTTTCAATGAACCTCGGGCTTTTATCAATCTTATACGTGTTTATGAGATATTGCTAGCGATTTATCAGCTAGGCATTTCCTTAAGTTAAAGATGTGGAGCACATTGTGAATTCCACTAAGCTCCTTAGGCGAGTTTAGCTTATAAGCTATACTGCCGACACATTCGACGATCTCGATTGATTCTATATATCCAGGGCTTGACTTGCCCTTTATACTGAAACGTTTCATACTCTTCCATATTGATATTTTCAATAGAGTCTTGTTCCCTATTTGGAACTTTAAGAGACCTGCGCCTTTCTTCCGCATTGCTCTATTGCCGATTACTGGCAGTTTTCAGACGATTACAGATTCATAATATCTTATCTGTCGTCTTTTAGGGCAGTCTCAGATTCTGATAATTGAGGTTTCCCACTCCTGCCCAACAAACGGGCGTTGAGACATTATTCCATACAAGGTCTCTATAGGAGTAGCCCTGATGCTTATATAATGTTATTGGTTATAGGGAAACTTAATTAGGGTGAGATAGCCATTCTAACTACTACCCGAATCAATCTGAAGGAATTAACTATCCTTATGGTTAGTCAAACAAGTCAACGATCCTGGGCAGCTAATAACGATTCTTAATCTTTTCCTAACTGGTTTGCGGTAATCAATGCACAAGAGTATTGCATCGTGCTTTCCTTTATCAACAATATTCGAAGCTCATAAGTCGATAAGCTAGGCTGCACAAGCCTTTTTCCAAAAACTCATCTGGTTAGTTCTCAGTTCTTCCATTTTCGTTGATGCTAACCGATATAGAGCTTCTGTAATAGATACAACTCTTAATAGGATGTCAATCCTATTTCCACTTTGCCTCTCAGGAGGTTAAATAGGGTAGTTCTACTGAGAAGAAATCAAATTATCCAAATATGATAGCGGTAGCTTCAATCTTCGACCTTGGTCCACTTAACGTTGCTTGTGCCATGCAAATGACACATCTGATTTACAAGTGCACGGACGTCTTAAGTAGAGACTTCTACTTAGGCATTTCTATTATGGATATCTTCTTTGAATACCACTAGCTGACTTTAGTACAATATGACCATTGGTATATCTTAGTGGTTCCATGCATTAAACCTCCATACTGATCAGGCATGGAAGCAATCTATGGGACACACTAGGTTACACCAATCCTCATATGGCGCTTTTATCAAACATAGTTGGTACTCGCAGTTGATAAAATCAATGAGGAAAATAATTAAAATAACATATATTGTCGTACTCTATTCAAAGAAAGAGTACTCTTAGATTTTACAGGAGGATCATTGCCGAGAAAGAGAAGAAACGGTCTCTAAGGTTTCATTGGTAGGTACTACCTTACTTAGAATCTGGAGTTCTTATGAATATCAACAAAAGTTTGCTAAGCTTATGGTCTATGAAAGACTTATTATTGCCTGTATTAAAAACAGGACACTTATCAGAAATTATCATTGTTAAATGATAAGGAATGTACTTGACGACATCATGTACTGCCTCGTGGCATTCATCAGGTGAATTCAGGCATTTCCTTTCTTAGCCTTTCCAGGCTTAGCTGCACCTTCTTTGGCAGCTTTATGGCATCTAGTTCTGATGTGGCCTTTCTCACCACAGCCGTAACAGACTTCATTCTTTATGTCCCTACATTCATGGGACTGATGACCAGTTCCTTTGCAGATGCCACACTACTTTGGTCTTTGATCTATTCGACACTGTCCCCAGTGTCTTTTATAGCAGTTTTTACATACAGGCTTCTTACTGAACTTTTGTTGGTTCTTATTAAGCCCGTACTTGCTCTTTTTCTTAGATTTCTGAGAGTTATCCTCCTCCTTTGGTTCATCCTTCCCATTCGAAGTGTGAACAAAGCTCTTTTCATGAGCAATTGAATATGGTTTTGAATGAAATTTGGAGCGAGTAGCATTCGGCTCTTTGAACTGTTTCATGACCTTTTCCATGGCCTTTCCAACTGCTGTATCAACCACAGCTTGGAGATTAACTCCATTAATATTGAGGTTTACGTTTGTAGCATTATTAGCTTTTGTCGCATTAATAGTATCGCGACTGTTGTCCACCTCATCCGAGTTTGCCATACTCGAAGCTTGATACTAACCACCAAATTAAACAACTGATAGTCATCATCCTGATGACCTGACATGGATTAGCCATGGCATCCATAAACCGTATAGGCTATTATGTTCCGAACATTCCTAATGAATGTTATTTGAATGTATACCCATTACATTTAGCCCAGGTCACAATAGGACCATTAATGGCATTTAAGGTTTGGAGCGAGCCCATTACCTGTTTGACAGGGGATCATAATGTCACAACCGTCTTTGTCACAAGGACGATTATGAATAGCTCGAAGGCTAGCCTTACATGACTTTTATTATATACATATATATACACATATGGCATAAAAGCCCGTCTCAAGGGACGTAGAAAGATATGGCATAAAGCCTAGTCATGTAGGACATAAATGATCATATGGCACGAAGGCCTTGTCGCAAAGGACATTTAAACATGGCACAAAGGTAAACCAATTGACATCACTAATGGATGTTCATACATCATCATCGCATTTGATGATATTAGTCATGATCACACTGATCATATAGACTGCGAAACTTGGGCATAGCTTTCTACTTTAGACAGGGAACCATAATGGTCACAACTGTCATTGTCTCACATGGACGATAGAATGTAGCCCGTAGACGAGACATTACTAGGAATGTTTAGTATGATCATCATACTGATGATGTTAGTCAGGATCGCAAAGATCATATAGACTATGGGATTTGAGCATAGCTCACCCCCTTGGGCAAAGAATCATAAAAGATTACAATTGTCTTGTCACAATTGGACAATATAATATAGCCCTTAGGCAAAACATCATTAAGGATGTTAAATTTAATCATCGTACTGATGATTTTAGTCATGATCGCAATGATCATATAGACTATTAGGCTTGAGCATAGCTCACTACCTTGAACAGGGGATCGTAAAGATCACAATGTCTTTGTCACAAATGGACAATATAATATGGCCCGTAGGCGAAACATCACTTATGGATGTTTATAATAGGTTCATCATATTAGATGATATAAGTCATCATTGCATTAATCATATTGACTATTTGGCTTGAGCATAGCTTACCACCTTAGACAAGGAATCATAAAGATCACAATGTCAATGTCTCAAATGGACAATATATTATAGCCCATAGGCAAAACATCACTAAAGGATGTTAAATAACATGATCATCGTATTAGATGATGTTAGTCATGATCGCATTGATCATATAGACAATTATGTTTGGACATAGTCCAACATTTTTAGACAAGGGGTCATAGACCATAACTGTCATTGTCTTATTAGACAACAAGTATAGCTCGTAGGCACTTCACCACTAATGGATGTTTATGGTATGATCATCACATTGATGATAGTTGCCATGATCTACTCTGATCATATAGGCTTTAAGGCTTGGACGTAATCCAATGCCTTGACGGCTGGTGTGGTTTCTCAAGCCACACTGCCAGGAGTGTTAACATGTTCTCAGATGTTAACAAGGATTAATTATCTTAAGAGGGTTTTGCCATCATAGCCATGTTCATGGACATATAGGCTAGGTTATACCATTAAGAGGATCTTTTGAAATTTTCAGCTGATCGTTAAAGTTCGAGTAAAATTCGGAACTATCGTTGGATAAAAGACGAAAAGAATACCTACATAAAATTTTCAAAACTTTCCATAAATCATTAGGAAATCTACAGTAGTGCCTTTAACTAGGACTTTTAATAATATATTTGTCCATAATGGACAAAGAGGAAAAATATAAGTTCGTATAAGGACTATAAAATATTATAAGTCCATATAGGGATTATAATGAAATATCATGTCCTCAAAGGGACTATTTTGAAATAGCATATCCCCAAAGGGATTTTAATGAAATAACATGTCCATAAAAAGGACTATATTAGTACAGTGTGCGCACAAAAGGGGCTTTGCTGTACAGATGTCCTCACATGGACTTTAAGCAACTCTAGTCCATGCAGGGACTAAAAGGAAATATAAGTCCGTAAAGGGACTATAAGATATATCCGCATTGGGATTAATATGATATAACATGTCCATGAAGGGACGTTAATAAACAATTGTCCTCGTAGGGACTTTATGTCGAAAGATACGTCCTCATTGGGACTTATTAATGGGACAACATGTCCTTGAAAGGACTATAATGAAATATTATGTCCACAAGGGATTTTAATGTAATAATTTATCCATAAAAGGGACTTTGATGATGTATAATGTCCATGAAGGGACTAAATAGCAAATGCCCATACAGGGTCTTAAGTTGAAAGGTATGTCCACACAGGGACTATATAGAAGAGATAGGTCCTTATAAGGACTTAAAAGACAATAATATTATGAAAGAGGGATTCTCTAACGCCTTCCTTGCTCCATTACGATTGTTTCTCTTCTTTGTTTACCATATACAGTAGGGACACTGAAGACCTCAGTGAATAAAGTAAGTATTCCAATCAGGATCCGTTATAGAAGTAGAATTCAAGGATTCTATGGTTAAAGAATGATATGGATCACAGATTGGGTTTTGACTGATATAATCTAAGTCCGGGATTCCAAAACTTAGAGGTAAAAATATAGGGATTATCAGCATCTACTTGTATTATTTTCAATACGGGAGTCTCAGGGACCACCTGGTATGGACTCCACTGGTACAGACTTCAAAATTTGGAGCCTCAGGGACCTCTGGTATGGACTTCGAAGTCTGACTACAAGTTTCAATGGGTTTGGTTTTGGGAACGAATCCATAAAGGTCTTCCACCAAACCGATCGCACGCTTATCCTAGCCATGATACGAAGCTTGACATTCCTTGACTTCGGATGAGGAGAATTTCCATCAACGGCTTTTTTGCTTGGCGACATATTCAAAATACATAAAATCGAAAACAATGTTTACTTAATAGGGACGAGAGCATTCCTATGTTAAGTCTAGACTCAGAAGGTCTAAGGAATATGCTACTGTGTCATTTGAGATTAAACACTAAGGACTAGTGTTTAATTCACTCAAACGTTGGCTCTGATACCAACCTGTCACACCCCGATATTTCCACATATTACCGGTGGGCCCGGTGGGGAGTATCGTGACGTAGTTGATATCATCATGGTCAAACATACACAGAATAGCACAGCGGAAGTCTTGGAATATAATAATATTATAACAAACCCAAATGTCTGAAAATACCAAAGTATTTATTATAGACGAGCCTGTAATGTCAAATCCACAGGTGGATCTTTACAGAATATATAAAATGAAGTTTATCAGACTTTAAGGCATCTTCAAGGATTTGCAAGATCCTCTATTTCGACACCGAGCAATCCCCCAGCCTATTACGAGTAGTACCTACCACTTAGTCTTTGGAAATTACGTCAGTTTTCACTGGTAAATACAATTAACCGACTCATTCGAAAAGAGTTTATGATAATTTATTTAAGTGCACAAGGCACAAACCTTTTATAACTTGGGACAATTATTTAAGATAATCTTGTATACAGTTTTATATGTTTGTCTTACATATGGGGCCGGTTTGGAAGCCGGTCATGATTAACCGACTCACCACTTATAGAACCCACAAAGGAGTTATCCCCAACCTTTGGGTTATATTTGCATTTGCATCTGTCAGGTGTATGCCTACACCCCGTGCATAGGTCGTGACCATTTTCAAATGAAATGAGCCGAGGATATCCAGGACACGGTCGTATTAACCCCCAATGCTTATGTTATCAAACAAAACAGATTAAAACGGGTTATGTAAATTTATTAATCACAATCCGATTAAATGATTTCATACCCGACCAAGTGGCATTATTATAATACCATATCTCAAGCCCGTATAAGGGAAAATAAGTTAAAAGTATTTACCTGAGCTAACACTTGATTCACAGCATACTAACTCAGTCGTATCCAATCTATCTAAATGCAGGTAGCTTTTACCGGGTGGCTCTAGTCTGAAGTGATGGTAATATATAACCAATTCAGAATGCTATCTGTCTTATTTAAGTCGTAGACTTAGACCGGCTAGCCTAAGGTATCTAAAACGGTACGATACGCAAGATTAAGCGATGACCGGAATAGAATGTTATTTAGACCCAACAAGTACGAATACTTGTATAATATGGGTAAACTAAACACACTCTGCATTTTGAGATAAAAACGATAAGGTTAAACCCGTTTCGGCAAACTTACGTAAACTAGTTACATAAACCGATCCAAATGCGTAAATGCATAACGGGCAACCAAATGAACCATATACAAGTCCCATATGTTATTATGCTTAAAATATGTTAATACACCAGTAGGATGTTAACATATATGCCCAAAAAGTAATTTAAACCAATTTAAGTCCCGCAGGGGCATTTTGGTCATTTTACCATTTATAAAAGAGGTTTTAAAGCAAACTGAGGTTCTGGTCTTTGGTAATCAGTAAAAATATTTATTTTATCACATTACATCAGTAAGATATTATATATATGTGAGGTTTACGAATTATGACCAAACTATGCCCCGAAAGGGCATTTTGGTCATTTCACATATGCTTTTAAGGACATTTTTAGAAGTTTGAATTCATGACTTATACCTACTGTAATGATATTAAAACTTTCTTAAAAATTCAGTAGGTAACAAGTCTTAGGTTTTAATTATGGTTTAAAACCATACTATGCGCCTAAATAGCGTAAAAATCGCTAATTGACGATAATTGAGGTGTTTTATGGAAATCTGAGATTTTGATCAGTTTTGAATGCTCAAAATAATTTATTTAATGTATAAAACCAGTAGGAAAAGGTTTGTCATTCAAATCATTTGTTAATCTCATTTTATGCATGAAAAGGGTATTATCATCATTTACCGAATTACACAAGAACTTAATGATACGATCAAATTATAATCTGATCAAAAATTCCAAAAATCTCTAAAAATAATATATTAACAGTAGGTAATGAGTTTTGGGTCAGAATCTAAGTTTAAACGTGCCTTATGCAAGATATCGCAATTTAAATAATAAAAAGCTTCTATTTACGATATCGAGCATAACTCCTGTTTGAGACCAGGAACTGATGTGAGATTTTCGGGATATACTTATATATCAGTAACAAAGGTTTTTGTCCTCTCACATTTCTAAAAATCTTGTTTATATGTCAAAAGGGCAAAATGGGCATTTATAAGCAAATTAACAGGGATTAGCATATAATTCAAACTACTAAGGACCAGGTAATATAACCTTAGGGGGTTATACTACAACATAATACAGTCCTAATGGAAGCTTAAAACATAAAGGATTTAAGCTAGATTGAGTCAGAACTGAAAGTCAAAGCAAAAGTCAAACTTTTGCGACTTTCGGTTGCGAACCGACCCTAAACTCAGAATTGTCGGGTTGAACATGCTTAGACATGTTCTAATAATAATTTCCAAGTTATTAGAGTGTTAAAATATAATTTATAACCTCTGCATCATTGGTTTTAATTATTATTTATAATTCTGCCAAGTTTGACTTTTTAACTAAATAGTTTGACCCGACAATTAACTAAGTAAACGAAAGAATTAGGAGGTGCCCTTTTAAGGGTTAATCACCTACCTAACTATGGTCACATAACCACATTCATCTCGAACAGTGGCTAGACCATTTGAGTTTAAACCGAAGGTCAAAGTTAATTTAAGATAACTTGACTTTTCGGTTTTTAAATTATGAAACTGAACTAATGAGGGGGCTAAGACACTTACAAAGGGTCCTAACAATCTTTTCTACTAAAAATAAGTTCCCTTTCAGATCAGGAAGCTCCAGAATTAAGAGATATAGAGAAAGAATGAAAGGAGGTGCAAGTTGAAATGAATGGGTTAATGGCCTATATATAGTTTTTGAGGATTTGTAGGATTATAACAAGTGTTTAGGGGTGTTTCTGAGATCATTACATGTGTTAAACCAGACTTCAAAACCATTTAATGGCCCCTTGGATCGGATCTTGAGAGTATACAATGTATGTGTGTTGAACAAGTAAGAAAACAAAATAATAAAAAAAATAAATCTGCAGCTATAGGGCTCTGGCGGCCCGCGAACGCCCCAGGCCCAATGTTACGCGGCCCGCGAGCGCTACCAGCCCAGCAACAACTTTGGCAGTTGACTGTTTTGGTCCCTGTGCTTATCAATTGGCTTTTTAACTTTCATAAATGACTAAATCAGTCCCTGACTTAAGTTAATCCCTCTTTAAACTTTCAGAAAGATCAGATCAGCTCTTGCACTCCTTTTTAATCCCGTTTAGACTTTCAAAAATGTCCAGATCAGTCCCTGACTTTATTAAACATGCTTTACTTTCAGAATTGACATAATTGGCACATAACTTTCTAATTTCGCGCATATCTTCATTATAAGATGTGAAAGTGTTAGTGGCCAATCTTCGGCACACCCGGGAGTTTGACTGAGCATTGCGGAGCTCTAGGTTCATTCACAAGGCCTCTTAAAGGCATAGTTTCACACATTGACGCGTTTAGTCCTTTTAACGCATAAAGTTGCGCGTAATATCATTTATCGATACTAAAGCCTTCCAGAGCCCATACTAGGCATTCCCGAGCGTATGCTCAAATATTATGACACTCCAGTTTGCTTAAATGGTCACTCAAAGGTGTAGTTTTGAATGTTGACGCTTTTGGTCCCTTTAACGCACAAACTTGCGCGTATCATTATTTAACAGCATCAAAGCCTTATGTAGCCCACATTAAACATTCTCGAGAGTATGATTGCACATCATAATGCTTCGGGTTTGTTAAAAGGTCATTCAGAGGTATAATTAAACATGTTGACGCTTTTAACCCCTATAACTCGCAAACTTGCGCGTAACATTACTTATTGGCATAAAAGCCTTGAATGGCCAATAATAGGCATTCCCGAGAGTATGATCAAGCATCATGAGGCTCTCGGTTTGTTAAAAGGTCACTCAGAGGTAAGAATTAACATGTTGACACTTTTAACCCTTCGTCGCGCAAACTTTCAAATAATTACGCAAACGGCTCCTCTCGTCCAACAAGTGGCTCAATTGAGAATACGGACATCGTATAAGGTCAGTCAGATGCCTAGTATAGACATGTTGACACTTTCAGTCCTTCTATAATCAAGGTTTTTTATTTTTGACGAAATTAGTTCCTCATAGTCAACGTTTGACTTTGTTAGGGTTTATTACACGTGTCAACACATTATTGGACATGATTTTACGAGGTGTTACACCTAACGGGTCTTTATTTAAGTTTTAACTTAGACCGATTAGTTTTAATGAAAGGTTTACGGTTCAAAACACAAGATTAAACGAAGACCGGATTAGAATGTGATCTAGACCCAACAAGTATGAAGACTTGTATAAAGTGGGTAAACTAAACATATTCTGGATTTTGAAGTAAGAATGATAAGGTTTGACCTGTTTCGGTTAATTTATGCAAACGATTTACATAAACCGTACCGAACGCGCATATGCATAACGGGTAACCAAATGAGTCATGTACAAGTCCCTTATGTTATTATGCCTAAAATATGTTGTGATATCAGTAGGATATCTTCCATTATGCCCAAAACGAATTTAAAACCAATTTAAGCCCCGTAAGGGTATTTTGGTCATTTTAAAGTTTATAAAAGAGGCTTAAACATAAACTGAGGTTCTGGTCCAAAACCTTTTGTGAAAGTATTTATTTTATGTTGTTATATCAGCAAGATATCATACATATGTGTGTTTAATCGTTTATGGCCAAACTATGCACCTTAGGGGCATTTTGGTCATTTCACATATGCCTTTAAGGTTAAATTTAAAAATCTGAGTTCAAGAATTATACTTACTGTTAAAGTACAAAAAATTATTTTTAAAATCAGTAGGTAATAAGTCTTAGGTGCTAAATATGGTTTTAAACCATACTATGCGCCTATTTTGCATAAAAGTCGGTATTTGACGATATTCGGGTTGTTTAAGGAAATCTGAGATTTTGATCTGTCTCAAGTGTTTAAAATATTCTATTTAACATATGATATCAGTAGGAAAAGGTTTGGTATGCAAGTCATATGTTAAACTCATTTTATTAACAAAAAGGGCATTATCGTCAATTACCGAATTTATGCTAGAACTCTATGTTATGGTCAGTATAAAATTTGACAAAAATCTCCAAAAATCCCAAAATATTATATTATAACAATGGGTAGAAAGTTTGGTGCCAAAAATTGGGCTTAAATATGATTTATGCCAAAAATGCTATTTAATTAATAAAAGTTCTTGTTTTACGATATCTTGCATAACTTTCATTTTAGACCATAAACTGATGTCAAATTTTTAGGACATACTTATAAATCAGTAATAAAGGTTTTTGTCCTCTCACATTTTCAAAAATCTCGTTTTTATAAGATAAGGGCAAAATGGTCAACTTTTAAGCATTTAACGGAAACATGTAAATGATCCAGATTTCTATGGGACCATGTAGTATAACCTCAGAGGGTTATACTTACATATAATATGGTCACAAAGGAACCCTAAGGCATAACTAAACTAAGCTAATTCGGTTCAGAACTGAAAGTCAAAGCAAAAATCTACTTTTGCGACTTTCGGTTGCGAACCGAGCCTAATACTCAGAATTGTCGGGTTGAACAAGCCTAAACATGTTCTTATATTATTTACCAAGTTGTTTAAGTGATAAAATGTAATTTATAGCTTCTACATTATCAGTTGTGATATATTTTGCAAAAACTGACTCGTTTGACTTTTCTGTTAAGTAGTTTGACCCGACAATTGACTAAGATAACGTGATAATTAGAAGGTGCCCTATTAAGGGTCTAACACCTACATAATTACCAACACATAGCCACTTTCAATTCGAATAATGGCTGGACCGTTAGCAATTAATCACTAAGTCAAAGCAGAATTACGCTAACTTTGACTTTCGGTCATTACACTAATAAAACCTTAACTACAGAAGCTAAGAACACTTACAAGAGTCCTTAGCACGAAAATTTAGACTTTAGAAGCTTCCTAGATAACCAGGATGCTCAGAGAAGCTCCAAAGCTTGAGAAACTTTGAGAGTTATGAAAATTTTTGAAGTGTGAGGAATGAGTTCCAAGCATGACCCCTTTATATAGATTTTGGCTGGTTCTAAGATCAAAGCAGGTGTCCCCAGGTGTAATATTGTGCCTACAGGTGTCTAAGTGATTTTTAAAACTATCAAACAACCCTAGGTTTCGAGTTATGTGAGTGTAGAAGTGGTTTGGAGAAGAAAACCTGCTGAAACCTGCATCTATGCAGGATTTCTATCCGTTTTAGGCCGTCGCGTCGCGCGATGGCAGAGGAATTTTGGTGTGGCGCAGCGCCACCACAAGGGTAACCAGTCATACAAGTTTCAAACCTGGCAGATTTAGTCCTTGGACCTCTAAAACCTCATAATCTCAATTTTAAGCACTTTTAACCCATAAAATTTATATTTTTGTGATCCTTAGAATATAACCAAACATCGTTGGGTCCGGTTTCGTTAAAAGATAACCGAAAACAGTAGTTTTGCCTCGTTGACGCTTTTAACCTTTTAATTACGAAAGTTAACGTATTTATCTCAAACGACATCGAAACCTCGTGAAATTTTCGTCATAAGTTCTTGGGAGTATAATTAATCGTTACAAAGTCTCGGGTTCATAAAAAGGTCACTCAGAGGTATTAATTTAACATGTTGACACATTTAAGCCTCGCGTCTTGTAAACTTTCACTTTCTTCCATAAACGGCTTCGTACGTTTCACAATCCATTCGTTTAAGAGTATAAACATCGTGTAGGGTTATTAAAAGGAAAATTTTCAAATGTTGACACTTTGGATCCTTCTACATACATACTTTCTTCGTTTGTCAACTTTAGTCCCTCGAAACCAAATCATTACACGTTTAAAGTTCATGACACGTGTCGTTACTTCATTGGACATGATTTTGCGAGGTGTTACATATGGATACTTGTTGACGCGAACCAAAATGTGTCAAATAAGTAAAAATATGTTGTTTTTGACATAAATACTTGCTGACGCGAACCGAAATGGCTCGAGTAAGTAAAAATATGTTTTTGATATAAATCACTTGCTGACGCGAACCGAAATGGGTCGAGCGAGTAAAAAGGGCAAGTAAATCATATGTTAATAATTAAATTAATGAGTGTAAAAAGGAGACCCTATGTCGTAAGTCATAACGGGTCATATAAGCGAAATCACAAGTACATCACTTGTGTAACTGTCTAAAGAATAAACCAATGATGGTTAAAAGACAAAACGGGTTATACGGGTCAAATGGTGATGATATCACCATTTAAGTGTAGTACTTAACGCTTGTTATTGTTAAGTGTCATACTTACAGGTAGGCTTATAATACGGGCAAGTATTGCCTCGACTAGTGAAAAGAATTTGCAAGGTATTGAAAACGGGTCATGGCTTTGAACCACGCCAGGTATGTAAAATGGATTAGGCTCTCGGTGAGGACTTATGATCCGAATAGGGTCGGTCGAGTCAAGGGTGGACATTAGACCACTCTAAGTGAGGTAGGTCTATTATTTTTGGTACAACGGCTATTAGAGCCACGAATATGTCCACAATGTGAATATTTGACTAAAACGTCGCCGGATGATAAATCGGGCAAATTACCCCTAAGGGTAGATAAAAAAATAATAACGAATCCCATATTTGGGTTAGTCTTTTGTTAACATAAAAATGGGCGGCGTTGACTTTTTGGTTAATGTCTCTTAACGGGTCATTTTTGTAAAACGTCAAACTTGAGGATAAAGTCGGAATATAAAAGTTTTCCTATAATTACCTATCACAAATGACATTGTGGTGATATATAAATGAAAGTCTTAGGTGCTGTTTGTTTTTGCAGACATAAACTGTCTTCAAGCTGATTTCATCTGTTTTCATGTCTGCAACTGAAGATGTGGTCTGAAGCTCTGCAAGCTGAAAATATAAGAGTGTTTGTTTTTTTAAAAAGATAATGTCTGCACAAACTCTCAGGTTCCTCTCTTCCGCCACCAAAAGCCGGCTTCCAGCCGTTTTCTTTTTCCGGCAAGCCAACCACACACCCCCCGTCTTGTACCACCTTATACACGCACCCACAAACACAAAGCCGTTGACCACACTAAAAAAGCTCGAAACGAGTCAAACTTAAACAAGAAAAAAAAAGATTTCTAACCTGTTGTTTAACACCAAGTGGGTAAATATCACCATAAGACACATTCCAAGTAAAGAACCTATAAGGGTCTTCACCATTGACCAACTGAAGAAGAACAACAAGAAGAAGAAGCACCGACACAAAATACGACGACGCTTTGAGCCTCTGTTCCCCCATTTCTATGCAAAGAACTGAACAGAAGAAATAAATAATAGAGATACAGATCTGTGTATCTATATATTTAGGAACCAACAGATTGCTTTAGCCTTTACTTATACAGCAGGAGAGAGAAAGCGGCCAACCACCACCGACGGTGGCAGCGCACGGCGGCCGTGGCAGAACCCCACAGACGGCGACGCTGTGGGGGTGGCGTTAGGTGGCTGTTTCAAGCGAGAGAGAGGAAGCTGTCGAGGGAGAGAGAGACAGAAGAGAGAGAGGACGATAGGAGGGAGGAAGGGCCGACCACCGCTCGCGACGGCAGTGCGGTGGCCATGGTGGTGCTAGTTGTGGTGGCGATGGTAGAGGAAGAAGTTAAAGTGGGGTTTGGAGATTTGTTGAGTTCTGATCTATTTTAAGGGTATATGAGTTTTGTGAAGATGTTTGAAGAAAGGGTTCCATAGCTTTTTTTTTAAGATGAAAGAAGTCAGTTTCAGATCTGTTTAAAAAAAATAAACAAACAGTATTCAAGGGTAACGTCTGCACGCCTGCAGACATTAGCTCCTTGAAGTTGTTAGAAGAAAAAACAAACACCCCCTTAGTGTGGAAATAGAGGGTACGGAAAATATACGGACGATTTAAGCTTAAGTGCTTAAACCTCATAACGGGTCGAATAAACATATGCGCGAACCGGGTAACGAGTGCGCGAAACATAAAAATTGTAAATCCGGGTTATGGATTATGGTTTAAATATGTTATGGTATGAATCCCAAGCGATTAAAACGAGTTTGAATGGATTTGGATGTAAACTTGGTGAAAAGAAAGCATGTTCAGCTCACACGGCCGGGTGGAAACCTGACCTGGCCGGGTGACGGGACGGAAAAAAAAATATTTTTTCTGTTTTCGTTCAAATGTTTCGATTACTAAGTGGTTAACTGTTTAACTTAAACACTAATTGTTTTTAGTGTTTATGATAAGCTTTTTCAAAGGTGTGAATCGGACGGACGACCAAGCACGCGAAGAACCGAACACTATTAAACCAATATCTCTTTGGAGATGTTTCACGGGAAAGTTGAAGCGTGATCATGCACTGCAAAGCTCTCGAGTTTAAAACTTTATTATTGTAAAATGTAAATCATGTGTAGTAAGTAGTTATGTCGGTTCGTCTGGGTTATCAGTTAACCCAGACGTGTAAGTTCTGTTTAACAAAAAAAAAAAAAAATCTGGGACCTAATTGTTCACATTTTTCTAAGATATTATACGAAATGGGTTAGAGTGTTACAAGAATCGTCAATTATATCAATAGGATCGGTAAAGGCTGACATTTTGTAAGATAACCGTGTGATGTTTCGAAAATCACACAAATCACTAACATTTAAAAAAAAGGTATTATAAGCAATTGTTGTAGGAGTTTCAAAGCCACGTCTAAATGAATCTGCTTGGACTACGTATTCAAGCTTCCCATCAGTGATTTCCCACTTGCCACCGGTCTAAATGACAAATCTAACAGCCATACTTGAAGGTAAAAGTTGAAGATAAAAGCAGTTGATAGTAAAAAATGCTGATAAATTTTGTTGGGTAATAGGTCCCCATAACTGAAAAAACGAGTAAATCTTTTATATTACTGGGTTTTAGCTTAAAGCGTCGGGAGACTCATGGGACGCGTCTGTGTACGGACAGTTGTATGGAAAGTGGCTTTATGAGTCAGCGACGCATGGAAAGCGTCAGCAAAGGCCTTCATAAACGGACACTCTATGCGTCAGCGACGCATGGGAAGCGTTGGCAAAGGCCTTCGAAAACTGACACAGTGGATGCGTCGTTGACGCATCCGAAGCGTCGGCAAAAGCTTCAATGGGAGGCGTCAGCATGCTTCAGCGATTCATGGGAGGCGTCTGAAAAGAGGCATCGGGACTAGCGATGGGAGAGCGCTGAGCCAAACTCTTGGCAAGGAGCCGGACGCAGGCCGTTAGGAATGCGTCCGGGAGACGCCTCCGATGCGTCCGCTTTCTGGAACGCCACGTGTCAATCACCTAATCAAAGACGCCACAACATGTCCTGAAGACGCAACAAGTGCATCGGGATGGCGGATACGCTTTTCCACCGACGCAAGAGGTGACCATTTTGGTAAGTCAACTTGGCTTTTGGCCAATTTCGTAATTTTCCAAAATTGATGCCTATTACTGATCTTTTTGTTTCACTACGTAATGATCTAATCATTCTGATGACTATTATTGGTTTTTTTATTTGTCACTACCTCATGGTCATTCAGTGTGATACCTATTATCTTTCTATTTGTCACCACACATCTTCTTTATGTAATGAAATCTCAATGATAGATATGCAACAAATACATTCCTACCACTACAATCGAACCTTTTTGTTTCTTGTTTTTTTTTTTTTTTTTAATTCACTTTCTTAAAAGATAACTTAGTTTTTTAATAGTGGCATTATTTAATATTATGGAGAATTTATCTATACTTCTACAAAGTTTCATATCGGTAATTTTCTAATAATTAAGAAATCATATCGTTAAATTTAACTTATTTGATCAAAATTCAAAAGTAACTAACATATCACAATTCTTGCACAATCCCTCTTATCATGCCACTGTGTGGCAGTGTTAGAGAGTAACACAAAATTACCAAACGATAAATCTACTAAACTCCTAATTGCTCATAATAATTATATTATCAACGATTACTTGATTGTCGGAACATATAACAAAATATCATGCCACCCCTTTACTCATGGGTAGGAATCTCATCCTGTATGTATACTTTTATATACTATATAAGGTTAAAATTTGAAGATATTTAAATCAATAGTATATGCTATATAAGGTTAAAATTTAAAGATATTTAAATCAATAGTGGGATCTAATCCACTACAACTAATTTTAAAAATGTATATTAAATTATAAGAGTTGAGTCGGCATGTGGAGCCGTTCAGGAAGTGGCAAAATTAACTAATTAAGACCACCCAAACTCGACCTAAGGTTGGGTTGGTACTTGGTACCTAATAACACAAAATATATAAGTATTTAAAAAAAGCTAAAATAAAACTTAAGCCAACTACAGTATTAGTTAATTTTTAGAGTTAAATGCCATTTTAGTCCCTGTGGTTTGGGCAATTTTGCCAGTTTAGTCCAAATGTTTCATTTTTAACCTGTGGGTCCAAAAAGGTTTCACAGTTGCCATTTTAGTCCACTGGGTTAACTTCATCCTTTTTTCTGTTAACGAGAAGGCCAATTTGGTCATTTTGTATGTAATTCTGTTAACTAAAAGGGCAATTCAGCCATATAAAATGACCGAATTGGCCTTCTCGTTAACAGAAAAAATGGATGAAGTTAACCCAATGGACTAAAATGGCAACTGTGAAACCTTTTTGGACCCACAGGTTAAAAATGAAACCTTTGGACTAAACTGGCAAAAGGCCCAAACCACAGGGACTAAAATGGCATTTAACTCTAATTTTTATAAGTATACTCCTTAGATTAGAGTGTTATTAATAAAAACAAACCAAAATCACCGGTTGAAATATATATAATTACCATTGGGTTTTGCCTGTAATAGTTTTTTTTTTTAACGGCTAATGAAATTTTCAAATGGGCTACGGGCGAAATTCACCATATCGGGATACACCCGTCTCTGAACTGGGGAAAACCCTCACCTAGGGCAGAAGCCCATGAACACTCGCCCAAAGGCACGACAGTGCGGTGAGATGAAACTCATTCAGTTCAAGGATCGAACTAACGATCGCCGCCTACTCGCCTAGTCTCCCATCATCACCAGGTGCCGCTGAAAACTAATGGGGAGAAGCAAGAATTGAACTTGTGTCTCTTGGAAACCCAAGTCTCTCTCTTATCACTCCCCCACAAGCTCATTGACGGCCTAGTAATATTCTGGGTGCGTAAAATGATGTCTTTTAAGAGGTTAAGGATTCGACTCCTACCGAGTTCCGGGGTAGATAGCGGTGTAGAATAAAAAATAGAATAAAGTGGTGCTAAAAATATATATAAATAACTAATAAGCTGAAAGCATCATCTCAGTGGTTATAGTCATAGTGTGTTATACATCATCCCATGTATATTTGCTCTAGATCACATCTCTAACCAATTCCAAATTCTTGACAAAACTCTCTTGCCATCAAATCTCTCTTTCTCACTCTCAACTCTTCATTTGTGTGTGTGAGAGTGAGTAACATTCGAAGCAGGAAGTATGCAAAGATCTTGGGATGAAGAGCTTCCAGATTGTTGCTATGAACAGAAGCAACCAAGCTTGATCAAACCCAGCATCCCCACCCCAAATCACATGCTTTATCTCTCCAATCTTGATGACCAAAAGTTCCTTAGATTCTCAATCAAATATCTTTATCTTTTTCAAAAGTCTGTACCCATCAATCTCCTCAAACATTCTCTCTCTAAGGTTCTTGTTCATTACTACCCATTAGCAGGGAGGCTGAAAACCCTACAATCATCTCATGAACATGAACATGATGATGATAGGCTTCAGATTGACTGTAGTGGTGAAGGTGCTGTTTTTGCAGAAGCATCTATGGATATGAGTGCTCAAGAGTTTCTTGAGGTTTCCATGAAACCAAATAAGTCATGGAGGAAGCTGCTTTTTAGGGTTGATGTTCCAACTTTTGTAGATACCCCCCCTCTGGTTGTTCAAGTAAGTGTTTTTTTCCTTTCTTTTAGTTGTGTGATATACAGATACTAGATACTGTGTACCTGTACCGGTATCGAATTCTCCGAACCGACATATTTTTCGGTGTTGATTGGGTACCGACTTGTGACATTTTCCGTACCGGTTCGGAATCGGTATCTCCCGGTTTTTACATTCACATACCGGTACCGTACCAGTACCGAGCTGTACCGTATCGGGTATTTTCAGTATCGGTACCCGCTTTTGAGGATTATCGGTAGCGGTATTTTCAGTACCGGTTGGTACCAAGCTCATCCCTAGACTATAAGAGACGATATGAGCTTGATAAGTATCCTTTTTAATTTTAGGGGGACGGATATTATGGGCTTTTCTCGCATAAACCTACTTCACCCCCGATTTTCCAACAACTGTAACTTTTTCATACGATGTTATTTAAAAAAAAACATTACACCGTTAACGATCATTTCATTCTCTTTAATTTGAGAAGACTATTTCTATAGTTCTCTTAATTTTCAAAAATTTATTTTACAAGCTACAAAGTTACGTGATTTGTGTAACGTTATGTGATTATGTTTCAGCATGTAATTACGTACCATATGTGCAAGCAGTAACAAATGCTCAGTGTGACCCTACATCTATAATCACGTACCATATGTAACAAGTGTAATGCCATGTGATTATGTATTAGTACGTAATTACATTATTATGGTTTTTTTATTGTATAATGTTTATTTTTTTTACTAAAGTTACGTTTATTACGTGATTATATATTCAATATAATGAGAACTTAATTATTTATATGCTATTACGTGATTAGATAAGTAACATAAGTCGTTACGTGTTACAGATGTGTTACATTGAGCATTTGTTGATGCTTGCACACATGATGTGTGATTATTTTACATTGAGCATTTGTTATTGCTTTGCACATATGGTATGTGATTATTACATTGAGTATTTGTTATTGCTTTTTCACACATGGTACATGATTCTAGATTTAGGTATACATTTGAGTATCTGGTATGTGATTTAGGTATTCATTGATCATCTGGTACGTGATTATAGATGCAATGTTACATTGAGAATTTGTTATTGCTTGCACATATAGTACGTGATTTAGGTATTCATTATGTTTCAGTACGTAGTTACGTACTAGAACATAATCACGTAACTCTATAGTTTGTAAAATAAAAAAATAAGAAAACTATAATTAACAATAGCATACTTGAATTAAAGAGAATGAAATGCTTGTTAATACGGTGTTATTTTTTAATATTATCATATGAAAAGTTATAGTCGTTTTAAAATCAGGGGGTAGTTCATGGAAGAAAATACTATAATACCCATTTTCTATTTGTTTTTTCAATTGTAAGACTTTTTAAATCACGTAATTATCATTGTTTATTTTAAGCCATTGATCTTAGTGAATCAATGGATGTGAATTTCGCGTACACTTCGTACGCCAAAATCCTCTTGTATTGTAACCTCACTCTTTAATATTTATATGTATATATATATATATAGGGTCAGAATTTAGAGAAAACGTCTAAAAGTGTGAGAACAGTGAGAACGATTTTGGTGTTGACATGTGGCGTTGGTGCTAACTTACACTAAGGGTAATATTGTCAAAAGGCTGATGCACATGTCACTCACATGTCAAAGACCATGCACATGCCACTCACATGCATATTCCAACATCTTTTTTAAACTCTCGTAACTTTTCTATACATGATTATTTTTCTTAAAAAATACACCATAAAATCGAGTGTTTTATTATCTTCCTAACGAGTATACTATTGCTATACTTTTGAAACTAAAAAAATAACATGAACTGGGTGTTCAAATAAAAACGCCATAAAAACACACAGTTCAGAAAACGCCATTAAAATACCCAGTTGAAAACGCCATAAAACACCCAGTTCAGAAAAACACCATAAAAACTCAGTTGAAAACGCTATAAAAACACCTAGTTCAGAAAAACGCCATGAAAAATACATAGTTGAAAACGCCATAAAACACCCAGTTCAGAAAAACACCATAAAAACTCAGTTGAAAACACCATAAAAACACTTAGTTCAGAAAACGCCATAAAACAGTAGTTGAAAAACGCCATAAAAACACCTATTTCAGAAAAAAAAAAAAAAACGTCATAAAAACACAGTTGAAAACTCCGTAAAAATAAAGTTTAAAATGCCATAAAAAACCCACTTCATTTTTTTTTCGAAAAATATATTAATAGTATACTCGTTGGAAAGATAAAAAAACGGTGAATTTTATGGTGTGACTTTTTTGAAAAAATAATCGCGTATAAAAGTGTTATTGGCGTTTAAATATGATCGGGGGAAATGCTATGTGATTAACATGTGCCCCCTTATTTGGATCTTTCTTTTAAAAATTCAACTTAACATGTTAAAAATCAACTTTTTCTAAAAGTTTTTTGGTGCTTTTCCTTATAAATACATGTAGAAACATTTTTAATAAAAAAAATAAAAAACTAAAAAATATAAAAAAAATGTTTAAAAGACAATTTAAAAAAATATATCTTATAAAGTTAACTTAACATGTTAAAAATCAATTTTTTTAAATTTTTTCACCATTTTTCCTTATAAAAAATGGGTAGAAACTATTACAATAAAAAAACATTTTTGTAAAAAAAAATTAAGCCTATTTAACTGTTTTTTTATAGTTTTAGTTTTTGATTTTTTATTAAAAATGCTTTTAAAAGTATATATATAAAGAAAAGCGCCGAAATTTAAAAAAAAATGATTTTTAACATGTTAAATTAAATTGTTAAGAGTGTTTCCCGGTTCCTCACTTTTTAGTGTTCCTTAATAAACCTCAAACTATATATATATATATATATAAGATTATTTTTTCTACTGAGTATGTAGAAAGTTTAACACAATAAAGGATATTTAAATATTTGGTGTAAAGCAGGATGGTAGTTACTTTTGACGTTCAAAACCAACACGTAATATAATTTACAAAAAGTATATTATTATTATTATTATTATTATTTTAATTATTATTAATATGAAATTTTACTTTAACTTGAGCATGCTAGCTAAATTTTAGTTTTTAAACTTGGTGATATTAAAACTTTTAAACTTAGTTCTTTTGTTATGCATAATGTTCTAAGGAACCATGTAAATATATCTAAATTACTTTTTGATAATCCACTAATCAATATTCTTATTCTTTAATCATCACAGGTGACAAAACTTCGTTGTGGAGGAATGATCTTGTGTACAGCCATTAACCATTGTTTTTGTGACGGCATTGGTACATCACAGTTCCTACATGCTTGGGCTCATCTCACCACCAAACCAACTGACATTGTGCCCATAACCCCGTTCCATTCTCGCCACGTGTTCAAGCCACATTCCCCCTCTTCACACTTACCATCAGTTCATCCTGCATATACCAAAAATGCCACTAACCAAGCTCTATCCCTTAACCACTATTTACCATCTCAGAAACTAGTTCCTGTGTCATTGACCTACACTGGCTCTGATATCCTTTCACTCAAAAGTCAATGTGTGCCATCAATGAAATGCACCACTTTTGAGGTCCTAGCATCTCATACATGGTGTTCATGGGCTAGATCACTCAATCTAGCACCATCACTTGAGGTGAAGCTCCTGTTTTCCATGAACATTCGAAATAAAGTGATTCCTAACATTCCCAAAGGGTATTATGCCAACGGGTTTGTGTTGGCGTGTGCGAAGACTAGTGTAAAAGAGTTGGTTAAGGGTGATTTGTACCATGTTGTCACACTAGTTCAAGAAGCTAAGTCAAGCCTCACCGATGATCGAATAAGTGGGATCTTAGAGTTGTTGAATGACAAAAGTGTGAAAACTGATCTGGCTACAAGTTTAGTTATATCACAATGGTCTAAACTTGGGTTAGAGGGCTTGGATTTTGGAGAAGGATTACCTTTGTATATGGGCCCTCTTACTAGTGACATCTATTGTTTGTTTTTGCCTGTCGTAGGTGATTCTAGTGCGGTTAGAGTGCTTTTGTCGTTGCCCAAGAGCGTCGTGAGCAAATTCGAGTATTACATGAATAAGTTTCTTGTTTCAGACAACGTGGTGGCAAACTAAAATAATGAGGGTGTGACAATATTGTTCAGTGAACTTGATTGTAGCACACCATTAACAAACACATGTTAACGACTCTTATTTTTATTTCGTGGTGATGATGTGTGTGAAGCATACGTAACCATTGGGATGCGACACATGTATTTTATGCTAGGGGTACGTATGTGGAGTTTTTAAATTAGTTTTGGTTTATGGTATTTTTTTTAAATCAATTTGGTTTATGGGTGGTCCCCTGACACCACAAGCATACTTGAACTTTTCCGACATCAATCCATTGCCATGGCAAGCGGACTTGGCCAATCCGCTATCATGACAAGCGTGATGAAGTCTGGAGTAAGTTCCAGTGCTAAAAGGCGGGGGATGCCGATGTTAAGAAGGCCAACCACCATCTCCAACGATGGTGGATAGGGTTCCCACGGTATTCTGGCCACCCAGATTTGGCAATGCACGTTATACTCTTGCTTAGATCAGCACAACTATAAATGGTTGTGACTTTTCCGACCACTCCAACTTTTCCGGCGAAATGGGTTGAATCGACTTGCCACGATGAGTGATTCAATTCGGAAAGTCCAAGTCTGCTTGTTGATCCAGCCGACTACCCATAAACCGAAATGATTTATAAATAAATCCTAATAACCAAGTAGAGGTTTGTAAGCCCACCATTTCTAGAAAAAAATCATCAAACGTGACTCGCATATTTTTGGGCTGCTATAGAAATAAAATGATATGTATAGCAGTCTCATCTTACAATTCGCATTGAACGCGCGTTACATTCTATCATAAAAATAAAATGACATATTTCTATCCTTTTATGAACTTTCTATGTAACAGTTATTATGAAGTTACTGGCTAAATATCATATCTTTATATATGCTAGAAACATGGAGAATGTATACTAAGAGTAGGGTACATCTAGTATATTTTCATATGCTAGAAACATGGAAAATGTACACTAAGAGTAGGGTACATGCTAGTATATTTTCATATGCTAGAAACATGGAAAATGTACACTAAGAGTAGGGTACATGCTAGTATATTATCATAGTTCTATCGTTCCTAGGTCGATTGTTATTATCTGACGACCATCAGTTAATACCACACTTCTCACTAATAGCCATAGTGCATACAACAATTTGTAAAACTAGACCAACAACCACATTGTTCCAAGTTCTAGAGACATTTTGGCCATTCATGCTTTGGTTCAAGGTTCCAAGAAGAGGAAAAAAGCAGTCCATGCAGTCATCCTTATAACGATATGCAGCATTCCATAACCAGTTGGCGATTAATCAAACTCCCCCGATAATTGCGAAAGTTATTGAAGAAGTGAAATCCATAGGTTTTCTGTGGATTAGATGCAGATCCAAAGAACTTTCTATTACTTGGAGAATTTTCATATCTTTGTATACTTCTTTTGTTTTGCTGTGTCCTCTGCTGTAGGACTTTCTCTGTAGTTGGTTGCGAGATATGCGTTTATTTTAGCTTCTTGCTAAGTTGGTGATATAATAAGATTTATATTGAGCGTTCAAAAAAAAAAAAAAAAAATTATTAGCCATACATGAACTATGGTTCTCATGTTGTTGTGCATCAAAAGTCTTTCCCATGATTTCTTCATATCATAAGGGTACACAAGATGATATTCACTTTTCCTCTAAATCTAAACATCCAAACACCAATTTGTTTGATTTTTTTTTAAACTAGTTTTCTTAAAATAATGTTATCTGGCCAAATTTGAAAATCATGTTTTCCAAGCAAACAACCTTATTAAATTCCATTTTTAAGACGTTTCCATATTCCTTTTTTTAACTACAAAGACCTAGGACACCCTTTATTACCTTGACAAATGGATCACTCTTCTGTTTGAAGAGCAGAGCATGGTCCAGACGAGACTCCACCCCACGACCTCCCATGAAAAAGCCATGATCGGACCAAAATCCAAATGGCCTTTGGTCAAATATTTCCATATTCTATTTTGAAAGATTTATAGAACAATTAAGGCAAAGTACTTCTCTAAGTAGCAAGTCGTTTGTATATCGTGTTTGGCAATCTTAGTCAAAATAGAACAAGGTTTTTATAACTCCATTTTAATTCCTCATAAAAGATGACTAGCTTAGGATATTTTTGATACAATAGTATTATACTCACGAACGGTTTTGTAAAACTATTTATAGTTCCTATATAATCTAGCATTGTTTTCATAATATATATAAAGGAAATCAATTTATCCCCAAATTGTATATACAATCAAAACATATCTTGAATCATGTTTCAACATGCATGATTTTAAAAACTCCAAAAGTGTGTTTCCGAAAATAAATCGTATACGAAAGAAATTGTTTATTAGACAACGTTTGCGAGCAAAACTAGTTTGAATGTAAAGATATAACTATTAACATGAAGCATTACACCAACAATGATTCTAAACAAAACTTGTTTGATCCAACGCAAAAGAATAAAATAAAATTGCTATTGATTAGAACCTGGTTGAATCTAATATCCAGTATAAAAACTAAAGTGTTTTTAAGAAAATTGGCTAAAGGAAAACTTGTTTATATGATTTTTTTTTTGTCTACAATAGGATATTAGTAAAGAATTAGGATACACCTCTCTTTCACTCTTTCTTCACATGTGCGTACACACTAAGATTATCAATCAATCAATCATACACAATAAATCTCACAAATAGCAAAGCTATTGGTAAGGTCTAAGGAGGGTGAGATATAGGCACACCTTACCTCTATCACTTAGGATAGAAATACTGCTTCAAGAGAGACTCTCGACACCAAAGACATATAGTAGAAAAACGTGAAACCACACATATCTTAAAATAATAATAATAATAATAATAATAACAATAATAATAATAATAATAATAATAATAATAAAATGGTGGATAGGTAACATATATGCAAAACACAATCAATGCACAATCTGCCTAGACCATAAAGAGACGCTGAACATCTGCCCCAATGCTCAGACCTAATGAATCTACTCCTAAAAGTTCTTAACCTTAATCATACATCTCCATATACCCCTATACTGGACCATGTCCTCTAGAAGTGTAACTCTAGAAAAACTTTCCTAATCCGCTCATCCCAAGTCAACTTGGGCCTACCTCGACTCCTCCTCCCTTCCACAGTTAAGCCTTCTACCGCTCTAATTGGTGCTGTCAATTGCCTCACATGCCCAAACCATCTTAATCTTCCTTCCTTTATCTTATCCGAAATAATAGCTACTCCTAACCTTTCCCTAAAATCCTTATTACTTATCTGGTTAACCTTGTATGCCCACCCATCCACCTTAACATTCTCATTTCTGCTACCTCCATCTTGCGCGCTTGTGCTTTCTTAATTGACCAACAGTCTGTCCCATACAACATAGCAGGTCTAATCGCAACCTTATAAAATTTCCCCTTTAATTTAGTTGGGGACCTTTTGTCGCAAAAAACCCCAGTTGCTGCTCTCCACCTACACCAAACCGGCCTGGATGCGATGTGCTACATCGCTATCTATCTCCCCACCCCTTTGTACAAACGATCCTAAATACTTAAACTTAGTAACCTACGGAACCCCTTGACCGCCAATAGTAATTTGAGTGTCGTCGCCCTCGCTGGCACCACAGAAATTACAATAAAGGTACTCAGTCTGCGGAATCCCTTTGTACACGGTAAGATTATGAGAGGAACAAATGTCATTAAGACGTCAAGGACCCCATCGTTGCTAGATTTGTTGGTTGGGGATGGACCTTTGAGGAATATATTTCCGGATTTGTTTGGCTTGGAAAAACAAAAAGTGTGTATCAATCGAAGCAAGGATGGTTAAACGGGAATGGAAAAATACTCCACATGCGGCTGCCCAGATTCATCAATTACAACAACTAACAAATATAATATAAACAATTACTTTAGAAAACCGGTTTGATAAGTGGATTTGGAAACCCACAAGTGATGGAAGTTTCTCGGTGAGTTATGTTCGTGACTCTCTAAACCGTTTCGCGATTCCGTTTTACCCTTACAAATGGGTTAAATGGGCTCTAAAGAAAGTAAATATTTTGTGGATGACATGGAGTGCAAAACCGATTAGCAATGATGGGAGGTTTAAAAAAGGGGTTTGCTTCTCGTTCTTCAATTTGTAAATTATGTGGGGAAGTGGATGTGGGCGCGTATCATTTTTTCACGAGTTGTTTCGTGTAACACCCCAAAAACGGGTTGGTAATAAAACCACGTTAATATCGAAGAGCGGGTAAAATACCGTTATGGTAAAATATTTATACCCGATAAACATTGGGATTTAATTAAATAAATATAAAGTTAAGTAAAAAGTGAACAAATACTTTTTAGTAAGTAAAAGTCTATAAAATGCCCGGGTCATAGGGGCTTGAATTAAGTCGGGTTGTTAACCTCCCCGAAAACTAGTAATTTAACTAGGAATATTTAACCTAGTTAAATACATGAGATATGTGGATAAAAGAGGGAATGGTTTCCTAATCATAACAAAACCAAACCATAGGGGCTAAAATGGGTTATGAGCAAATGGATGGAAACCTAAAGATAATAACACAAAACAAACACACAAAAGTGTGTGTAGGTCGTGTTTAGAGAGAGAGAGAGAGAGAGAGAGAGAGAGAGAGAGAGAGAGAGGAAGAAGACTCTTCCAAAATCTTGAGAAAATGTCCAAATTGAAGAAAGATTCATGGTGAAATCGATGCATGACCTTAGATTCGAGATCATCTAGGCTTGACAAGCTGAAGGTATGTTGCAAAACTTGAAATGATGAATTTTGTGCGAAGGTGGTAACCTTAGGTTTTTATGAAATTGATAGTTTGATGAAATTGATGATGAAATTATGTTTATGATCATCACACATGCTAGTATATGTGATATACTCAAACAATTTAATGGTTTAAGCATGTGTTCATATATGACTGAAATGAGTTTAAATGATATGATGAAATTGATAGTGTTGTAAGGTTTATAACCACCATGCTTGTTTGTATGAGTGAAATACATGAACAATTTAGAGAATTTATAGTGTTCATACATGAAATGAAATGGGTTTTGTATAATTTGATGAAATTATGTGTTTTTGGTGTAAAATATGCTTGAAATCATCATGTTTACTAGTTTGTATGAGGAATTTGATTATATTAGGTGTTCGGATGAATGTCTAATAATATCATGAAATGGGTTTTTACATAGAGATGAAAATCCTTAGTTCTAGCATGATAGATGGATGAACTAGTATTGGTAATTAAAAGCTAAGTTAACTTGATGTTAATAATTGCATGAACTTGTTAAAGTGAAGGAAATGAGATGAATTTGGTTGAGTAACTTAGTTAAAATGGTGGTGTAAAAATAATGCCTACCGAGTATTTGATAGAATGCCTAAATGAGTTGTTGAACTTATTAGTGCATTTACATAAGTTAATAGGAAGTTTGACTTTTAAAAGTCAAACTGACCTATAATAGGATCAAATGGTAATTTTGACATAAAGTCCGTAAGGTGGGATAGCCGTGATAAAGGATGACTAATCTAACCATCTTGCGAATTGATGCGTGTGTAGCGTGATATATTTTTATTAATATTTTAAGCCCTTTTTAACACTTTAGCCAAGTTTTAAATTTATAAAACACGATATTTTACTAACACTAAACACACATATGGGCAAGTGCACCCATCGTGAGCGTAGTATAGCGTTGGTAAGATACCGAGGTCGTCCAAGGACACAAGAGCTTTTAGTAACGGTTTATCCTCAACGTCTAATCAAATCAAAATTTTAGAAAAAGGTTTTAAACAAGAAAATAAAAACTAAAAATGCTGAAAATTAAAATAAAATAAAAACAGATAGACAAGATGAATCACTTGGATCTGATTCGCCTTTAGTGTAACCTTTGATGATTTCCTCACTTTTGCACTTTTTAAGAGATTATCTTAGTTATAGTAGTAGGCCCCTCTTTTGAAGGTGACGTTACCCTCAACCCAGTAGTTTGAGTCAGCAAGGATACAATCCTAAAGGGTCGGAATATTGAAAGATAATTAATTAAGTTATTAATGCGTAATGTGGTAGGCCCCTCTTTTGAAGGTGACTGATGTGCGTTAGGTGTGTATATAAGTTTAAGTATATTTTAAGCCCTTTTACACTTTCTTTTGTAACACCCTAACACGTTTAACCTTAAAACGACGCAGCGGAATTTCGAGCCTTAAAATTTCTTTCGTTATATACGTCTTGACATTCTTAAAATTCATTTTATAATATAAAAACATAACTTATCATCAACAAATTACATATTTAAACATTCCCGTACAATCTATCTTGTGACTCGGTCTTCGATCGCTACTCCTTGTGAGGATAATCCGTGATTCGTACAACCTGCACCCACCACAAACATACGCATCATTAGCATACTTATGTACAAACAAGATTCATAATAATGTAGCCTTGCTATGTTCTATCCACATATACTTCTCATCCTGTTAACTTTCTAGTTTTAAGCATTCCATCTGGGTGTCTAATCCTTGGCGAAACATCAATAATGTACCTGCATTACATTTCATTCTCGAGGCACCTTGTGAATAATCTTCAATACATAAATGTATTGAAACCACATATACAATAGATACATAACTACGTACATACATACATACCTTTAATTGCATACCTACGCATCTATTTACATACATACATGATTACGTCTTCACATACGTACTTACATACATACATACATACATACATACATACATACATACATACATACATACATAATTACATACATACATACCTACTCGCATACATACATACATACATACATACATACATACATACATACATACATACATACATACATACATACATACATACATACATACATACATACATACATACATACATACATACATACATACATACCTACAAACATAACTACATACATACATACCTACTCGCATACATATGTTTCTTAACGCGTTTGACGCGTTTGCCCAAGGATTCTCTTTTACTAATTATGTAGGTAAATCCATACTTATATTTACCTATACCTTTCTACTTAATTCGTTCCATTTTATGCTTGCGTACACGCTCATCGCATCTCATAAACACACTAAAAGGAGCTTAGAATACAATTCGGGACTCCTTGTAGGTTACAAGACTGATTACAGATGAATTCTGCACATTCGGTTGAACTGGCAGCTGACGCACGACCATGCATCCCAACCGCACGACTGTGCGGATCCTACGAGTCGGGGGCACTGGTAGTGCGCAAGCCAGTGCACTTGTTTACTCGGAAACGCACGACCGTGCGACCCAGGCGCACGACCGTGCGCCACCTCGCGTCGGGTCAACTCGGGTAGACAGCGACTTAAGGCGTCGGGCAAAAATTGGAAAATGCACGGGGCGTCGGCGATGGCATAGGGGCGTCGGCGACGGCCCCTAGAATTACCATTTTGTTGCAGATCCGTTTCGTCGTCCGAAAACGCTAAAACTTGCGTAACTTTTAAACCGTTTACCCGTTTAACCTCCCGTTTCTTCCCACATGACCGTAAATTGATATTCTATCATGTGAACTTGAAATCCCATGTCTGGATTAAGAAAATTCTTAACTTATGCACTATTGACTTATTACCTTTTTACAAGTTTTGACCCATTCCTGCATTTATCTCAAATAATCTGATTATTTGACCCCGACTCCTCATATACCTTATATTTTCAACGTTATTTATCATAAAGGACAGAATTCTTGGATGTCTTGCCTCCTCTTAACACATTTTCGCTCAAAAGCTTATTTTGACCCGTCATGGGTATTTACGCATTAAGTGGTCTATGACATACAAAACCATACTCCCCACTTTCATACTTGACCAAAACATTATACTAATCGAATAGCTTGTTTCCAATAGACATTTATGGTCGTTTGCCCGTTATACTTATCAAGGGCGTTTTTGTCAACATTGCTCCATCCTTTACAACCAAGGACTTCATTGCGTATTTAACCAACCTTACCACTTGACGACAATTCTAACGCACATACCTTACTCGGATCAAAGCTAGATCCGTTTAATACTTCATCGATTTCATACAACTCATTCCTATTTGACCTCAATTATCATACCTAATAAGTCGCATATAATTTTACATAAACAACTAAGAAGTGATTACGGAAATCACTTACCTCATGCATTCGTGTTCATATTCGTTTCCTCGCCACTTCTTGACCCGTTAGCCTTCCGTGCTTGATTCCGTCTCGACATGATTCCGTCTCGACATGATTCCTATACTTCCATGTCATCGAAATCACATTCTTATTAGCATATTCATTTGTACATGTTGACGATCATATCATTAGTCGTTTCTAACAAGCATAATACATGTAACCAAATTCATATCATTTCCAACTCGTGTAATCCGTCATGTCATCGCATTAAACACACATACGTCTAACACGCACCGTATAACTTACTTTAATCTTACAATTATGACAACACGTCTAACCATTCTTCTTATACACAGTTAACTTTTAGAAGTCAACGGTTCATTTAATTTAACTTTCAAATTATCATTATATACCCGTAACATCGTAATAGCCTATACGGACAACACTATATACATTTCATCATACACTTGGCGTGTATACTACCTCCTAAGCATAGTGTACAACCAATTCATGCGTATTCTTTTAAACTCATACATAAATCATCAAATTATCCTTCTAAATCAACATGGATCATTCATGCATAACATCAAACATACTAGTATCACATTTCTTTCAATTCCTCTAACAAGAATCCACCATACATATCAAAATACATCAATATTAAGCAAGAATTTAGACATAGATGATTTACCCATGTCATCATCTTCACTATAACAAACGGGTTTCACCATTAAACATCAAATTAACCTAAACCATGCATAATCCATGTTCTATATGATGATTCTAACACACACCCGTCCTCAATTTCATACTAATTCGCAATTTACATCATAACCCACTTCGTGAAAGATTACCAATCTAACTTTTAAGACATACCTTACGATCCCCTTGTGAAAGTGATCATTAATCCATGTTCATTCATGAATTTAAGCCTTGATTCATCCTTCAATTTGAAGCTTTTTGAAGAACTAGGGTTTGGCTCCTTTGGAGCCCTCCTGATCGTTCCAGAACACACGAAATGTGTGTGTTTGTGTGTGTGTGGTTTGTTAATTAAAACATAGCTTTCCCCTTGTTCATATTTGGTCCCTCTAGTTTGTTCCATTGTTTGTTTTGCTAAACATTTGACTAGGTGTAATAACCTAGTTATTACACTCCATTTTATTAAACATGGGGTCACACTAACAAATTTAGTAATTCGAGTTTTGGGGCGTTACAAGTCTACCCCCCTTAAAATAGGTTTCGTCCCCGAAACCTTTCTCACTTTCATTTGATCCATACATAAAAGATCAATTACCTTTGTATTATCCATACATATCCTTACTTTACCTTCAACTCACATCATTCAATCTACATCACTATTACTCTTATTTCATGCATTAATTAATTCGCATAAGTATACATGTCATGCAAATTCATTATACGAGAGTTTAACCAATAAACCTTCCTTTAAACCCCTAAGATTTCCTTCTTAAGTTAACTATTAGAAATCAAACATCCCCTTCATAGGTCATTTTCAATCTACCAATTCGTGCTTATCCAACATAAGTTAGACCTTTTACTAACCTCATCTCATATCAGCAATCGACGATCCGTAACCCAGATCAATCCGCACTCTTCACAAGTACTAGCCGTACTGGGCTAGATTCCATTTACCCTTGTAATGTGCCTTTGCTCGTACGCATCCTTCCACCAATTCGATTGGTTTCATCACATCAAGGGTTCTAACATTATCATCAACAAAATTAGCAATTAGCACATTTAATTCAAACATTCGTTTTATTAGGTGATTACTCACCCATAATTCTTATACCATTTCTTACATACATGCCATAACGTGTCACGCATTTCATTCCTCACACGCAATCTTTCATTCCAGTTACTTATTTCATCAACCTTCGCAGTTTGACTTTTCAAGGCCAAACTGACATTTCTTATTTATCATACATCTATTGAGGCACACGTTTGTACTTCTTTCCATTCATGCTTACTTGCAAGGACTTTCATTACATCAATTCAGTATTCTTGCCAAAACTTACCTTTCCCAATCATACTTAAATTATTGTCCGGGTCGTAGCCCGTTATCCATTACGACTCCTAAGACGCATCTACACATAACATGTTCAAAACTTATTTCTTTCGTCAAAATTTAAGTTTGCGTGCCAAACATTATGCTCGCCTACAAGCATAAAACTTACAAATCAAAACATTAAATATATCGAGTCTAAATGGCAGTTATCATTTGACCCGCATGACTCATTTGTCTCTTTAACCATTCTTGCATTCTAACATATTTGTGTATATAAATATAGATAAGTTTAAGACATAACTTGGATGATATTCGCTTTTTAAGGAATGTTTAATTGCTTATCTGTAATTATCTACACATTCGAATCTTTTCATTCTTATCATTCATTATGTTTCGAACCCGCCACGCGGTTCCTAACCTGTGATTCATACTTTCATTCCTTTCATGTTTCGAATCCATCTCGTGGATTCTAACATATCATTCATGCTTTCAATTCTTTCATGTCTCGAATCCGTCTCGCGGATTCTAACATATCATTCGTACTTTCATTTCTTTCATGTTTCGAATCCATCTCGTGGATTCTAACATATCATTCATACTTACATTCCTTTCATGTTTCGAATCCGTCTCGCGGATTCTAACATATCATTCATACTTTCATTCCTGAAAGTCTTACATTTCTCTTTACCCTCACGTCCACCTACTACCTAATTCTAACGGACATACCTGTAACAATTATCACGGTCTCACGAACGTCATATGTTTCTTGTGTACTGGCCAGGTACACAGTCCACATACTAGTTTCGTGTCTTCGTGTAATCGCCACCTTATGTCCGAAGAATTAAGTTTCAACACGTGTAACATTTTCGAACCTTCTTTACCATGTCATTATTATATTTCATTTAAAATTTTCTTTCACTTGCTTACTTATACCATTACATACACTCGCACGTTTAAATTTACGTACCTGGGGTCAATTTGTCTTATTACTTTCCTTGATGCCGGTTCTAGACCGCTTTCACGGATCATCTTTTCCAAGCAATTATGCTTACTTTACGCATAACATATTGTTAGTTTTCTTCAAACATACATACTTAAGCACATACTTACCTTTGTTTCTACCTTTAGATCTTGATCGAGTCTCGGATTGTACGGTTTCCATATCACATGAGCACACAGGTTTGAGTTCAAGCATTTATCTTCTCGTACTTGATTCACTCAAACCAGGGCTCTGATACCAACTTGTAACACCCTAACACGTTTAACCTTAAAACGACGCAGCGGAATTTCGAGCCTTAAAATTTCTTTCGTTATATACGTCTTGACATTCTTAAAATTCATTTTATAATATAAAAACATAACTTATCATCAACAAATCACATATTTAAACATTCCCGTACAATCTATCTTGTGACTCGGTCTTCGATCGCTACTCCTTGTGAGGATAATCCGTGATTCGTACAACCTGCACCCACCACAAACATACGCATCATTAGCATACTTATGTACAAACAAGATTCATAATAATGTAGCCTTGCTATGTTCTATCCACATATACTTCTCATCCTGTTAACTTTCTAGTTTTAAGCATTCCATCTGGGTGTCTAATCCTTGGCGAAACTTCAATAATGTACCTGCATTACATTTCATTCTCGAGGCACCTTGTGAATAATCTTCAATACATAAATGTATTGAAACCACATATACAATACATACATAACTACGTACATACATACATACCTTTAATTGCATACCTACGCATCTATTTACATACATACATGATTACGTCTTCACATACGTACTTACATACATACATATATAATTACATACATACATACCTACTCGCATACATACATACATACATACATACATACATACATACATACATACATACATACATACATACATACATACATACATACATACATACATACATACATACATACATACATACATACATACCTACAAACATAACTACATACATACATACCTACTCGCATACATACGTTTCTTAACGCGTTTGACGCGTTTGCCCAAGGATTCTCTTTTACTAATTATGTAGGTAAATCCATACTTATATTTACCTATGCCTTTCTACTTAATTCGTTCCATTTTATGCTTGCGTACACGCTCATCGCATCTCATAAACACTCTAAAATGAATACAATTCGGGACTCCTTGTAGGTTACAAGACTGATTACAGATGAATTATGCACATTCGGTTGAACTGGCAGCTGACGCACGACCATGCATCCCAACCGCACGACCGTGCGGATCCTACGACGTCGGGGGCACTGGTAGTGCGCAAGCCAGTGCACTTGTTTACTCGGAAACGCACGACCGTGCGACCCAGGCGCACGACCGTGCGCCACCTCGCGTCGGGTCAGCACTCGTAGACAGCGACTTAAGGCGTCGGGCAAAAATTGGAAAATGCACGGGGCGTCGGCGACGGCCCCTAGAATTACCATTTTGCAGCAGATCCGTTTCGTCGTCCGAAAACGCTAAAACTTGCGTAACTTTTAAACCGTTTACCCGTTTAACCTCCCGTTTCTTCCCACATGACCGTAAATTGATATTCTATCATGTGAACTTGAAATCCCATGTCCGGATTAAGAAAATTCTTAACTTATGCACTATCGACTTATTACCTTTTTACAAGTTTTGACCCATTCCTGCATTTATCTCAAATAATCTGATTATTTGACCCCGACTCCTCATATACCTTATACTTTCAACGTTATTTATCATAAAGGACAGAATTCTTGGATGTCTTGCCTCCTCTTAACACATTTTCGCTCAAAAGCTTATTTTGACCCGTCATGGGTATTTACGCATTAAGTGGTCTATGACATACAAAACCATACTCCCCACTTTCATACTTGACCAAAACATTATACTAATCGAATAGCTTGTTTCCAATAGACATTTATGGTCGTTTGCCCGTTATACTTATCAAGGGCGTTTTTGTCAACATTGCTCCATCCTTTACAACCAAGGACTTCATTGCGTATTTAACCAACCTTACCACTTGACGACAATTCTAACGCACATACCTTACTCGGATCAAAGCTAGATCCGTTTAATACTTCATCGATTTCATACAACTCATTCCTATTTGACCTCAATTATCATACCTAATAAGTCGCATATAATTTTACATAAACAACTAAGAAGTGATTACGGAAATCACTTACCTCATGCATTCGTGTTCATATTCGTTTCCTCGCCACTTCTTGACCCGTTAGCCTTCCGTGCTTGATTCCGTCTCGACATGATTCCTATACTTCCATGTCATCAAAATCACATTCTTATTAGCATATTCATTTGTACATGTTGACGATCATATCATTAGTCGTTTCTAACAAGCATAATACATGTAACCAAATTCATATCATTTCCAACTCGTGTAATCCGTCATGTCATCGCATTAAACACACATACGTCTAACACGCACCGTATAACTTACTTTAATCTTACAATTATGACAACACGTCTAACCATTCTTCTTATACACAGTTGACTTTTAGAAGTCAACGGTTCATTTAATTTAACTTTCAAATTATCATTATATACCCGTAACATCATAATAGCCTATACGGACAACACTATATACATTTCATCATACACTTGGCGTGTATACTACCTCCTAAGCATAGTGTACAACCAATTCATGCGTATTCTTTTAAACTCATACATAAATCATCAAATTATCCTTCTAAATCAACATGGATCATTCATGCATAACATCAAACATACTAGTATCACATTTCTTTCAATTCCTCTAACAAGAATCTACCATACATATCAAAATACATCAATATTAAGCAAGAATTTAGACATAGATGATTTACCCATGTCATCATCTTCACCATAACAAACGGGTTTCACCATTAAACATCAAATTACATCATAACCCACTTCGTGAAAGATTACCAATCTAACTTTTAAGACATACCTTACGACCCCCTTGTGAAAGTGATCATTAATCCAAGTTCATTCATGAATTTAAGCCTTGATTCATCCTTCAATTTGAAGCTTTTTGAAGAACTAGGGTTTGGCTCCTTTGGAGCCCTCCTGATCGTTCCAGAACACACGAAATGTGTGTGTTTGTGTGTGTGTGGTTTGTTAATTAAAACATAGCTTTCCCCTTGTTCATATTTGGTCCCTCTAGTTTGTTCCATTGTTTGTTTTGCTAAACATTTGACTAGGTGTAATAACCTAGTTATTAAACTCCATTTTATTAAACTTGGGGTCACACTAACAAATTTAGTAATTCGAGTTTTGGGGCGTTACATCTTTAGCCAAGTTTTAAATTTATAAAACACGATATTTACTAACACTAAACACACATATGGGCAAGTGCACCCATCGTGAGCGTAGTATAGTGTTGGTAAGATACCGAGGTCGTCCAAGGACACAAGAGCTTTTAGTACCAGTTTATCCTCAACGTATAATCAAATCAAAAGTTAGAAAAATGGTTTTAAACTAAGAAAATAAAAACTAACTAAAATGCTGAAAAATAAAAATAAAAGTAAAACAGATAGACAAGATGAATCACTTGGCTCCGACTCGTGTTTAGTGTAACCTTTGATTATTTCCGCACTTTTGCACTTTATTAAGAGATTATCTTAGTTATTGTAGTAGGCCCCTCTTTTGGAGGTGACGTTACCCTCAACCCAGTAGTTTGAGTCAGCAGGGATACAATCCTAAAGGGTTGGATTATTGAAAGATAATTAATTAAGTTATTAATGCATATTGTGGTAGGCCCCTCTTTTGAAGGCGACGTTACCCTCGGCTAAGTAGTCTGAGTCAGCAGAGATACAGTCCTAAGTAGCCGGGTTATAGTTTTAATAGTAGTTTAACTTATGAGGGGATCAAAGAGTTTGGACCCCCGCCATCCAATAACGTTAAGTATTGAAGGAGGTCCTACTAAATTTGATCCAGGTCCTTTGCAGGATCTATACACTGAACAATGGCAAGACTCTTACCAAACCATTCCCTTAACCCCCGACCAGGTAGCCAACATACCTCCATATAGACCGTGGAGATATGAATGGTGAAAATCTTTTATTTTATATAGACAGTAAAATAATGCCAAGACACCACGGACAAACGATAAGGAAGAATCACCTTCAACATAAGAAACTAGTTATTAAAGTCATTACACATAACCAATTAAAAAGTGCGAAAAGATTAAAAATAAAAAGTATTACACTAGACATTTTGTCTTCACCAAGTGATGTAAGAGACTTAGGCAAACATGGCCTTGATTGTCAAGAACTCTTACGATCAATCTTGGATCCCGAGACGACTCACACACTCTATGATGGACAATGGATGACGGTGGTGGATGATGCTGTTATGGTGGTGGTGGGTGGTGGGTGAAGTGTGAGAGAGGTGGTGTGCCAAGGGATGGTTTGAGCTTGAGCCAAGCACTCCTATTTATAGGCTGAACAGAAGCTCGGGCACGGCCCCGTGTCCACATCCTTCTCTGTCTTCATTAATTGCTCTTGTCTTTATTAGTTGACCACGGCCCCGTGTCCGCTGGGCACGACCCCGTGTGCAGAAGCATATCTGTACTATCAAGATTTTCCTGGATTCTGCGAATCTTATAGTTGACCACGACCCCGTGTCCGCTGAGCATGGCCCCGTGGTGGGCGATGGAAGCTTCTACAACTTTGTCTTTTATGCTGACACTTGGGCACGCCCCCGTGCTCATTGAGCATGGGGCGTGTTCAGCCTTCTGTTCTCTTGTTTTTGCTTGGGAAGATGCTTTCGGGGAGGTCGGGCATGCCACGTTTGTTCCTTTTCTTGTATTTATGTTAGATTTAGTTGCCTTTTTGCTTCTTTTGTTAATTTGAGCCCATTTAATCCTGAAAATACAAAAGGAAGACAAAAACACACTTTTTCCAACATTAGTACTAAAAAAAGGTTAGTTTTATGCCACAATTGATGTAATTTATATGTTGCATTTTGCACACATCAAATACCCCCACACTTCAATCTTTGCTTGTCCTCAAGCAAAACTCTTTATAATATGGCTTTACACTCCCAAATGGAATTGGTAGAAAAGAAGGTTTTTGGGCTTGTCATAGAGTGTCGGGATTTCCAAGATTCTTTATTACGTTTTTGTTTTTATTAATTTACAATCCTATTCGTAATGATTTATTTAAAACTTTTCATAAGATAAATTACTTATTAGGGCATAACATGCCTCTTTAAAATTCTATTTATATACAAGTTCACATACCTCACGGGGGATCACTCAACACTCGGCCGAAGATGTATTTTAGTGAATCACTCGAGAGCGGCATGGAACTTACTCCTACCATAGGCTTGCCAAACAATCAATCATTCTCCTTTTTAACTATATACCTTTGTAAATATCAAGAGGACATTTTGGGTGAAGGGTTAGGCTTGGGTTAAAGGTAGGTGGTTGGGTTAGTGGTTAGCGAAAGGGCGAAAAGCGCAACAAGCGTCGGTTTTCGTAAGACTTTCTCTATTTTTTTTTTACTTTTTATTTTGATGAAGCCATAATTCAAACAAAGTTATTTTTGATGAACTTGCTTGTTTATTTCTTTTGCTTCATCATCCATACTTTTTTTGAGTCATACGAAAAACCGAGCTTGTTACTAAAACAAAGGGTTAAAAATAAAAAAAGGTTTTGGTGGGTGAAAGGGTGTTTGGTTTGGGTTAAGAAATGAAAAGGTTTAGGCTCAAAGGGGTTAACTAGGGGGATTTTTTGTAAGTGGTAAAAAAAGAAAAGAAAAATAATGGTGTAGAAATAAAAATGGTTAGTCCTAATGCCTCCATCATTTACTTACTCGGGTTTAAGTTGGTAAGGATTTAGAATGTATCGTCGTGGCAAGTTCTAGAGTTGTAAGAACCAAGCGGCTATTCACACAAGAAACGAAAAATGAGCATTTAATTTAAAGATATGTATTTGTATGCTCAATAAAGGCTCAAAACTCACTTTTGTGGGAATGAGTTTTTATGTGATCAAGTATATATAATTAAATTTTAACTAAGCTTGTCATGCATTTTCATAATTTTCTTATGTTGGTTCTTTTTATCACGACGCTATCGGTTGTAAATTTGTAAAAAATATAACCTTTTTAGAATTTTGAAATTCCCAAATTAAACCTAGACAAGTAAAAAAATGATATTTACTAACACTAAACACACATATGGGCAAGTGCACCCATCGTGAGCGTAGTATAGTGTTGGTAAGATACCGAGGTCGTCCAAGGACACAAGAGCTTTTAGTACCGGTTTATCCTCAACGTCTAATCAAATCAAAAGTTAGAAAAATGGTTTTAAACTAAGAAAATAAAAACTAACTAAAATGCTGAAAAATAAAAATAAAAGTAAAACAGATAGACAAGATGAATCACTCGGCTCCGACTCGTGTTTAGTGTAACCTTTGATTATTTCCGCACTTTTGCACTTTATTAAGAGATTATCTTAGTTATTGTAGTAGGCCCCTCTTTTGGAGGTGACGTTACCCTCAACCCAGTAGTTTGAGTCAGCAGGGATACAATCCTAAAGGGTTGGATTATTGAAAGATAATTAATTAAGTTATTAATGCATATTGTGGTAGGCCCTTCTTTTGAAGGCGACGTTACCCTCGGCTAAGTAGTCTGAGTCAGCAGGGATACAGTCCTAAGTAGCCGGGTTAAAGTTTTAATAGTAGTTTAACTTATGAGGGGATCAAAGAGTTTGGACCCCCGCCATCCAATAACGTTAAGTATTGAAGGAGGTCCTACTAAATTTGATCCAGGTCCTTTGCAGGATCTATACACAGAACAATGGCAAGACTCTTACCAAACTGTTCCCTTAACCCCCGACCAGGTAGCCAACATACCTCCATATAGACCGTGGAGATATGAATGGTGAAAATCTTTTATTTTATATAGACAGTAAAATAATGCCAAGACACCACGGACAAACGATAAGGAAGAATCACCTTCAACATAAGAAACTAGTTATTAAAGTCATTAACACATAACCAATTAAAAAGTGCGAAAAGATTAAAAATAAAAAGTATTACACTAGACACTTTGTCTTCACCAAGTGATGTAAGAGACTTAGGCAAACATGGCCTTGATTGTCAAGAACTCTTACGATCAATCTTGGATCCCGAGATGACTCACACACTCTATGATGGACAATGGATGATGGTGGTTGATGATGGTGTTATGGTGGTGGTGGGTGGTGGGTGAAGTGTGAGAGAGGTGGTGTGCCAAGGGATGGTTTGAGCTTGAGCCAAGCACTCCTATTTATAGGCTGAACAGAAGCTCGGGCATGGCCCCGTGTCCAGTGGGCACGGCCCCATGTCCACATCCTTCTCTGTCTTCATTAATTGCTCTTGTCTTTATTAGTTGACCACGGCCCCGTGTCCGCTGGGCACGACCCCGTGTGCAGAAGCATATCTGTACTATCAAGATTTGCCTGGATTCTGCGAATCTTATAGTTGACCATGACCCCGTGTCCGCTGAGCACGGCCCCGTGGTGGGCGATGGAAGCTTCTACAACTTTGTCCTTTCTACAGACAACTGACCACGCCCCCGTGTCCGCTGGGCACGGGGCCGTGTTCAGCCTTCTGTTCTCTTGTTTTTGCTTGGGAAGATGCTGTCAAGGGGTCGGGCATGCCACGTTTATTCCTTTTCTTATATTTATGTTAGATTTGGCTGCATATTTGTTCCTTTCGTTCAATTAAGCTCATTTAGTCCTGAAAATACAAAAGGAAAACAAAAGCATACTTTTTCCAACATTAGTACTAAAAATGGTTAGTTTTATGCCTCATTTCATGTAATTTATATGTTGCATTTTGCACACATCACGAATTTTAAATGATAGTTGACATGTGACAAGCTAGGTGGAAGCTTGGAAAGGAACGGGTCAAACGGATCAAAGACGTGGGAAGAAGCATAATCGGATGCAAAGTAAGTAAACCTTACAACTCTTAGAATAGAAGTTGTTTGAAAACATAAATGATGTTTGGTAATTTTTATAGATTTTTCTAAAGTTGTTTGACGAGGTTTTCGCGGATATTTTGTCAATACATTAGTTGTTGACAGCAACAGTTCCACTATTTGCATAAATTATTTCGAGGTCTTAACCATCGAGTTTTAACACGATATTTGGCCAAAAGTTGTTTACAAACATAAATGATGTTTGGTAATTTTTATAGATTTTCCTAAAGTTGTTTGATAAGGTTTTCGCGGTTGTTTTCCAATGGTCTTTACAAATCAACTAACCACATGCGCAACAACCCGTGTATGTGTAACGTGTGGATTTACCAAAAAATGAAACAAATAAATATTCTCTACTATGGAAGAAATCCTCATGATACGATGACCATTAGGGGGAGTAGAAATGCGAAAGTCTACTTGCTATATGTAGAAGGCAGAATTTAAGAATTTTACCTGGAATTTCGTGTGATAACCGTTGTTAAGTGATATTACCATGAAATGTCGAATATTGCGTATTTGTCATAAATGAAATAGGGGGATTGTAAAGGTATGTGACTTCTTTTGTGGCGCCAATAATTATGATTTATGAGTCTGATTAGACTTATGCACCGATTGTTGTGAAATCTTGTTCTACCGTACCTCAGCGATATTCATGTCATTTGTAGGATCCCGTGGCAAAGTGCTGCTTTTTAATCAGTAGTTCTTCCACTGACGGGATTAGCATCGGTGTCGTCATGCCCAATCATGTTTTCCAAAGGTCTTGCCTTGAAAGTCGTGTGTGATATACTTCGACGTCCGCTGACGTATAGTTTTAAGTTTCATGTGTATTCTTGTGCACTAGCACAACCTTACATGTTTCCTACTTGCGTTAATAGTCTAAGGTAACGCATTGGAAATTCTTATACTTTTGATGGCATCCCAACTTAAAGGGTTCCCGTCGTTTATATTGTCGCATGAGTTATGAGACAGATGATCAAACGAAATAATGTTTGATATCGGAATTATAGATATATGCAAGAGAATCCTGATAAAGAAATTTAGAATTATTATTGACACACATGCTCGTGTTTTATTCTAACTTGTTAATTGTTATGGCTTTTGGATTTCCTTGTAGATATACAGATCTATATAATCATGATATACATACCGTTCATAGGGTCAATGTATTTAACAGATTCATATTTTCAAAAGCAGGTCAGACATCAGGTCATAGTGCTATGTAGGGAATTTTGTCAATTGTTTGACATAGTATACCCCTTCTTACCCGATTCTCACCGGATCGGTAACCTCATCTTACCCGGTTCTCGCCGGAGAGGTAATTATCATTGTATTTCCCAAAAATAGATTTTCTCAAATCATGATTTTAAAATGAATCTTTTATCAAGGCTTGTATCAAGAAACAAAGAAATTTGTATTCACATGACGAATTATATTCTAGAATCAAGTAGTACCATTAAGCACGAAATAACAGTGATCAAGTATTATTGCTTATTTAATGTATTTGCAATGTTCTAGTCATTATTCTTTTGGCATACCAATATCTACCATATTATACTTATACAAGTAATTAGCTTCTCTTGAAGCGTATATTAAGGTATCTCTCTTAAGTTCGAGTCTAAATATTATCCTAGGTGCTACCAGATAACATCAATTTCCTAACTCTTCGTTTAAACTTAGGTATTATTACAACACCTAATTGCTTAAACAAGTGGCACTGATACCACTTCTGTCACGTCCCCCGACCCTACCTTGGACGGGAGCGGGAGCCGTGAAGCAGCCAAGTGGTACCGGTGGTTTATTTTGAAAAGTATTGCAGCGGAAAATTTCATCAGAACCGTGAGTTAGGGAAAATATCAGAGTTTTGAAACACCGGATTTTATTTATTAACAGATGGGATAAACCCATGTTTTGCAAAGGTAGCTTTAATATGGGATAAGCTCGAATACATAAGACAACTTTTCTTAATTTAATTTAATTGATAAAATGAGCCACTTCTGTAAGCCTTTTTGATGTCGTATCCAACTCTTATCCCAATCTACTGTAATCACCTGAAATGCGTTTTAAAAAGGTTTTGTCAGCAGGAAATACTGGTGAATACATTCAATTTGTACAAAAGACACATTGTTATAATTTACAGTATTAAGACCGATTACAATTGCCCCTATCTTATAATTATCTGGTCCAGTTGTCACTCGACCGGATCTATGACTATGGTCATATCACTATTGGGTCCTGTCACCCAAAAGTGACGTGTATCACTAATTAGGCTCGCCCACCTAAGAGTGATAAAACAGCAGTAATGTGCACAATACCCCACTTACTGCCAGTAATTAAAGATTTGCAAAGACTTAATCCTTGTAATTATAACTGGAAAATGTTTTTCAAAATAATTTGATAAAAACAGAATGACTCACATTATAAGCATGCAGTCTTGATTTAACAAGTCTCTTGATTCTATGCCTTCTGATAATTAAGCATCTACTTTATAGTTCTAAATCTTCTGATGATTAAACATCTTGTTTGATAGTATGTTATGGAGCGGAGTTTTCTGATAGTTAAACATTTAGTTTAACAGAGTGGAATACGTATTAGTGTAAAACCATATCAAACCTAACGGTGGTCACGAGATCAGAACCTTAACGAAATTCGCAAAGTATAGTCTTATTTAGACAGCACTTTGGCATTCGTTAGTTGGATCCCGAATCGATCGGAAAGAATATCGTATCGGTGATTATTGGTTAGAACACCAACGTATAGAGAGAAGAATAGAAGAAATGAGCAAAGAAAAATGAATTCTAAGCTTCCTATTTATAGGTAAGGAGTATGAAATTTCTAGGAAGTTACGTATACATTTTCTAGGAAATTACATATATCTTTTCTAGGAAGTTACCTATACATTTTCTAGGAAGCTTCCTACCCACATATATATCATCTTACACATTCCTTGCACCTTCCTTAGATATTATCTACCTCATATATATCTATTTTCATGTATATATATTTAGGTGTTTAATTTAGTTAATTAATTTTACTTAGCTGATTAATTAATCTTACTTACCTTAATTAATCTTACTTAGCTGATTAATTAATCTTACTTAGCTGTTAAGTTTACTTATCTATTAAGTTTCTTAATCGCTAAGTTTTACTTAACTATTAAGTTTACTTAATTGCTAAGCATTCTAGTTAAACAGCTCCCTGAGTATGAGTTCTAATTCTAGATACAATGGAACTCGTATTAGTGTATTAACCCAATTCAACTTTAACGATAATCACGAAATCAAAACCCTCACGATGATTGACAAAGTATAGCCGTATATGGGCAGTACTTAAACATTCATTGGATCGGTTTCAATTGATCGGATAAAGTATCGTACCAGTGATTAAAGTTATTACCCTAATAACGGGCAGAGTTTCGGGGTTTTAGGGTATAACACCAAGCTACTAATTTGCTATAATAGAGGCTAAGAGAAAGAAAAGAATTAAATGAATTGAAATGTGCATAAGTCGAACTTAATTATTTATATGCTATTACGTGATTAGATAAGTAACATAAGTCGTTACGTGTTACAGATGTGTTACATTGAGCATTTGTTGATGCTTGCACACATGATGCGTGATTATTTTACATTGAGCATTTGTTATTGCTTTGCACATATGGTATGTGATTATTACATTGAGTATTTGTTACTGCTTTTGCACACATGGTACATGATTCTAGATTTAGGTATACATTTGAGTATCTGATATGTGATTTAGGTATTCATTGATCATCTGGTACGTGATTATAGATGCAATGTTACATTGAGAATTTGTTATTGCTTGCACATATAGTACGTGATTTAGGTATTCATTATGTTTCAGTACGTAGTTACGTACTAGAACATAATCACGTAACTCTATAGTTTGTAAAATAAAAAAATAAGAAAACTATAACAATAGCATACTTGAATTAAAGAGAATGAAATGCTTGTTAATACGGTGTTATTTTTTAATATATTATCATATGAAAAGTTATAGTCGTTTTAAAATCAGGGGGTAGTTCATGGAAGAAAATACTATAATACCCATTTTCTATTTGTTTTTTCAATTGTAAGACTTTTTAAATCACGTAATTATCATTGTTTATTTTAAGCCATTGATCTTAGTGAATCAATGGATATGAATTTCGCGTACACTTCGTACGCCAAAATCCTCTTGTATTGTAACCTCACTCTTTTATACTTATATATATATATATATATATATATATATAGGGGGTCAGGATTTAGGGAAAACGTCTAAAAGTGTGAGAACAGTGAGAACGATTTTGGTGTTGACATGTGGCGTTGGTGCTAACTTACACTAAGGGTAATATTGTTAAAAAGCTGATGCACATGTCACTCACATGTCAAAGACCATGCACATGCCACTCACATGCATATTCCATCATCTTTTTTAAACTCTCGTAACTTTTCTATACATGATTATTTTTCTTAAAAAATATACCATAAAATCGAGTGTTTTATTATCTTCCTAACGAGTATACTATTGCTATACTTTTGAAACTAAAAAAATAACATGAACTGGGTGTTCAAATAAAAACGACATAAAAACACCCAGTTCAGAAAACGCCATTAAAATACCCAGTTGAAAACGCCATAAAACACCCAGTTCAGAAAAACACCATAAAAACTCAGTTGAAAACGCTATAAAAACACCCAGTTCAGAAAAACGACACGAAAAATACATAGTTGAAAACGCCATAAAACACTCAGTTCAGAAAAACACCATGAAAACTCAGTTGAAAACACCATAAAAACACTTAGTTCAGAAAACGCCATAAAAACACGCATTTAAGAAAAAACGTCATAAAAACACAGTTGAAAACGCCGTAAAAATAAAGTTTAAAATGCCATAAAAATCCCACTTCATTTTTTTTCAAAAAATATATTTATAGTATACTCGTTGGAAAGATAAAAAAAAAGGTGAATTTTATGGTGTGACTTTTTTGAAAAAATAATCGCGTATAAAAATGTTATTGGCGTTTAAATATGATCAGGGGAAATGCTATGTGATTAACATGTGCACCCTTATTTGGATCTTCCTTTTAAAAATTCAACTTAACATGTTAAAAATCAACTTTTTCTAAAAGTTTTTTGGTGCTTTTCCTTATAAATATATGTAAAAACATTTTTAATAAAAAAAAACTAAAAAATATAAAAAAAATGTTTAAAAGACAATTTAAAAAAATATATCTTATAAAGTTAACTTAACATGTTAAAAATCAATTTTTTTAAATTTTTTCAGCATTTTTCCTTATAAAAATGGGTAGAAACTATTCCAATAAAAAATCATTTTTGTAAAAATAAATTAAGCCTATTTAACTGTTTTTTTATAGTTATAGTTTTTGATTTTTTATTAAAAATGCTTTTAAAAGTATATATAAAGAAAAGCGCCGAAATTTAAAAAAAATGATTTTTAACATGTTAAATTAAATTGTTAAGAGTGTTCCCCGGTTCCTCACTTTTTAGTGTTCCTTAATAAACCTTAAACTATATATATATAAGATTATTTTTTCTACTGAGTATGTAGAAAGTTTAACACAATAAAGGATATTTAAATATTTGGTGTAAAGCAGGATGGTAGTTACTTTTGACGTTAAAAAACAACACGTAATATAATTTACAAAAAGTATATTATTATTATTATTATTATTATTTTAATTATTATTAATATGAAATTTTACTTTAACTTGAGCATGCTAGCTAAATTTTAATTTTTAAACTTGGTGATATTAAAACTTTTAAACTAGTTCTTTAGTTATGCATAATGTTCTAAGGAACCATGTAAATATATCTAAATTACCTTTTGATAATCCACTAATCAATATTCTTATTCTTTAATCAGGTGACAAAACTTCGTTGTGGAGGAATGATCTTGTGTACAGCCATTAACCATTGTTTTTGTGACGGCATTGGTACATCACAGTTCCTACATGCTTGGGCTCATCTCACCACCAAACCAACTGACAGTGTGCCCATAACCCCGTTCCATTCTCGCCACGTGTTCAAGCCACATTCCCCTTCTTCACACTTACCATCAGTTCATCCTGCATATACCAAAAATGCCACTAACCAAGCTATCTCCCTTAACCAATATTTACCATCTCAGCAACTAGTTCCTGTGTCATTGACCTACACTGGCTCTGATATCCTTTCACTCAAAAGTCAATGTGTGCCATCAATGAAATGCACCACTTTTGAGGTCTTAGCATCTCATACATGGTGTTCATGGGCTAGATCACTCAATCTAGCACCATCACTTGAGGTGAAGCTCCTGTTTTCCATGAACATTCGAAATAAAGTGATTCCTAACATTCCCAAAGGGTATTATGCCAACGGGTTTGTGTTGGCGTGTGCGAAGACTAGTGTAAAAGAGTTGGTTAAGGGTTATTTGTACCATGTTGTCACACTAATTCAAGAAGCTAAGTCAAGCCTCACCGATGATCGTGTAAGTGGGATCTTAGAGTTGTTGAATGACAAAAGTGTGAAAACTGATCTGGCTACAAGTTTAGTTATATCACAATGGTCAAAACTTGGGTTAGAGGGCTTGGATTTTGGAGAAGGATTGCCTTTGTATATGGGCCCTCTTACTAGTGACATCTATTGTTTGTTTTTGCCCGTCGTAGGTGATTCCAGTGCGGTTCGAGTGCTTTTGTCGTTGCCCAAGAGCGTCGTGAGCAAATTCGAGTGTTACATGAATAAGTTTCTTGTTTCAGACAACGTGGTGGCAAACTAAAATAATGAGGGTGTGACAATATTGTTCAGTGAACTTGATTGTAGCACACCATTAACAAACACATGTTAACGACTCTTATTTTTATTTCGTGGTGATGATGCGTGTGAAACATACGTAACCATTGGGGTGCAACACATGTATTTTATGCTAGGGGTACGTATGTGGAGTTTTTAAATTAGTTTTGGTTTATGGTATTTTTTTTAAATCAATTTGGTTTATGGGTGGTCCCCTGACACCACAAGCATACTTGAACTTTTCCGACATCAATCCATTGCCATGGCAAGCGGACTTGGCCAATCCGCTATCATGACAAGCGTGATGAAGTCTGGAGTAAGTTCCAGTGCTAAAAGGTGGGGGATGCCGATGTTAAGAAGGCCAACCACCATCTCCAACGATGGTGGATAGGGTTCCCACGGTATTCTGGCCACCCAGATTTGGCAATGCACGTTATACTCTTGCTTAGATGATCAGCACACGTATAAATGGTTGTGACTTTTCCGACCACTCCAACTTTTCCGGCGAAATGGGTTGAATCGACTTGCCACAATGAGTGATTCAATTCGGAAAGTCCAAGTCTGCTTGTTGATCCAGCCGACTACCCATAAACCGAAATGATTTATAAATAAATCCTAATAACCAAGTAGAGGTTTGTAAGCCCACCATTTCTAGAAAAAAATCATCAAACGTGACTCGCATATTTTTGGGCTGCTATAGAAATAAAATGATATGTATAGCAGTCTCATCTTACAATTCGCATTGAACGCGCGTTACATTCTATCATAAAAATAAAATGACATATTTCTATCCTTTTATGAACTTTCTATGTAACAGTTATTATGAAGTTACTGGCTAAATATCATATCTTTATATATGCTAGAAACATGGAGAATGTATACTAAGAGTAGGGTACATCTAGTATATTTTCATATGCTAGAAACATGGAAAATGTACACTAAGAGTAGGGTACATGCTAGTATATTATCATAGTTCTATCGTTCCTAGGTCGATTGTTATTATCTGACAACCATCAGTTAATACCACACTTCTCACTAATAGCCATAGTGCATACAACAATTTGTAAAACTAGACCAACAACCACATTGTTCCAAGTACTAGAGACATTTTGGCCATTCATGCTTTGGTTCAAGGTTCCAAGAAGAGGAAAAAAGCAGTCCATGCAGTCATCCTTATAACGATATGTAGCATTCCATAACCAGTTGGCGATTAATCAAACTCCCCCGATAATTGCGAAAGTTATTGAAGAAGTGAAATCCATAGGTTTTCTGTGGATTAGATGCAGATCCAAAGAACTTTCTATTACTTGGAGAATTTTCATATCTTTGTATACTTCTTTTGTTTTGCTGTGTCCTCTGCTGTAGGACTTTCTCTGTAGTTGGTTGCGAGATATGCCTTTATTTTAGCTTCTTGATAAGTTGGTGATATAATAAGATCTATATTGAGCGTTCAAAAAAAAATTATTAGCCATACATGAACTATGGTTCTCATGTTGTTGTGCATCAAAAGTCTTTCCCATGATTTCTTCATATCATAAGGGTACACAAGATGATATTCACTTTTCCTCTAAATCTAAACATCCAAACACCCATTTGTTTGATTTTTTTTAAACTAGTTTTCTTAAAATAATGTTATCTGGCCAAATTTTAAAATCATTTTTTTCCAAGCAAACAACCTTATTAAATTCTATTTTTAAGACGTTTCCATGTTCCTTTTTTTAACTACAAAGACCTAGGACACCCGTTATCACCTTGACAAATGGATCACTCTTCTGTTTGAAGAGCAGAGCATGGTCCAGGCGAGACTCCACCCCACGACCTCCCATGAAAAAGCCATGATCGGACCAAAATCCAAATGGCCTTTGGTCAAATATTTCCATATTCTATTTTGAAAGATTTATAGAACAATTAAGGCAAAGTACTTCTCTAAGTAGCAAGTCGTTTGTATATCGTGTTTGGCAATCTTAGTCAAAATAGAACAAGGTTTTTATAACTCCATTTTAATTCCTCATAAAAGATGACTAGTTTATGATATTTTTGATACAATAGTATTATACTCACAAACGGTTTTGTAAAACTATTTATAGTTCCTATATAATCTAGCATTGTTTTCATAATATATATAAAGGAAATCAATTTATCCCCAAATTGTATATACAATCAAAACATATCTTGAATCATGTTTCAACATGCACGATTTTCAAAACTCCAAAAGTGTTTCTGAAAATAAATCGTATACGAAAGAAATTGTTTATTAGACAACGTTTGCAAGCAAAACTAGTTTGAATGTAAAGATATAACTATTAACATGAAGCACTACACCAACAATGATTCTAAACAAAACTTGTTTGACCCAAAGCAAAAAAATAAAATAAAATTGCTATTGGTTAGAACCTGGTTGAATCTAATATCCAGTATAAAAACTAAAGTGTTTTTTAAGAAAATTGGCTAAAGGAAAACTTGTTTATATGAATTTTTTTTGTCTACAATAGGATATTAGTAAAGAATGAGGATACACCTCTCTTTCACTCTTTTTACACACGCGCGTACACGGTAAAATTATGAGAGTAACAAATGTCATTTCGACGTCAAGGACCCCATCATTGCTAGATTTGTGGGTTGGGGATGGACCTTTGAGGAATATATTTCCGGATTTGTTTGGCTTGGAAAAACAAAAGCGTGTATCAGTCGAAGCAAGGATGGTTGAATGGGAATGGAAAAATACTCCACATGCGGCTACCCAGATCCATCAATTACAACAACCAAAGAATATGACATAAACAATTACTCTGGAAAACCGGATTGATAAGTAGATTTGGAAACCCGCAAGTGATAGAAGTTTCTTGGTGAGTTCTGTTCGTGACTCTTTAAACCGTTTTGCGATTTCATTTTACCCTTACGAATGGGTTAAATGGGCTCCAAAGAAAGTAAATATTTTTGGATGGCATTGAGTGCAAAACCGATTAGCAATGATAATAGATTTAAAAAAAGGGGTTTGCTTCCCAGTTCTTCAATTTGTAAATTATGTGGGGAAGTGGATGTGGGCGCAAATCATTTTTTCACAGGCTGTTTCATGTAACACCCTAAAAACGGGGTTGGTAATTAAACCACGTTAATATCGAAGAGCGGGTAAAATACCGTTGTGGTAAAATTTTTATACCCGATAAACATTGGGATTTAATTAAATAAATATAATGTTAAGTAAAAAGTGAACAAATACTTTTTAGGAGTAAATTTCACTTTTTATCCTTTATGTATTATCTGAATTTTGAAACGTGACCTTTAAAAGTTTTAATTTCATTTTATGTCCAAAAAACACATGTTATATAACACTTTAAGTCTTTTGCACCAAAATGAGTTAAATTACTCAGTTAGGTTTTATTTAAGGCAAGGGTATTATTGGTAATTTTACTTTATAAGCCAAAATTTGTATCCAAACACACCCCTAGCACCACTTTACTTTATAAGCCAAAATTTGTATCAAAACAGACCCTAGCATCAGGACCAGCAACGTTTCCTATTGTCGTCCATCGTCACCATCACCATCGGTTTTGAGGTAGTGTGTTGCTGTCTGTACTAGTCGGAAGTTGTTGCAGTCACCGGAGATTAATCCGGCGATTGGATGTAGTGTGCTGTTGTAGCTGGCACTACCGCCCTTGGGTTTTAATCTCTCCTCAACAATTCCACCTCTGGATTCTGCCGGAAAATAACTTTAATTTACTATAAATTTCATTTTTAAAGTAGGGGTTTGATTAAGAGTGATTTGTGAAGGGTAATGGTGGAGGCCATTGAAGCTTGTGAAGATTTGAAATTGAACTGTGGGTTAGATAGAAATTGAACTAGTTTTCTCCAAAACCCCATTAGATATAAATTATTGAAGACTGATATGAATGCGAGTCCTCTGTTTTGCAACAAAATGTGTTGTGGTAAGTGGTGATAGTCCTGTTTTAACCACCGACGTCTTAATCTGAGAAAATGATAAACTCACCTTCAACTGCATTCGTTATTGTTAAAGTCGATCCGTAATTATTTATCGATAGCTTCATTACAGATTACCCGAGAGTCCTACCACCAGAGATTCATCGGATCTTTTAGAACTATAAATTAGATCGGAGAAAATGCCTAAACCCACGATACTGATTTCACAAGTTTTCTATGAACTTGTCTCAATCTAACCATCTTTGTCAAACCTCCTTAAGTTTTAAAGAAAAGGGTATTTTTCATAATGCTACAAGAAGTTAACAAGCAACCATAACCACATACACCTTCTTCTTTCTTATGCTTTTTCCCACCACCAGGGCTTCTTCAAACACATAACAAGATCCTTTGTAGGGTATTATTGAAACCCTAATTTTTCTACAAGAGGAAGAAGATGCAGATCTTATAAAAAGGGGCTATAAAGGGGCGAGTAATAAAGTTCAAATGTGAAATACCAATAATACCCTTGCCTTAAATAAAACCTAAGTAAGTAATTTAACTCAGTTTGGTGTAAAGGAGTTAAAGTGTTATATAACATGTGTTTTTGGACATAAAATGAAATTAAAACTTTTAAAGGGCACGTTTCAAAATTCAGATAATACATAAAGGACAAAAAGTGAAATTTACTCTACTTTTTAGTAAGTAAAAGTCTATAAAAGGCCTTGGTCATAGGGGCTTGAATTAAGTCGGGTTGTTAACCTCCCCGGAAACTAGTAATTTAACTAGGAATATTTAACCTAGTTAAATACATGAGATATGTGGATAAAAGAGGGAATGGTGTCCTAATCATAACAAAAGCAAACCATAGGGGCTAAAATGGGTTATGAGCAAAGGGATGGAGACTTAAAGATAATAACATAAAACACACACACAAGAGTGTGTGTGTGTATGTGTGTATAGGTCGTGTATAGAGAGAGAAAGAGGGGAAGAAGACTCTTCCAAAATCTTGAGAAAATGTCCAAATTGAAGAAAGATTCATGGTGAAATCGATGCATGACCTTAGATTCGAGATCATCTAGGCTTGACAAGCTAAAGGTATGTTACAAAACTTGAAATGATGAATTTTGTGCAAAGGTGGTAACCTTAGGTTTTTATGAAATTGATAGTTCGATGAAATTGATGATGAAATTATGTTTATGATCATCACACATGCTAGTATATGTAATATACTCAAACAATTTAAAGGTTTAAGCATGTGTTCATATATGACTTGAAATGGGTTTAGATGATATGATGAAATTGATAGTGCTGTAAGGTTCATAATCACCATGCTTGTTTGTATGAGTGAAATACATGAACAATTTAGAGAATTTACTAAGTGTTCATACATGACATGAAATGAGTTTTGTATGATTTGATGAAATTATGTGTTATTGGTGTAAAAGATGCGTGAAATCATCATGTTTACTAGTTGTTATGAGGAATTTGATTATCTTAGGTGTTCGGATGAATGTCTAATAATATGATGAAATGGGTTTTTACATAGAGATGAAAATCCTTAGTTCTAGCATGATAGATGGATGAACTAGTATTGGTAATTGAAAGCTAAGTTAACTTGATGTTAATAATTGCATGAACTTGTTAAAGTGAAGGAAATGGGATGAACTTGGTTGAGTAACTTAGTTAAAACGGTGGTGTAAAAATAATGCCAACCGAGTATTTGATAGAATGCCTAAATGAGTTGTTGAACTTATTAGTGCATTTACATATGTTAATAGAAATTTGACGTTTAAAAGTCAAACTAACCTATAATAGGATCAAATGGTAATTTTGACATAAAGTCCGTAAGGTGGGATACCCGTGATAAAGGATGACTAATCTAACTATCTTGCGAATGTTAAACGATAGTTGACACTTGACAAGCTAGGTGGAAGCTTGGAAAGAAACGGGTCAAACGGATCAAAGACGTGGGAAATAGCGTAATCGGACGCAGAGTAAGTAAACCTTACAACTCTTAGAATAGAAGTTGTTTAAAAACATAAATGATGTTTGGTAATTTTTATAGATTTTTCTAAAGTTGTTTGACGAGGTTTTCGCGGATGTTTTATCAATAAATTAGTTGTTGACAGCAACAGTTCCGCTATTTTCACAAAATATTTTGAGGTCTTAACCATCGACTTTTGACACGATATTTGGCCAAGAGTTGTTTAAAAATATAAATGATGTTTGGTAGTTTTTTATATATTTTTCTAAAGTTGTTTGACGAGGTTTTCGTGTATGTTTTGTCAATAAATTAGTTGTTGACAGCAACAGTTCCGCTACTTGCAGAAATTATTTCGATGTCTTAACCATCGAGTTTTGACACGATATTTGGCCAAAAGTTGTTTTACAACATAAAGGATGTTTGGTATTTTTATAGATTTTTCTAAAGTTGAGTGACGTGGTTTTCGCGGATGTTTTGTCAATAAATTAGTTGCTAACAACAACAGTTCCGCTACTTGCAGAAATTATTTCGAGGTCTTAACCATCGAGTTTTGACACGATATTTGGCCTCATAAAGGATGTTTGGTAATTTTTATAAATTTTCTATAGTTGTTTGATGTGGTTTTCACGGATGTTTTGGCAATAAATTAGTTGTTGACAACAACAGTTTCGCTACTTGCAGGAAGTATTTCGAAGTTTTAACCATCGAGTTTTGACAAGATATTTGGTCAGAAGTTGTTTAACAACATAAATAATGTTTGGTAATTTAATACATTTTTATGAAATGTTCGATGCGGTTCATGCCTATGTTTTGCCAATAAAATAGTGGTTGACATAAAAATGTTTGATAAGTTTATAACAAGTTCAAATGCCCACTATTTTAATCTAAACATTTGAAGGTCCTCCGGTTGCAAAAAGGGCTAAAGTTGACTAAAATACCCCAGATGATGAATCAGACAAACTGCCCTTAAAGGTAGAATAAAAATGATTCTTATAATTGCGATAAACATTCGGGTAGCGTAAAAGTGGAGGCGTAAGCTTTTTGGCTTAATGCCTACTAATGGGTCGCTTTGGGTAAAACGCTATATCGGAAGAAATCAATGAAAAAGATAAGGTTTGTCTAACGTAAACAACCATAATCGAGTTGTGGTTGATGGAAATAATTAGTATGTTGGTAAAAAAGTGGGAGGCATGTTTTAGAGTGCGAAATGTCTCCTAACGGGTCGGTTGGGTAATAGGGAATAAAGGGTTGCCCGTTGCGCAATGCGGGAGCATCCTCTTTCAGCAAAAAGTTGTTTTCTTTCATCGTTTTAACCCACGTTGACTGTTTAACTTAAACACTAATGGGTTTTAGTGATTATGATAGGTTTTCTCTAAACTAACCGGACGGGAGGACGACCAAGCACACGAAGAACCAAACACTCTGAAACCGCGATCTTTTGGAAACAATCATGAGAAGGATGAAGCACGATCATACTCAACAAAGTTCAAGTTTAAAACCTTAATGTTACTAAACTGTAATTAATTGTATATTCGTTATATCGGTTCGTTTGGGTTATCAGTTAACCCAGACATATAAGTTCTATGTTTTATGTTTAAAAAAAAACATGAGACCTAATTATCCGGGTTTTTATTAAAATATTAGATAAAACAGGTTAGCGTGTTACATTTCGTGGTGTCAATATTAGGGCAAACAGTAAGCACGTGGTGTAGAATCCAACAAATCTTCGCATTCTCAAAGAAAGACCTGTTGGAATATCACAAAAAGCACCAATCGGAGAATGGAAAAGAGTTTACATACAACTCACTAATTTAGCAACTTGTCAGGGATAATGGCGAGAAATGAAAGTATTTTGAGGGAAAGAGAGAAAACATTGATGCAAATTTTTGGGAGATGCAAGCAACCACGTTTCTGTGGATCAAAAGTCGAGCAAAGAGGTGTAACCTAGAATGAAACAAATGGGTGCGGTTTGAAAGGGTGAATTAAGAACTGCATTTGTTTTTTCGATTTTTTTTCTTTCTTAGTTTTTTGTTTAGGTTAATTGAGTGATGTTTTAAATTTGGTATTGTGTGGTGGTTTAGTAACTTACTAACCATATGTAAACTTTTTAGAACAATTTTGGGTGATGAATGATATTGAAATTTGCCTTCCCAAAAAATAATAATAAAAATTCTAAAACCAAATATTCAAGGTAACGGAGATTTTAATAAATGTTCTCTGGACATAAATGCTACATAGTCTATTTCACTTATTGCAACATTGTCATCGGAGATATTGTGTATGGTGTTTGTTTAGGGTGGAGGGTATAGAGCTCGGGGACTTGAGCGGGGATGGTATGTCACCGATCGGTGACTATACCATGTGTTTGAATATATGCGGTGACCAAGAGAGAGGTAAAGGAAATCGGTAGAGGAGAGGAGGGAGGAAAGAGAGGGGCTTCCGTTTAGTCGACCAGCTCCCGCAGCGACGAGGAGGTTCCAGAACAACCGCAACCAGCTCCCGCAGTGCCGTGACGAGGAGGTGGAGGCGAAGAAACGTGAAGCGGAAGGTGTGAGCTTAACCAAGTGTGGGAATTTTCGTGTTTTTCATGGTTCATGTGTATGGTTTGGTACTTCTGCTGGTGATGATCAATGATGGAATTGAGTTTTTGTGTTTTTAATGGAGAAGATGAGGAAGGGGAGAGAAGGTTGTAAACTGGTTTTTTTTTTTTTTTTTTAATTGGGTCCTAACCCCTTTAAACCAATCACAATTTTTTTTATTTTTTAACCTACTCAAACACCCTAGGGTGTTTGACTATACCCTCTGATTTCACTCAAACACCATAAAGTGTTTGAGTGTTGACATGGCATAATATTATTGGCTAGAATTTCACTCAAACACCCTAAAGTGTTTGACTATACCCTCCACCCTTAGTCATCATGTACCGATTAATCTGTATGATATTTTATTCAAAAAAAAACTGCAGTAAAACTAGGATTAGTAACTTTTTAGAAATTATTGTAGTTTATGTTTATAAAGTCCACTAGAAATGATAGTCTTTTTATGAAAACAATTTTACACATGCCCACATTTAATTTCTTCCTGTCACTTATTCCTTAGGGTGTATCCTAATATTTGGGGTGTTATATGTAACATGATATGTTAACCGGCATTGCACATCACTCTATCCTTGTGTCAAGGGGCGTTAAAGAAGTTATTTGTTAACATATTAATGAAATGTTAAGAGACTGAATTATTTTTTTTTTCCTTTTTAAACCAAATACCACTAAAAATAAGGTTATGTAAAGTTAACGGGATTAACCATTTTTCTTGGAATGAGGTGGACTGAAATGGGTAAAAGTGGCGATGTGAAACCTAGTTGAAGTTAAGGAGGATTAAAGTATACTCTAAAGCCCTAACATAAATTTTTAGTGAACTTTAACTTCTTAAAATGTTGTTTTTAACAATGTTGCATTAAAAACCGTCATGGTTATGCAAACATCTATATCTCTGTTTTTGAATATCAATTCCTAAATTTTCTATACAAATACATCATATCTGTACTTTGTAGAATTTAAACCTTCAATCTATTGATTGTGGAGTACACAGCTCACCACCAGTTCACCGTCTATATTGTAGGGTATTTTTTTTATCTACACGGATACAAATTTTTTTTTTTTTGAAAGGAGAACTTCATTAACAATCGCGAACACCTCCTACTCTCCAATACGAAGAGGAGAAGGCCGCAAAAAACATTACAAAAGCATCACATTGGACCAACCTTTCCAATCCTTTACAAAATCTTTATGCCTATTCGAAAACCAAAGAAAACCGTAAACTTTAATATCCTTCACAATCTCAACAACATTGCTACGCTTTTTCCGGAAGATACCATCATTCCTAGCTTTCCAGATACGCCAACAACTAATCAAAGCCATACCTTTAATAATATCTTTGCGGGAAGCCGATAAACCGTCCACCTTGTGAATGTTCATAATATCTCCGACACTGAAAGCAAAAAAAATCGGCATGCCAAGCCATTTTAAAATCCCATTCCACACGCTCGTAGAAAAAACACAACCTGTAAAAATATGGTCGATCTCATCCTCACCATCCCCACAAAAAATACACGACGTGCTTTCCACATTAATATTCCTCCTCAATAACGCTAACTTGGTGGGTAAACGATTCAACATAAGATGTCACATGAAGATGTTACACTTAAGCGGAACCCATTTACACCAATCGAAATTCGGGGTGTTCGAAACTAGGCGCGCAGTCACCAACCATTTTCTGACAGCAGCAGTCGAGAAAATGCCCCCCGGATCACCGTCCCACCTCCAAACATCCGTACCAATTTTCGGCCGAATTTGCTGCACATCGGACATTATGTTATGTATCTGACTCACCAGATCCAGCGAATAAATGTTCCTCTTCCACGACCAAGAAAAAGAGATCGGCTCTTTCTTGATAACCCTATCAGCCACAACACAAGACTTGACATTTTCCAGCTTAAATAGCTCCTGGTACCTGTCCTTTAGAACCCCATCATGCGTCCAATTATCTAACCAGAATCTAGTATTATCCCCATTGCCGACTTCACATTTCAATAAGTGAATAAATGATAACCCATTAACCTTCATTTTATAACCTTCCTTAACAATATTGGCCCAACCACTGGAATAAGCGTTATTAACCGGGAACATATCCCACTTACGCTTTGACTGATGAATGGCTTCAATGATCTTCTTCCACATAGAATTCTTTTCAGAAATATATCTCCAAAGCCATTTAGAGATAAGCGTTCGGTTACAGTCCAAAAGGCGAGACAAACCCAGACCACCACTATCCCTACTACAAGCAACCGTGTCCCAAGCCACCCAATGAAGCTTTTTAACGTCCCCACTACCCCCCCCCCCAAAGAAACTTCTTCATAAGCGCTTCCAAATCGTGAATAACTTCCAAGGGGGCTCTATAAATAGAAAAATAATATGTAGGTAAAGCTTCCAGAACTGACTTGATCAACACGAGCCGACCTCCTATAGATAAAGTATCCGCCTTCCATTTACTCAACCGACATATGACCGTATCTATAACCGGTTGCCAATTGGCCACCCTATTCATATTAGCCCCAACTTTAACATCAAGATACGAAAACGGAATCGACCCCGCCTTAAAGCCCATAGTCTCAACAATTCTTTTCACTTCCTGGTAATCCACGCCAACACCCATCATGATAGACTTACTAAGATTAATTTTGAGGCCCGAACAAAGATAAAAAATTCTCAGCATCCTTTTCAAGTTGGTGAAGTTAAACACGGACCACTCGCCAAGAATCATAACGTTATCTGCAAACAAGAGATGGGATAACCGCAAACCTCCATTAGGCAAACGAATACTATCAAAGGACCCAATAGCCTCAGCCTTCCTAAACATTGCTGAGAGTGCCTCCATAACAATAATAAAAAGAAAGGGCGATAACGGGTCACCTTGTCGAATGCCTTTAGTACATCCAAATCCATTAACGAGAATAGACGCTCTAGAGGCGGCTAAAACACCACTTATCCACTTACACCAAATCGGGGGAAACTTCATTTGATTCATCACATCGATAAGGAATGCCCAACTCACATTGTCGTAGGCCTTGGCGAAATCAATTTTGAAAAGAAACAACTCCTTACCCGTCTTCTTAGCCCACGAAAGAATTTCATTGAGCATAATTGGACCATCCAAAATAAACCGGCCTCCCAAAAAAGCAAACTGTGCCTCAGAAATAATATTACCAAGCACCGTCTTCAATCTATTCGCCAGAATCTTTGAAATAACCTTGCTAATAACCCCAATTAACGTAATCGGCCTATACTCGCCAAAGGAAGATGGGTCTTTAACCTTAGGGATCAGCGTAATAAAAGAAGATCCCACGCCTTTATTAATGCAACCATTCTCAAAAAACTCTCGCATCACATCTGAAAAATCACCTGCAAAACAACTCCAAAAGGTCTTTAATAAAATGAAAATTAAAACCATCAGGCCCTGGAGCCTTATCGTCCCCACACTAAAAAACAGCAGTCTTGATTTCTTCATTGGTGAAGCTACTAGAAAGAAAAGTCGCTTCATCTTCAGATAATGTCTTCAATCCATAACAATCCAGTCTCGGTCTATTAGGCATATCTTCCACGAATTTTGATCTAAAAAATCGAAAACCACTTTTTTCACTTCCTTTGGTTTCGACTTCCACACCCCATTACTAAAAATACCCGGAATAAAGTTGGAGGCACGTCTCTTGTTAATCAAACCGTGAAAATACTTACTATTGGCATCCCCATCCTTAGCCCATCTACTACGAGCACGCTGCTTTAAGTCTTTACTACGATAGAACTCCAATTGCGCTAGTCTATTCTTCCCTTCCTCCCATGTCCACACCTCCTCCTCCTCCAAATCCCTGACCTCTAAAATTTTCTCTAGGAAAGTCATCTCCTGAGCCAGAATCAATTCCTCCTGCTTCTTCATAGCATTAACCTCATCTCTCCATGTAGTGATCGCCGGCCGCAAACATCTAAACTTGTGCATAAGCCGAACATCCGAAGGGCCAACAAACGAAAAAACTTAATTCGCCTTAACAATAACCTCCTTAAAATCCTTTCAATCCAACCAAGAGTTAAAAATCGAAACGGTTTGGGACCGAAATTGCACGAAAACGTATGCTATAAAACCGGATTATGATCAGACTTTCCCCTAGGCAGAATCTTATATACTGAAGTCGGCCACTTGTTAACAAAATTCTCACATACAAGAAACCTGTCAATCCTACTAAGCTTGTTACCCACTGCATAAGTAAATTTACCACACTTCAATCCGAACTCCACCAGACCAGCTTCAGCGATAAATAGGTTAAACTCGTTGGCGGCAGCAGCATTGAACCTGGAATTTCTCCTTTCATCCATACACCTAATGGAATTAAAGTCTCCACCCAAAATCCATAATCCCTCCCTCGACAACACAATCCCTAGAAGAGTATCCCACAAACACCTTTTGTCAACCGATTTTTGTGTGGCATATATGTTTAGAACATTAACAATATCCCCACTACCCTTTAAAGTACCGGATGTCAACAAGAATGATCTATCTTTAGTCACCGAAGAGAGTTCAAATGCCACCCGATCTCCCTGTAGGGTCAACGACCTCAGCGCCAAAATTACCCCTACCCCAAAACGTTTCCAAAACCTTATCCTCAATTCCCATACAAAGCGATTCTTGAATGAGCATGAAATTAACCTCATGTTCTTTTCTTAGTTTCCTACACCACCCTGCCTTACCTTCCACCCCCGTCCCTCGCACATTCAAAGAAAGTAAATTCATGGATTCACCTCTTGAAATCCTTCATCCTCTACCAACTTACGTACTTGCACTTTAAACTTACTCAAATCCTGAGCTCCTAAAACGGTACCTAACTGAACAGTCTCGGTCACTTCCTTATCCACATATTCTGAACGGTTGCCTATAACTTGATCAACGTTGGTGTCAGATGAAATTGTAATGTCAGCAGCACTCACGGCAACTCCAGTGTTCCCATGTTCATCATGCACACAATGTTTATTTAAATCTGGAGTCAAAAAATTGTTTGGGCTCCCTTCCACCTCTTCTCTATTACCAACATTACTAGGCCCAACAGATAATATCCCGGTAAATCTATCAATGTCGAACGGGTCCGTCTCACTTCTGGCCCTCTTTTTAGGTCTTTCCTGACCCGCCGAAGAGTGACCAATCAATGTCGACTGTCTTCCACCTTTTCGTCTAAATCCTTTCCTCCTACTCCTCCGGTTACCATTAGAAGGTGACCAATCATCTCGTAAATCGATATGGGGATTACTCTCAGACACATGATTTTCCAGATTATTAGCAATATTTTCATTACTTCCCAAGGTTTCATCACTAGACTGACTACCCAGACCATCAAGGTTACCATTATTGTTTCGATCGACTTCCGATGCATGATCTTCACCCATCGACTGCACCAATTCTGCACCTATATCCGCAATGCAGTCCGGTATCCATTCGCCAACATCCTCATCCACCCACACCTTATAAACAGAATCATTTCAATGAAGATTAACCTTAGCATTAATTCGACCAGGATTACTACATAAGACTACAACATACGCATATGATAAATCACCAACGTCATCATTAATCTCAGCGTCATGAATAACTTTGCCAAATTTACTAGCAATAATATTAATCATAGGATCCATTACTAAGTGTAAAGGAACTCCATGCACTTTGATCCATGCAAGACGTTGAAACTGAATTTCCTGACCATTCCAACTATCCAGACTCCCAAACCATGCCTTCTAATTCTCGTCTATATCTCGAAAGTAAGTCATAATCTCTTCATCCTCAAATAGTAGCAAAACACAAAAGCCACCTAAGTATTTGATATTAACCCTCTCGTAACCATGATCATTCAATAAGTTCCTAAGGGATGTAAGAATCTTGAAATCTATAACCAGTCCTACCAACGCCTTCTCGTACCAATGAGCAAAACTACGAGCATTACCATCAATTCTCAATGTCACCACATCAGAACTGTGCTTTCTGTTAGCGACTGTATCACAATACGACCTATTACCCATTCCAGCATCCCCTACCGGCTCAGTCGGTTTCTTTCCTTCTTCCTGACTTGTATCCTTAGACTGCTCATACTGCACTTTTTCCCCATCCACAAATCTCGCTAGAATAATAAAAAGTTTGTAAGACCCAATCCACACGTCCTTTAAATCCCCTTCTAACCTTTTCGGATCAGAAACATTCCGAAAAGTGGCGAAACCAAAACGTTTACCGAGCCTATCCAACTACCTAGCTATATACGATCTACACGGATATAAATACATCAGAGATCCACAATCATAAAATATCATGTGCACACTTTTAACTAAAAATAATTATAATTAAGGGTTAAAACTTTACAAAACTAGTTTAAATTTTAGAGTGAATTTCAAAAATTGTCTTTTATCTTTATACTTATTTTCAAGCGGTGTCCTTTATGTTTAAAGTTGATGAGTTTTGTACTTTATGTTTTAAAATCCTGCACGTTATGTTCTTTAGGCCTAACCCGGTTAATTTGTCTGTTAAATTAGAACATGTGCAGAGCACATGAGGGTATAATTGTCTTTTTACCCTATTATTTAAAAGAAAAAAATAAACAATTTATATATTAATTGAATGCCTCTCTCTCTAAAAAAAAACCCTCATTATCTCTCTAATTATCTGATATCTCTATGTATTCCTCTTACCACCTCCTTCCACCACCACCACAACCTCCTATCACCACCACCACCACAAATCCAACAACCAACAAACAAATCGAACAAACTGCAATTTATTTCCATCTCCATTGCAAATCCATCAACCCCTGTTTCTCTCTCTCCTCTCCTACACATCGTTTTGTGTTTGGCGAAAACAAATTTGAAGATGATAACGAAGATTGCAAATCCATCAACCCCTATTTCTCTCTCTACCACAATCCACCTGCATTCAACCAATTTCAACAAAATTTTTTTTCCAAATTGCAGATCTAGAAAGCATCTCATACCTTCAAACATTCATACACTCCACCTTCTTTCCATCAGCCACAGTTACCTGTACATTCTGCACTTGTTTCACAGGGCACTTTAATTTCTGAGCCAATGCTTTGCTCATGAAATTGTGGGTTGATCCACTATCCAATAAGATATACAAGTACTTTGTACCAATAGTACTAATTACTTGCATTGTTGAAAAGGATGGAATTGCATTCAAAGAGATCTGAGGATCTCCCTGAATATCAGGCACATCAATCACCAATCCTTCTATTTCTTGATCTTCAACATATTCCTCTACCTCAACCAGAAATAACTGTTTCTTTCCCTTACAAACCTTACTGTGCCCAGGGACATATTTTTCATTACAGAAGAAACATTCCCCTTTTGCCCTTTTGTTATCCATGTATTTGTTAGTGACTTTTTTAGGAACCAAAGCATTGGAAGGCATAGAATTAACAGATGTTGCTAACAAAGGTTGTTTAGCAATACTAGTTAGATTATTAGATTTCGTAATGTGCTGTTTGTAACCATTTGAACTGTTACCAGCCACACTACTCCAACCCAATGTTTTGTTTGTTTGTTCCTGTAATCTTGCCAAAGAATAAGTTTCCCTTAGACTCTTTAGTTTGAACATCTTAACATGGCATTTGATTTCTGGTTTCAAACCCTCAATGAATAAACTAATTGTATATTCATCAGGTAAGGTCACCTTATTCAATAACAGATCAAATTTATCACAATAATCTTCCAACTCACCAATTTGAGTCAGTGCTTTTAGTGCCCCCATAGCATATTCTATTAATGTTGCAGCAAATCTAGTAGCTGCATGTCTTGTGTATTCATCCCAAGTGACATCACAAATCTGTTTCCCATAAGACTTCATGAACCCTTGATGTCATTGCAAGGCTCTTCCCTCTAAGTGAACAGCATCATATCTGACCTTGTATCTTTCAGGGGTTTCATCGATTGAAAAGAAATGTTCACACTTATACAACCATCCCTCTACATCATCACCATTAAACTTTGGAAATTCTACTTTTGTTAAACGATTGTTGCTAATTCTGTCACCCTCATTCATTTGTACCATCGTTCCTTGTTGCTCCATATTTTAGAAGGTTGCTTGCATCGCATCAAAAGCTGCTTTCAGGCTTAGCAAACTCTCTTGAGTTTGTGCTGTAAACTCATCCAATCAACTGACATCCCTAGCAATACGATCCATTTCTTGATTTCTAGTAGTCATGTTAAAGAATGGTATTGAACACAAAATTTAGGGAGGAAAAATGAGAAAAAAGAATCAAGAATCAGGCAACTGATTAATGATATGGAATAGAATGATCAAAAATTGATCACTCCACGAATCAATGGAAAATAAGCAGGAATTTGAACGAATTGAAGAATTGATGAATGAATTGGAAGAGAACTCGCTAAAGAAGATGATCGGAATACTGGTGGTGGCCGGAATCAATGAGCTCCAATGAGAATCGGTTGGCTCTGATACCAATTGTTAGCCTGAATTGGGAGAATCACACAAGAGAGAGAGAGAAGGAAAACCCAAATCAAGGTTAGCTCATTAGCTTGGGGTTGTTATGCTTATAACTGTCACAACTAACTTCTTACACACCTTATAATTCAGTCCCTCAACTATCTAATATTACAATTATTACCCTCAACTATTACTATCTGACTTGTTCCGTAACAACAATGGCTAACAAAATCCACCCTTCCTCTAATGAATCCACCAGAAATCCTAACCCTAACTTTTCGGTGAACTAAGTCTGACTACGACTATCCTCTGACCTTCACCTCAGGTAACCGTTAACAATTTCGTCGTATCTTTCCATTTGCGGCCACCTTCACTTGAGAGAATCATTGTCTCCAACCCACTCATCCCATAGTCCACATCAACGTATTTATGAACGTGTGGTGGGCAGAAATCTTGGGTGGTGAGGTTTAGTCAATTATTATAAAATAGTACTAAATATATATACAACATTGATTATGGTTTGATAAATTAAATACAGGTTATAACAAACCCATCCATGGTATTAGAATTGGGGAATTGCAAGTGTTGGTGATGTGATTTCAAAGTGGATGAACAAATATATTCTAAATTTCTACCACCCCACAATTTCAAGCAAAAGCCTCGTCCAATCGTCAAGTTGAAGCGCATTTGCTCCCGAGGGCCTCGTTCAGTCTTCAAATCCAGATCCGGTTACTAGAGATCCAGTGTAGTGTAGAGAGAGAAAGCAAGAGAGAGATAGATAAAGAGAGAGGAAGAGTGGTGGTAGGCAATGGTGGTGGAAGGTGGTGGTGGTGGTGGAAGGGGGTTGTGTCGGTGATGCAGAGAAATGGATTAGAGAGAGAAATAATGTTTGTTTAGTGTTTGTTTAGACAAAGAAAGAGATGGAGCTGAGATATATAACATTTTATTTTTTTTTCTTTTAGATGTTTGTTTAATAATAATAAGGTAAAATGACAATTATACCCTCATGCGCAGGGCACATGATCTGATTTAATATAAAAAGGTAACTCGGTTAGGGTTAAAGGACGTACGACGTTGAATTTTGAAACATTAAGTACGAAACTTGTTAATTTTAAAGATAAATGACACCGCCTAAAATACGGTATAAAGATAAATGATAAAACTTGCAATTCACTGTGATTTTATAACAAACTATTAGAAATTAGGACTAAATATTCAAAATCAAGCCACCACAACTTCATACGTTTTTTTTTTACGTTCTGTTTACGTTTCAATGTAAACTTAATTTAAAATCAAATTGACTCAAATGCGAATTTTTTTTCTTTTTATTTTTAACCACGCTTTGTGTTTCTTACAATAACATGAAGAGAAAAATGCCCGGATAGTCCATGTGGTTTGCCCATTTTTCACCTTTAGTCCATAACTTTCTAAAATTACAGTTATAGTCCCTAACTTTTACAATTTCGTTCCCGGATAGTCCGTGGCGCCGATGGGGGTTATTTTTTGGTGTTAAGTGGATGTGAAATGACCAAAATACCCCTACTACTAAATAATAATATCAGTCAAAGTCAACATCTCCATCTCTTAAACCCCTGCAACCACCATAATTATACCTCTACCATCACTGTCGCCATCAGTCTCGATAACAGAGATTGCTGAATTGGACCTCTAAACATGTTACCAGAAACTACTAGAAGTCTTAGAACCCTCTTTAGCCCTTCTCTTTCTTTCCTCATCATCCTGTTATACAACTACATCTCAATTGTTAATCCAAATTCTTCTATCTCGATCAAATTTCAGAAAAAAAGAAGATCATCAACAACAATCAAAATGGAATTCAGTCTTATGGGATTAGACTCTCCATTCCTCTGCAACCTCCACCACATCCTCGAATCCACCGAGGACAGCACCACCAGAAACAAGTCAAACAACAGCGGTCCATCTCATGCTTACGTCTGTGACACCCAGAGCAATGGCGGTAACTCCTGCTGACGTCAAGGAGTATCCAAACTCCTACGTGTTTATTGTGGACATGCCAGGGCTGAAGTCGGGGGATATAAAGGTGCAGGTGGAAGACGACAACGTTTTGGTGATAAGCGGAGAGAGGAACCGAGAGGGAGAGAAGGCAGGAGTGAAGTATGTGAGGGTGGAGAGGAGGATTAGGAAGCTCATGAGGAAGTTTGCGTTGCCATCTTAATGCGAATACGGAAAATATATCGGCGATTTGTCAGGACGGTGTGCTTACGGTGAATGTGGAGAAGCTGCCCCCGCCCGAGCCAAAGAAGCCGAAGACGACCAGGTGCAGGTGGCTTGAAGAATGCGTATGGATAAAATCAATCGGATGATTAATATGTAGTTGAGTGTTATGAATAATAGGGTTTGAAGAATGAGTTACTTGCAGGTGATGTTTGGTTTGTTGTTTTGCTCTGTTTAATCGATCTGTTATTTTGGGTTTAGATTTATGGTTATTGGCGGCAGTGATGGCAGAGGTATAGTTACGGTGGTTGTCACACCCCCAAAATCCACACGCGGAGTATCACCGCTTGGAGGCGTGACTGACCAGGATCAAGCCACCAATCATATTGAACAAGCAAGTAATTAATTATAAAAGTCCAACCAATACAATTGGTGTCCAAAACAAACATAGTTTAAGTTGTGAGCGGAAGCATAACGTTTAAAACCAAAACATAAGTTTAAATATCCCAAAGTTTAACATGGCACACAGCTGTCCATGTCCCACAACGACTCCTCCCTATGCAAGCTCCAGCTAAGTACCTATTGACCTGCAAAGCATGTAGTAACGAGTCAACAATAATGTTGAGCGAGTTCACAGTTGGGTGTTCGTTTTAAGTTGTTTCGAAAATAGTTTCCTTTAACTGGCATCCTGCCGTGGGGGTTACCCCATAGTTGAAAACGTGATTTGTTTATCCCATTTACTCTGGCAATCCAGCCGTGCGGGCTACCCCATGTTAGTTATCTAGCATTTCGGCCGTGGGGGCTACCCCATGTTTACTACTAGACTCGTTACCATATCGACTGCTGACTGTAGTCATGTTTAAGTGCCCTGAACTGTCAATGTCTATCATCATTGACGTGCCCAGATCCATTAGTTCACGCCCGTCCTCTGCGGCACGGTGTGAGGCTTGTCAGACCTAAATAGCGCAATCTAACTAATGACCCGCTCGCCATTGGCCCGGCGATTAAGTCGATATAAAAAGGAGGGACTTCGTGATAGAGTTTTGGTCTAGTGAAATGTAAACTGTCCAAGAGGACGAGGAATTATATTCCTGAACCCGTACTGTCCTACCCAAGAAAGGACGAGGAATCCATATTCCTTAACCCATTCCCAACCCCTGGGAATCCCATGCTTTGTAGAAAGTGTGAACTCACCTTAGGTTAGGTCGGCAGATAAACGAAATGTCAATCGAGCTGCTAGAGGTCAACCACGTCCTAACATGGTTACCATACAAGTCAGGTTTTGGTTTCGAGTAGTGCACATAAGTTTCACATAAACTAGCAGATTAAGAACACACATTGATCATGGCAAACACATAATACATGTTAACACCTTAACAGTAACAGTCAAGTACTCATCATGTCTAACTTGTACGATCCAAAAGATAAAGCCCAATAACAGTCGGCCCAACATGTTGTGCGTTCAGCACAGTCTTGTGCGATCCACGACATGTTGTGCGATTCCGTTAAACACCCGGCCCAAATAACAAGAAGCCCAAACAAGTCTATAAACATAATATGCAATCCGATTAACATGAACAATAATATGCAATCCGATTAATAATATGCAATAATATGCATATTCGATTCTTAGAACAATATGCAATCCGATTAACACACATTCGATTCTTAGAACAATAATATGCAATCCGATTAACATGATATGCAATCCGATTAACACACATTCGATTCTTAGAACAATAATATGCAATCCGATTAACATGAACAATATCTAATACACATATGCAAGCCGATTTCATGAACACTATAATCAAACCCTTCGGATTCGAATAAAATACATATATGGCCGATTACATTCATCCATGCTTAATCACATATTATTCGAACCAATCATAACAATACATCATCATATAAGCATCATCAATCATGCATTAATCCTACATCATCATGTCGAGCATATATAGCATAACATCATACAATCATGGAAGCAAATAGTTAAAACACTAACCGATTAGAGAAGAAACAAGGATTGATCCGAATAGAAAACTTAGAGAGAGATGGAAGTGTTGCCGTCGGGTTTGAGAGGAGAGAAAGAGAGCTAGGGTTTGCGTGTGTAAAGTGTTTAGCAAACAAAAGAGGAGTATACCCTTTCTCCTAATGTTATGCGTGTAAAAGAGAGAGTGGGCCGAACTAGAATGGGCTGCCCTTAATCCGCATATAATGAGTGTAGTCCGGATGGGCTTGTGCGATCGGGTGAGTGTTGTGCAATCCGAGTTATCATATATATATATATATATACATAAAGTCTCATAATATTTATTAAATCAACATATCAGATTATCACACTGAGTTCACATACATTACATAAGTTCAAAACATGCTACACTAAGCACAAAGATTGGTTCTGAAATACGAGTTGTCACATTATCCCCAAGTTGAAAGAAATTTCGTCCCGAAATTTAGCACGTACTCACTGAGGAAGCTAGTTAAGTTGTATGGTTTTCTTGGTTTTCCTGGGGTGTCACATCCTCCCCCCGTTGATCTGGAATTTCGTCCCGAAATTCCGTAGCTTCATCCTCAGCAGTGGTTGTACTGTTTGCAAAGAGTTGGGGATACTTTTGTTTCATCTGATCTTCGCGCTCCCAAGTGAACTCTGGGCCGCGACGTGAGTTCCAACGAACTCGGACGAGAGGTATTCTAGTGTGCTTGAGGACCTTAACATCCCGGTCCGTGATTTCGACTGGTTCCTCGACGAATCGTAACTGCTCGTCGATAGTGAGCTCCTTCAAAGGAACTATGAGGGTCTCATCTGATTGACACTTCTTCAGATTCGACACGTGGAAAATGTTGTGAACTGCACTGAGTTCTGCTGGTAAGTTCAGCTTGTAGGCCACCTTGCCTATTTTCTCGATGACTTCGAACGGTCCAACGTATCGTGGGTTAAGGTTGCCTCGTTTACCAAAACGAACCACACCCTTCCAGGGTGAAACTTTGAGTAGTACTCGCTCCCCAACCTGGAGCTCGAGTGGTTTTCTGCCCTTATCGGCGTAGCTTTTCTGACGGTCGCGAGCTGCCGCCATTCGTTGTCGTATTTGAGCAATTCGTTCTGTTGTGTCTACCACAAGTTCTGGACCAGTGATCTGACTATCCCCCACCTCTGCCCAACAAAGAGGTGACCGGCATTTACGCCCGTACAATGCCTCAAACGGAGCAGCTTTAATGCTGGTGTGGTAGCTGTTATTGTACGAAAATTCCACAAGTTGTAGATGCTTTTCCCAGCCGTTGCCAAAGTCAATCACACATGCCCTAAGTATGTCTTCAAGGGTCTGGATGGTGCGTTCAGACTGCCCATCCGTTTGCGGGTGATAAGCTGTGCTCATATCTAAACGTGAGCCAAAGGACTTGTGCATTGCTTGCCACAGTTCTGAAGTAAAACGTGCATCACGATCCGAGATAATAGAGGTGGGCACCCCGTGCCTCGAGACAACTTCCTTAAGGTATACGTCTGCTAGAGTGGAGAACTTATCCGTTTCCTTGATAGCCAAGAAGTGAGCAGACTTTGTGAGTCGATCCACGATCACCCAGATGGTATCGTTACCACGTTGAGATCTAGGCAGGCCAGTAACAAAATCCATGGAAATTTGCTCCCATTTCCATTGTGGTATCTCTGGTTGTTGGAGTAGGCCTGATGGTTTCTGATATTCCGTCTTGACTCTCGCACAAGTCAAGCACTTGCTAACGTAAGTTGCTATGTGAGCTTTCATGCTAGGCCACCAATACGTAGTTTTGATGTCGTGGTACATCTTATCTGAACCAGGGTGTACTGAGTAGCGAGACTTGTGTGCCTCATCCATCACAAGCTCTCGCAAGTTGCCGTAAAGTGGGACCCAAATGCGTCATGTTACGTAGTAAGCACCATCTTCCTTTTGTTCTAATCGTTTCCTTGAGCCGCGTAGGGCTTCAGCCCTGATGTTTTCTGGTTTCAATGCTTCTACCTGAGCATCTCGTATCTGGGAAGGAAGACTAGACTGTATAGTGAGTTGTAAAGCTTGTACGCGCTTAGGCGTAGAGTCCTTTCGACTGAGGGCGTCAGCCACAACATTGGCTTTGCCTGGGTGGTACCTGATCGAGCATTAGTAGTCATTCAGTAGCTCGACCCATCGTCGTTGTCGCATATTCAGTTCCTTCTGTTTGAAGATGTGTTCGAGACTCCTGTGATCTGTGTAGATGGCGCATTTGGTACCGTACAGGTAGTGTCTCCATATCTTAAGTGCAAAAACAACAGCTCCCAGCTCTAGATCGTGCGTAGTGTAGTTTCTTTCGTGGACTTTGAGTTGGCGTGAGGCGTAGGCTATAACCTTATCCCGTTGCATCAGTACACAACCAAGACCCTGAATTGATGCGTCGCAGTAAACCACAAAGTCGTCTGTGCCCTCTGGCAATGAAAGGATAGGTGCACTGCAAAGTCTATCCTTTAAGTGCTGAAATGCTAACTTTTGTGCATTTCCCCATCGATAAACAACGCCTTTCTGCGTTAGTGAGGTGAGAGGCTGTGCAATCTTGGAAAAATCCTTAATGAACCTCCTGTAGTAACCTGCCAAGCCCAAGAATTGGCGAATTTCCGTTGGTGTACGAGGTGCAAGCCAGTTCTTAATCGAGTCTACCTTGGATGGATCAACGTGAATCCCATCCTTGTTTACCACATGGCCTAAGAAATGGACTTCACGAAGCCAGAAGTCGCATTTTGAAAACTTGGCGTACAGTTGTTCTGCTCGAAGGAGTTCCAAAATGAGTCGTAAATGCTGCTCGTGTTCCTCCTGACTCTTCGAATAGATCAGGATGTCGTCGATGAAAACTATAACGAACTTGTCCAAGTAAGGCTTGCACACTCGATTCATCAAGTCCATGAAGACCGCAGGTGCGTTTGTCAGCCCAAAAGGCATGACCAAAAACTCATAGTGTCCATAACGTGTTCTAAAGGCTGTTTTAGAGACATCCTCTTCTCGGACTCTCAGCTGGTGATATCCTGATCTCAAATCAATCTTTGAATAGTAGCTCGACCCTTGCAGCTGGTCGAACAAGTAGTCAATGCGTGGAAGAGGATAACGATTCTTCACGGTCACCTTGTTGAGTTCACGGTAGTCGATACACATACGGAAGGTACAGTCTTTCTTCTTCACGAATAGCACTGGAGCTCCCCAGGGCGAAGAGCTAGGACGAATAAAACCCTTATCCAAGAGTTCTTGTAGTTGCGTAGACAGCTCTTTTAGTTCTGATGGGGCTAAACGATAAGGTGCTCGAGCTATGGGCGCTGCTCCAGGAGCTAGCTCGATTTGAAACTCAACCTAACGATGAGGCGGAAGGCCAGGTAGTTCCTCAGGAAATACCTCAGGGAAGTCACGTACAATCGGAAAATCTTCTATCTTCTTCTCTTTCTTCGAGGTGTCAGTAACGAGAGCCAGAATAGCAGTGTGGCCCTTACGCAAACACTTCTGGGCCTTAAGGAAAGAGATGATGCTCACAACAGCACCACTCTTGTCGCCACGAATCATGAGAGGTTCATCCCCTGGGCGAGGAATACGGACAATCTTTTCGTTGCAAAGGATCTCTGCTTGATGTTGGGATAACCAGTCCATCCCAATGACAACGTCGAAACTACCCAGGGTGATAGGAAGGAGGTCGATTGAGAAAGGGTGACCAGCAAGAACAAGACTACAACCCTTGACTATGTGGGTGACCTCTAAACTTTTACCATTAGGTAACTCTACAGTGTGCTTGGTGTTCAATAGTGTTGGGGTACGCTTAAGCATTTGACTAACTTTTAGGGACACGTAGCTAGTATCAGCACCCGAATCAAATAAGACAGTAACGTAAAAATTGTCGAGAAGGAACTTACCCGTCACAACATTGGGATCATTCCTTGCTTCACCTTGGCCAATAACGAACACACGACCCCTTGCACCATTGCCGTTATTACCCCCGTTGTTTCCATTCCCCTGGTTGTTGTTGTTATTGTTGTTCTGGTTCCTGTTCAGTTGGGGACAATCTCTCTTGAAGTGGCCTTCAGCTCCACACTGAAAGCACCCTTTGTTGTTACCTTGCTGCTGCTGCTGCTGCTGGCGTTGATTCTGTTGAGCTTGTTGTTGCTGACGATTCTGGTTTGCGGGGTATAAACTTCTGCAATCCTTTGCTGCGTGGCCTGGCTTGTTGCACCGATGACAGTTACCCCTGGTGCATGGCCCGCTGTGATGTAGGTTACAGCGATTGCATTTGGGGTGATTTCCCTTGTACCCACCATGACTTTGACTACTAGATGATTGCTGACTAGGACTCTTATAGTCGTCGGTCCTTCTCTGCTACGACTGAGATTGCATAGAAGTTGAACCTTTGCTTGAAGCTCCATCCCATTTCCGTTTGTTGTCACTAGGGGCATCCGAAGTAGCTGTAGCACTAATGCGCTTGGGTAACCTGTTCTGCTCCACCGCCTGATCAGTGAGACGATGAGCTAATTGAACAACTTGCTGGATGGTGGCGAGGTTAGCCGAAGTCACATGACTTTGGATCTCTGGCACTAAGCCCTTAAGGTATAGTTCGATGCGTTTAATTGGAGGGTCCACCATAGTAGGACACAGTATGGCAAGCTCATTTGATCTTTTCGTGTACGCCTCAATTTCTGACCCCGTCATCTTGAGGTTGAAGAACTCGACTTCCAGTTTGTGAATTTCATCACGATTGCAATACTCCTCTTTGATCATCTCCTTAAAGTTGTCCCATGGGGTGGCGTTAGCAGCAACCAACCCCAACATTTGAACCTGAGTGTTCCACCACGTGAGCGCTAAACCCTCGAGAGTACCGGTAGCATACTTCACCCTGCGTGCCTCAGGGTATTCACACATCTCGAACACAGATTCGAGCTTTTCAAACCAGTGGAGGAGACCTACGGCTCCTTCAGTGCCGCTGAAAGTAGTTGGTCGACAGTCCATAAAAGTTTTGAAGGTGCACACAGGTGGCTGAGCATGTTGACCTGTTGTGGGTGTAAGAAAGGACAAAGTTTAACACAAAGGTAGGTTCACGAGAGTAGGACCTAAAGGTCCTAGAATGAGTTTAAACTGCAGGGTATACCTCCTGCTTGTGCGGCTGCAAGTGCCGCAGCAACTTGTTCGTTAATCAGAGCCGTCAACTGGGCTTGAGTCATGTTAACGCGTCCAGACATGATCTTCATATCAAGGGAAACACGAGTGAGAAAGGTTCGCAAAAGTGTGATGACAGAAGAGAGTAAGCACACATGTGTTTTCGAACTATAGTTGTTACGTTTATCTAGGCATACCATAAGCAAAGTTCTATGTAATCTAGCAAGTAGGCAATAAAACACAAACCATATCACCTAGAATGTCGAGCCTTGCACGTGGGGTGAAGCGTCGTTGTGGATCGTAGAGCATTGTACAGGTTATAGTCTGGTTTTAACAAAAACGTTTTCCCTTATTAAAACCAAGTTCTCTATAACCAATGGCTCTGATACCAATCTGTCACACCCCCAAAATCCACACGCGGAGTATCACCGCTTGGAGGCGTGACTGACCAGGATCAAGCCACCAATCATATTGAACAAGCAAGTAATTAATTATAAAAGTCCAACCAATACAATTGGTGTCCAAAACAAACATAGTTTAAGTTGTGAGCGGAAGCATAACGTTTAAAACCAAAACATAAGTTTAAATATCCCAAAGTTTAACATGGCACACAGCTGTCCATGTCCCACAACGACTCCTCCCCATGCAAGCTCCAGCTAAGTACCTTTTGACCTGCAAAGCATGTAGTAACGAGTCAACAATAATGTTGAGCGAGTTCACAGTTGGGTGTTCGTTTTAAGTTGTTTCGAAAACAGTTTCCTTTAACTGGCATCCTGCCGTGGGGGTTACCCCATAGTTGAAAACGTGATTTGTTTATCCCATTTACTCTGGCAATCCAGCCGTGGGGGCTACCCCATGTTAGTTATCTGGCATTTCGGCCGTGGGGGCTACCCCATGTTTACTACTAGACTCGTTACCATATCGACTGCTGACTGTAGTCATGTTTAAGTGCCCTGAACTGTCAATGTCTATCATCATTGACGTGCCCAGATCCATTAGTTCACGCCCGTCCTCTGCGGCACGGTGTGAGGCTTGTCAGACCTAAATAGCGCTATCTAACTAATGACCCGCTCGCCATTGGCCCGACGATTAAGTCGATATAAAAAGGAGGGACTTCGTGATAGAGTTTTGGTCTAGTGAAATGTAAACTGTCCAAGAGGACGAGGAATTATATTCCTGAACCCGTACTGTCCTACCCAAGAAAGGACGAGGAATCCATATTCCTTAACCCATTCCCAACCCCTGGGAATCCCATGCTTTGTAGAAAGTGTGAACTCACCTTAGGTTAGCTCGGCAGATAAACGAAAGGTCAATCGAGCTGCTAGAGGTCAACCACGTCCTAACATGGTTACCATACAAGTCAGGTTTTGGCTTCGAGTAGTGCACATAAGTTTCACATAAACTAGCAGATTAAGAACACACATTGATCATGGCAACCACATAATACATGTTAACACCTTAACAGTAACAGTCAAGTACTCATCATGTCTAACTTGTACGATCCAAAATATAAAGCCCAATAACAGTCGGCCCAACATGTTGTGCGTTCAGCACAGCCTTGTGCGATCCACGACATGTTGTGCGATTCCGTTAAACACCCGGCCCAAATAACAAGAAGCCCAAACAAGTCTATAAACATAAACACGCCCCAATCAAATAAACATAAGTCTTGTGCGATTCAGACGGCTTGTACGATCCGGTTGGGTTGTGCGATCGGAACTAGCCCAGCGCAACATGTATACCCGGCCCAACAGCTAAACAAACATCACCACTTGTGCGATCCAATAAGCCTTGTGCGACTGGGGACACCTTGTGCGATTGGATCATCTTGTGCGACTGGACTCCTTGTGCGATCAGATCAGATCTTATACGATCTGATCTTGTGCGACCGGGAGTCTTGTGCGATTAGTTTAAATGTCCGGATTTCATGCAATCAGTTATATTGTTTCCTTTTGTGAACTTATCAATCAACAATTCTAACAGTTTCTAAACCCCAACCAATATCGATCAAACAAAGGTTTTTATCTCAAAATTCTTATGAACTCTATCATAATCAAACATGAACAATCACAACACTTAAACATATCCATCTAGGGGTTTCAAATCATCATATAACACTTCATGATCGACTCTACAACTAATCCGATTTCCACATACATGCAGCCGATTAACACACATTCGATTCTTAGAACAATAATATGCAATCCGATTAACATGAACAATATCTAATACACATATGCAAGCCGATTTCATGAACACTATAATCAAACCCTTCGGATTCGAATAAAATACATATATGGCCGATTACATTCATTCATGCTTAATCACATATTATTCGAACCAAGCATAACAATACATCATCATATAAGCATCATCAATCATGCATTAATCCTACATCATCATGTCGAGCATATATAGCATAACATCATACAATCATGGAAGCAAATAGTTAAAACACTAACCGATTAGAGAAGAAACAAGGATTGATCCGAATAGAAAACTTAGAGAGAGATGGAAGTGTTGCCGTCGAGTTTGAGAGGAGAGAAAGAGAGCTAGGGTTTGTGTGTGTAAAGTGTTTAGCAAACAAAAGAGGAGTATACCCTTTCTCCTAATGTTATGCGTGTAAAAGAGAGAGTGGGCCGAACTAGAATGGGCTGCCCTTGATCCGCATATAATGAGTGTAGCCCGGATGGGCTTGTGTGATCGGGTGAGTGTTGTGCGATCCGAGTTATCATATATATATATACATAAAGTCTCATAATATTTATTAAATCAACATATCAGATTATCACACTGAGTTCACATACATTACATAAGTTCAAAACATGCTACACTAAGCACAAAGATTGGTTCTGAAATACGAGTTGTCACATTATCCCCAAGTTGAAAGAAATTTCGTCCCGAAATTTAGCACGTACTCACTGAGGAAGCTAGTTAAGTTGTATGGTTTTCTTGGTTTTCCTGGGGTGTCACAGTGGTTGCAGGGGTTTAAGAGATGGAGATGAGGATGTTGACTTTGACTGATATTATTATTTAATAGTAGGGGTATTTTGGTCATTTCACATCCACTTAACCCCAAAAACTAACCCTCCATTCGCACCAGGGACTATCCAGAAACGAAATTGCAAAAATTGGAGACTATAGCTGTAATTTTAGAAAAGTATGTGACAAAAGATAAAAATTGGCAAACCACATGGAGTATCCGAACATTTTTCTTGTAACATGAATTTTTCGGACTATCCGAACATTTTTCTTGTAACATGAATTTTTCTTGATTTTTGAATACACAGTGAAATTAATTGCAGAGCCGACGCAAAAGTGTAAATAAAATATCTAAGGACCAATTCTCTCTCTTAAACACAAAGTCAAAAGTCTTCGAAACTAGGGTTCTCTTCTATACTTTGGTGAACACACTGAAGCTTCGTGGCTTCTACATCATCTCTTCCAAACAATTTTCAACACTAGTCGTTGACTCAATGTACGTTTCATCTTCCTTTATGATTTTTCCCTTATTCACCGCTGTTTGATTGCTCATTATGTTCAATTCTCTATACGCATCTACGCGAACATTAATGTGTTAGTATGTTGTATCGATATTAGATTATCTATAGGGTTTTTTTTACCAATTTCTCTGTTGCTGGTGCTAAGATTAAGATTTATGACGTCTGAAGGTTGAAGATTAGTTTGGTAACAGTTTACAATTCCTTTTTTATGTGATTTTTTTTATTAATATGTTCCTGTTTTTTTTATATTTGGATCTGTACCATTAATGCATTGTTATTTTGGGAAAATTGGCTAAAATCTAGGTCTACAATAGGTGTTCATCTGTAGAAGCATTTAAGTAGGTCTGTAAGCGAACCGACCGCTCAGGAACGCCTGTTTTGTTCATTCATTTATGTTTGTGAATGTTCGTTTATTTACAATCGTTTATGTCTGTTTGTTTGAACACGAATATGTCCTCATCTGTGTTCATTTGGTTCGCTTGCAGGCCTACCTTAAGGGCTTAAGAGGGTAGAATATTGTGACATTGGCATGATTTAATGATTTATTTGTTTCTATAAAATGTTCACAAGTAGGGATTTCTATATTTACTTCCAAACAAAAATCAAGATCTTTAATGCACATTTTATTTGCAGATTATACATATAGGGAGTGAGGAGAATAAAGTGACAAAGTTAGTGTGTAAGTCACTAACATTTGAGTGGAAGCCTCGAGCATGGCGGTCAAGATGCAATGCGATGCCTCCCGTAAAGAAGTTGCAGGAGATGCAGGTGAAGCATCTCAGGTTCTTACTCACAAGTGGTATTTCAGCAATAAAGAAATTGAATTGCATAGTCCTTCAAGGTCTGATGGCATCGATTACAAGCACGAAGAACATCTGAGAAAGATGTACTGCTCTTTCCTGCAAGAGCTTGGTATCGAGCTTAAAGTGTAAGTTTTTGTTATCCTTTACCATCTTGTGAAAAGGCACATGAAATTTGTAACTCTTTAAGTGTGAAAAGATTTAATATTATATAATATGCTTTTTTTGCAACCAATTAGTTTGATACATTTGATGTGGTAACTTGATGGCTTTTTTGGTTAGGTCGTACTGCTTCTCTTTTTCTCTCGTTCTGAATTTGCATCTGAATTTTATTTCACGTTTAAGAGATTATGTCATATTATTACATGCTAAAATGGCAATTGGTTATTGTTTCATATTTCAGACCCCAACTAACAATCGCAACTGCAATGATGTTTTGCCACCGGTTTTATATGCGCCAGTCCCATGCAAAGAACGATTGGCAGGTAAATGTTTCGTTAAATGCGTTCTTTTTTTTGTTTCTCATGCAAAGGTTCAGTACAACTTAACAGTGGTTGCTTCTTGCAGACAATTGCATCTGTATGCATGTTTCTTGCTTGCAAATCTGAAGAAACACCACGATGTTTAAATGAATTTGTTGTGGTGGCTTATAAGTTAATATACAAGTGGGACCCGTCAGCTTCAAGGAGAATACGCGTATGTTTGGCACATCCCTTACCTGTATCTTGAATACATAGTTTATACATCAATTTTGTAAATTCTCATCATGTTTTATATCACTGTAGGAGATATACGACAAACAAAAGCAACTTATTTTAATCGGGGAAAGACTTCTCTTGCATGTTCTTGCTTTCGATATGAATATCGAACATCCATACAAGTCACTTGTTGCCGCCGTTAAAAGATTGGATGTTACGCACAAAGATCTTGTAAAAGTCGCATGGAATTTTGTGAATGACTGGTATGCCGTACACAAATGTGTCTTCAAAAGTGTGTGTGTGTATTTTAACCACATACGCTGAGTTTGATGCATTATCTGTGTAGGCTTCGTACCTTGTTATGCTTGCAGCACAAGCCTCATTATATCGCTGCGGGTTCGCTGTTTCTTGCTTCCAAGATTATGAAGGTGAAATTGCCGACATCGAAAGGGAAGACTTGGTGGATGGAGTTTGACGTTTCACCTAAACAGTTAGAAGGTACGTTTCTTGCCATGTGCGAGGAGTAGGGGTGTGCACGGTTCGGTTCGGTTGTTTGGCTTTTTCGGTTTTTGGAACACAATTATAGTGTTCACGTTTAAGTTAATAGATGTTTACGTTTAAGTTATAATTTTAAACTTTTTAATTAATAGTGTTCACATAAACCTAACCTTCTAATCTATTTTATGTTTCTCCAAAGTTTTTAGTAGAGCAAACTGCCATTTTGGTCCCTGAGGTTTGGTCACTTTAGTCAAATTTGAAATCTTTTGCATCTGGGTCCTTGTGGTTTCCATTTTTTGCCATTTTGGTCCAAAAATGAAATCAGCTCATATTTCTCAAATTAAATCCTAGTATTTTGTCCTTTTCCTCAGGGGCAAAATGACCTTTATAATTTTATCATAACACATTATTAATTAAAATTATAAAATTAATTAATCCCTTTGACCTTGATAATTAATTACCTATTGTTGATGTAGTGTTTTTGGAGTTTAAAATATTTTTGGACTTTGTTTAATATATTTTTATTTTTTAATATTATTTTTTTGCCGTACCCCTATCTTGTATTTTTGAGTTTTGCCGTTCCCAGTACCCATATCGTCCCCGTACCCCAGTACCGTACCCATATCCGTGCTACGTAGGATGAAACCGATCTAGAACAGGAGATGCAGCAGTCCGGATCTAAGAACTCAACGAAGCCGGAGACCTCCAATCAACGCCGTGGCTCCACCGCGAGCGAACGGGGCGGAAAGCGGCCGATGCGGCGGTGTGAGAGCGGAACTGCGACGCGACTGGTGACGGTGACGACGGCGGCGGAGGAGATTTAGCGGAGTAGCTCGGGCGGCCTGTTGGATGTTCAACACGACATGAATGCTTGAAACAGTTTGATGGTAAGTACTGGCGCACGTTGTTTGACTCACGTGTCGGTCGGACCACGTGGTCATATGGCTCCGATGTATGGTTTGGGTTTGGGGGAAGATGATGGATTAGGGTTTGGGTTTCGGGGAAGATGATGTCTGTGGTTTTATATGGTCAAAAGGGGATTAATTAATTTCATAATTTTATTAATAATGTGTTATAATAAAATTATAATGACCATTTTGCCTCTAAGGAAAAGGACAAAATACCAGGATTTAATTTGAGAAATATGAGCTGATTTCATTTTTGGACCAAAATGGCAAAAAAAAAAAATAAAATAAAATAAACCACAGGGACCGAGATGCAACAGGTTTCAAATTTGGACTAAAGTGGCAAAAGTGATCAAACCTCAGGGACCAAAATGGTAGTTTACTCTTTTTATTAAGACATTTTGTTGTAAATCAAAGTATCAACGGATAGGATTTTCGAAGTTTCAAACGAAATGAATGACAACGGCCGATCAAGATACAGAAACACCACTTGATCAATTCCGTCGGGCGAACCTAAACGAAGTTTCGGATACAGAAACACCACCGAGACTCACGATCAGGGTCCAAAGAACACCACCCAAGTGGCCAAACTTGAGCTAGCAATGGAGAATAACAAACTGGTAACTCAAAATGAGAAAACACAGTCGAAAACTTTAAACATAAAAATCACCACCATTAATATTCAAAAGTTGTTTACATATAGAATGAAACCCACTAACTCACATCCTAAATTCAGGGAAAACAAACAAACTAAAGTACTACTAATGAAGCAAGAAAAACAACTAGATAAAGCTTTAGAAAATAACTGCAGAAACATGGAAATAAAAGAAGTGGGAATAACCCACTCATGGTGGTGACGTGGGTAAATGCCATGCATGGTTTTTTTTAACCTCCATCATGGGGCTCCATATGATCCAAACTAAGTCAACCGCATATTGACCCGTTTGTAGCATCCGACCCATTTGTAACCCTATCATCCTCTCCGTCTTGCGAAAAGTTTGACCTCAAACTTGAATGATCAGCCTCCAACTCAGGATCATATCTACTATAAAAGTTGACGTTAAAGGCTTCATCGGGAACTTTAGCTTTGACTGCAAATATGCTTTGGTTGTTGCTACTTTGTTCGTCCCACTCCAACTCGTGATTAGTATCGGGATTGATTGCTTTTTGTCCTTCGAATAACGTTTCTTTCAGTCGAAACGGATCATGTGATAACAACAAGAAAAACTGATCAGCAACTAAGGTTCGGTTGTTAAATGCAATTGTGGGGGCTGATGGGAGCAATGTTATTTTTTGTTCATCTTTGACAAAGGAGTACGTATTCTTGTACCCGTCATGAATAACTCTTCTGTCGAACAACCAAGGGCGGCCCAACAACACGTGGCATGCATCCATTGGAATAATGTCACACCAGATTTCATCCTTGTATTCATGTCCAATAGTGAATGAGAGTAAAACACGATTCAATACACGAATACCTTTTCCGTTATCAAGCCAGTGTATGTTATAAGGTGAAGGATGAGACTCTATAGGTAGGTTTAACTTTGTGACCATGGTTTGTGAAGCTATATTAGTGCAGCTTCCACTGTCTACGACCAGTGAACATACTTTATTCCGTATAGTGCAGCGGGTAAGAAACAACGATTCTCGTTGCATGTTGTCACCTTTAATTACGGACCCATTTAGCGCCCGTTGAATCATTAAACAGTCTCCTTCATCTGGGCCTATTACCACCTCCTCTTCAGCTTGCTGTGGACCTATGTCTTCATCATACTTTGGTTTAGTCAAAGCTTCAAACTCGGTTAAAGTGATGATTCTTTTGTTGGGACACTCAGATGCAATGTGTCCCAATCCTTGACAACGGAAACATCGCCGTGTATTATTCGAGGTTGTTCCCGAACTCTCAGGTATCTCAATGGGTTTGGAAGGTGTTAGAACCGACAACGGTAGTGAAGAAGAAGTTGGTGTAGTGTAGGGCGGCTTACCGGTTAGTTTTGTCGATTCCATCTTAGTTTGATTCTTCTGTCGGGCTTCAACTTTGTGTGCAAGAAGGGTAAGCTCAGCCAACGTGGAATAGGGTTGTAACTCCACTATAGTGGCGAACTTTGGTTCTAAGCCTCCGAGATATCGCACCAATGTTTGAGGATCATCTTCATTTAACCCGCATTTCATGATAAGGAATTCGAATTCTTGGGAATACTCTTCAATGGACCGTGTACCCTGCTTAATAAAATGAAGTTTGGAAAAGTTTTCTTAGAGATAATATGTAGGCATGTATTTTTGTTTAAGCAGTTTCTTCATCTTCGACCAACTCCTCACCTTATCCTTCTCATTTTGTTCTCTTTTCCAACATACATTGGCCCACCAGGTAGAAGCATATTTTCATAATTTTAAGGCGACAATTTTGACCTTCTTTTCCTCCGGAGTCTGCTTATAATCAAATACTCGCTCAACGGTTCGGAGCCATTCTACAAACTCGTCCGGGTCAAGCTTCCCATCGTACTCGGGGATGTCAACTTTGATGTCGGTGTGGCTTCGGTTGTTAGGAGATCGACGACCATAAGGGTTATAGTCACCGGTATTGAAGAACTCATCGGTATCATATTCATCATCAGGTCTGTACCGAGGAGGGGTTCGGTCATTTTCTCTTCGTCTTTGTATGGCAAAAGTTAACTCCCGCACTTGATCTTGTAGGTCTTTTATTTGTTGTTCCATGCTATAAAATGAAGGCTGATATAAATGGTGATAAATTGTTAGTTACGGAATGGACTGGAGACGAAACGGAGGGTGTTTCGGCTCTGATACCAGATGTTGTAAATCAAAGTATCAACGGATAGGATTTTCGAAGTTTCAAACGAAATGAATGACAACGGCCGATCAAGATACAGAAACACCACTTGATCAATTCCGTCGGGCGAACCTAAACGAAGTTTCGGATACAGAAACACCACCGAGACTCACGATCAGGGTCCAAAGAACACCACCCAAGTGGCCAAACTTGAGCTAGCAATGGAGAATAACAAACTGGTAACTCAAAATGAGAAAACACAGTCGAAAACTTTAAACATAAAAATCACCACCATTAATATTCAAAAGTTGTTTACATATAGAATGAAACCTACTAACTCACATCCTAAATTCAGGGAAAACAAACAAACTAAAGTACTACTTATGAAGCAAGAAAAACAACTAGATAAAGCTTAGAAAATAACTGCAGAAACATGGAAATAAAAGAAGTGGGAATAACCCACTCATGGTGGTGACGTGGGTAAATGCCATGCATGGTTTTTTTAACCTCCATCATGGGGCTCCATATGATCCAAACTAAGTCAACCGCATATTGACCCGTTTGTAGCATCCAACCCATTTGTAACCGTATCACATTTTCTTTTATATTACTTTGAAAATCCCAAAGTTTGTATTAAGACATTTTCTTTTATAATACTTTGAAAATCATTTAAATTTTATGTTAAATTTTGTTATTTCTTGTAGGCAATGGATTTCAAAGATAAATAAACATGTTAATATAAATGCTTAACATTCAAGGAGAAAATTAATAATTTCTAAATCAATATATAAAAAATATTGAAAAAATGATTTTTAGGTTATTCGGTTCGATTTTTTTTTCGGTTTTGCTAATTGCAAAACCGTAACTGAACCGTAAATATCTGTTCGGTTCGGTTTTTTCGGTTCCGGTTTTTTTCGTTTTTCTGCTCGCCCCTACCATGTGCCCATGTTACTTGTAATCGGCTTTCTTATGGCGTCCGAATTTTCTTCGTATTCGTTTCAGATGTCATCCAACAGATGACGAGTATGTGGGAACACAGTCAAAGTCAACGGAAAACTGTAGCACTGAAAAAAGAGAAAGTAACCGAATCTCCAATCATAAAACCAACGTCTAATTGTGTAAAGAAAATGGATACTTCCCGCGAAACAACAAATCGTCAAACGAGTGATACAGGTAGTGGAGGTAGTGTCGTTGAGGATGGCGAACCCGTTACAGTTAAGTCTGATCTCAGCTCAAGTTGCAAGGTAGTTAATTCAGTTGGGACGGTAGATGTAAATAAAATCAGAGAAAAGCTTAAGAATAGGAATTTAAATAAGACCATGAAAAGAGCGCGTGTAGAAGAAGGCGTAAATGATGGAGAAGATTGGATAGAAAGAGAGTTGGAGAATGGCATCGTGTTACAATCTACGTATCCTCAGAAGCAAAGGAAGATTTGAAGTATTGCTGCTACCTAAGGGTAAATTTATCGTTTTGTAAGTATGGAAACATTGATTGAACATTTAATTTCTGTAATCATTCTTTAGGCATATGTATTTACCAGTTTTTAGAAATTCAACTCTATTGATAATTTGATATCTATTTCTGACAAAAGAAAAAAAAATCTAAATGGCTAACTTGTGAATTTATTCATCTTTCTGTTACGGTGTGGCTCACTTAAGATTTTCTGGATACATGTGTAATTTTGTTATAGTTCAAAATGGGTCAGGTTGGACTGTACTGTAAACTTTTTTTTTGTATTTTCTGGAGAGGTATCATATGTGACTGTACTGTAAACCCATAAAACCCGCATATTATAAACCCACAAACCCGTATGTTATAAAATCCAGAAACCCGCATGTTATAACCCCATAATCCGCATGTTATAAACCAATAAATCCGCATGGTGTAAACAAAAACCGCATGCTATATTCTCATCTCGTACGCATCGTTCGTTAAGGCCAACTGTACGTTAACTAACCCCGGTATATATGTGTGTGTGTGTGTCACATAGAATGATAAGGTTATTTTCTTTAAATGGGAATAGATTATTTGAAGCATGTAAATATAGGAGCCTTTTTGGCATTGTTACCTGCTGACCTGTTTCATTTCAGCTAATTTTTTCTACATTTGACACATTGTCGATAAAATGCAGCCTGAATCAACTCCTTTCTGTCAAGAAAGGCATGTGTTTTGAGTAAGAAAGGTAACTACTGAGACTAGAATGCCCTTAGACTTGGAGAAGAAATGAATGAAATCTTTTAGACTACGACACACGAGATGCGACATGATGAGCCATGAGTGGGGCCGTACAGGCGATCAATAAACAAAAGACGTGGAGTGAACCGTAGAGGTGACCAATAGACAAAAGGGTAGTCTGCACTTCTGCTATCGGTAAAAGTGAAGGAGATTTATTGGGCCCTCGCAGAGCAATGGAGCTATCATCGAATCATCAATCATCTTGCTCGTCTACCTTCTCTTGAATCACATCGATCTGTTATCCAATCATCTTACTCATCTACTTGCTCCTCTACTCTTCAAGGTATGCGGTATTCGTATTCCTAATTAGGTTCTTCAACCACTTGAATTGTGCCAATATGTTCTTAAATATCTATTTTTGATGAAGTTTCTCACTATGATTCAGAATCTGAATCATCTAAATACCTAGTTCTTCACTCATTCACTGCAATTCTGTTTTATTTGTTAAGTACTATGTTAACCTTATTTTCCTAAATACCTAAATTAGGGATAAGACTCAAACATCACTAGGAATCTAGGATAACATAGAGTTAAAAGTAGTAAACATCTCATAGCAGTGATTACTGTGAAATTAATGTTTTCACAGCCATGATAAGTATGCACTTGGTAATCTTGTATGCTGTCAACTGTGTAGAATTTGTATTTCACCTTTTCTCTTGTTGATGTCTGAATTACCATGTATTTGTGTTCTCAATTCAACTTATGAATTTATATGGGATTTGAAGGAATAACCGAATAACTCATTGGTCTTTCTTAACTTGCTTGTGAATATGCTACTTTGTTTTTCTGTTATATGCCTCCTAAAAATTGAACGATTCCTGAACCACCCGTATGAACCGCGTACTTGCACAAACAACTTGGAAAGCGATTTGATTGGTATAAAAACAAAGAGTCTAGATTCCATAAATAATTAGATAACTTGGCTTGTTAAATTTATGTTACAAATTATTTCCGTATTATAAATTAACATGTATGTGCTTCATGTTGTTGTACCCTATGTTTAGGGGGTATTTCAAAAAAGTTTTTAATATTTTTCACTTCTAACCCAAAACATTTCATCTTTGCAATTTAACCCCTTTGGTTTTTTTACTTTTAACACAAAGCTTTTCATCTTTTGCAATTTAACCCTAATACTTTTTTACTTTCAGCTTTGGCCCCCATAGTTTTCATCTTTCGCAAGTTTTTTGTTTTACATTTAGTTCAAAATTTTGCGAGTTAATAAGCCGCAACGTGCGTGTGGGGTTCAAAGTTTTTTCATCTATTTTTTCCCATTTGAGAAGTTCGTCGCAACGTATGGGTCCTAGATCGACTTAGGTATTTTTCTATGTTTTACGTTTCAGCCTAAATTTTTCGCATTAACACGCCGCAATGGGTGTACGTGGTTCAACGATTTTACATCTGTTTTTCATTCGGTTTTATTTTCTCCTTTTCTATTAATTTTGTTTTTATGAGTTTTTCAGCGTTGATCGCTGTTAGTAGTGTGGCATTGGTGCTACTTTGCATTGTTTTATGTCCCCCGCCGCAACGCGGGGGCCTTAATACTAGTTTAAATAAATTTGAAAATTTTATATGCAAAATGTTAGTCAAACCACCTATATTAAAAGTTTAAAGTTGCTATGAGCTAAACCAAATTTTACACTTTACTCAAAAGTTGCTATGTGCTAAACTAAATTTTAACACTTTACTCAAATTATCCTACCCCACATAAAGGCTGAATTTTGAAGTTGAAGATCTTGTTATTAAGCCTAAGTGCTAGTATCTATGAGCTTGGGGTTTTATTGTGAAACTTGACTTTACACAAATGATTAGCATAGGTGAGATCAAATGAAATCAGTAGGGATATGGATTCTCACGGCTTTATAGAGGTATTTTATAGCCTTCTAGGTCGAGGTGGAAAGACTTGTGTGCCCCTTTTGAGTTATATTAGTGGCATGGGCCTTTTTATGAAAATGTTGTATACAATTAGGGCTGGCATAACGGGTCAATCCGATCTGTTAAGACACGAATACGATAAGACACGAACCCAAAATACGTAAACACGAACACGACACGAAATCTTATCGTGTCAGATTTTCGAAACACGAACTTGTTAATAAACAGGTTACAGGAAACGACATGTTAAGACACGAATAAAATGCCAACGTATCATACGACCTGTTTAAGACACGAACACGACTTGTTTAAGACACGAACATGACCAAATTGGGGAAGCTGTGAACCGAATTGGGAATGGTTGTGTTTGTGAGATAGATTTAAAAATTAGAGTTTGGGTTGTGGAAAAGAACCACGTGTGTTTGTGAATAATTCATCCCAGGTCCCAAGACTGATGACCCCATCTCCACACTCACATATAATATATTTTTTTAATTTTTTTTAATTTTTAATTATTAACATGTACTTAACGGGTCTTAATAGGTTAACGAGTTTTAAACTGTTTAGACACGAAACCTGTTAAGGTCAAACACGAAACATGATAACTTCGTGTAGGTTCATGTCGTGTTATCGTGTTCATGTCAGAATTACCAGCCCTATATGTAATAATGCAAAAGATGAAAATCATAACCTCTAACGAGTAATTACATTGGAGAGTATGATAAAGTTCACAACTATCAGTGTAGTAGATGTTTGAAAGATTTTTTTATTTGTTATTAAATCAGTGTAATTATAACTTTTGATGATAATAATCTCCTAATTCCAATCCTTGTTAATAGCAAGCAAATCATCATATCTAAGTTTGTTTTCGGTGAGGATTAACGGTTTTTTTCTTTTACTAAATCTCTTAGTAGGATGTATGTCGGAAATGTACATTTTATTGATTATGGTTTTTTCTTTTACTAAATCTTCTGGTAGGAGGTATGTCGGAAATGTACATTTTGTCGGCTACATCGACATTGATGAGTTTTCCGTTCATGAGTTAGGTGTAATGTAAGGCTTCTGGGTATGGGGACCGTCCCCGGATGGTTCCGGAATGGCGTCGGTGGGAACACCATCCCGCCCCCCGGCTTCGTCCTCGGCGTCGAGTATGGGACGATGGTGATGATCCACAAGAAGACAAAACCTCACACCCCTATACGTACAATATATACATATACATTTTAGGTTCATTCCCACATTTCCATACCTCCATCCTCTTTGCCCCATCCTCACACCCATCCTACGTGGCGGATCATCCTCCAAGGGAGGACCATCACCATACTGCATAGCCTAAGAGTTAGGATATGCATATGGTAAAACAATGTTATACCATGATGTTGATATCTTACATATGATTAAAATGTCTTGAAAGATTGTAAGAGATCTATGTTTGCATTGACCCTGGATTATATGTAATTTATACATTTAACAAGGAGAGAGTGAGAGACTTAGGTTCACATCTACTTTGTCTTCAAAGCTAGTAATGTTGTGGTTAAGAACAAGATATGATGTGACAATTTATAAAACTTCATTTCTAAATATCCGTCATCGATTTTAGGGATGACAATAGGTCGGGTTTGGGACGGGTTTAGGTAATCCTAACCCCACACCCGGTTAGATAATCTTGTCCTAAACCCTTTGGGTTTCTAGCGGGTAAATACCTATCAGGTATACCCGTGGGTTTCGGGTAAACCCATTAATTTTAAAAAATTACCCGTCGGGTATACACGACCCAAAACCTATCCGGAATAGTTACTAATCAATTTAGTATTATCACCATAAAAATATATCATATAACCACAATGTATATGGAATAAAATACCTATATGTATAAAAATGGATATATCATATATATACATGTTTAAAAATATAAAAGAAATTATATCGGGTATACAATCGGGTAAATGAGTACACTTTATCGGGTAAACGGGTATATCATCAAATTTCAAACCCTCAAAAAAAAAAAAAAAAAAAAAAACTAGTCCCAAACTCGAATAACCAACCCCAAACCCGTCCCAAATGTGTCAGGTTTACCCATCTGGTTCGGGTTCAATTGCCATCCCTAGTTAATTTATATATTTTCACGAACGCAACTTAAGAATAGGGATGACAAATGAACTTGAACTTGATGGGTAAACTTGACACATGAAACATTCAACATGGGTAATGGAACGGGTATCCGGGTATGTGATTAGCTATAAAAAAAATTGCTGGTGTGGGCCATATACGGTATTGTAAAACCTGGTGACAAAGTTTTAACAAACTAACAGGTATGTATGATAGCTGACAAGTAATTACATGGCAGATACTTGACAAATGTTGTCGGATATGGGACATGATTCTGGAATCATATACAAAATTGAGATTACAAATACCTGCTCTATTAAGGAGCTATTCACAAGAGAGTTAAGTTCACGTACAAACCGCACGAAAGGCATGAAAAAGTAAAAAAAAAAAAAAAAACGCGGCGGGATTTTCGTAATTATTTGTTCGTAGGGTAATTATCAAAATTACTCTACAAATGATCTTGTAGTGTAATTTTGATCTTGTAGGGTAATTTTGTAAAATGTTCTTATAGGATAATTTTGATATTTTAGGGTAATTTTAATATTTGTAGAGTAATTTTGATAAACTTGTAGAGTAATTATAATACTCTACAATATCAAAATTACCCTACAAGAACATTTTACAAAATTACCTTACAAGATCATTTGTAGGGTAATTTTGATAATTACTCTACGAGTAAATAATTATGAAAATGTCACTGCATTTTTTTTTTTTTACCTTTTCACCATATTCATACGTTTTGTATGATAAGGGTATTTGTATTTGATCTTTTGTCATTCAAAGGTGGCCAACTTTCCAAGTTGACTATTAAAAGGCTAATAACAAATCAATCAAGTAAAAAATTAGGGAGATGGATTTAGTCAAAACACTAAGGGTGTACGGGGTAGTCGCGACAAGGGGTGCGGCAAGCCCCTTTGTCGCTCGGCAAACACCGCCGCCACCAAAATACGACGCGCGGGGAGGAGTTTGATCGGGGAAAGGTTGCCACTTGCGGGGAAGGGAAAAAGTGAACGTGGACACGTTGGGTGGGGCCCACTAGTATTCAACCAATCTCAAGATTTTTTTTAAATGGTTTGAGGGAAACCACCCGTAGGTTTTTTGGGCAAAAAGGGAGAATAAGAGGGAAAATGACATGACGTATTATGATTTGGTGGGTGAAATTTTTTCCCCAACTCATTAGGCATGCACCCTAATGTAGGTCTAGACTACCGTTCACTGTGGAAGAGTTGGTGTTTCGTAAAATATATTGAAGTTTTACAAATATTTTAAACGGTTGATTTTTTAATTGAAGATTTTATAGATTGATAATCGAGTCAATAACATCTCACAAATTCGTATGTAGTTTTATAGCTTGGTTGTATCTTGGGGGTGAGATTAAGATTTGGGACCAATAGGTCTTGGGTTCGATTCCTACAAGGGGGTTTTCCTATATTTATTGGGTTTCCTCCTGAATTGGTGTATAGGCATTATGCCTTGTGGAGATGGATATGATCGGGTGGTTCCGCTCGTGGCACGATGATACTCTAGTCGTCTGTCAGTGATCCAAATACCAACTTTGGATGAAGAAATTGAAGCTCTCTGTAGTGTTCATATGTTACTAAAAGTATATTTGGGATTTGATTAAAGCTACGATCCTTCATTTCAAGTTTGTAACCTAACTAAATATTTGTCTATTCTTGTAGTTCTATATAAGTAATAACTAAATTATCGATCTGTGTCCTCTTAACTCATTTGTCACAATTATTTGCTTAATTGTGTAAAACAAATTTTAATTCTTTCAAACAAACCCGCCAAACTCAAGTAGCAGCATCTTTGGTAGTACGTCTTACTCTCGTGTCCTCTAATTCATTTGGACCAATTAAGAATATCTGAGATTGTAAAAAAGATACTAAAACTAGTTAATACAATAATTAAAACGATATATTTTTCTATAGTAAATAATTTTATACAATCAATTTTCAAAAAGTAGGAAATTACATTATTACAATATGTAAACGGGCAACAAGTTGCGCTGCAACCTACTTTTGAATTGCAAAACCGATCCGACTGGAAACAAAGCATTGGTTCTTCGGCGTCGATAAATTGTTGTGCACAACTCTCTGCACTATCTTCAGGAAACCAACAGCTTCATGGGCAAAGGACCCAAAGGTATCAAAAGCAAAGGGTCTAAGGCATGTTGATTCTCAGCACAAGCTTACTCATGCTTAGCAACTTTCTCTGATTCTGTCTTCAACTAAGCCCAACCAAAGGGGATTCTCCGGTAAAATCTACACAAGCGTGTTTCCCACCTGCCCAACAGAACATGAGGACATCCACTGGACGAAAAGTGGACCTCTCTTTATGCGGATATGTCAGGAAATTCACAGGAGCCTCTTTTTTGCGGAGATTTCCGCCCGCTTAAGAACAACACACCTATCCGAAATCCAAATATCCAAAACACTCGGATATTCGAATATGAACACCCCTATACACGACTTTTGACCTTTTAACACGTTTGACTCATTACATTTTAAATCGGGTTTCTATATTTGACACATTGTAATAAGAAAAACCCCAACTAGAGTCATATTTATATAAATGTTTTGAAATGGCAACCTACATTGCTTATGTTTTACTCCTTTATGTAATCATAAGAAAGACATGGGTTCGAGTCATGAAAGCAACAAAAGGTAACCTCCCCTAGCCATCTTGTTGAACGGTCACACCTACTGGGTTTTTTGGCACATAGTTTACACGATGATGAGTAGTTGCAGGATCACATCCGTTGTGAAATTAGGTTGTTGGCGACGTTGGTACTTGCACACACGCACAAACAACTGAGAAAAGTGATTTGATTGGTGCAAAACAAAGAGTCTAGATTCACCAAATAACTAGATTAGATAACATGGTCGGGCTGTCATGGAGACATTTGGTCTACATGATATGATTTGTTGAAACATACATTGTGAACATGTGGCATTCTTTCGTTATCCACACTTTTATTTTTGACACTTGTGTGTGCAAACGATTCTCCTTTTTACTCGCAAATTGACTCGAAAAAGAGAACATCACCTTTACTTATCTACACAAGGCTTTTCCATTCTTTTGCAAATGCTTTTTTACCTCAAATGTGAAACTCAAGGACCAAAGCCAAAGGGATGTGTCAACCCATGACCTAGTCAAAGAAGCTTTTCCCCTTGTCGGAATCCAAAAGCATATTGTGTTTTTTAGTGTAGATATTTAAACCACCTTTATAAGGCTTCAATTGTTGATCATTTGTTTTTTAGTGTAGATATTATATTAAACCCACCTTTTTAAGGCTTCAATTGTTGATCATTTGTGTTTTTATGATGTATGTCTAACTAAATTTGTGACATTTTATACAAAGCATCCTTCTAACTTATAAAAAGATCTTGTTATTAAGCTTAACTAGTTGTATTTATGGGTTCAATTTTAAAACCAATTGACAATTTTTCTAACTTGAAAGTTAAGTTTACACCCAATAATTAGCATAGGTGACATTTTTTGAAAGTAAAACAAGAAAGGGAAAGACAAAAGTAGAAACAAAAATGGTAAAGTGAAGAAGACCTAAAGATGTACTTGTAGCCTTGTAGGTTGAGGGGGAAAGATTTATGTGTACCTTTACAATTTTATTGGTACCAAATGTTTGTTTAAGTAATCACTTGTACACAAATTTTGTTTGACCATTGCCCTATAACTTTTTTGTTATATGCATCATGATATCATCTTATACGTCGATGTTGGAAGTATCACAACTTGTAATTTTAATGTGTATGTATGTATGTATATATATATATATATATATATAGGGAGAAGATCATGCGAGAACCACCTCTTATTGCGAGAACCGCGAGAACCAATGTGAACACACCAAAAATGCCTAAAAATAGCTAAAAATCACACAAAAAATTTTTTTTTGATTTTTTTAATATTTTTTAGGTTAAAATCGCTACTTTTCGCACCAAAAAAAAAAAAAAAAAAAATTTTAATTTTTTTTTTTTTTTTTAAATTTTTTTTTTTTTTTTGGTGCGAAAAGTAGCGATTTTAACCTAAAAAATATTAAAAAAATCAAAAACAATTTTTTGGATTTTTTTTGGATTTTTTTAGGTTTTTGGGGGGTTTAGTTTTTAGCATTTTAGCTTGGGGGGGGGGGGGGGTGGGGGGGGGTTTAGGTTTTTGGGGGGTGGGGGAGGGGGGTTTAGGTTTTTTTTTGGGGGGGGGGGGGGGGTGGGGTTAGGTTTTTTTAGGTTTTTTTAGCTTGGGGGGGGGGGGGGTTAGGTTTTTTTTTGGGGGGGGGGGGGGGTGGGGGTTAGGTTTTTTTAGGTTTTTTTAGCTATTTTAGGTTGTGTTCACATTGGTTCTCAAGGTTCTCACAATAAGGGTGGTTCTCGCATGAGCCCCTCCCTATATATATATATATATAGGGGAATGTTCTATGCAGAACACTAAATATTGCAAGAACACGCAGAACAAAATGAACCACTTATTTTTTCAATCCTAAAAACCTAAAAAGTAAATAGAAATGTTATAAATGTAAGATTTATTGTTTTTCACACTACATTTGGAAACAAAATATAAAAAATCTTCAGTTTTTAAATAACCTACACACATGTAGGTTATGTGTAGGCTAAATTACCTACATGTATGTATACTATGTGTAGGGAAAAATATATGATTTTTTATGTATATATAATACACATATGAATGTAAGAAACATAAAATTTAAGAAATATGAATCTTAAATCCCAAAATTTAGTGATTTAGAGTTGTTCTTTTTGTTCGCGCAATAATTAGTGTTCTGTAATGATCCTTATCCTATATATATATATATATATATATATATATAGGATGAGGGGGGGAAGGATCCACTAAAAAGTGGATTTTGCCTAAGTAGCATAAGAAAGATTGTGATGATGACATGTGGCACTCCTAATAAGTAGGAATGAAGGACATTTTGGTCCTTATAAATAGGAGTGAAAATGACATGTGCCACCCTTTTGTTTTTAAAAAATACAACAAAAAAAATCTAGTACAAAAAAAATCTAGCACAAAAAATCTAGTACAAAAAAATATAGCACAAAAAATGTAGTACAAAAAAATATAGCACAAAAAATCTAGTACAAAAAATATGGCACGAAAAAATTCAGAAAAAAAAATATTTAAGACAAAAAAATTCAGCACAAAAAATTTAGCACAAAAATATAGTACAAAAATCCAGCACAAAAAATGTTATACAACATAGAAATACAACACATTTTAGTGGGTTTTTTTAGTCTTCATATTTTATATAGCAATATGGTACTTAAATTAAAGATAAAAAGACGCTCAATTTTACGGTGAAATTTTTATGAAAAAATAATGTCGTATAAAAAAGTTATGAACGTTTAAAAAATGGGGGTGGAATATGCATGTGCCTTACATGTGGAGAGAGAAAGTCTATAAATAGGATTTTCCCAAGATACCCTTGCACTCATACTTTCTCATACACTTTTATCTTAACCATTGATTTAAAAAATGAATGGTTAAGATTACTTCTCATACTACTTAGGCAAAATAAACTTTTTTATTTGATCTTACCCATAAGACGAGGTTCAAGAGTGAACAACATCCTTTGCTGTGAACCTTATGAACTAATCTCAACCATTGGTTTCAATTCTTGATAAAAAGGGCAAGATTGTAATTAAATTTTTTTTTTAAATTCATTTCCATAAACCAATTGCAGTTACAATTCCTATTTCCCTGCATATCTTACGTGATCTTTTTTAATTATATTCAAATCCTATTCAAACCCTGCTACTTCTTTGAATCACGACATCATCGAATCATGGAGGATGATCATAGTAGCGGCTTCAACGGACAAGACCCAATACAACAAAATGACTTCAATCCAGTTTTTTACACAACCATGAATCGCCCAGGTTTAGTTTTTTTATCTTTTTTTTCGGCAGTGCATCCAAATCGATGTAATGAAGTCCATGTTATTTCCTGCAATTTTGTTCATCTTCTTCGCCCAGTTCTTTCTCTTCAGTTTCCCCTTCATGGCATTTAATGATCGTCATTCCGTTTGCTTGATTTATATTTTGATTGTTTACGTGTTCTAAGTTTTTATAGAATTCATGAATGAGATAGTTGGATGACTTGTTTATAGATATTATAGCAGTAATTGAATAGTTTAGGATAATAAAACAGTTGCATGTACACATATGTACTAAACATCTCTGAATATTTTTAGAATGGCTGGTTTACAGATTTAGTGAAGTAACTGAATATTTGTAGGTTAAGATAACAGAGCATGTCCACATATGTATTGATCACTCCTGTGATATTGGATGAATTGTTTATAGATATATATATATGACTAACTGAATATTTTTAGGATAATAAAACAATTGCATCTATACATATGTACTGAACATTCCTGAATTTTTTCGAATGATTTGTTATGTTGGGGTAACTGAAAGCATGTAATTTATTCTTTTGCCAGTTTTTTTACGATATATTTATGCCGTAAAACAAACTTCCTGAAGCTTAATTAATTATAGTTTGCTTTTCTAACTTAATTATCAGAGTCAGTTGCTAGCAATGTATACGAAACACCTAACGGCAATAGGTATTGGACGCCAGTTGTTCCGCCCGGATTCAAACCCTTTAAACATGCCAGATTTAGGTCGATTGAAGCTGCTATTGCAATGTACGAGGAGTATGCACAACTTGCAGGTTTTTGTACACGGTTAGGTACTTCTAAGAAAGAAAAGATCGGTGACAAAATAATAACTCAACGATATGTCTTGTGTTCTAGAGCCAACAAACCTAAAGACACCGATGGTCAACCGTCTGAGGTTGATACTATTTCCCCCAAAAGACGCTCAAGCATAAAAGTTACAGACTGTAAAGCCTGTGTAAAATTTAAACGAAAGAGACGCCCAAATGTTAGTTGACAAAATGAACGCTAGATGCAAGAATAAAGAAAATTATACTTTTGATACCCAGATTGTTGACACAGAACTTCCGTTGCTATTTTGGTGTGATAATGTTTCGAAAATGAATTACGAAGCATTTGGGGATGTTTTGGCTTTTGATGCAACGTACCACACGAATGTGTAAGTTATAAATTCTCATATTCTAACTCTTTCGTTATTTACATTTGTCTGTTACAATTTACTTTTTTTTAGAGGTACGATATGATTTTTGTTCCATTTACTGGCGTTGATCATCACAAAAAATGCACCATATTTGGTGCTGGCCTCCTTCATAACGAGACAATCGAGTCATACAAATGGCTTCTACAAAAATTTCTCCAAGCTCATAACGGCAGACAACCTCGTTTGGTTCTAACCGATCAAGATTGTGCCATGAAACAAGCAGTTAGCAACGTATTCGACAAGTCGCATCATCGACTATGTATGTGGCATATAGTTCAAAAGATACCATCTAAGGTATTTATTTACAAACTTTCTGGTTATAAACTATTTGTACACTTGTGTACAGGTAGTAACATACACTGGTGTTTCATTTGTTCCTTCTTTTTTATTTTATCCTTATACCTGTGCTTATTTCGACTTTGATTACTTTTACATTACTCTTTACAAAATATAGATCAAGGGAGACAACTTGACAAATATTGAGATAAAAGAGAAGTTTCATAAGCTTGTTTGGAACGTCTATATTAAACCTGAAACATTTGAGCAAAGGTGGAATTCATTGATCGCCGAATACGGGTTAGAGTATCATAAATGGTTGACAGAGATGTTTTCAATTCGGGAGCAATGGATTCCAGGTTACTTTCGCGAAATACCCATGTGCTCATTAATGAAAACGACATCCAGATGCGAAAGTGCAAACCACATGTTTAAAGCAGACTCGAGCGCACATAATACATTGGTTCAATTCATGTTGTGTTACGATACGTCCATCGATGGGTTAAGAAACAAGCAACGGGAACTTTGCAATCATACTGAGACCACCAACCCAGAAAAATACAAAACAAGCTACAGGATTGAACGTCATGCAAACGCCGTTTACACAAGGAAAATTTTCTACGAGGTTCAAAAGGAAATTTTCAATGGTACATAATTTAGTTACATTGCGGAACGGTCCCTTGTTAATGGCGTTAATTGTTTTACAGTTGCTCATCTAGATCACGAAAAGGAAGTTCTTAACGAGTTCAAGGTTAGCCAACTATTACTAGTTACTAATATGATTACCGATTTTTGTATTCAGCTTTGTTTATTCAGTATGTATTTTTTCTAAACTAGTGTTTATTACTTTCTCCAGTCATACTAACTAGCTTCTCAACTACTTTTTTATTAGGTGACTTTTAACAAGGAAGACCTGCCGGTTTCTTGTGTTTGCAATGGTTTCACCCGAGATGGATATCTATGTCGCCACGTGTTTTGTGTCTTCAGAAGCCATAATATTGAGGAGATCCCAGCAAGATACATTCATCCGAGATGGAGACGAAATGCTCTTCCGAATGTTGTTCATAGTTTGGAGAACAGGTTATCCATAGACCAATCTAGGAGTGCAGTATTATGGCGCATAATCTTAGAAAACATGGACATGTGTAGAGATCGTGTGCGGGGTAACATTGATAAACTAGAGGAACTACACTCACATATTCAGGCTCTTAAAGATAAGATTTTCGCTGAAGTTCCATATGATCCAGAAATTAGTAGAAAGGGTGTAGCAATTCAGGAAGTTATTGCCCACACTGAACCGGACGAGATATCGTGTACGGCACCGAAGAAAATTGGTAACAAGGGTTGTGGGAAGCACAAAAGACCGATTGGTTCACGAGAAAAAACAATAAAAGCTGTCAAGAAGCCAAGAAGGAAGTGTAATTATTGTGGAAAACGAGTCCGAAAAACACGACAAAAGGAATTGCCCTTTAAAAAAAGGGAAGCCAACTAAGGATGACTCGTCTACAGATGAGGATGATGAGGATGATGAGGAAGACGAAGATGAGGAAGACATGGAGATAGAATCGGACGAAACGGATGGGGATGACACAAACTAGCAATGACCTGATTAGTATATACATGCAAATAAACTACCTTTTTACACTGCTTTTATGGTTAAATTTGATTATTTAAACACTTACATTGGTCATTGTTTTTACTGATTCTCTACTTTCTATGTTTATCTCCAACAACTAACGTGCCAAAGGCAGTTTCATTAAGCCTGCATATACACTAAACATAACCTGCTCTCAAAGCCTTAACCAGATGGCAGTTTGTTTATGCATGCATATACACTAGTGTTTTCACATATGTTACATATACGTACTTAGCCCTTATACCCTTGTAATCAGTGACACTGTTACTGTGTGTTTTAACTAAACAGTTTGTATTGATAAACTGTCATACTGATACTCAACCGATGAATCACACCTATATACACTGGCGTGTTTCAGTTAACCCCTTTCAATTACTTTTTGTAAACCCAATATAAACTTAACTAATCTCCAATCCTTACCTAGAAGGAAGTTTAATTAAGACTGCATATACACAAGTGTTTATTACTTATGTTACATATGTGTACTTAATGTTTTTACACTGGTGTTTTGTAACTATATTTTATTTTTTAAAGTATATATGCATTGTCAATCTCCTAACAATGTATTAAACCAAAAAAAAACACCATGTACATACACAAAACAAAAGGTTTACCAACATTGTCAACTAACACCATAGCCAAAATTCAAAACAATCGTAAATCAAAATTAGTTTCCCTACTAAGTTCCTTCAGTTATCATTAACATCCAAGCCCTTTTGAACCTCATACCCTTCGGCCAAGTTCCATGCAACGGCTGCACCCATGACTTCATTACGCCGCTTGTTTGCATCAGAACATACAATCTTGCAAGCATACTTTTTCCGTAATCTGGTTAGACTAGACTTTTTTTGTGTATGCGCGAGAGGAAACCCACTGTCCCATTTTAGGCCAGTTTCACCAAACCAGGTCTCCATGTGACGCATAGAAAAAACTCCACAATCCACACTATTTCCTACCGTCGCCCATTCAATCTCCAGCCTTTTCGGTATTACTGTCTCAAATTCCAAACTTTTCGGATGGCTTAAGGATCTCAAGTATTTTATGAAAACATATTTCTGCGTTTAAATCCAACATAAACCAGGTTAGCAACGTTATACACATGCGTACGCTTACAGATTAAATTCATACTTACCACTTTAAACGGTGTCGTCTTCTTTAAAAAATCATTGTTATCCGAAAACTCGATGAAGCTCTCACTAGCATGCATGTTGTCAATTACACGTATTGCCAACTTTTCCATGTCAAAACTAACCAGATAAAAGTGATGATTTCCCAGTATCGGGAAAACAATCACAGTATAACCTGTCAGCTTCAGAAGTAAAGCATCCTTATTCAGCACCATAAGCAACGCACTGCTGAACTTCTCCAACCGACCCTTGTCATCGTACTTCGTGTTAGTTAAGACATCGTCGTTCTACATATTTAAATTAACAAACAACCAACACCTGAATTTTTTTTTTTGAAAACTAATTAAAAATGATCTACAAATAAAAGTAAAGTAATCACTTACAAAACAAACCGTGTGGCAGAAAAGACGGCGAGTTTCACCAAATTTTTTGTACACCTCTTTGCTTTTCCCCTTGGTCGTCTTTATACCGTTAACTTCTTCGTAATTTAGGACCGTCGCAAAGCAGTTGATAACTGAGTCTCTGTAACACCCTAGTAGCTATTTAACGGTTTTACATGTAAATACCAACAATTAGATGTGTAGTTAAGACTACACATACTATAAAAATATGGAATTATTAAAACTTTTACAAATCATAAGTTATTCGACATAACGTGATCAGATTCGTCGTTTAAAATTTATGACGAGGCAATGTGCGGAAGCATGTATCTTTATCGTGTTCGGTTCTTCGTTGAGCTTGATCGTCTTCCGGCATCCAAAAAGTACCTACATTTCATAAACATGAAATGCTTTAGTCATACGGGGTTCAAAACGTATCTAAACGAGTCTGGGAAACAAAATTGATTAAATACATTTTTGTACAGGGTCCACCGTAAATTACGGTGGCTACCATAATTTACGGTATCCCCTGTTTTAAAATACTCCACCGTAAGGCAGGAGATAACTGCCTTAGCGTTTTCAGTCCCCACCGTAACTTACGGTGCCCACCGTAAGTTACGGTGGCCCCTGTATCAGATTCTTCCATTTTGCCGTTTTTGACACGAAAACTTTCGTATCTTTCAATCCGCTTGTCCGTTTGACCTACCGTTTCTTCCTACGTGTTTGTAATTTGATTCTCCATCATATGGAGTTAAAATCCGACATCCGGCTTAATAAATTTTGAGACTTTTATGCCTTCGGCTTATTACCTTTTTACAAAATTTTGACCCGTTTACGCATTTATCAAACAAACATATTTGTTTGATCATTATTTCACATGAACCACCTCAACTAAATATTTTCTACCATGTTAGGTTCTAATTGCGGGTTTCTTATATATTTTAACCCGTTTTCGCTCGTATGCTTATTTTGACCCGTTAAGGGTATTTAAGTATATTTTAAACATGATTCGCCTTCATTTGTATCTAGCCTTATATTTCCACATTTCTTACCAAGTAATCTTCCACCACAACTATATTTGCGGTGGATTTAATGTGGAGATCTATATATTCCGAGTTTTACCCCTCGAATTATCATTTTACGGCAAAGACTCATATAAAGTCTTTCGACCCAAGAATTTACATCTTTCACTACCTATACTCATTCTAAGCATTTATCTAATCATAAGACTCGTTTCCGAACCACCTTTAAGGGTCGTTCCTTTGAATTAGCTTACAAGGACAGTTTGGTAAATTTTCATCCTTCTTTCACTACAAGGACCTTTAAATACTTGTTTGACTCAAAATCCGACCATTTAACTATAGTTCTTGTTTGTAAACCCATGTGCTTCTAAAACATTATAATCATAACTCAATTTATTCGGCTTACCTAAAAGATAACCGAATATCTATATTTTAACCTTGTCTAACTCTTATAGAACTCCAAATTCTACATGATGAGTTGTGTTATTATACATACCTGGCTCGGATCAATATATTGACCCGTTTCAATACCTTGCCTTAGTGGCTGCTAAATGATAGCGCTGTAAACATTCATGTGCTATTTATTCCCTAAAATCATACAACTCGACAACCCATTAGTCGATATTGTCAAGGGTGATAATTTCACCTTTTGACCCATTTGGTCTGAATGACCAATTATATTAGCGAGATGACATTTATTACCACCTCGTATATATGACTCGCTCCGATTTACACCGTGCGGTCACTTTACTTATAATTCCATTTCTTAAAACTTTTTGGCCTACTATGGCTTACGTCATAATTGTCTTTTTCATAACACGACAAAAGGATATTCTAAAATATATGACTAGTGTAAGATATACTTACCTTGCATCCGAATTACGCTTTTCCTTCATACTTGCTTCGTTTGACCCGCTTCCTTTCCAAGCCTCCACCTAGCTTGTCAAGCGTCAAACTATCATCATAATTCGTAAGACGGTTAGATTAGTCATCATTAATTATGGCTATTCCATCTTACGGGTTTTACATCAAAATTCACCATTTGATTTCATTTTGGTCAGTTTGACTTTTAAAGGTCAAACTGCTTATCAACATAAGTGATTATATTATAACCTCGACAATTCATTTAAGCACTTTGTCAAGTATCCGATAGGCATTATTCTTACGCCACCGTTTTAACTACTTTTCAAGTCTAAGTTCATGCTATTATTAACACCAATTTAACTTAGCTCTTGATTATCAAAGTTAATTATTCATTTGTTAAGCAAGAACTAAAGGTTTCTATCTACATGTAAAAACCTGTTTCATCATAGCATTAGACATTTATCGGAACATCTAATATAATCAACTTCTACAAATTAATTAGTAGACATCATGATTCCAAACACCTATTTATATGAACAAAAACACTAATTTCATCATAATATACAAAAACCCATTTCAAGTCACATATGAGCATTCACTCGAACTTATAAATTGTTCAAGTATTTTGCTCCAACTATCAAATATGATGATTCTAAGCACATGCATATCATCATCTTCACTATTTAGTCAAAACCCACTTGGCTCATACTTGGTTAATTGACTAATCACTAGTTTATGGTAAAATTTTACAAGTTTGCATCTAGGGTTTGTTTCTAGACATAGATTCAACCCAATATCACTCATATACACAACGTTCATTCAAAAATTTCGTTCATGCATGTTCATCCAAATTTCAAGATATCACCAAATGATGAAATTCAACATACCTTATGATCTCCTAGCTTGGGTGATCACGAATTTAGTTAAAGCCCCAATTTCCAACTCGATTTCCCTTGGATTTTGATGGATTTTAGTGAGTTTAGGGTTTTGAGAAGAACCCTTCTCCTGGCTCTGTGAAATCATCGATCAAACACACACATATGTGTGTGTTTTGGTGTTTATTTGTTTTAATTAAAAACATCTTTCCCTTTTTGCCTCTTTTAGTCCCTCTAGTTCCATAGTTTATAAAAGGGTTATCCATTTCATGTTTCTTTTATTGTTTTTACAACACTTAACTAACTAGGTTGATATTCCTAGTTACTTAGTGGGTTCGAGGAAGTCATAACCCATTTTATTTTTAAATCCCGTTAACTCGGGCCTCTTATTATCTTTATTTCCTCAAAAGCTTTTATTCACTTTTTATTTAATATTAGGTTTATCTATTAAATTCCTAATATTCGCCGGGTTTACTTTTACCACTAACAGTATTTTACCCATTCATTATTATTAACATAGTTTAATTACCAATCCCGATTTCGGGGTGTTACAAGTCTACCCTCCTTAAAGAGGTTTCGTCCCCGAAACCTTTCTTACATAGTTTATTGAGTTTAAACTCAATGCACTTGCTCTCGATAATCAGTTGAGCATTGCTCATATTTTAATCAAGTGTTAGTATTTACCAGAAAGGTATGGTAACATCCTTTTGGTTATTAATCATCTACGTATCTTATACGGCATAATGCAACTTGAAATAACGTAATCTCGTTATTTTCACTAGTTTAATTAACTTAGCAATATTCATCGCTCGGCTCTAATGTGATTATACTTCACGTTACACTTCTTAACCGTGATCACGTCACGCCATGCCAAATTTTATATCAGCTTTTTATTTTCAAGAATATCACTTTTCGGATATATCGTCTTGCACCTATCAGTGTCAAGACTTATATCTTTCATGCTTACCATTTATACGTCTATCCGAATTCATATTTGTAAAAGCATTATTTCTTACCAAAACCGAAGTTTTAGTTTAGCATCTTTTCTTTAACTTTTGTCAATTACCCATACCGGGATATTGACAGTCCAAAATTTATTCTTTCTCGTTCTCGTTTTACGCGGGGAATCGTAACAAGTCTCCTCACCTTACACTATGGACCCGTAGATTCCTTCACTTAACCTCGTAGGCTATTTATTTAAGCTTTCACCTCTTTAGGGCGAGGCCCCTTTACGATCCATTTGCTTCAATTCATGATTCGTGGATCATTTTGGCCCTGTAGACCTTTACACTAATTAGTATCCCGTAGGTTATGATGATCCCATAGATCATCTTTCATTCGAGTCTTTATTCAAATGTGTATACGTTTATATACGCATAGGGCGTTAAGGCACCCCTTTTTATGTTTAGAATTATTCACTTTTACTTTTTGGGTTTCGTTTGACCTTGACCGTAGTCTAAGGCTACATTGTTGTCTTTCTAATTATCCTTCCGAATTTGTGACTTCTAACGTCAAATACACGTCGGTTTGCCCTACACTCACTGTTACCCGGTTCTTACCTATACTCCTTTACGTCCCATTACCCGGGTTCTTTTATTTTAATATTTTAATGCCTATAACTCCTTTACATAGGTTTATTAATGTTTCGCACTTTTATTTATTCGGTTCACGCTTACTTACTTTAGAAAGTGTCATCCTTTATTAAATTCGTCTGACTTGTTCGTGTGAAAATTCATCACTTATGAATGTCAAACTTCAATCTTTATTCGAGCCGTTCAACTTTAAAATAGTTGAACATGATTTATCGAAACTTCTATTTACTTCATCTTGCCGTCTTTTAGTCATGACTCAAAATCCAAGTCTTTTAACTTTCCATCCGAGTTCCCGTTTCTCGGTCTACGCATGTGTTTAAATCCTTACCCACCAACCGGGTGTTTTACCGAAGTCGTTATTATTGCAACCCTTATGGTACGCATTATGACTTCGTTTCGCTTTTATATTCCTACTTTGTTCTCAAGTTTGGCGTTTTACAAAATCGGCCCGTTAAGAGTCATATTTGCATTCTCCGGGTTCGAGTGTAAGCACACCCCTCCCAATGCATACCTTAATCGTTTTACATTAATCTTTGTCCCTTCACTCGGGCTCATCATCCCTATGTAATACGCTTCCGTCACCCGGCTGTGCGTTTACATTATTATCAAATATTTTGCTCATTTGATTCATTTGGGTACTTTTTAAGTTAGTCTCATTCACCCCGCCCTTACTACATCGGATGTAAATGTGTCCGCTATAAGAAACTCATGGTATCATATGCCACTACTTACTGGGCCAGAGTAAGCGATTAACACATGACATACACGACCTTTTTATAGTTTTCACATCACGCCCTATGTAAGTAACGCCTCTATTTAGTTTTCTTGGAAATAATATCCTGGATATGTATTTCTATTAAGGTTTTCCAAGTTTCTAATTTACATATGCAACAATCATTCTCTACTTGTTTATTGCATATTGCTATTTGTGCGATTATATTTAAAAGCGTGCACCTGGTAATGCTTGCCCCGTCGGGCGTTCCCTGCCATTAACCTTGTTCGCGGTCGTTAAGCGATTTAGCCCTTGGTGAGCATGCTCCTCATGTCATACTTCGGACCGTTCCTCTATCATATCCGTAATTTGTTCAACTCTTGTCATCTTTGAATGCAAGTGTCCTTCAATTAAGACATTTACAAAAGTTAGTAATGTCAACTTTACTAAATGCCCGTATCATAATACAAGGCTTTTCTACTATATGTGTCAACGCACGAATTTTGTTAGCTATGTCTATCATTTAATTGGGGTAACGTGTATTACACGATAACCCTATCTGTTGTTTACAACACGTTAATACGCTAAACAATTAACATACATGCACTTACCGGATTTGCGATCAAGCATCGAACCGAACACCAATCTTTATTAAGAGCTTAAGGTTTAAGTCCAAGCATAGTTTTCCCACCATACTTGAATCTCTTAAACCAGGGCTCTGATACCAACTTGTAACACCCTAGTTGCTATTTAACGGTTTTACATGTAAATAACAACAATTAGATGTGTAGTTAAGACTACACATACTATAAAAATATGGAATTATTAAAACTTTTACAAATCATAAGTTATTCGACATAACGTGATCAGATTCGTCGTTTAAAATTTATGACGAGGCAATGTGCGGAAGCATGTATCTTTATCGTGTTCGGTTCTTCGTTGAGCTTGATCGTCTTCCGGCATCCAAAAAGTACCTACATTTCATAAACATGAAATGGTGGTCCATAGGACAACCCTTTATTATGTTAAAAGACGAGTTTATCCCTCATTTAATTGTGTAATTATCTTGAATTAGATAACTACGGTTGCTTATGTTTCAGGCGCGGTTCGGGAGCTTAAAGTGGATTAAACGCAGCTTTGGATGGTTTGGAGTTGAATGGGTCGTGCGTGGAAGAAACAATGGAACAAAACATACAAGTCAGAGCTCCACCGTAATTTACGGTGGGACCGTAAATTACGGTGGCCATGAAAAGTGCACAAGTCCTCCACCGTAAAACAGTTTAATCTCACCGTAACATTATATGGTCCACCGTAACTTACGGTGGTACCGTAATTTACGGTGGACTTGACGAAGAAAACCGTAACTGCTCAATAAAACAGTTTTTAATGGTGTCTTTTCATGGATTCTCATCATTGGTCGGTTAGAGAACACATTGGGGGCGAATTTGGCTATCTTTGCTTGGTTTTGAACAATTGCTAACATTCGGTTTGTGATTTCGATTCGTATGAACATTGAATTTGTTGCTATGATGATTCACCAAGCTATGTGTGGCTAAAACTTTCGGTGATCATCTTAGGTGAAGGTTTCTCTTGAACTTTTGTGTGTTTATTTCTGAATTTCTAGAATGATAACTTGCGTTGCTTGAATATCATGGTGTATGCATAATTGTTTGTAGCTTGTTAATCGATAGTGCAATTTCTAGTCTCAATCGTACGTTCTTGGTGCCGTTGGCAATCGAGATATCACGGGAAGGGTTAGGGTTGGTTATTGATTAATTGATCATCGGGAAACAACCTCGCGTTTATAAATCCGAGTACTTTGTTCCCTTTTATCACTTCGATTATTTATGCACGAGTTATGTCTATGTAACTCTTTCTAGTTGGAATTTCACACAATTGTTTAAAGAAACTGAATCCTAAGATGGTCATTGTTTTCTCCTAATCTGTTTTACAACCAACATTTGATTTGCAATTAGTTATTAACTTAGTTTTATAAAACAACAATCCAAATTATTGATCTTTATTTTCTGCAAATTAGGTTAATTGTAGTTTAATCGCAAAGCTATAAAATCAACACACTTTCTACATACTCCCAGAGTTCGATACCCTGTTACCACTATCTATAGTTGTTATTGGGATTAAATTTGCGTGTACCTACGACAGCACGTCACGGAAGCATGTATCTTTATCGTGTTCGGTTCTTCGTTGAGCTTGATCGTCTTCCGGCATCCAAAAAGTACCTACATTTCATAAACATGAAATGCTTTAGTCATACGGGGTTCAAAACGTATCTAAACGAGTCTGGGAAACAAAATTGATTAAATACATTTTTGTACAGGGTCCACCGTAAATTACGATGGCTACCGTAATTTACGGTATCCCCTGTTTTAAAATACTCCACCGTAAGGCAGGAGATAACTGCCGTAGCGTTTTCAGTCCCCACCGTAACTTACGGTGCCCACCATAAGTTACGGTGGCCCCTGTATCAGATTCTTCCATTTTGCCGTTTTTGACACGAAAACTTTCGTATCTTTCAATCCGCTTGTCCGTTTGACCTACCGTTTCTTCCTACGTGTTTGTAATTTGATTCTCCATCATATGGAGTTAAAATCCGACATCCGGCTTAATAAATTTTGAGACTTTTATGCCTTCGGCTTATTACCTTTTTACAAAATTTTGACCCGTTTACGCATTTATCAAACAAACATATTTGTTTGATCATTATTTCACATGAACCACCTCAATTCAATATTTTCTACCATGTTAGGTTCTAATTGCGGGTTTCTTATATATTTTAACCCGTTTTCGCTCGTATGCTTATTTTGACCCGTTAAGGGTATTTAAGTATATTTTAAACATGCAGGGCCTGCCCAAGGGTAAGCCAAATGAGGCTTGGGCCTTAGGCCACCAAAACTATAGGGCCTCCACAATTTGATGAAACCACAGTCCATTTATAAAAGATTTAGGGTGTGGGTTATCAATAGATTGGTGGTTGGTAGTGTAGTGGTTTTGTATATGTATGGATGTTGGTGAGACCCGGGTTCAAATCCCTAGTTCAGCATTTTTTTTCTTGTTTTTAAATTTTAACACAATCTTTCAAATAATTACACTTGGGCCCTTCAAGTTTAACTTTCAATTACATACATTTTTTTGGGAAAAAGGCCACAAGATTTTTTTACTTCATCTTAGGCCACCAAAATGGTTGAGTCGGCCTTGTAAACATGATTCGCCTTCATTTGTATCTAGCCTTATATTTCCATATTTCTTACCAAGTAATCTTCCACCACAACTATATTTGTGGTGGATTTAATGTGGAGATCTATATATTCCGAGTTTTACCCCTCGAATTATCATTTTACGGCAAAGACTCATATAAAGTCTTTCGACCCAAGAATTTACATCTTTCACTACCTATACTCATTCTAAGCATTTATCTAATCATAAGACTCGTTTCCGAACCACCTTTAAGGGTCGTTCCTTCGAATTAGCTTACAAGGACAGTTTGGTAAATTTTCATCCTTCTTTCACTACAAGGACCTTTAAATACTTGTTTGACTCAAAATCCGACCATTTAACTATAGTTCTTGTTTGTAAACCCATGTGCTTCTAAAACATTATAATCATAACTCAATTTATTCGGCTTACCTAAAAGATAACCGAATATCTATATTTTAACCTTGTCTAACTCTTATAGAACTCCAAATTCTACATGATGAGTTGTGTTATTATACATACCTGGCTCGGATCAATATATTGACCCGTTTCAATACCTTGCCTTAGTGGCTGCTAAATGATAGCGCTGTAAACATCCATGTGCTATTTATTCCCTAAAATCATACAACTCGACAACCCATTAGTCGATATTGTCAAGGGTGATAATTTCACCTTTTGACCCATTTGGTCTGAATGACCAATTATATTAGCGAGATGACATTTATTACCACCTCGTATATATGACTCGCCCCGATTTACACCGTGCGGTCACTTTACTTATAATTCCATTTCTTAAAACTTTTTGGCCTACTATGGCTTACGTCATAATTGTCTTTTTCGTAACACGACAAAAGGATATTCTAAAATATATGACTAGTGTAAGATATACTTACCTTGCATCCGAATTACGCTTTTCCTTCATACTTGCTTCGTTTGACCCGCTTCCTTTCCAAGCCTCCACCTAGCTTGTCAAGCGTCAAACTATCATCATAATTCGTAAGACGGTTAGATTAGTCATCATTAATTATGGCTATTCCATCTTACGGGTTTTACATCAAAATTCACCATTTGATTTCATTTTGGTCAGTTTGACTTTTAAAGGTCAAACTGCCTATTAACATAAGTGATTATATTATAACCTCGACAATTCATTTAAGCACTTTGTCAAGTATCCGATAGGCATTATTCTTACGCCACCGTTTTAACTACTTTTCAAGTCTAAGTTCATGCTATTATTAACACTAATTTAACTTAGCTCTTGATTATCAAAGTTAATTATTCATTTGTTAAGCAAGAACTAAAGGTTTCTATCTACATGTAAAAACCCGTTTCATCATAGCATTAGACATTTATCCGAACATCTAATATAATCAACTTCTACAAATTAATTAGTAGACATCATGATTCCAAACACCTATTTATATGAACAAAAACACTAATTTCATCATAATATACAAAAACCCATTTCAAGTCACATATGAGCATTCACTCGAACTTATAAATTGTTCAAGTATTTTGCTCCAACTATCAAATATGATGATTCTAAGCACATGCATATCATCATCTTCACTATTTAGTCAAAACCCACTTGGCTCATACTTGGTTAATTGACTAATCACTAGTTTATGGTAAAATTTTACAAGTTTGCATCTAGGGTTTGTTTCTAGACATAGATTCAACCCAATATCACTCATATACACAACATTCATTCTAAAATTTCGTTCATGCATGTTCATCCAAATTTCAAGATATCACCAAATGATGAAATTCAACATACCTTATGATCTCCTAGCTTAGGTGATCACGAATTTAGTTAAAGCCCCAATTTCCAACTCGATTTCCCTTGGATTTTGATGGATTTTAGTGAGTTTAGGGTTTTGAGAAGAACCCTTCTCCTGGCTCTGTGAAATCATCGACCAAACACACACATATATGTGTGTTTTGGTGTTTATTTGTTTTAATTAAAAACATCTTTCCCTTTTTGCCTCTTTTAGTCCCTCTAGTTCCATAGTTTATAAAAGGGTTATCTATTTCATGTTTCTTTTATTGTTTTTACAACACTTAACTAACTAGGTTGATATTACTAGTTACTTAGTGGGTTCGAGGAAGTCATAACCCGTTTTATTTTTAAATCCCGTTAACTCGGGCCTCTTATTATCTTTATTTCCTCAAAAGCTTTTATTCACTTTTTATTTAATATTAGGTTTATCTATTAAATTCCTAATATTCGCCGGGTTTACTTTTACCACTAACGGTATTTTACCCATTCATTATTATTAACATAGTTTAATTACCAATCCCAATTTCGGGGTGTTACAGTCTCCCATCCACACGCTCGGGTAAAAATCTTTTAATTGAAAGTACATAAGCCCGATGCCAGACTCCGTTAGAAACACGTGTGTCCTGAACAATATCATACATATAAATTTTTCTATAGTTAATACACCAGTGTATATGCCACTTGTGTATCCATATTCACTTACACAATCAGACACCCACCTAAAGGTTATAACCTCCACTGTATATATCAAGCATCGACTAAATACCAAATAATAAAATCCAGTCAAACTTTTGCTTACCCTTTTGAACCAGCAACTTCAGCTACTTCTTTTTGATCCCTGCCCTCTTTTGTCGCAACCTTCTTGCCCTTCTTCTTCGGAGTCACCACTCTGTAAACGTGATTTTATAAAACAAAACATGTGTCTTAGGAGATTGTCAATCATAAAAAACGTATTTAAAAAACCAAGATTGTGCAAAAAAAAAAAAAAAAAACACATACTGAGTATCTTCTACACAAGCGGACAGGTATCTCCAAATTATTTTATCTTTCGATTTCATCCATGACTTAATGTCCACAACTCGTAACATAAACGGAGATTTCCCGTATTTCGACATTTGTTTCTTTCTTTTTCCTTTGCCACCAACATTAGCTTCCGGATCGACATTTTTGACAGTTTCTTCTCTCATTGCCACCAACTCTTGTGTAGTTGGAAGAGGCTGAGACAGCCCTAAGTCGAACGAGGGCTTGTCATCCATCCGTTGCGTATCATACGCACCTGAAAGAACATCCTCGAGTACATCAGTGTACACAATAACATTCTGTGTAAACCTTGACGCAACATGAGGAGTAGAGAACCCTTCTGCCTCGTCGCCCCCACTCTTATTGTTTCCTTTCATTGTAACGTCATCTACACACATTTAACGGACAGAACACATATGAATTCTTATAAATTAGTTTATATAAAGTATGTGTACAGGAACACCAAAACCAACCTTTCGTGCATACAGCATCTGATTTTACACCAGACGGTTCACCCTTATCATCGACCACACTTTTGTTAAACATCAACTTGTACCGTTCCAGTACTGGCAACAAGCACTCGCTATTTGGGAAACGCGCGGCAACTTGGGCAACAACTTCTTCCAACTTCCTCTTCAAACCTTCCGCATCGTCCAACATCCGAAACAATCCATCAACGCAATCCTAACATTAACAATCAAAATGTATTATTACTCTATATAAGATATGAATGTTTCAAATTATTTGATATAAAAAAACATACCTCAAGCGACATCCCATCAAATCCCACACTTACGTTTCCTTCGTCTCCTTTCGATAGATCTACCACTTCGTCTTCACTTAATTGGTCGTACTCTTGATCATCAGCGTACAACTCCCTAACATCACCCAGTCCAAACCCCCCGTTCCTTACCTCCAAGTCCTTCTGCATACTCATCATTTCTTTTGTCCAAAAGCTGATTGGAGCTTGCTCACGATCTCCTCCCAATCCTGGACACGTTGTGCTGTCCAGGTAAAGCAACTACACAAAAAAGAAAAACCCATTATTCAACTGTACCAGCTATATACTATGTTGTACACAAATGTACAGAACAAATTACATAGGTGTATTTCAAGGTTACGCGTCATACCACCAAAACAGTCAGCGGACCGCGGAAAAACGAATCACTGTCACTTCTGTCCCAATTACTTTTACAGACCCTAATAGTGTCCACAATCATCTGGCACCAATCGTGCTCTCTAAACTCCTTTGAAAGACAGAACCATCCAAGCATTGTATACATCGCGTTCCCGTTCTTGGTGCTTGCTATCATTGTGGCTATAAATATCATTGCAAAATCCATTTTGAACGTCTCCTCATTGGCATAACTATTTTCTCTTATCTTGTTGACGATCATCTTACAACTAATCAGGGTCTTCTCAAACCGGTTTTTCCATGTATTCACAAGTTTCTCAACATCGGCATATCCTTCTGCATCCCTCACAACCCGTATACCTCCGTAAGGTACACCAATTATTCTACGAACGCCTTCTTTATCAACTTTTATTTTTCTGTCCCCTAGATTGATTTCCATTTTTTCGGTATCTAGCCTATCGACCACAAAATACGCCAACGGCGCATTTACGTCTGATACTTTGAGATGGAGTATCTTTCCAAAACCCATTTTACGAACCACGTTTCTCTGCCACCTCATCAAGATGCTAACAGCTTCGAACAATTTATTCGGAGAGGTACGCATCCTTATCGACGGTAACCCTTTACAACGCTTCGCCATCGCCCGTTTCTTACTGTTACTTTTTCTTTTTTTGGTGTTCTTTGCTTGCTTCCTTTTTTTTTAATTTGAAAATCTGGTCAACCGCATTCATCTCACAATCTTCTTCGTAATCTAAACAATTAACAAAACCGTTAACAACATATTATAACAGCTTTTGTATACATATATCAATACAAACAATGCCTCCTTTCACGTCTTCGTCTTCGCTGGCTATGCGTTCCACGTCACTCGTCTTCATCATCCGTCTCCCACAACCTTCGGTTGCTACATCATAATCTTATCAAAACACATTTTCCCATTGTTGTATACACAGACAATTTTGATACATTTAGCGTACATGACATAATTTCACTTACCTCTACCTACTTTTTCCTTCCCATTTTGGGATGTGTGTTCCTCATTGATTGTTTCCGTCTTGCACACCTTGTCCTTTCCTGAAGTAAAATTCTCAAACCATTAGGACGCTAAATTCAACTTCAGGCGCATAGGCACCGATTGGTTACGATCATAAATATCAATGCATATATGTTATACCGTCCTATATACTTGAGAATGGCACATGAACAACTTTATATGGTTGACCACTCGGAAGCCTACAAGCCTGTCGTTTCCTTCTCTTTCGCAAAACTTTTTCATTCAAACACATAACTAATTAGTTCACACAAAAAGCAACGGTTAGAAAACCACTTTCACACGTTATGACGGTTCAACAAACAATATACCTGTTGTATTAATAACATCTTCTGTTGTCTTCTTTTCCATATCAATACTAGCACCCACATTTGCTACTTCATCTCTTTTTACATCATCCATCTTAATAGCTGTTTAAACATAGGGGCATATCAAAATTGTGTTACTATATACACCAAAAGTATATAACATACAAACTTTACATTCACAGTAAAGACTGTTGTTTAATAGTTTAATCTAAAGCCAACATACAATACACTTATGTACATCTTTTCAAATAAAATACCATATGTGTACCTATCCATATGTACTTGAAAAAACCCATTTACACATACATCGAATTGGTGTACACCTTAACAACACTAAAACCCACATATGTACTTCAGTTAATTACTTAGGTTTAAAACTTGCTGAGTATACCTTCTTCACATCCAGTACACAAGTGTACATTAACAACATTACATCATCCTACTAATTTTGTATTCCAAATATATCTTTTTTATCTATTTTCTATGGAAAAAATCACATTTACACACAAATCAAATTGCTGTACAACATAACTACAAGAAACTACACTTGTGTACTTCAAATTGCTGTACACAATAACTAACATATACACAAGTGTACACCAAAAAAAATGTCACCAAAATATGAAGAACACATGCATCCCCCAACCCATGGCTAGACACAGGATTTCCGGCGACAGAGTACACCGTCGAACATCCGATTCCTAACCCACATTCCGATGGCACAGGGTTTTCATGTCATCGAATGAAAACTCAGCCAAAAATACATTCTGATACGACCATCGCTCTATTAAACATATAACACAACATCATATTGATTCCAAACGAACCGATTGAACAAACCCTAACTTTTCAATTATATAAAAAAAACGAAATTAACACTAATGTACATCAATAATCAGTGTAGTGAAGTATAAACTTACCGTCGTCAACCTTAGCTTCTCTACCGTCGCCGGATTGCTTCTCCATCAACATTGTTCTAATCGCCGGTTTGGGGTTTTTGAAAGAGTGATCTTCTGATTAGTAGCTACCTTCTAGGATATTTAGTTAGACTTGGATAGGTAGCTATGATTACGGGAGACAAATATATCTCAGAATCAAATCATAACAATACGTTTCTGGTTGCCATAGTTAAAAAGGAGGTAATTTGACAAAAATAACCCTACCGTTTAATTATACCTATTTTGTTTTAATAAATAATTTATAAATTAGATTACAATCTAATCTCAAGATCTAACAAAACCAATGGCTAGGATTTGTTCACTTTGTTCACAACTTAACCCTTGTTCACTCTAGAACCCTACCTTATATATATAGGGGATGGATCATGAGAAAACTAGTTTAAATGAGAAAACAAAAAAACTAACCAAAAAAGCCTAAAAAAAACCTAAAAACATACCAAAATTTTTTTTTTTACAATTTTTTTTAAAAAATCGCTACTTTTTATAAATGGAAAAAAAATTTCAAAAAAAAAAAAATTTTTTTTTTGTTGTACTGCACATGTGCACTAATACATAAAGCTTAAACCACTTAACCCACCCCCCACCCGACACCCCCCAAAAACCTAAACCCCCCACCCCCCACCCCCCAAAAACCTAAATTCACCCTCCCACCAAAAGCCTAACCCCCCCCACCCCCCAAAAACCTAAACCCCCCCCACCCTCCCGAAAACCTAAAACTAAACCCTAAACATAAACCCGAAAAAACCTAAACCCCCCCTACCCCCACCCCCCAAAAACCTAAACCCCCCCCCCCCCCCACACCCAAAAACCTAATCCTAATCCTAAACCTCCAAAAAAAACTAACCCTAAAAGCTAAACTAGACTCAAAAAGCTAATTTTAAGCATGTAATGCAATAAAAAAACCTAAACCCCCCCCCCCCCCACCCCCACCCCCCAAAAACCTAAACCCCCCTCCCCCCTCCCCCCCACACCCAAAAACTTAATCCTAATCCTAAACCTCCAAAAAAACTAACCCTAAAAGCTAAACTAGACTCAAAAAGCTAATTTTAAGCATGTAATGCAATTGTAGTACATGTTATATTGCACATGTGCACTGCTATAATAATAGTATTGAAAACAAGATGACACCATAAATCTTTTTTTATGCCATAAAAAATATGCTCGAATATACTTGAATGAAAGATACAAAAATTTGTGATCTTATGGTGCCATTTTTGTTTTAAAATGATAACGTATGGAGAAATGGAAAATGTTTGAAAAGTTATATATTTTTTTTCCAATTTTACCCCTCCTTCATTAAAAGTCCCCCCCTCCTTCATTAAAAGTCTCCCCCCTCCTTTTTAGTGCTTTTTTGGTTAGTTTTTTGGTTTTCTCATTTATATTTAGTTTTCTCATGATCCTCTCCCTATATATATATATATATATATATAAAGGTTCCTGTAAAAAAGACCAAAAGTGTGAGAAGAGTAAGAAAGAATCTACACCATTAGATCTTTGATCTAATGGTTGAGATTAATAGGGACCAAATTGTAAAATTTGTTTTATTTTTTTGGATTGAATTGAAAATTATAGGGGTAATAAAGTCTTTATATCCATTCAAAATAGAAAACTGTAAATCAAAATTCCTACAATTTCGATCTTTCTCTCTACATCGCACGACCAGATGATCACTCTCTCTACAATTTCGATCTCTCTCTCTACATCGCAGTGGAGCGGCAGTTCTAGCAGCACCAGTTCATCATCTCCGACGGTGCAGCGGTTAGCGCAAGGTCGTTCCGGCGGTGGTTTGCGTGTCCGAAGGTGCAGGGGTTCCGACAAGGTGGTTTTTGGTGGTTTGGTACGAGCGACTAAAAGACATCCAGAAAAGGTGGTGTCGGGTAGTTGGCCACCTCTACACGACAGCGGCGGCGGAGCGGCAGTGGTGGTGCCGGAAGTGGAGAAGATGTGCTGAATGGTGTTATATACTTTATTGAATGGTGTTATATATGTGTTGAATGGTGTTATATACTTTATTGTATGGTGTTATATACTTTATTGAATGGTATTATATATGTGCTGATGGTGTTATATACTTCATTGAATGGTGTTATATATGTGCTGAATGGTGTTATATAATAGATTGTATGGTGTTATATACTTTATTGAATGGTGTTATATATGTGCTGAATGGTGTTATATACTTACTGAATGGTGGTGTTATATACTTGCTGCATGGTGTTATATACTTGCTGAATGGTGTTATATACTTGTTGAATGGTGTTATATACTTGCTGAATGGTGTTTATAGAGATCTTTTAAAAAAAAAATCCAGTTCCTATAATTAAGGTGGCGGTTATGGGAAGTTTTTAATTAATTGAATTAATGATAAAATTACTTGTTTATCCTTTTGAATTAATTTAGATTTAGGACACATGTCATCTCCACAATATTTCTCACATTTCTCACACTTTTAACTTTTTTTACAATAACCTTACCCTATATATATATATATATATATATATATATATATATATAACCATTATATCAGAGAGGGTGGTAGGTGGTAATGAAAATAAAAAGGAAGATAAAACTTACTTTGATGGAGATATGCACAGCGGATGATGATGGATAAGAGTATGCACAGCGGAGTAGAAGGTTGCAGATTTTTTTTATGTGTGTGTTGGAATATAATATGAAGAACTGGATAAAACTTGGGATGGTAAGGGAATGGAGCTAAAGAGATGTGGAGAGAGTTTTAGTGTGCCATTGAAGTAGTAATCTTATTACTTGTAATGGTTCTTCGTATTTTACAACAATTTACAATGCCTCTATATATAGGCAAAAATAAAGCAGCAAAGTCATATTCCTAGTCTAATCAAAGAAAATAAACGATTTACAAAATTCAAAAGCCTATTCTAGCCTAGAAGAAAATGAACGATAAAAATCAAAAGTTGCACTGTCATTTTTCAAAGACTTTAGTAGCCAAATAATTGAGCCATAGAACGTCATGGCTTTCGTCATGTTTTTTGTCTTCTGTCGTCATTTCTTGCGTCATCTTCTAGAAGTCCCTGTGTGTGCTGTCTATTGACTGTGGACTTGAATAGTCTCCGTGTTCACAATCTTCATCTTCTAGGTTTATGATATGTTGTAGCTGTAGAGTGTCTCCTTCCCCTGCAAAAGGTAGAAGCATTCTCCAATTTGTTTCTATATAGACTTGTATGTAGTGTCCTTCGCATATTAGTTGATAGTTTCTCCATGGAAAATAGTCAGGAATTTCTGGAGTTTCCTGATGTTTTTTAACAAACTGTGTAAAGCTGTCTGGGATCTTTTCAATTGTGTGATCTATATGACTCAACCAAGGTAAAGTTGTGAACTCTATGTTGGTTTTTGTCATTGCTGTTTGTAGATAATTGCTTGTATTTTTGTGTTTATTATGTTCAATGAAAATTCTCTTTCTAGCTGGTCTGTATGTGTATGAATCTGTGTAAGGAAATGAGGAGAATATTTTGCAACCAATAATCAAGGTTATCGATCTTGTTGCAATATTTCCTGCTACTAGAATAATTTTCTCTCCAAGCTGGTTAAGGAGATCTTCTGTTCTTTTGTTTAACTTGATTTCCAAATAATCAATCATACCATGATGATAGAATTGAATTATTTGTTCATCTGTCAATTTTGTAGGATGGTGTACTTGAAGCAACAGAAGACCAATTCCATCTCCTGCTTCATTTGTTCTTTCCACCACTGTGAATCCTTGTTGTTCACTGTCAAATCTAAATGCCATGTCTACCAACTGTTGTTGCAAATTGTATAGAATTAGAGGAAATTCTGCACATACTTTTTGTGAAACAAGATTCTCAAATTCTGGGAACCTTTCTGTAACTGGTTTTAAACATTGCCACCAGGGTGTGTCTAAAATCCTTGTTCTAAAGGATTCAAAAGTTCTGTGTATAACTGTTTTGTCTTCATTTTTCTCGAGCCTCTGTAATAGCTGTGTATTTTTTGCTTCGAGCATCGCTATCTTTTGTTTTAGCAGATTATTCTCAATTTTTATTTGTATGCCCTGTGTATCTTTCGCCTTGTCTTCAAGCTGTGTTTTTAATGTTAAAATAAGTTCTTGCTGAGCCTTTATATACTGTTCAGGATCTGTTTTGGCTATATCAGAAAAACTTTTAACCTCTTCAGGTTCTATGTAAAAATTTTGTATACCAAAACTATCTCTTGCTACTTGAAGAGCTTCAGCAAAACTTGTATAACCTTTCCAAAATGACCCCCCTTGACAATTTATGTGTTTTACCACTGTTTCCCATTTATTAAAAATACCAATTTTTTTACCTCTAAATATAACATAATGAGTGTAGTTTGGTTTTGTTTTAAACTGCCTTTCAGGTGTTTTTGAACTTTGTTCCTGAAAGTAAATGCTTAAAGCATTTAAAACCTGTACTTTAAATGTTGAAGCTTGTGACATGGTTTGAATATGCCATAAGTTATCTAGTAAACATTGTTGTTTATCTGTAAGTTTCATTCCCATAATAGGACGAAACTTTTTATCAACTTCATTGCATATCTGTAAGGCATATGTTCCAAATTCAATCACCGGCTTGGGTGAAAAATTGGTGTGCAAAGGTCGTTTTCCAGCTGCCTTTGGTTGCTGCTGTTTATAAAACTGTCCCATCATTATCTGTGGTAATGAGGTGTGAGGAGAACTGTATATTCTTTCTGTTGAATGTAGATATGACTGTTGAATTTTTTCTTCATCCGAAGAAGAATTCCCCTGCTTTGGATATATAAGCTTTAATTTTTCTTATCTTGTTTCCTGTTCATCTGAAACAAACCATTTGTTTATATTTCGAGATAACATATCAGTTATCCCATTATTTTTTCCTTTAATGTGTTCAAAGTTTATAAAATACCCATTTCCTTGTATAATGTTTTGTAAATTAACCCATCTGGTTCTATTTACTTTTTTACTTTGGTCATTTTTCACAAATTTAACTATTGCTTCACAATCAGTGCTTACTGTAAATTCTTTATTAAGAAAGATTTTAAAATTTTCTAATGCATATATTAGTGCCTGTATCTCAAAATCAATTATAGTCCAGTTTGTTTTATTTTGAAAATTACCACTTGCATAAGCGCAAATTTTCTCTTCTTCCTTGAGACTGTATTTGTTTGGTTTACATAGAAGGACTGCTCCCCATCCTTCTTTGCATCCATCTGTTTCAATAATTATATAATCTGTAACTAATGGTAACTCTAATGGTTCAATATTCTTGACTGCTTTTTTGATTTCTTTAACTAGTTTAATATCTTCTTGATTAAAATACCTTTGACCATTTTTAGTGGTTTTACCATATAAAGGTCCAACTAGTTTTGACAAGTTTGGAATAAATTTTCTAGCATAGTTTACCAGTCCTAAAAAGGCTTGTATCTGTTTCAAGTTTTCAAATTTTTCTGGAAAACTTAGAATTTTTGTAGAAATATGTGATTGCAATTCTATTTTTCCATTTCCAATTTCTAATCCTAAAAAGGAAATTTTTTTTTTAAAAAGTTCCATTTTTCTTTTTGAAACAACTATACCATTTTTCTTTATTTCTTCAAAAACCTGTTGTAGGTGTTTCTCATGTTCCTGCACTGTATTGCTTGCAACTAAAATGTCATCAATATATACTAAGCAAAAATCAAATTTTAAAAATATACTGTCCATAAATCTTTGAAAAATTGAAGGTGCATTCTTTAGTTCAAAACTAAGGACATTCCATTCATATTGCCCTTCAGAACATGTAAAAGCTGTCCATGGTTTAAAGCTTTCTTCTAATTTTAACTGGTTATATCCTGATTTTAAATCAAATTTTGAAAATACTTTTTTGTTTTGTTTAAGATTTAGCAAACTATCTTTATTAGGAATATTATACCCATCATCTATTGTATTATCATTTAATCTTTTATAATTATAGACTATCCTGGCTTTTCCTCTTTTTATCTCACTGTGATTTCTTACTAAAAAGGCTGTAGATCTATGAGGACTTTCTGATTTTCTAATTAATCATTGATTTACCATTTCAGGGATTTGTTTTTTGAACTCTTCTTTATCTAATGGGCTGTATTCTATATTAGTTGTTCTTATTATTATGTCAGGATTTTTTAATTTGAATTTACAAATATAACTTACATTTGATTTTGTTATATCTTCTCCAATATATCCTATTTTTTCCAAATGTAGTATCATAGGATGATTCACACTTTTTGTAATATCCTGCCCCTTTTCTATTTCATGACTTAAAAAATCTGTTAAAAGTTTTAATGACTCATTTTCTATAATTTTTTTCTGTTCTGTTTTTTAAGAAATCTAAATTCCCTTTATCCCCTCTTTTTTGAACAATTTGTGTTGTATTCATATATCTAAGGGTTGGTATTGTATATAATTGTTTACTTAGTGTTATAAAATTTCTTGTGATTGTTACTGCACCATTTAATCCTAATATGAAATTTAATCTTATCACAAAATCTTTTGATTTTATATTTGGTGGATTAATATTTATTTGTGGCAAATCATATTTTATACTGTAATTGTTTGCAAAATCTAAGAATTGTATTCCTATTGGTTCTAAACAATGTGTAATATGTATTAATCTGTCTTTTACTATTCTTGTACTTAATTCATACGATAATTTTTTATGATATTCTATAGGTGCCAAACTGTATGAGATTAAGCTTTTTGTAGCTCCTGTATCAACTAATGCTGTTAAATCTAGGTATTTATTATTATCTAACCATAAACGACATTGTATATTTATCATGTTTGTTGATCCTTGTGTTTGTATGTAAGTTTGATCATCTGGTTTTTGTAGAGCCATTTTACTTATTTCTTCTGTTTTAATTAATCTCTCAAGTTTTTCTACTTTGTTTTCTAAGTTTTTTAATTTTTAAGCTATGTAACTCCATTGTTAATTCTAATTTATCTATTCTTTCATTCTCATTATTTTTGAAACTTGTTTTAACTTTAGATGTTGTAGCTATATCTTTATCATAAATCTCCTTAATACATTTAAAACAAATTTCTTTAAAACATTTATTGCATTGTGATCTTTTTTCTATACTAGGGTAATATCCACAATTGTAGCAACTTATGTGATTGTTTCCTTTATTTTGTCTCCAATCATGTTCACAATTTTCTTCTGTATTCATGTATGTATATGTTACTTTTGCTGTTGGATTATCCTCTTCACTGTAAATACTATATATTGATTCGTTATCAGATTCATCATCTGTTCCAAGAGCTTCTATTTCATAGTCTTGTAATTGCTCTATTAAATTAGCTCTTTCCATATTTTTTCTCTTATTTGTACACTTATTAGCTAAATGTGTTGTTTCTCCACAAGTATAGTATCTGCATTTTCTTGTTTGGGGTTTTTTAACATATTTATTTGTATTATAATTTTTTTCTATAATTTCTATTATATGTTGTGCTTTTTCGTATCTTTTTCTTTTTATCATAAACTCCATATGCTTGTGGTGTATAAATTGCTGTTTTACAGAATGCATAAGCATTTCTTTTTAATTGTTCTTGTAATGCTACTTCTTTGCATTTTTCTTCTAGTATACTAAAGGTATAAGTTATTCTTGGTCCTATTCCTAGATTTTGTTGTGTACCATAATTTGTTTTCTATGCTTCATGTATAGATTTTCCTAAATCACCTGGTAGTTTTATAAAGTATTTATCACATAGATTATCATCCATTGCTTTTCTTGTTTGTGATAATAATCTTGTAAAATCTAGTGTGAATTCATTTATATATTTCATATCTACTATACTTAATTGTTCTAAATTTCTGATAGCTGTATCCTGTATTAGAGAGTTATTTTTTGCTGGATCAACTCCTAATATAAGTGTTCTAATTTGTGATGTAAAATTATAAGGATTATCTCCTAATGCTTTAAGATTATTTATTTCTTCTGGATTTTGTGTTTTCTTACTTTGCCATATTCCTAATGCTATTGGTCCTAATGTAGTTTCTAAATATGAAAACATATCCATGCTTTCTTTTTTATTTGTTTCCCATAATCTTACTACATTTTGTTCCCATGTTAAAACTTCATATATCCATAACTGGGGTTTTTGTTGTTCTAACAATAACATATTTCCATTGTATATTTGTCCTATAGGCAATCTTCTTCCTTTTCCTATAGAATTAGACTCTTATTGATAATTAATTGTTGGTTGTGTCCATGGTTCTCTGCCATGACTTTCGTGTGTACCACTATATTCTCCTCCCCATTCTATTTTTGGTCTTTTTAAGGGATTATTCATTTGTGTATCCATAAAATTTTGTTCTTGTTTGTAAAAATCTGATAACATTACTTTTCCATTAATAATATCTTCTACTAATGGTAAATTATAATATTCTTGTAATTTTTTATAACTTTCTTCATAGTTCATCCCTAAGTCTGTTATACATTCTATAATCATGTCATCTACCTCTTCTTGTATATTTATTTCTGTAAATTTTCGATTTATAATTTGTTCTATTGTTTTATTTGTTTCCTCTACTTTAAAACAATCTATTGATTTTTCTTCATAATCTAATAGTGTGTAATCCATTGTTTCTTCTTGTTCGAATTTTAAGAAATTTACATCTATTTCATCTTCCTCATTGTCTGTATCATATATAAAAAGTGTTTCTTCTTTATTTTCTTCCTCTATATTCATAAAATGATATTCTTCATCATTATTTTTCTCTGTTTGTTTTTCTTTAAAATCAGTATACCTTAACTTTTGTTTTCCATCAATTTCTTCATATATATAACTTTTCTTAGGTATTAAAACTGTATTTTCTTCTTTTTCTTGTAAATCTTCTAAATCCCATTCTAATCCTGTTAACTGTTCTAGATCTATTTTTATTGGTTCTATCATTTGTATAGATTTTGATGCAATTGTTTTTACTATTCCTTCTATGTTTACCTTATATTTCATTCCTGAGCTATTACTAGCTTTTCCTAGTACTCCTATACTTACTACTAGGTTATTTCCTTCATATTCTTCATATCCTTTTGTTTGTAAGGCTATTTTAATATTTTGTAAATCTTTAACATCTTTTAAAATATCTGGTGTACAATAGAATATTGCTATTTTTTGACTTAAATCTACCTCCATACCTGAGATTATAGCTTTTTTCATATCCGATTTCCAACTTTTATCAAGTATTAGAGCTAATAGTTTTGTTCCTAAATTTTTTCTTCCTAGAGCTTTAACTCCTATTACTATTAATCCCGTGTGTACAAAGTTTTTGTTTTGTTTTTTTAATTTTTTCAATAGTTTCTGGTGACAAAAGATCTAGGGTTACTGTATTATCTACTACCCTTAAACTTTCTTCTCTACTACTTCTTATAAGAGTTGTGTTTATGTTTAATCTTCCTGTTTGATATAATATTCTTGGATTTAATATGTCTAATTGATGTTGGTTATATAATTCCAAGTTTTTGTCTAAATCTATTTCTTCTTCTAGTTGTATTATTTGTCTATTACTATTGGATCCTGATCCTCTTCTAATTATTCTATTTAAAAAACTGTCTGATGTTATACTATCATTTATATTACTTGTAGAATTTCTAGCTTCCTGTATAGTTCTACTTCTTCCTAATTTTTTTTGTTATTATTCATTTTCTTGGCTGGCAGTGTATATGGGGTAGGTTTTTTGTCTGTTTTTAATTTTTGTAGGGCTTCTGTGATTTTTTCAACTTCTAGGGGTGTATTATTTTCAGTATTATTTTTATTTTTTCCTTGTTCGTTAATTAATATATTAGACTGATTTTTTATATAGTCTAGATTTTGGGATAATTTTTTAATTTCTACTGTTAAATTTTCTAATGTTTGTTTATTATTTATAGCTTCTTGTTGTAAACTAATACTCAGATTTATAAATAAATCTACTAAAGTGTTTAACTGTGAGTTATTTGTATGTAAAGTATGTTCACAAAGTTCTTTAATATTACAAACTACAGTAAAATTATCTGTTATAAAAGATTTTCGGTGAGCTTTTTCAGAAAGTTCTAAATTTAAAAATTCTAAACGCTTGATTGTTTGAGAAGTACCAATGATTAATGAATTCTAACTCTCTTTAGCTTTTATCCCTTATTCCAAGTTTCTCTTAAACATTTTCTCATATTCCAACTATTTAAAGAACAATATGCAAACTAATCGATTAAACGATTTTTTCTATATATTCTTTCTTTTAAATTAGCTCTTTGGTATAGACAATACTTTAAACGATATTCATCTATATAATCTAACCAATCTGCTGATTGTAAAGAAAGAATTATTCTATCATATCTTTTTAATCTATTTAAAAGTTTTCTAATATAAAAACTAGTCATAATAATTAACCATTTCGTTTATGATGTTATCAAAGCAACTATCTTTCCCACAATCTTCACCTAAGAGAGTTTTCCAAAAATACTGGCATAACACGCCATAAAAGGAACTTGTCTTAGTCTATTAGATTTTAAGAAAGCCTATATATATATATAGGGGAGGGTTATCTTAGGAACGCTAAATATTGCGAGAACCGTGAGAACGAATGAGAAAATCAATCAAAACCGAATTCTTTTAATACAAACCTCATTCTAATTAAAATACGACATCAAAAAAGAATTCACAGCATCAAATAATTCATTTCTCCTCTTAAAATCACTCTTACTAGATTTTTTACACATGTATAAATATGACAAATTTACACATGTGTAAATGACAAACTTACACATGTGTAAATTTTCGTTATTTACGAATTCACGTAAATTTAAACGTGTAAATTTAATTTCTAACATTGTATTCGAATAATAATGATAAGTGTAAAAAAAAATTTTGAATTGTTTTTGATCAAGTTCTCGTGGTTTTTTCATTTGTTCTCACGGTTCTCGCGATATTTACCGTTCTCGTTTAAACCCTACCATATATATATATATATATATATATATAGGATTCGGTTCAAATGAAAATCACCACGAGTTGTGAGAATCGTGAGAACTTTTTAATCCCGCGCGAGTTGGTCCAAATTTTTTTTGCACAAACGTAAATGAAAACATTATAAACACATCTGTAAAAAAAATTGTCGAGGCGCTAGTTTTAACCGATGCAAGTTTTTTACGCGCTGGTATAAAGTTTTACAAATGATAACTATTTTTTTTATCGGTGCGTAAAAACAACTTGATCAGTCAAAACTAACGACTCGACAATTTTTTTTACTTTTTTTACAGATTTGTTTATAATGTTTTCATCTACATTTTTGCAAAAAAAAAGGCCCAATTGGTACGGGATCAAAAAGTTCTCACGGTTCTCACAACTCGTAGTGGTTATCATTTTAACCCATCTATATATATATATATATATATATATATATATATATATATATATATATATATATATAGGGTGGGGTTCTAAAGTGAACACTGATGTAATTGCGAACTGAGTGAACAAATCTTGGCCATTGATTTACACACGTGGATGGCTAGGATTTTATCATCAAATCGTAAAATACACTAGTGTATTTCATCATTAAATCCTGGTCATTGATCTACACACATGTATGACCAGAATTAGTTCGCTCAGTTCGCAAACTACACTAGTGTTCACTCTTGAACACTAGTGTGAGGTTCTTTGAGAAACACTAAAAAAGTGGCGAGCTGGGGAACGCTCTTAACAATTTAATTTAACATGTTAAAAATCATTTTTTTTATTTTTTTCGACGCTTTTCTTTATATATACTTTTAGAAGTATTTTTAATAAAAAAATCAAAAACTAAAAATATAAAAAAAGTAAAAATAAGGCTTAATTTTTTTTTTACAAAAATAATTTTTTTGTTGGAATAGTTTCTACCCATTTTTATAAGGAAAAGCTGATTTTTTTAAATAAAATGATTTTTAACATGTTAATTTTATAAGATATGATTTTTTAAACTGTTTTTTTAATATTTTTTTATTAAAAATGTTTGTACATGTATTTATAAGGAAAAGCGCCGAATTTTTTTTAGAAAAAGTTGATTTTTAACATGTTAAGTTGAATTTTCTAAAAGTGTTCCCCGGTTCCCCACTTTTTAGTATTCCTCAACGAACTCTCCCTTATATATATAGTAGAAGGATCCGTTAGGAACCACCCTTTATTGCAAGAACCGCGAGAAGCAGTGTGAACACAACCAAAAATACCTAAAAAAATCTAAAAAACACACAAAAACTTTTTTTTAATATTTTTTTTATAAAAATCGCTACTTTTCGTTAATAAAAAAATAATTTTTTTTGCTACTAAAAATAATGATTTTTATAAAAAAAATATGGATTTTTTCTTGTGTGTGTTTTTTAGATTTTTAAGATTTTTTTAGGTTTTTTGGGGGTTTAGCTTTATTGTTTAGTTTTTAGCATTTAGCTTGGGTGGGTGGATGGGGAGGGGGGGGGGAGGGCTAGGTTTTTTTTTAAGTTTTTTGTGGTGTAGTGGGTTTATTTTGTTGTGTTCACATTGGTTCTCGCAATATATATATATATATATAGGGAGCCGCTAGAATGAGAACCACCACGAGTTATGAGAACCGCGAGAACCGCGACCCGCGGGTGGCCGTTGACCACGAAATTTTTTTTACACCTAGATCCGTATATTTTAACACCGGGTGTAAAGTTTGGGTTCAAACGGCGCGCCCGAGGGGGTAGTTTTTTACGCCCAAAGTTTGGTTAAAAAAAAAAGAAAAATTAAAAAAAATAAAAAAACCCAAACTTTGGGCGTAAAAAACTACCCCCTCGGGCGCGCCGTTTGAACCCAAACTTTACACCCGGTGTTAAAATATACGGATCTAGGTGTAAAAAAAATTTCGTGGTCAACGGCCACCCGCAGGTCGCGGTTCTCGTGGTTCTCATAACTCGTGGTGGTTCTCATTCTAGCGCCCCCCTATGTATATATATATATATATATACAGGATTAGGTTCAAGAGTGAACACTGGTGTAGTTTGCGAATTGAGCGAACTAATCCTGGCCATACATGTGTGTAGATCAATGGCAAGGATTTGATGATAAAATACACTAGTGTATTTTACGATTTGATGATGAAATCCTAGCCATCCACGTGTGTAAATCAATGGCTAAGATTTGTTCACTCAGTTCGCAATTACACTAGTGTTCACTCTAGAACCCCACCCTATATATATATATACACACACACACTTGGTTATTACCCGGGATTGCTTCCCGGGCTCGGGAAACTTAGTTATATCAATTATTATTTGTTATTAATACGACCTCATTCAATCAAGCATCTCATTGGATTCAACAACAATGTCTTCACATCACCGGATTAGAACATAAGCCTATATTAGAGGTCAAACAAAAGCACAACAGGACCACATGAATAACATTATTTCCACTTTTACTTCAATTCACTTACGTGATCGGGTGATTTGGGATTTTATAAAAATGTTTGTTCTTGTACTTCTTAACAAAATTACATAGAATTCAAGAAAACAAAACAATGACTTAAAGAACTATAGTTTAACACCCAATCTGATCGGGCAAACAAATGTTGACCAAAAGTCAAACAGTTGTTGACCAAAAGTGAAACAGATGTTCAACCAGATCCACTGTCTTCTTATATTTTAGCACTATTTTCCTCTTCAAAACACTGTTCAACCTAACATGGGTTTCCATGAACTGTTGACCAAAAGTCAAACAGATGTTAAAACCACTGTTTCAGTTATTCAAACGTCTGTTGAATACTAAATGAGATTTTGGCGAAAAGTCAATCAGATGTTGACCAAAAGTCAAGCAGATGTTCACCAAAAGTCAAACGAAGTGACCCATACATGATTTCTTATACATATTTAACATGTCTCATTTGATCAATTTCAGTTTTAGTTTGGAAATTGTGGACACCAGTCCAAGGAAAAGGCGATATGTTTCTTAATATAATCGAAACTGAATGTGTTTCTTTTTGCTTGAAATGATTATCAGAGAATAGAACTCGATGTTTTTATTCCTTTAATGGCATAATTAACCAGCTTATCATTGTCAAAGAATAGCGCTTATAACTTTGAACATGATTTTGCTATTAGTTTGTACTATATTTTCAATTAAGGAATCGTTTCGACCGAGTAACCGAGTATATTGTGTTAGGATCTGAGGCTATCATGATTGTGTTTGTTTGTCATAATTGAACAAATGAATGAAAGTAAAATGAGATTAGATGCAGTGGCAATAGAAACAAACTTTGTAAACACTACAGACACTGATTATATTCTAACCACTGATACATAAACACTGATTCTACATTCCACTGCTATAATCTAAGCACTGATGTTGAGCATCAGTGCTTTCTTCAAAGGATGATCAGACCTTGAATGGACAGTGCTTTGATCTTCAACAGTGCTTGGATCCCATCAGTAGTTTGAGCTTCAATCTTTATGCTTCATCAGTGCTTTGACTTAATAGTTGTTTACAGGATCAGCAGTTGTTGAGAAGGGCAGTACTTGGAGTATATCAGATGTTGGAGCCACTGTCAAGGGGAAATATTGAATACAAACATCTGCTTATTCTGGATCCACTGCTCTGATCCAGTTTTGGCTTTAATCAATTGTTCCTCTGTAGGGTTCAATCCCAACAATCTCCCCCTGGAACAGTGCTTTGACTTAACAGTTGTTTACAGGATCAACAATCTCCCCCTGTAACAGATGATGCCAAAACCCTTCATTATTGTGGATCTTTAAGTTTTTGGTGGTGTAGTGGGTTTATTTTGTTGTGTTCACATTGGTTCTCGCAATATATATATATATAGGATAATGCTAGGGAGAAAACCCTCCATTTTGAGAAAACCCAACCTCCAGACTTTTTTTTTTTAAATAACACATGTAATATACATGTTTTTAAGAGTTTTGAGCCAAAAAAATCAAAAAAGCGCCGAGTGTTTTTTTTTTTTTTAAAATAAACAAGTTTCAGCAACTTTTTGTCTAACACATGTTAGTGAAAAGGTTGCTGAAACTTGTTTATTTTTTTTTTTAAAAACCACTCGGCGCTTTTTTGATTTTTTTGGCTCAAAAATCTTAAAAACATATATATTACATGTGTTATTTAAAAAAAAAATCGGGAGGTTGGGTTTTCTAGGGTTTTCTCAAATTTTTAGGGTTTTCTATCTAACCCTACCCTATATATATATATATATATATATATATATATATATATATATATATATATATATATATATATATATATATATAGGATTCGGTTCAAGAGTGAACACTAGTGTAGTTTGCGAACTGAGCGAACTAATCTTGGCCATACATGTGTGTAGATCAATGGCGAGGATTTGATGATAAAATACCCTAGTGTATTTTACGATTTGATGATGAAATCCTAGCCATCCACGTGTGTAAATCAATGGCTAAGATTTGTTCACTCAGTTCGCAATTACACTAGTGTTCACTCTAGAACCCCACCCTATATATATATATATATATATATATATATATATATATATAGGGGACCGCTAAAATGAGAACCACCTCCAGTTGTAAGAACCGTGAGAACTTTTTGATCCGGGGCGAGTTGGACCAAATTTTTTTTTCATAAACGTGGATGCTTGTATTATTAACACAATTGTAAAAAAAAATTCAAAAAAAAAAATGTCGTGTGTGTAGTTTTGAACACTACAAGTTTGTGTTTACGGGTACCGTAAATTTTAAATAAAATTTACGGGTCCCGTAAACGCAAACTTTGGGTGCTTAAAACTACACACCCGACATTTTTTTTTGAATTTTTTTTACAAATGTGTTTATAATACATGCATCTACGTTTATGAAAAAAAATCGGTCCACCTCGCCCCGTACGGTGTAGTTCTCACGGTTCTTACAACTGGAGGTGGTTCTCATTTTAGCGGTCCCCTATATATATATATATATATATATATATATATATATATATATATATATATATATATATATATATATATAAGTTAAGAATTATTACAAAACACTAATTATTGCGAGAACAAAAAGAACAACTCAAAATCACTAAATTTTAGGATTTAAGGTTCATATTTCTTAAATTTTATGTTTCTTACGCTCATATGTGTATTATATATACATAAAAAAATCATCTATTTTTCCCTACCCATAGTCTACATAAATGTTGGTAATTTAGCCTACACATAACCTATATGTGTGTAGGTTATTTAAAAACTAAAGAATTTTTCGTATTTTGTTTTAAATTCTAGTGTGTGAAACAATAAATCTTACATTTATAAGATTTTCATTTACTTTTTAGGTTTTTAGAATTGAAAAAAAAATGAGTGATTCATTTTGTTATGCGTGTTCTCGCAATATTTGGTGTTCTGCATAGAAACTTCCCATATATATATAGGAGAAGGATCCGTTAGGAACCACCCTTTATTGCGAGAACCGCGAGAACCAATGTGAACACAACAAAAAATACCTAAAAATAGCTAAAAAAACATACAATTTTTTTTTATAAAAAAAACCGTTACTTTTATTAGCAAAAATTTTTTTTAAACTAAAAGTAGCGATTTTAATGTAAAAAATGTTAAAAAAAATTGTGTGTTTTTTTTGTTTTGTTTTTTTTTTTAGGTTTTTTGGGGGTTTAGTTTTTAGCATTTTAGCTTGGGGGAGGGGGGTTTAGTTTTTTTTGGGGGGGGGGGGGGTGGGGTGGGGTGGGTCATGGGTGGGTGGGGGGTTAGGTTTTTTTTAGGTTTTTTGGGGGGTTTAGTTTTTAGCATTTAGCTTGGGGGGGGGGGGGTTAGGTTTTTTTTAGCTATTTTAGATTATGTTCACATTGGTTCTCACGGTTCTCGCAATAAAGATGGTTCTCGCATGAACCTTACCCTATATATATATATATATATATATAGGGCTTGGTTATATAAGAAACTCTATCTTTTTAAGGAAACTATGGAAACCCATTGTGAACCATTGATTAGCTTACATCAAACTTGATCAATGGCTATGATTATTTTGGTATGAATAAAATTAAAAAGAAATAAAAAGTACTGCCATTTAGTACCATTGAAGGGCATTTTCGGAAGTCAACAAAGACATTGGAAAACAGAAATCACTGCCATGCAGTAGCCGTCTAATCAAGAACAGCAAACAAAATTCAAATTTTTTTCTTCTTTAACATTATACTCATTGCTCCTCTGTTCCGGAACGCTAACACAGAAGCCGATAGTGTCCAACTTGGACAATGAGGAAGTCGTTCATAATATTGTCGTCGTCCGTGAAGATGAAACGATTAAGGAAGATTCAGAGTTCGATTAAAAGGTTAGTTTTGTTGTAATCGGTCATGTAAAAGGTGGTTTTGTTCTACCGATTTATCGGAAAATGGCACCTGAGTTTGTTTTCTTTTATATATGTAGGACTTCGAAACACAGATTAGGGCAAAAAAGGTCTGAGAGCCGTAGAGTTGTGATTATATCCGACGAACCCAAGACAGGACCTTCCAAACAACAATCTGACTTTGGTGCGACCCAACGGGAGTTAGGTTAGAATTTTTATGTCTCTTAACATTGTTCAAGGTGATCTATATATGGATAGTGTGTTGGATAAGAAATTGTGCATAACAGAATTTTGTTGGCTGCCTTGCAGTGTATGATGATACCGATAGTGTGTCACCAAGCCATGGGAAAAAACGGAAAGCAGGTAACGGGTAACCAGTAATATTGTTTATAATTTGTATAATGTCTTGTTGGGCTAATCGTTTTCGTTACGAATCTATCGGTGCTAAATGAAGGTTGTGTGGAAAGTTCCTTTTGTTACAATAGTGGCTAATTGCGTATCCAGTTAAATCTGAGTAACATGTTTGAAACTGTAGGGAAGAAAAGCATTGTCGGGGATAGTTCTGGGTGTGGAAATAAAAGAAAACGTGGTTAGTTAAATATTGTTGGCTTTGATTAACATGTGTTAATTGGGCATGACCTTGAAAATTCATTAACATGTGATAATCAGCAGGGGAAAGAAACAGCGCCGATGATAATTCTGGCAATGTAATGCGAAAAAACCGTGGTTAGTTATTTTTTAAGCCCTTCAAATTTTTGGATGTTACGAATGAAAAATTGTTACATGTTGTCATAGGTGGTTGTAAAGTAGACTAATTGTTTGGGTTGTTGTGGTTTCGTATAAAATGTTATTTCAGTAAGTAGGGCAGAAGTGACGGCTACATCGAAGGGTGGGACGTTAAGGACCAAAAAGAAGAAGGGTTCGGAGGACAATGGGAAAGGTAAAGCAGGGAAACCAAAGGTAGTTGGTAACAAACCGGAAAAGGTTCAGAAAGCCCGTAAGCGAGCAAAAAAGGATGAATTTCCAGGCATAAGGACAAGATCTGCACCACTGCAGTTTTATAAATGTGTATGGGCATTGACAGAACAACAACGTGACGCAATCAGGCAAATGGGCTTTGGTCGTTTGCTAACTTTCAGCGTTGATGGTTTGCCGGCTAAGTTAGCTTATTTTGTTGTGGACAATTTTAATCCCGATAAGATGGTGATATGTACGCCTGCCAGTGATATCAAGGTGAACAGGAAAGTGATACATAAGTTATTAGGGATTCCGACTGGTGGACAAAAGATTAGTTCGATTGGTAAGCTGCCGATGCTGATTGATGCCATTGCGGATTGGAGGGCGAGATACCCGGGTGTAATGGTGCCTCCAACAAAGATGGTGAAAATGATAGATGAGTCCGATGGCGAAGACAGTTTTGATTTCAGGATGGATTTTGTAATGTGTTTTGTGGCAGTGCTGGTTGATTGTCATAAACAAAGTTGTTTACGGGAAGAAATCTTAGAGTATCTGGATGACGAAATGGACTTTGCAACAATAGACTGGTGTGACCTTGTTGTAGAAAAGCTGAGAACTTGCAAAGATACCTGGAATCGGCTTGACCCACAAAGTTTCTTCGTCGGTCCTCTAACGATTCTGATGGTAAGTGTACTTTTAATTATTTTAGATAATTAACATGTGTTAGAATACTTGATTATTTCCGGGCTGAACGGATCGTTGTTTCTTGTAGTTGTTGTACGTTGATAGCATTGAGTGCACGGGGATGGAGGTAGACAGTGCGGTGTGTCCTTTAGCTTTTTGGAACTTGAAAAGATTGCGAGAGAGAGAAAGGCTTGAAATACTTGCTGGTGGGTTTGGACTAGGACGGTTTAAAGGATTAACACGTCCCAGAAACTATAACGTGGAACACTGGGCAAGTAAAGAGGTAAAGTTATATGCTCTAACATGTGTTTTTTACAATTAGTATATAGTGTTAGTATCAAAATGTTGAAAAACTATTTTCAACAGGAGAGGTTGACGATAGTACGACAGTTAATAAACGTGACAAAGAAGAACAAAGTCAAAATTGAGGGGATGTTAGAATCGCTATTGGTGGAGAGCCATGAAGACGAAGAAGTAAAAAGGTTGAAGGCAACGTTTGAAAGTATGTTTGAGAAGAAAGTTAGTGAAAGTGAGGATCACGATGACGCGGTAGATTTAGCGTCACACAAGATCAATTCGGTCTTGGGAGATTTGAGAAATGATGAAAGGTTTCACATCAACGAAGGAGAGAACGCTGGTTAGTAACTGTTATTCTTTGTGTTATTTAGTTTAATAATTTGGAATCCATTTATCGTTGTGCAAACGATTTCGTAGGGGATGGCGTGGACGACGATTTTTCGGATGGGTCACCAATAGCGAGCTTGTACAGGAAGTCGCTTATCCGGCGAAACAAAAAAATCAGTAAAAGTAGATTGAAAGCAGTAGGATCTTCAGCAATAGACTTTGATGCCCAAGAAGGTGTGCTGACAATGTTTATGAAATGAACACTGAACCACGTGTTAATGTGATACCTGTTGTGTTGGTTATCATTCTTAAAGTGATCACTGTAACACATTTGACGGGTGTGGCAACCTGTATTGATTGACTAATTTTTTTGGGGTTGCAGCTGATGTTGCGGGCCAATCAATCGTAGATGATGGTGGAGAAGACTATGCTGAAAAGATGGAAGATGGTGGAAAGTCGGGTCAGGTGAGGAGATCTGCAAGAATCGGGAAGTTAAAGCATGTTAGTGAGACAGAAGAAGGGGTTGTGACCCCAAAAAGAAGAAAGACAAATATGAAGTTTGGTGGACAATACACGGATGGTGGCAAAGAAAAAGGTAAATTGTTACATGTATTACCATTTTAAGAGTACGTTTATAGCGCGAAAAGAGTTTATGTACCTGTACTATATGTTATGGAATGAAATGTTTAGTCTAACACATGTTAATGTGATAAATGATCGTATAGTTTAACATTCTATTGTGGTTGCAGCAGATGGTGCGGGGGAATCAAGCGTAGTTGCTGATGGAACTGAGTGTACCGGAGCGCTGGAAGAAGGTGGTATGTCGTTGCGGGTAAGGAGATTTCCCCGTCTGAATAAGTTAAAGGATGCTCCTGAAATGAAAGCAATCTTTGTGACCCCGAATTGCCCGAAGACAAATATAAAGATTGATCGGGAAAAAACGGATGATGGACTCGAATCAGGTAAACTGTAACATGTGTTACCAGTTTCATCATACATTTAGATTTAGAAGTACACGTTGACGGTGATGCGTAGTTTGTTGCTCGTTAAAATTTATTACCCTGTAATATGCGTACGTGTCTGAAACCCATTTAATATTTCTGTGATGTTATAGGCTTCAACAAGACTGAGAAGCAACTGGAAGAGAGAGAACTGGGGTTTAGTGAATTTGTGGAAGAAACAAATGAAGTCGTCGAAGGTGATAAGAGTGTTCATGATGCTGGTGGGGCCGAAGAAAATAAAGGAGCCGGAAGCGTGGATAAAAGTGATGCTGAAGAAGTGTATAAGCCGCTGGGTTTAATGCGTGCAATACTGCGTATTAAAGCAGCAGAAGTGCATGGTGCTGTTAATGATAAGGACGAACATGTGGTTCTGGATGGCAAAGGCAAGGGGGCTGTTGATGAGTGTGACCGTGATTTTAAGGGTAATTATTTATGCAGCTTCTGGTACTAAGTTGTGCATGAGATGTGATAAGAATGTTTTATGCAGCTGAAGAATGTAAGATTGAGCATGATGGGATGCATTCAACTGATGTAAATATGCAAGGGTGCAGTAGCGCGGTGGTAGACTCTGTCACAGGCGCAGCTTTCGATAAGGACCAGGATGTCGATAAAGGGAAAGCGGCTGAGGAGGTGTGTCAGCTGGAAAAGAACGGTAAAGATTTTCATGCTCTAACATGTGTTAACTGCTCCCCTACCTGTATCATTTAGTGAGTTAACATGTGTTAATCATATACACAGTCTTCGGAAACCGTTTTATTTGTTTAGCCATGTTTAGGCATGTCTAATTTATTCGAAAAATGTTTATGCAACTACAGATAGTAAGATTGAGAATGAAGTTAGGGCTGCAGCTGATGGAAGAAAAGAAGAGAGTGGTGGCGTCGTGTTTGCATCTGTGGAAGGCGCTGTTAATGATAAGGACGAACATGTGGTTCTGGATGGCAAAGGCACGGGGTCTGTTGATGAGTGTGATCGTGATTTTAAGGGTAATTATTTATGCAGCTTCTGGTACTAAGTTGTGCATGAGATGTGATAAGAATGTTTTATGCAGCTGAAGAAGGTAAGATTGAGCGTGATGGGATGCATTCAACTGATGTAAATATGCAAGGGTGCAGTAGCGCGGTGGTAGACTCTGTCACAGGCGCAACTTTCGATAAGGACCAGGATGTCGAGGGTAAAGGGAAAGCGGCTGAGGAGGTGTGTCAGCCGGAAAAGAACGGTAAAGATTTTCATGCTCTAACATGTGTTAACTGCTCCCCTGCCTGTATCATTTAGTGAGTTAACATGTGTTAATCATATACACAGTGTGCGAAGGCGATACGATTTTTGATGAACGGAATTTAGATGGCCCCAATTGGATTCTTGGAATGACACAAATTGGGGGTGAATTGGACGTGTCACAGGAAATCGGTACGATAGAGCATTAAAGAAACTCAGTATTGATGGGTTAGTAGGAGTCATCTGTAATATACTTATTTGCATTAAACGTGCAGGGTGCACAAGTGGGAAGGTGGATGATATTGCTCGGACAGAAACAGTGCTGGAGCGTTCCGGTGAGCTGAAATACATTCATTTACTGTGAAAAGTGTTGTATTCTTTAATGCGTAACGTGAGTTATTTATTTTATATATTTTAGGCGATATGGAGGCTACCACAGACATGAGTATGGTTATAATGGTAGAACCAGTTAGCTCCTATGACCCGGCCCTTGCAATCCACAAAGGGCCAACTGGTCTGGAATTTTGTGGGGGTGATATGAATGAGGTGGAGGACAATATTCCGCTTGCAAACCGTGTGCGTATGTTGGCTGAGTTGGGGGCCCAAAAAAGGAAGCTCCCTTTCAGAGAAAAAGTGGCAGCGGAACCAAACAGATCACCTTACTATATAAGGTCTGTTGACATGGGGCAGGCAATAACTAAGAAGGAGGCAAATCTGTGGGAGTACATATACGTTGATGAAAGCCCATTGCACTCTTTAAATGGGCATTCTCGTAGGAAGCGGTCAATGGAGGCAAACGTGTAAGTAGAACTGCAACGTGGTTTATTGTTTTATAATAATAGGGTAAACCATGAACCAAGTTCCACACTAGATAATTCGTTATATTTTGATTTTTTCCGCAGGAGGGAACAGGGTTCGTCGTCGGTTGTTGATGTAGATAGTCCGATACACATGGCTGTGTAAGTAGGGGGGTCACCGTACCAAAATTTAGTAAAATAATAAATAACATGTGTTAAAGTATGCAATTTAATTTATAATTTGTACATCTGAAACCAGGGAGTTGCTGTTTAGAAGCCCTACCCATGTAGAAGCGTCTCGGGCTATGTTCAAGAGTTTAAACGTTGGCAATGAGATCTCAGATGGTATTATCGACTGTTGGGCGGAGGTGCTAAACTTCCAAGAGAAACGGAAATCACGGGAGGCTTACAGTAGGCAATTCTTTGGTACCAAAGTTGTGGTGAGTGTCATGTATATAGAGATTACAGTGTGGCAACTTTTTGAGCTTATTAATTTCTCTGTTGTGGTTAAAGTTTCCGTGGATGCTAACAACTGAGGAAGGTGGAGTCGAGGCGCGGATGCACAAGTTTCGGCTTGGAATAAAAGGTGCGGTTAACAGCGGTGAAAATGTTCCTGACTTTCGAAATCACGACATTGTTTTCTTCCCGATATTGGAGCACAAACACTTTTACTTGCTAGTGTTTGAGTTACGCGACCCGGGAATTTATGTCGTTGATAATGACAAAGCCCGCCAAGGTCAGTTGATAGAAGATAGTGTCTACTACCTCCACAAGGACACAGCGTATAAGATCGTAAGTTTCTTATAAACTGACAATTGTTGAACAAATAAGTGTGATAATATTGAGGAACTGCTTTTTTATTGAGCATGGCTTGTATATGTGTATGCAGAAAGATATGTTTGTGCAATATCTTCGGGAGGTTGGGAATCCGCGAGCCGATGACATAGAGTACTGCAACATCCAGCGTATGCCGGTTCCTTGGGCGACCACCGCAAACACAACTGATTGTGGGGTCTTCTTGATGCGGCACATGGAGTGCTACATGGGGAAAAACAAAAGTTTTAACTGTGGGTTCAGCATGAGTGGGGCGAGGAAGATGGCGGAGGTGCGAAAGTTGAGAAAGAGGTATGCTGCGCACATCTTATGTTCGGAGGTGAATGTGCTGCTGCCAAAAATCAAGCAGGATTGCCGAATAGAGTAACACGTGTTAGGGGGGTGAAATGGTAGTTACTGTAGCACCAGTGTGCATTAATTGCGCCAGCTTTGTTTTTGGAAACATGTAATGTACTTTGATGGATTTGGGGATGTTGCTTTAAACTTATTGCGGGGTAGGTGTTTTGTTGGGTATGGCATCGTCACGATGTCTTTTTGGGGATAGACTATCTATATACAATCTGATGTTTAGTAACTTGGTAATTCTATACTCTAAAGAATATTGATGTGTTGTTGGATGTGTTAGAATATTATTAATCTAGTTGATTGACGTAGTTGATAATGTTTTAAATGAGGTTGTTTGAAATTATATAAAGGTACGTGTAACATTATAGAAAATGAGAAAATGCTGCTTCCAAGGGGACCACTCTTTCTAAAAATGTAGTAGGAATATTGGAAATTGGGGAAAGTAGGTGGCAGAAGACTACAAACATAGGGGTTGGTGTCCATAAAACAACTTTATTGGGAAAGGAACCATTGCTTTTTGGCCCCTTATGGTCACATCAAAGTCAAGTTACAAAGACCAATATTAAATGTACCCAGGGAAAACCTCTATAAGTACTGTAGTGAAGAACCAAAGTCATATTCTGTAATACTTCACCACTTTAGTTAACCATAAACTGTTAGCGGTTCCAAAGTGGTGTAATGTGATGGACCCGTGTAAAGGTAAGGTTACGGCTACCCAACCAGGCATGGAGAAGCGGATGCAAAAGGGGAAGGAAGCATGTGAGGGCCCGTACGGGGTGTGCTACGAAAGAAAAGTGTCTCACAAAAATCGAGAAGACGGGAAAACTGGAGTAGCATCTGGTGACGATGCTTCAGAAAGCGGAACCAAAAATGTAACTGATGTAGCTGGTGTGTCGCAAGAAACATCACGCCGTAGGGAACACGTTGTTCCAGAAGCTGAAAAGTTGAAGGGGCTACCAGATGAGTTGGTTAGGTTGCTGACGGATCCAGACCATGAATTATGTGGTTGCCCGTTGTGTCCATACTCACCCGAAACAATCCAGTCCTGGTGTTACCATGACCCATGGGAGAGTGAGCGCAGCCCCTCTCCTCTGTACTTTCATGATGAGGAATTTCCCACACCATGATGAAAAGCTTGTTAGAGATGGAGGATAACAATGGGTAGTTAGTATGTTGAAAATGGTTGAAGATGTGTTAACCTGATGGCCCTATGTTGTAACAAAACGACGCCACCAAATGTCGTTTTGTTGGTATTTTATTATGTTTTTTTTTTTGTTTTTTTTGGCAATCGGTTGATGTCATTTCTCGTTAGTCCATCAATGTGTTTTAGACGCGGGGGGTGTAACCTATTAGTAGAATGTGTGTTTAAGTTGGCTAGACGTGAAGTTTAATTCTATAACCTGACGTGGTTTAATATATAAGCTGTTTTTGTGTGGTTAACACAGATTGTTTTGATCCTTTCAAGTTAAAAGAACCAAGCATTATGGGGGCTAACATGTGTTAAGCATCTGTTTTTATGCCATTGTAAAAAAATAAAACACAAAAACACAATTATCAAATGTAACACATTGGAAATGATGATCCACACCCGTGAATGGCACAAAAACCATCTTGTACCTATGAATAAAAAATTGATTTGATGTTAACAATATGTAAAACTTTTTTGGGTTAGGGTTGTATACTTGGGGATCAGGCCTAACACATGTTAATGGGGGGGGGGGGGGGTTTGACTAACCTGTTAGTGCTGTAAGTTGCGTCAAACGCGAGGACATCGCCAAAAGCTTTGTAGTTTAGCTTTGAAATCTCATCAGCCCAGAACCTGTTTTTGTGTGGTTAACACAGATTGTTTTGATCCTTTCAAGTTAAAAGAACCAAGCATTATGGGGGCTAACATGTGTTAAGCATCTGTTTTTATGCCATTGTAAAAAAATAAAACACAAAAACACAATTATCAAATGCAGATAATATTAAGATAAGCCCATTAATAGCAAATAGAGGTCCCCAAAGAAGTAGGGCTACAAACACAAAAGTGGCCAAGGCCGTAGAGTTTCTTACAATCCTAATTATGGTTAATGGGATCAAAATAGTTCCACCTTCTTACACACGTAACAGAGAAGAGCAGGATGATGTCAAAAGACTGTTACATGTGTGTAAGAAGGACAAAATGAAGAGAGTCTCCCATGACATAGTACTAGAAAACGACAATAAAGATTTTAATCAGAGGGTGAGTCGCCAGAGGCGGTCTGCCTTTGTTGTTCAGCAGCTGCCATTGCTGCTTTCATTGCAGCCACCTTAAGGCAGTTGCGTGAGTCGTGGTCGTCGACATACAGACCACAACGCTTGCATAAACGGAGCTGCTTTGGACGTTTTGGTGGTTTTGCCTTTGCCTTCTCACCGGGCCCAGAAATGCGAGTATGAGTACCACATCCTTTATTGCGTGCAACTTCTGGATTAGCAACTTCGACTGGAATGTTGATTGGCTGTCCAACTATTTCTTCCATTTGACACTCGTTTGATTCATTTTGAATTGTAGACAATGGTTGCTTGGAAAGCACATTGATCTTGAAATCCCTAAGTTGGTCAACCAATTTTGCCAACGAATCCTCATCGGTTCTGGCCACATCAACGCATTCAGTAACGAGGTCGAGGATTTCATTCCGCATAACGGACGGTGCGTGTGGGTTGACTCCGTATTTTATTGGTATTTTATTATGTTTTTTTTTATTTTTATTTTTTTGGCAATCGGTTGATGTCATTTCTCGTTAGTCCATCAATGTGTTTTAGACGCGGGGGGTGTAACCTATTAGTAGAATGTGTGTTTAAGTTGGCTAGACGTGAAGTTTAATTCTATAACCTGACGTGGTTTAATATATAAGCTGTTTTTGTGTGGTTAACACAGATTGTTTTGATCCTTTCAAGTTAAAAGAACCAAGCATTATGGGGGCTAACATGTGTTAAGCATCTGTTTTTATGCCATTGTAAAAAAATAAAACACAAAAACACAATTATCAAATGTAACACATTGGAAATGATGATCCACACCTGTGAATGGCACAAAAACCATCTTGTACCTATGAATAAAAAATTGATTTGATGTTAACAATATGTAAAACTTTTTTGGGTTAGGGTTGTATACTTGGGGATCAGGCCTAACACATGTTAATAGGGGGGGGGGGGGGGTTGACTAACCTGTTAGTGCTGTAAGTTGCGTCAAACGCGAGGACATCGCCAAAAGCTTTGTAGTTTAGCTTTGAAATCTCATCAGCCCAGAACCTGTTTTTGTGTGGTTAACACAGATTGTTTTGATCCTTTCAAGTTAAAAGAACCAAGCATTATGGGGGCTAACATGTGTTAAGCATCTGTTTTATGCCATTGTAAAAAAATAAAACACAAAAACACAATTATCAAATGCAGATAATATTAAGATAAGCCCATTAATAGCAAATAGAGGTCCCCAAAGAAGTAGGGCTACAAACACAAAAGTGGCCAAGGCCGTAGAGTTTCTTACAATCCTAATTATGGTTAATGGGATCAAAATAGTTCCACCTTCTTACACACGTAACAGAGAAGAGCAGGATGATGTCAAAAGACTGTTACATGTGTGTAAGAAGGACAAAATGAAGAGAGTCTCCCATGACATAGTACTAGAAAACGACAATAAAGATTTTAATCAGAGGGTGAGTCGCCAGAGGCGGTCTGCCTTTGTTGTTCAGCAGCTGCCTTTGCTGCTTTCATTGCAGCCACCTTAAGGCAGTTGCGTGAGTCGTGGTCGTCGACATACAGACCACAACGCTTGCATAAACGAAGCTGCTTTGGACGTTTTGGTGGTTTTGCCTTTGCCTTCTCACCGGGCCCAGAAATGCGAGTATGAGTACCACATCCTTTATTGCGTGCAACTTCTGGATTAGCAACTTCGACTGGAATGTTGATTGGCTGTCCAACTATTTCTTTCATTTGACACTCGTTTGATTCATTTTGAATTGTAGACAATGGTTGCTTGGAAAGCACATTGATCTTGAAATCCCTAAGTTGGTCAACCAATTTTGCCAACGAATCCTCATCGGTTCTGGCCACATCAACGCATTCAGTAACGAGGTCGAGGATTTCATTCCGCATAACGGACGGTGCGTGTGGGTTAACTCCGTATCGGCTGGAAATTGAAAAAACCTGTTTGGGGAGGGCATCTCGACGCCACCTATCGTTTATGTATTGTGGTGGAATCCTTTCAACATTTTTCAATCGATAGACGCAAAAGACATGGCGACACAGATATCCGATACGTGTGAAATTCCTGCATGAGCAACTGGCGGATTGGTCTACAGTGTTATACGTAACCTGTTTTGAACATAGACAGCAAAAAAGAAAGCCCTTTAGATCTAACATGTGTTAGAGGATGGGTAATAATGAAATTGCCTAACATGTGTTACCTGATAGACGTTTGTGATGTTGTTCCTTTTATCCAAATGAGTGACGTCTATCAGAAGACTGGAATTGCTGGACTCGGTTTGGTTTGTGATGTAGCATAAAAACTTCCCTTTAATTATCTCTTTTTGAACTTGCGCGAAAACAGCGTTTGTGTAAATGGTGAACGCGTGCTGTTCTATCGCTAAATCAGTATTGCCAGTGAACATCGTGGATGAGGTTTTGTACTCCGATACACGTTGACGATATCGTTGGCTGTCTACCCTATTTTCAAAGCACATCATAAATTGTATAAGGGTGTTTGCGCTTGTTGAGTTGACCTTGAAGGCAGCGTTAGAGCTTTCCCAGCGGGAAGTGGTCTTCATTAAGCAACACATGGGCAGTTCCCTGAAGTAGGCTGGTACCCAGAGATGTTTGATGTTGTACATGTCGTTCAACCAGCTGTGGTCTTGAAGCCCAAATGTTTGTAGGAGGTCATTCCAGCGGGACTCAAACGTTTCAGGTTTGATATAAACATTCCAAACCAACCGGTGAATGCAGGACCGAAGATCAGTGTTATCGAGAACGTCGGCAGAGATCTGAAAAAGTTAATAGTTACTAACACGAGTTAGATTAAAAACAGTTTGAGAAGACATATAAAAATTGTGTTATGTTGAATAACACATGTTAAGGGCTAACAAATTAAGCTAACCTTAGAGGGTAGTTTTTTCATTATATGCCACATGCATAGACGGTGTCGTGATTCGGTAAAGACCATAGGAACAGCTTGTAGCATGGATGGGTCTTGATCACTCAGCACGAGAGTTGGTTGAGTACCGTGTGCCTTCAAGAAAGCCTTAAGCAACCACACATAAGATTCAATGGACTCGGTTGATATCAAACCCGCTCCAAATGTAACACATTGGAAATGATGATCCACACCCGTGAATGGCACAAAAACCATCTTGTACCTATGAATAAAAAATTGATTTGATGTTAACAATATGTAAAACTTTTTTGGGTTAGGGTTGTATACTTGGGGATCAGGCCTAACACATGTTAATGGGGGGGGGGGGTTTGACTAACCTGTTAGTGCTGTAAGTTGCGTCAAACGCGAGGACATCGCCAAAAGCTTTGTAGTTTAGCTTTGAAATCTCATCAGCCCAGAATACAGAAGATAACTTTCCATTTGATACAGTGTAATCAAAATAGAAGTTGGGTAGGTTGTCAAAACGCTCACGCAGGCGTTCAAGGAAAACTTGTGCGTCGCGTTCACCAATAAAAATTCGCAACTGGTGGCTAAAGTTTTTAAAATCCACCGGAGTCCCATTGACATTGTGATGCCCTCCTTTTAAAGCTACAAGACATCTATAAGCTCTCATTGGTCCGATACGGTTTAGACTCATATTGTGAATGAATTGTTTCGTGGAGAATGACAGCTTCCGTGATATCTTGCTAAGATCACGGTTGTAACTCTCAACAAGTTCATGATTATGAATATCATTGAAACTCAGAACTGTGTATGAATCATTCGAGATTGAGACTAGTATGCTTGCCTTACAGTCACACCATGTGAAGTTGGTCCTCCGGTGCTTAACAGAAGATTCATCTAGGGTGTCAAAGGTCCTCTTGGGTTGTGGTTTTCCATATTTTGAGCATCGAAGATACTTGTGTGTGGGAATTCCATTCCAGACTTTAGTTTGCCCTTTTTTTTACAGAAAAACCTGCTTCAAACGCATAAAGTTCATACATCGAAAGAACATCCGCAAAAGTTGGATAAGATTTCCCACACACTGGTATGAACTTATCAGCGACATTAGGAATCCAGTAACGGGTTCCCTGAGGGGTATCAAAAACAAAGTATGGATTCGATGGCCCTGCATCATAAAACGAAAAAGGTTAGGAATCTGCTATACATGGCATGACAAAAGGTTAGAAATCTGTGATATGAGAATAAAGTGGGCTCCCATGTAATATATACAACCGTCTAACTGGCCGCGTGATGATTCAGCAAACATAGAAGGACCATGAGATGATCCAGAAACAGCAACAGTCATGGCCTGCATATGGGAATCTTGGGATGCTACATGTGAACATTATGGAATATGTTTGAACAATGCCATATCTGGGGAAGAAAAAAACAAAACCAAAGTATAGAAAAAACAAACCTTCTTCATTATCCATAACCTGGTCATCATTAAACGCGCTGTTCATGAAATTGTTGGATATCACAACATCCGGGGATCTAACAGGGGCTTCAGATGACCGAGAACAATCAACATGCATATAAGTGTACACAGAAGCTTCGAATGGAACAAGTGAACATGGACATGCAGTATAGTTTGGATTATTAGATTAAAAAGTTGTAAAAGACAAAAAAAACAGGACTTCGTGAACAGTTAAATTACATATATGGACAAACCTGGAGCATTAAATTCCTCATCATTTTGGAAGTCGCTGCAAAAGAACCGGTTGGGGAAACTATGGACCGTCGACATTGATTGTGAGGTTGGTGGATTTGTCTCCATGGATATTAATGGAGAAATGAAGAGGGGAGTAGAAGATGACTATGTAGTTCTGTTGAAGAATATATAAAATGAGAAATTGTAAAAGAAATATGGGAGTGGGTGCATTATACAAATGAGTTGATGTGCATTAAATGCTGATGTCAATTCAAATGGGGGATAATATCTTGCCTAACACAAATTACATATATAACCTTCCAGCAAAAAGTAACAAGAAGTGTGGGAGGGCTACGTGGCTAAATGATGGCCACTATTATAGTTTGCTAAGTTTTCTAAGAATATGGGGTTTCTTACTAAGCATTATCCTATATATATATATATATATATATATATATATATATATATATCACAAGTACATCTACTTAGAGATGTGGGTGGACTTTCATATAGTAAAATTGAGTTGAGATACTATTTTATGTTTTTTTACATGTTTAGAGACTTTAATATGACAAAACTGTGTTAATAGGGGTTTTTTTTGTGTAAAATAATAAATCATGTTTTTTTAATGATATTACCCTTATACGTATAAAATATTGGTTGCACTGATGTACGTTGGTTGTTGGTGTAAATGTTTAGTGAAATTGCAATCTTTTATGAAAGTGAAAATGTCTTGGTACCTTAGGTGGTCATCTTGAACATTTTCATTGAAGCAACTTATGGAGTTAGTGTAAACAAAACACTAGCTTATATTTCAAACATATAATCAAATTTTAAGCTAAGGTAGAAGGGGCATCCAAAGGTATTACTTTAGCCTCGTCCAATTCTGCACTGCCATATCAATTCTACACCCAGTACTTTAGAACCATCAAAACACTAGCGACGCCTACTCACAAATACCCTAGAACCATGGATCTCACCCTTTTACTCCACCCACCAATGACACACACCCTAAGAGATGGATCCCACCTCTTCGCACACACCTTCAGCGCCAAACGTTTGCAGTGTAAAGTACCCTAAGGGGGGTGGCGACGGTGTTGCCTAACGGCAAACTACCCCAGGGGACTTACCTGCATGGTGAATAACACTTTACTGTTGATCAGTTCTGTTTTAAACATAATGGAAAACATGAAAACTTACCTGTTACAGCAGACAGTGAAGTGGATAATCCAGTCAGAGATGATGCTATCGAGTTCGACATGTTTGTCAGGGTGATCTGGTTCCTCCTTAGGGTGCAAACTAATGATGGTGATGATGAAAACCGAAAGGGAATCGGTTATGGAGAAGAGGCCGATTTTGATGTTATATTAATTAGGTTATTTGTCTAACCTTAGAACCTCTACATAAGTCTCCTTATATATGCACCCAAGAGGAAACCTAATTAGTTAATAAGGGTAATATGGTCCATCAACAATTACTAACTAATTATTTAATAGGTTATTATATACTTTGATCTATATTATGTAAATGATTATAATGGCTACTAGATTAAATATTAAAACATAATATATTTAATCTTACATTCTCCCACTTAGCCGAGTAATCATTTACTATGAGTATTAGATAAGCCTGATCAGGAGTTAACACTCATTTTAGCCTTAAACAAGAACTATAGCAGAGAAATACAACCGTTGAATCATTATGCGACTCAGGACCCCCATTAGTCATACTATAGCCTTAATTTAAAACCTAATCGGTATGATCAAAATATGCATAAGCCATTTGTTTTATTTGTAATTTTATTTGTCTATATGCCATTATACCGGTTGAACATATTCTTAGAGACATACAAAATCAAACTGAGGAAATTTCATTAATCATAAAACATAAGCTAGTACAATATGCTTAAATAAGGTCTTTAGTAAATCCCATATTCCGAACATGTTCTTCGTAAACTTTAGGAGGGAGACCTTTAGTCATCGGATCCGTAAGCATATCTTTAGTACTAATATACTTAATACAAAGATTATTTTCCTCAACTCGTTCACGTACGAACAGATATTTTGTATCGAGGTAGAAACCAGCTCCAGTCGAACTATTACTGTTCGAGAAACTAACGGCAGCTGAATTATCACAGTAAAGCTTCAATGGTCTAGAAATGGAATTAACGATTTTGAGTCCAGTGATCAGATTTCTAAGCAACATTCCATGACAGGTTGCATTATAAACAGCAATGTATTCTGCCATCATTGTGGAAGTTGTGGTCAACTGTTGTTTATGACTCTTCCATGAGATAGGTCCGCCTGCTAACATAAAGATATAGCCCGAAGTGGATTTCTTGTCATCTTTGCATTTGGCAAAGTCAGAATCAGAATAGCCTACCACTTCTAAATGATCACTTCTTCTATAAGTCAGTTTATAGTCTTTCGTCCCTTGCAGTTATCGAAGTACTTTCTTAGCTACTTTCCAGTGATCTAGGCCAGGATTAGTCTGATAACGGCCTAGCATTCCAGCAATATAAGCGATATCTGGATGAGTACAGACTTGAGCATACATCAAGCTCCCGACTACTGACGCGTAAGGTATCTGGCTCATTTGCTCCTTCTTAACCTCTGTTGTCAGACACTGGAATGAACCAAAAACATCTCCCTTAACTACTGGAGCGACGGAGGGTTTGCACTATTGAATGTTGTAACGTGTAAGGACACGATCTATGTAAGCCTTTTGAGGCAATCCTAAGATCCCTTTGTGTCTATCTCGGTGAATTTCAGTGCCAATGACGTAAGAAGCATCTCCGAGATCCTTCATGTCGAAGTTATGCGAGAGTAACCGCCTCGACTCATGCAACATGTCTAAACTATTACTTGCCAACAGAATATCATCTACATAAAGGACAAGTATAGTAAAGTTGATCCCACTCATCTTGAGGTAGGTGCATTGATCCACTTGATTTTTCATAAAACCTTGTTTCTTCATGACTTCATCAAACTTGAGGTACCACAGACGTGATGCTTGTTTTAACCCGTAAATGGATTTCTTCAACTTACAGACTAGATGCTCCTGACCTTCATGTTTAAAGCCTTCAGGTTGTTTCATGTAAACTTCTTCGTCTAAGTCTCCGTTAAGGAAAACGGTTTTAACGTCTATCTGATGCAACTCTAAATCAAAATGAGCTACTAGGGCCATGACGATCCTTAATGAATTTTTACGAGAGACAGGTGAAAACGTCTCTTGATAATCAATTCCCTCTTTCTGAGTGTAGCCCTTTGCAACCAATCTCGCTTTGTAGCGTTCAACGTTCCCATTCGAATCCAGTTTTGTTTTGAACACCCATTTACATCCTACGGGTTTGACATCATTGGGTAATTCTACCAAATACCAAATGTCATTTTTCTTCAAGGATTCAAGCTCATCAATCATTGCTTTATTCCATTCAGAAGACTGATCACTACTAATGGCTTCATTGTAAGAGATAGGATCATTGAGCTTTTCGGGATCCATTTCAACCAGTTAGGTAACATAATCATCCCAATTAGTAGGCCTTTTGGTCCTAGATGACCTCCTGAGTTGATTATCGGGTTCAGCGTTGTCTTGGTTTTGAGCGTTTGATGTGCCTTCATCATGAGATATAATGGGTTCTGATTGTAGAGGTAAATTTGGAGTTGGTGCAGTAGCTTCAGGTACAGTAGTTGCATTGGGTACAAGAGTAGTAATCGGAGTAATGGTAAGCGACGAGTCTCCCCCCCCCCCCCCCGTGTCTTGTACTTCTTACAATTCTTCGTAAGGGTTGGTACTGCTCCCACTGACCTTGAAATCTGATGTGCGTGTGGTGTTATAGATTTTTAATGTATATTTTAAGCCCTTTAACACTTTTTTAGCCAAGTTTTAAATTTATAAAACACGATATTTACTAACACTAAACACACATATGGGCAAGTGCACCCATCGTAAGCGTAGTATAGTGTTGGTAAGATACCGAGGTCGTCCAAGGACACAAGAGCTTTTAATAACGGTTTATCCTCAACGTCTAATCAAATCAAAAGTTTAGAAAAAGGTTTTAAACTAGAAATATAAAACTAACTAAAATGTTGAAAAAATAAAATAAAATAAAATAGATAGACAAGATGAATCACTTGGATTCGACTCGTGTTTAGTGTAACCTTTGATTATTTCCGCACTTTTGCACTTTTTAAGAGATTATCTTAGTTGTTGTAGTAGGCCCCTCTTCTGAAAGTGACGTTACCCTCAACCCAGTAGTTTGAGTCAGCAAGTATACAATCCTAAAGGGTTGGATTATTGAAAGATAATTAATTAAGTTATTAATGCATATTGTGGTAGGCCCCTCTTCTGGAGGTGACGTTACCCTCGGCTAAGTAGTCTGAGTCAGCAGGGATACAGTCCTAAGTAGTCGGGTTAAAGTTTTAATAGTAGTTTACATATGAGGGGATCAAGGAGTTCGGACCCCCGCCATCCAATACCAGTGGGTATTGAAGGAGGTCCTACTAAAGTTGACCCAAGTCCTTGCAAGATTTATACACTGAACAAGGCAAGACTCTTACCAAACCATTTCCTTAAACCCCAACCAGGTAGTCAACATATCTCCATATAGACCGTGGAGATATGAATGGTAAAAATCTTTTATTTTATATAGACAGTAAAATAATGCCAAGACACCACGGACAAACGATAAGGAAGACTCACCTTCAACATAAGAAACTAGTTATTAAAGTCATTAATACATAACCAAATAAAAAGTGCGAAAAGATTAAAAATAAAAAGTATTACACTAGACACTTGTCTTCACCAAGTGATGTAAGAGACTTAGGCAAACAGGGCCTTTGATTGTCAAGAACTGTTACGATCAATCTTGGATCCCGAGACTACTCACACACTCTATGATGGATGATGGATGATGGTGGTGGATGTGGGTTGTGATGGTGGTGGTGGGTGGGTGAAGTGTGAGAGAGGTGGTTTGCCAAGGGATGGTTTGCAAATGAGCCAAGCACCCCTATTTATAGTCTGTATAGAAGCCCGGACACGGCCCCGTGTCCACCCATCTTCTCTTTCTTCATTAATTGCAATTTGTCTGCATTTGTTGACCACACCCCCCGTGTCCGCTAAGCATGACCCCCTGTGCAGAAGCGTATCTGTACTATCAAGATTTCCCTAGATTCTACGAATCTTAGAGTTGACCACGGCCCCGTGTCCGCTGGGCACGCCCCCGTGGTGGGTGATAGAAGCTTCTACAACTTTGTCTTTTCTGCAGACACTTGGGCACGCCCCCGTGCTCATTGAGCACGGGGCGTGTTCAGCCTTCTGTTCTCTTGTTTTGCTTGGGAAGATGCTGTCGAGGGGTCGGGCATGCCACTTTTATTCCTTTTCTTGTATTTATGCTGGATTTGGCTGCATTTTTGCTTCTTTTGTTCATTTAAGCTCTTTTAACCCTGAAAATACAAAAGGAAGACAAAATCACACTTTTTCCAACATTAGTACTAAAAAAGGGTTAGTTTTATGCCTCATTTGATGTAATTTATATCTTGCATTTTGCACACATCAAAATCCTACAGGAACGCAACACGCTTGGTTTCAACAATAAGGGTGACATGGGAAGGACAATAGAAACGGTAACCCTTTGAGTTATCAGGATATCCGATAAAGAAAAAGGTAATTGTTTTAGGGTCAAGTTTCCTTAAGAAAGGATTGTAAAGTTTTGCTTCAGCAATGCAGCCCCATACTTTCATATATTTAAGACTCAGTTTCCTTCTTGTCCAAAGTTCATAAGGAGTTTTAGGGACAGACTTAGAAGGAACTCTATTGAGTATATGAACAGCTGCTTTTAACGCTTCAGTCCAGAGGAATAATGGTAAATTAGTGTTGGCTAACATACTGCGCACCATGTTCATAAGGGTACGGTTTCTTCGTTCAGTGACACCATTCTGCTGAGGTGTACCAGGTATGGTGTATTGGTTCACAATCCCTTGGCCCTTACAAAACTCATAAAATGGACCAGAAGCTTGACCCACATCAGTATGTCTTCCATAATATTCACCGCCTCTATCTGATCTCACAACTTTAATCTGACGATCTAATTGCTTTTCAACTTCAGCCTTATAATCTTTAAAAGTTGTAAAAGATTCAGATTTATCCTTAATAAGATACAAGTACATGTAACGAGAATAATCATCAATGAAAGTGATAAATGAAGTATGTCCTGTTATGCCAGCGATTTGGTAGGGACCACTAATGTCAGTGTGAATGAGTTCTAATAAATTAGAGCTCCTACTGGCACCTTTCTTATTCGCTAATGTCATTTTACCTTTAAGACATTTGACACATGTTCCAAAATCAGAGAAATCGAGATGAGGTAACACTTCATCCTTTACGAGACGATTTAATCATTCTCTTGAGATGTGGCCTAAACGTTGATGCCACAACATGGATGAAGTCTCTAAGTCTCGTTTCTCTTTCATCTTTGTGAGTGATTCATTAATGTTATATGACAACAAAGATTTGGAAAAATCATCATCTAGTTCTAATCTATAGAGACCACCATCCAGAATACCAGTACCATAAAGAACAGAATCATAGAGGATAGAGAGTTTACGATGACCATGGGAAGCAATAAAACCGTCCATGTCTAACTTTGGTCCTGATACAAGGTTCCGAGTTACCTCAGGAACATATAAGGTATCATAAAGTTTAATACATAAACCAGTTTTCATAAATAATTGTAATGTTCCAATGGCCTTCACTTCTAATTCTCGATCATCCCCAACCTTAAGTGTTGTTTGGTTTCTTTCTAGCTTCCGGATTGTAAGGAATCCCTGAGTTGAATTGGTAACATGAACCATAGAACCAGAATCAAACCACAAAGAATTAGCAGGAACATTTAAATTATAGGACTCAAGTATCATAAAATAATCGTTACCTTTCTTAGCCAGCCACTCCTTAAAGTCAGGGCATTCCTTCTACATATGTCATGTCTTTTTACAGAACTTGCAGTGGATTCTGCCTAAGGAGTTCTTAGAGCTGGAAAGTGCACTTGTATTAGGATTGGGCCTTTGGACTTTGGAAGCATCCTTTCTCTGATGATCATTCTTCCTTTTCTTAGAGTTGGAGGTGGTGAAGTTAGCACATCAGTAGTGCCGCGAGCCAGTCAGATGGTATCGGTGTTTATTAATTTCGCAGCGGAAAATTTTTTCATCAGGACCGTAGTTAGGAAATATTTATCAGAGTTTAAAACACCAGACTTTTTATATAAAAAATAAATGGGATAAAATCCAAGTTTCCTTTACAATACATTTATAGGGATAAACCCTAATTATGGAAAACAAAATCTCCTTTTTATTTAGGTAACTTTTATAGCCACTTTTCTAAGCCTTCAGTGCTCTCCAGCTGGCTTTTATTAGCTTTATACTATGTTACCTGAAACACGTTTTGAAAAGGTTTTATCAGCAAGAAATACTGGTGAGTGCATCCCAGTTTAATCAAAACAAGCTTTTATATCTTTACAATATTGAGAGCGAGTAGATTGTTTCTATCTACCAAATTACCACCCACGGTACTGTCAATCCTGACTTGTGGTCATGTTACTATTCACAGTATTAGTAACAAGTAATGTATACAAAACCCCAACATACCGACAGTAATTGTAGAATACATAGACTCAATCACTGTTATCATAATTTAAAACATTTGAGGTTTGTATAAAAAGATTTATAAAAATAGATGTACTTACATTTGTAGACTTAGGTATTTCTACAGGCTTCCTGGTAATATTATAGCTTCCTGTTGCTTCTCCTGGTTATTATTTATTAAATTTAAACAATGTGCATGTGTTAGTAAGATAACCCAAATTACATTAGTCATATTACCGAGACAGAACTCCAACGAACTGAGTCAGGCAGAGCCTTGACATGTGTTACGGAGCCCTAGATCAATCGGGTAGGGTAACTAATACGTAACCGGGGGTTATAATACTTACAACGAGGCAGAGCTTCGGGTTTTAGGGGGTAATTTGGCTATTAATTCCGCCTATAGAAGTTGGGAGAGAATTTAGAATTTTGAACGATTTGAAATGCAGATCGAAGCTCAATTTATAGCCTGATCAGGGGCAGGTCGCGCCCCGCGACAAACTTCTGTCTCTCCCTCGCGGCCCGCGAGGGATGTAGATAAGGTTTTAGGGTTGCTGAGTCATCGAGTAGGTTTGACGCGTGTTGGGACACGTGGCCATCAGGGTGTCCGAAAAGTAACAGGTTGTCGCGCCCCGCGACAGAACTTGTGATCTTGCTCGCGGCCCGCGAGCGACAATAATTATTGTTTTATTAGATTTTTATAAATATAAAGGTATTTTAGGGCCGTTCTCGTATACAGGTTATATTTTAGGACGTGTAGGGGTGTTAGGGGTGTTTTAGGAGGGTTGTTATATAATGCACTCGTGTTAAGTATAGTAACCCAATTCAACTTTATCAATATGTCACGAGACAGAACCCCAACGTACATAGTCGGGCAGAGCCTTGATGTAACGCTCCGCGTTTTCATAACTTTCCGTATTTAGAAACCAGTGTTCATATTCCCATTTTTGGAAACTTTGTATCCTTGTATTCGTCGTTTCGTTATAATCATCGAAAAATCTTTATCTTTAATCTAATTCGTTATAAAAATGGTTATTTTATTCATGGTTTATTTAATTAAATTAATTGATTTTACTATTTAAAAGCTTATTTTTATAATAATATAGTTAGCCTCGTTAAACTTTAAAGTTAGAAAAGGATACAAACTAACCCAGTTAATTTAATTGTAAAGTTAGTTTCTTTTAAAATATACCATAACTTAGTTAACTTAGTTAATTAAAGTCAAGGGGTTGTTTATGTAAATTGATGAATTTTAATTTACAGGGACTGTTTATGCATATCACTGAAACTGTAATGATAAAAAAAATAACTAAATAAAATAAAACAAAACTGATGACCACGGGACTCGAACCCGGGTCACCAACTTCATCAATTGCGCACATCACCACTCTGCTGTGGTCTTCTCATCAAAAAAGTCGGAGCACTCAATTCATTAAACCCTCGTTCAAGTCAAGCCCAAACTACTAATTAAACCCTATGTATAAAACTCTAGCAAAACCCTAACCTTATGTGTAACACCAGCCGCACATCACGTTTATTTCCTATCTCTTTCAATTGTTTGCTACTTCAAGAGATCACACACCAAACCTCTTATACAATCAGACATATATACATTACAACAATCAGACACCACTACATCCTCCCCTTCCCCTCTCCATTTCCGGCGATTACCTCTGTCGGCGACGAGCACCAACACTCCTCCTCATCCGTCTCTCTCACCCACCCGTACCCCATCTTTATCTCGCCGACCAGAGCTTCGACGAGCTTCTCTGTCATCCCCACACCCCTCACCACCTTCTATTCCTACACGACACCAAGACATCTCGTCTGCACCCCTGTACTCCAGCGACGAAGATCAGAAGACGAGAGAGAGAGTAGAGAGAAATCGGTGACAGAAGGCAGCACCGCCGTCAGCGGCGGCGACGGCGACGGTGATTGTTTTCCGTTTTGCTCCGATGAGTTCTGGTTCGTGTCCGGCGGCAGCAGTGGCGTTTCAGTTCGGGTTTCCGATTTTGGGTGCTCCAGTCAACATCAGGTTCAGTTGGCTCGGTTCAGGTACGTGGTTCATGTTCGGGTCAATTTGGTTTGGCGCTTTGTTTCAGCCTTGGTTCAGTTGAGTGGATTCAGGTTCAAGATTGTGTTGCGGCAGATTTGGGTTCGGGATTCGGGTCTCGTTTCAGGCAACTTTAGATCGGATTCGGTTCGGTCAACTTAGTCAACAAAGTCAGCTTTAGTTCGGGTCGTGTTGGTTCAGTTTTGGGCCTAGTTCGGTTCAGTCAACCTCGGTCAACAATACTGTTTTCGGTATCGATCCTTCTACTCGCTTCGCTTCAATCTATATAATATTATTAGTTCGTTTATCTTTGGCGAAGCTGTCGAATTATACTTAAGATGTATAACAGTGGAATTTTTATCATATGGAAGATAAACTTTTACGACATTCAAAATGAAACAATGAATCGATACAATTAGTAATTATTTACATTTTGTATTTTACGAGAATGCTTACATAGATTGTTTACATTATGATTAATTGTTGAATTTTGACAATGTTATCGACAACTGGTATTGTCGGGGTCATCCAAAAACAGAGGAAACTCTGCCCGATTTTCGTTAAAATATGTATACATACTTTATGATCGAATCGCTAACGAAAACATATCGAATTCAAATAATTTTTTTATAAAAATATACATAAATGTATAGTTATTTTGACAATACTTCTATAATACTCTCGATGGGTTTAAATTGGAACTTTTACATAAACTATGTAGAATATATATATATATATATATATATATATATATATATATATATATATATATATATATATATATATATATATATATATATATATAAACTAGATATACTCTAAATTTCCACTTCAATCCTCCGTCATAATTCCGTCTACTCATACGCCTTCGTTTGCCTATATAGGGTGACCTCGGTGTTACACCCTCCTAATCTCGTACACTCGTCAACACTTGGATAATCGGAAGACTTAGCAATTTCATGAGTACACTTTACCCATTTTCCTTTTAATACACTTTGGATGCAACATGTTTACATTGTTAAAATGCACGAATCACAAACATGATTTTATTCATTCAATCCTTATACATGCTATGTTATGCTTAGGCTCATGCTAGTATACATACTACTTGTTAAGCCGCCTTAACAAATATAGCGCTATAGGAGTAGCACACCACCCGACGGGGTTTTGTTAAGTTATATTCTATACGGTCTCGATATGGATTTATCGAGGGATGCTAATACTTTACGGTCTTGATATTGCGGTATCAAGGGATGCTGTTATACTAGTGGACACTTGGGTTTGACTTTTAGTTATGCATGATAGTTTGACCTTGTATACCAAATGCTATGTTTGATTGAAAATACTTTTATACTTATACCACGAGTCTAAAACTAGTGTACACGCCAATACTTTTGTATTGAACTATGTTTTTTAAAAACATGTTGCAGGTTTTGAGATGACGTTGATGATGCATGGAATCTAGTAGGATGCTTAGATACACACTTTAAATTTTTGTATTCTTATTGTATTGTATTTCGTTATTGATGTTGTACTTTGTTTCAAATCCTTGTAATTGACTCTTTAGAAATGAAATGAAAATTTAATATTTAAATACTTGTCGCCAATAGCGTTATGAAGTCTCTTGCAATCTAGTTTTCATCTCATCCGATGTTTCCGCCATCGGTTGGGGTGTGACAGGTTGGTATCAGAGCCATAACTATAGGGAATTAGGAAAACTAGGAATGTTTTAACCTAGTCTATAGTTTTAGAGCTTTATTCTTATGTTTTGCTTGAAACTACTTGCATGCTACTTTATTTGCTTTTATTTATTCCCTTTTGATCTTCTAAGCGTATATGTCACTTATGTGTTAACACTTAACATGTTATACTTGTTTTATTATGTGTTAATACTTGTTTCACCGTTCTATCCTTTATGTGTTATTCTCGACATATTTTTTATGTGTTAATAATTGTTTCAATATTCCGTTCTTTATGTGCTATTTGTGACATGTTTATACTTGTTCGTCTAATCTTTAACATACTCTTTTCCTCATACATTTTACTCGATTATTCTAAATCCAACAACACTCATATTATACAAACGAGACGAGTTTACCAAAATAGGCGTGGAACCCACAATTTGGTAAACGACTCTCATTCCGTTTAATTCTATTTTGCACGAAATTACACCACTAAGTTAGGAGTGAAACGCACATCTTAATGGTAATTTCGATTTTCAAATTTCAAATTCTAGTGGACCCTCGTCACCGTGTCGAAATTAAATTTTGACCCGACGAGTACCAACCACATTAGGGTACGAAATCGTCAAGTTAGGGGTGAAACCCGCACCTTGTCGACTAGTCCCACTCCTTAAATTTTATGAATCCCGTCAAGTCTTGAAATTTCGATTGAATTGGGTCATGTAGTAACTGGAAGGGTGAATACCATTAACCGACATGTCGGCGAGAGTATTTCACCTATTAGGCCAAAGCATGCTACTCAAATTCAAAAGACTTTTCGACCACTTAGGTTAGTCAAAGTTCCGTTTTAGAACCATCCAAGTTTTAATCAAACCTATGTTTTACTATTGTCAATCTTATGTAATGCAATTCTCCCTTTTCAAATTTGATTTTCTTTCGAGATTATTTTCTTATATACATAATATACTAAATCTTTTCATACATCTACACATACGTTATTCACATGCATGATTTCAAAACAATTTTATTTACGTTCTTTGTAACAATGGATGTAGGATCGTAATCTGACCCGAACGAGTCTATCAGAAAAGTCTCGATCAGTTACAGGTGCGAAAAACAAGTAACTAACGTAGAAACAGCTAGATCTTCACTTTAAACACACTTTTGATTGATATTACAGTGTTTACAGTCAAATCACACACCGGCAGCACCTCGGTATGGATAACAAGAACTGTTACAAATGATTTCGTACATGGGGTATATATAGGGTCTGAGATTTCGCTCATATGGACATGATGTCCATAAAAGTGAAACCCCCCCCCCCCCCATTGTACATATAAGCGAAACCCCCTTCTAGGTTTCCCACATACGGACATCTTTCTGATTTCCCACATATGAACATGTTTCTGATTTCCCACATATGAACATGTGGTTTCCCACATATGGACATGTCCATATATGTGAAATCAACTTTCTCGGGAAATCACGTACAATGTGCCCTAATCTAACATTCTAAGACTAAGACTCGATACAAGACGAAGTCGACAGATGTATGCACTAACAGACTCCCCCTCAGATGTTGACGAGTCTTAAGTGTCGAGTCTTCGCATCTTCAGTCTTGATCTATCTCTGGGCTTCACTATCTCAATCTCTTTTTGCAGGTCTTCAGACTCCCCCTTGCGATATGCTGGCATTTCTTCAGATCATCAGCATCATCAGCTTTAGGATCGCTGTCTGGCTTTCCATCTCACAGCTTCTCTAGATCAATCTGCCTGATTCTTCATGTCTCAAGATCATTGCCTGGCTACCTCCAATCAGAGTCCTCAGGTATTGGATCCTGGCTCTCATCTAGCTCAGATCTCAGAAATGAATACCCTAGCTCATCTTATCCTGCAAAAACTCTACCTCAAAGTAAATTTCTCTCACTAACATATATTAAAATAATCTTGCACTAACTCAGACTCTCCTACAAAACCCAAACAAAATGATTTTTCAATCTGATGAACCACTTGAAGGTTTGATAAAAAATAATCAGTTTAAAAAGAAACTCCCCCTCAAATTATACTCATCATGTTTAGCACTCAGAATTTTGAAAATCAGCTTTTCAATACCAGTTGTCAAAAATCTTTTTGAATTTTCTGAAATTTTATGCTAAAACACACTGAAAATCTTTTTGGATTTTAAAATAAAGAAACATGTAATGCAATAACGAAATATTTACAAACAATATTTTTGTGAGTTTGTGTAAGAGGATCATATCAGATTTTGACAAGTCACAAGTACCGTTGAGCTTAGTTACACATTAAGAATTAAACAATTCACTTAGATTGCCGATATACTGATCCACTTAAATTTTCACACAAATTTCAACTGATTCAGGATATGAATTAGATGTTTTAAGGACTTAAACTCATTAATGTGTCCCACCTCTTGAATATACTCCCGTATCCAGATCCCAATATTCAGTCTTACAGGTGAGTATACCACAGATGATATCTGTAAAGGGTTAAATTGCGAGGGCCGTGAGAGCTCAGGTCGATACTTCCGTATACGCAGAGAGATGACGGCTTCGACTTTTGGTGGGTCCCCTTTAGAGGATCTTTTGTTACAACAGTAATGACTATCAATTTTATTGTTTCATCAATTTGCTGAGGGCGGCGCTATATTTCAAGCAAGCAGAAAGTATTCTCCGGGGACTAGGCCATTGCTTCCGCAAAATCAGAAGTCCCGGGATAATACCCCAGATATCACTGAGCATAAAGACCTAGTATCTCAGAAAGAGGGACCTTTCAAACGAGATTTCAGGGGTTACCTATATATCCAAGTAGTGTTCCCCACGAAATAAGCAAGTTTGAATTTAAGTTTATATCCCGAAAAAACTTACTAAATGTGTAAAAACCTATCGGCATATCATCAGTGAGACCGTTTAACGCTATTTAAACAATACAATTCTTTAGCATACTGTGACTGTCTACTGATGTACTATCATTTCCTCTTTTTACAACAAAACTCATTTTTGATTTTATCATGTTTTTGCCTTTTTCAAATTTTCTAATGTTTTTGGATTTTCTGAAATTTTCTTACTCCCCCTAAAATGCAAACACATTAAAGGAAAAATTGAAAACAAACTATACAATAAAGTTGACAACCGATATCAAATCACCTCAATTCGCCATTCACTTGGCATAAACAATCAGAACTCCCCCTTACACAAAACTATTTTCTCATTATGATTTCAAAACACTTAAGTTTGTTTTAACCAAAATGATTTTTCTGGAAAATAAGTTTTGTTAATTTTACCACTTGTAGATTAGGGGTATGGTTCATCATTTTGTCCATTCAATCTCTTATATCAGGATTACATCAAGTTCAAACTAATGACCTTGAGTAATCACTTTGTCAGAATCAACCTCTTACCACTTGTAAGAATATCCAACATTTAAAACACATGTAGGAATAAACCATCTACACAAACCATTTTACCAATCAAGATGCCGATTCCTGCTTCACACTTACCAACCTGGAAGCTCCGGCAAGTCACACTTATCCTGTAAAAATTTAACTATTTTTAAGATTCAATCACACAATCAATTACTAAGAGAGATGCCGATTCCTGATCCGCAATTACAAACTTGGGATCTCCGGCAAGTCAGGTTTTTCAATGAAAGAAAATTTCCACCCAAGCCTGACCAGCCTTGGGTGTTTTCAATTCAGAAGCAGTTGGGGTGTAAGTTGTTTTCTTTTTAGCATAAAACTCCTTTACCCCTTTCACTTTCCCTTCAACCATTTTTTCGAAAATCTTCTTAACTTTCCCATTAAACGCTTTCTCAACATCAAAGTTATCCTTCTCAGAATAACCCTGATTTGAGATTTCAGACTTTCCACTTTTCCTTTTAAAATTTTCAGTCCTCAATGGTGGAAAGTTCTTATCATCCATTGAAGGAACTGAATTTTCATCACTTTCATCAAACTGTGGCTCCTCTGATTTTGTGGAATCAGATTCATCGCCAGATCTTACATCAGATTTCTTAACAACCCATTTTTGGTTGTTAAGTTTAATACTTCGCCTGTAAAATCTCTTCAAACACTCACCAACTTCAAATGTTGAATTTTTGAAAACTTTAAATTTTTCAGTTGGTGGTTCAGTTTTATCAACAATAACTTCTTTTAGTTTTCCAGAAACTCCCTGTTTTGTGTTTATCGCTTTCGGACAGTTCCATGCAATTTGACCAGCTTCATTGCATCGGAAACAGGTTCTTGTCTCTTTCTTCACATAAGCTCCATTCTTTCTCTTCTCGGCAAGAAATTCTTGCTTAGATTGTTTCCAGAATGGGCTTTTTGCTTCCTCTTCAGAGCTTGTACCTGAAACAAATTTTGTATTTATTTTAGAAAATTTTTCATTTTTATAGTTTTCTGGTGGAATAAAACCAAGTCCTTTCTTTTTGTAGCTACGATTGTGGTTTGGTTTCTTTTGAAAACCAGAACCAGAATTGTAACCCTTTTTCTTGTTCAAACGTTATTGTACTCTTGAGGTGTAAGGTTTAGGTTTTACATTAAGATTTTCATCTTTTATTTCAGAAATATTAATTTCTGTTAGTTTGAAAACCTTTTTTATCAATTCAGTTTTAACACCTCTTATTGGAAATTCTTTATCAAAATATAATTTGTCAGAATCATTCAAAGTATATGCAACTTCAAATGTTTCATCATTCAAATTAGATTTTGACAACAAAAATTCTTTACTATAAACCGGTTTTCCCGATGATTTTGAACTCTTTTCTGACGAACTCGAACTTCTGACTGACTGACACGAACTTTCAGATTCGGACTTTGACTCTGACTCCTCATCTTTATCCAACACCTGATCGACCACTCGTTTTATTAGTTCGGACTCATGATCTGTGTCGGACGCTGTGAACGTGATGTCAATATTGTCAGGTAAAACATCGATTATCTCGGATTCTAACTTAATATTGACTGTCTGTTTTAGTTCTTCCTCGTTAGGTTTTCTAGGCGAGTACCCTTCCCAAATCGGAGGCGGACACTTATTATAACAGACATCCTGTTTCTTACCAGTATCCTTTTTCTTCTTTGGCTTTGTTTCTTCACCTTTAAACGCTTCAAATCCTTCAACTGTTGGATAAATTCTATCAATTATGTATTCACAACCTTTGTAACTTTGCAGCAATCTTCTGATTCTTTCATTCTTAGTTGCTTCACTATCCAACTCTTTCTTCCACTTTGCACATTCTTCTATGTATAAGTTGATCTCTTTCTGCTTTGTCATCATGGTAGTATTCATCATCTTCAAAGCTTTTTCTCTTTCAGAGTTAGTCTTCTCCAGACTATTCACATGTCTGTTCAATACATCATACGACTTTTTCAAATTCTTTACATCAAACAACAATTGTTCTTTCAACTTTTCTAACTCACTAAACCTCTCATCTTTCTCTATACATTGTTTACAAGACTCTAAACATGTAAGACAGGGTTTTGTGATTTCAACGATCTTCTCGACTTCAACTATCTTTTCAACTTCCACAATCTTCTCAATCACTTTGACCTCTTTCATTTCTTTTGCAACTTTCCTCTCTTTCAGCTTCTTCAATTTTTCTGCAAAATAAAATTCAAAAGTGTTAGAAGATAAATGTGTTTTTCCAAGATTTATCTGTTCCATCTCTTCATCATCACTTGTTTCTGATAAACTGTTTTCTGATGAAACAGATCTTTCATCTTCACTTTTCTCATTATCCGACATCACATCTATCCACTCCTTCAGCAACTCTGGCTTTTGCACAATCTGAGCAATAAAAGCTTTAACATTTGGATCAGCTGGAATAAACTTGTCCCAGCTAAAACCTTCAGCCATTTTCTCATCATCTTGATCAACGATGCTATAATAAGCTTTCCTGTTTGCATCCTCGATCATTCTTCCATGTGCCGTTTGAGCTTCTTTTTGTTGATGCGGTTGATGAGTGATTTGCTGATAAATGGATTTCCTATAATAATCATCTTTCCCAGACGACTCCTTTGCTCCTCTCGGCTCCTGATTCTTGCACTCTCTTTTAAAATGACCTTTCTCCTTGCAACGAAAACAGACAACTTTAGATTTATCAAACCCTAGATTAGAAAGGTTTGCATCCAAGAAATCATTTCTTCCTGTAACCAATCTAAATTTTTCTGCTCTCCTCAAAACACTAGCTAAGGCCCATTTAATATCCATCAGTTCCAGCTCCTCTGCATCGATTTGGTCATAATATTCCTTTGTGAGCATAGGATTACCAATTCTTCCGGCAATCAACCCTTCATAAGACTCTAATGCAGTGACCAATAATCCCATATGATTCTTTACAATCTCTTCAGAATAATTTTGTCCATTTTGAAGATGTAAAGCCACATTGCACTGAATTAGATGACTATTTCCAGCAGATGAACTTTGAACACTTGGAGGATTCACCGTTGAGAACCCACTAGTGTTGACTGATCCTTGACTGCTTGGTGTAGATTGATTTCTAGCACTAAATGCAGTTTGTATCTTTGGACTTGCTTCAGCAGTTTGAACATTTCCTTTATAGTACAATTTAATATCTTGTTGATGAGTAGAACTGTTCATTCTAGCAATTTTCTGCTGCTCCAGATCCTGTGCCTCCAGCTTCTCAATAAACTGTGCAATTGATAACCTGCTAAACTGTCCGGAATTTTTCAGTATCATCAGATATGTACCCCATTCCTTTTGTGGTAAAGCGTCAGCAAGCTTTTCAACCCATTCTGCTGGAGTTTTTGTAATCTTCAACTGTGACATGGTACGTACAAGATGACAATATCTCTCAATAAGAGTCTTTGTTGTTTCACCAGGCATGCACGTAAATAGTTCAAACTCCTTTTTCAACAAAGCTGCTTTACTTTGTAACATTTCAGTACTTCCCTCAAATTTCTTTTTAAGAGCTTCCCAGATAGAATAAGCACTTTCATCATGTTGAAGTAACACAAATATATCCTCTTTAACAGCTTGTTGTAACAAATTGATCATCATTTTTTCTCCTTTATAACTTTCTCTTTCTTACTCTGTGAATTCTGAAATGATTTTATCAACTCCCACTGAGCTTTGTGGCCTCTCATATTCAGTTTCAATACTTTCCCAAGCCTTTAAATGATTCGCCTGAACCCAATTCTCAAACCGTTTCTTCCATCCGTGATAATCCTCAATTCCCATAAGTTTCGGGGGTTTTTGCATTGTTCCGGTTTCATTCTCCATTGTCATGGTTTTAGTAATGTCGGATGGACTAGTCGGGGATGTAGCAAAAGCGTTGTAGAAATCAGTATCCATTTTTCAATGCACGTTGTTCAAACACGGGCACTTATGAGCGAAATTAGGGTTTGGATGACCTTAAAAGCGAAATCAGAGGTTAAGGTGTCCTTAAAAGCGAAATCAGGGTTATGATATGTCTTTAAAAGCGAAATCAGGGACCTGTATGTGCCTTATGAGCAAAACTAGGTGTCTTGAGTTGACACAAAAGCGAAATAGGGTCTTATGGGTGGTCACAAAAGCGAAACCAGGTCTTATTGGTGGACACAAAAGCGAAATTGGTCACTTAGAGGTCCTATGAGCGAAACCCTATGTCAAATGAGCGAAACCCTTTGTCAAATGAGCGAAACCCTATGATCACAAGAGCGAAATCACTGGTTGTCCGTAGGAGCGAAACCTATTCGGAGGGTATTATGGTCCATTTTTAATTCGAATTTTAAGCTCAAACTTTCAGGGATTTGAATATGATCAATTTCCTTTAGACTGTGAAAATTTGAACAAGTTTCAACCGGTAAATCTTTCTGAAATGATGAAAGAAGGTGTAGAAGAAAGAATATATGATGAAATCCAGCAAATCTCTGTAGAACTCCTCCTCCTGAAGCTCTGATACCACTTGTAGGATCGTAATCTGACCCGAACGAGTCTATCAGAGAAGTCTCGATCAGTTACAGGTGCGGAAAACAAGTAACTAACGTAGAAACAGCTAGATCTTCACTTTAAACACACTTTTGATTGATATTACAGTGTTTACAGTCAAATCACACACCGGCAGCACCTCGGTATGGATAATAAGAACTGTTACAAATGATTTCGTACATGGGGTATATATAGGGTCTGAGATTTCGCTCATATGGACATGATGTCCATAAAAGCGAAACCCCCCCATTGTACATATAAGCGAAACCCCCTTCTAGGTTTCCCACATACGGACATCTTTCTGATTTCCCACATATGAACATGTTTCTGATTTCCCACATATGAACATGTGGTTTCCCACATATGGACATGTCCATATATGTGAAATCAACTTTCTCGGGAAATCACGTACAATGTGCCCTAATCTAACATTCTAAGACTAAGACTCGATACAAGACGAAGTCGACAGATGTATGCACTAACAATGGAGGCATATCATCAAGATAGGAGTGATTTCCATACCTTGATGAGTAACTCCGCTCCATTCTTTTCTTAAAACGACCTCACCAACGGGTTATGGGTGATTCCTATACCTAGGTGATCGTTAACAAATTTCCTTCGAGAATACGTTATTTCACAAACACGATCATGTTTTACACCTAATTGTATCGAATTCAAACTGCATTGTTTATTCAAACGTATTTCTTACCTTATAACCTATGTTCTTATAAATCACGTATACGAAATTCTTGGTCATACCTTAAAACGTTTTATTAGCCGAATTTCAAAACCTTACGAAATGCTACCTATCAAATTGATCGGTCCAATGAGTTCCTTGCCCGTGAATTTCGTACTCAACCTAATCACTAACACACGCTCACATTTTATCATCATACCAAAGACTTTGTTCGCAATCGAAAATCAAACTAGCCACTTCATTTGTCTATAAGATCTTATAGTTATTATAAGATCATTTTCTTTTCTAAAGCCTTTTTTCAAAATCAATAAAACATTTTATTATAACTGTAACAACTCTCCTTAAAAAGTCCTAATTATTATTTTAATTATCCAATAGGAAACCCTAATTGAGAAACCCAAGTGATTCTGCATCAACCCTAAAATTTTCAGAACAATCGGAATCAAGATCAGGTCCCCTAAAACTCGGGGGGGGGGGGGGGGGGGTAAACCCTAGTCGGTAATATCTAAACAGTTTTACGTGTAAGATGAGTTTTAACGCGAAACCAACTCAGCTGAGCTATGCAGACACGAAGCAACCCTAGGGTAGAATAGGGCCTCTCGCGCCACGCGACGCGCACAAGGGAATCCTTCGCGTGGCGCGAGGGAGGCAAATTTTGGGTATAAATAGTAGAGTCTGGGACTTGATTCCTGGCTTCAGTTCGACGTAAAAATTCGAATTGTATGTTGAGTTATAGCATAAACAGTCCAAACCACACACACGATTCACGAAGTGCTACCGCAATACAGGGTAATAACTCGATCGCTGATACGATTCAATGTCCGATCGATTAAATAATCCAATGGATGTTTAAGTGCTGCCCATATTAGGGTTTACGCTTTGTCATTCGTTGTTAATTCAATGGATGTTTAAGTATCGCACTTTGTCATTCGATGTGAGGGTTTAATCTCGTGAGTTATCGTAAATGTTGTATTAAGTTACTAACCAAGTTGTGTGCATGTTATTAAAATTAGGTTAAAAGGCTAATCAGTAGGCTAGGCTCTGCTCAATTAAATCTGCAATGTGAGTCATTCTCTTTTTATCAAAATTGTTTACAAAAGCATGTTTATTTTTAAAGTTATAATTACAGTGATTAAGTATATGTAATCACCAAGTTACAGCCGGTATGTGGGGTTTTGTATACATTACTTGATAATCGTCACCATTGGGGCAGCCAATAGGGGATATGACCATAGTCACAGAAACGAGTCGAGTGACAAATACCGTGGGTAGTTGGTTGATATCTGGAAACATTGTAATCTCTCTTAATACTGTAAATTATAACAAACGTGTCGTTTTAATAAATAGAATGATTCACCAGTATTTCCCGCTGACAAAACCTTTTTCAAACATGTTTCAGGTAATTTATTATGATCAAGGAAAAGTGCCGTGAAGCACTACAAGCTTAAGGAAGTGGCTCAATATAAAATAAAGAAACATGTTTTTGTAAAAGGAAGATTTCTCCGTTGAAAATTTTATGATTGTAAATCATCGGGATTTTATCCCGAGTTGTGAAATAAAATAATCGGGAAATTACAGTTTTAAAAAGATCCTGAAGAAGACTTTCGCTGTTAAATAAATACCACGGGATTTTCTGTCCCGCGGCTCCTGAAACGGGTCAAACCGGGTCAGGGGCCGTGACAATAACACTTTTCAACAATCACTAAGTTCAATATGCATAAAATTCTCTTTAAGAAGCAACGTTTTCACAAGGACCTCCTAATTCCAAATTTCCTATTTTAATACAAGATCCTTTAAAAACGATGCGAACTTATCATTTTCAAAAACATTTTACATACACCGCTCAATTCATCATTTAAGATTTCAAAACACGTGGGCAAGAAGACTTCATAGGGACCGACAATCTTCGAATTACGTAAACTCTCTTAAAACAAAAGTAGCATTTCCATTCATTACAAAATACGTTATGCATAACCAATGAGTACTTTACATCCTCTTACATTTACAAACTATGTCCTACCTTCCCAATCAAACTCAATTCTAATTTGATACGATAAACTCAACGTGTCGCTTAAACAACTATACCTGCTTATCATCGTACACGTTTTAGTCGATACCTCGCGACGCTTTTGTTTATATCATACGTTTTACATACTCAAATTTCCCAAACATTTTCTATGCTTTAATTCGTTGTTTCAACATATATTATATACGTAATCTTTATTATTCGTACCTACACTCATACTCATGACAATACATTTATGCTTATACTCATGTTCATATCATACTCATACATTTTATGTTTATACATACATTCACATGTGTATTTATACTTACACTAATACTCATACTCATACTTTCATTCATATTCATGATTCATACATTTGTACCCATACGCGAGCGGAATCCGGGGGATTCGCTTACGTGGGTCCCATACATACTTAAGCATGGACTTGCTTACATATTACATTCTTACACGTACACATTCTTACTTTTCAAATTTATGTATACCATGATTCGTACACAACTAGTACAAGCCATGCGGATCATGCGACGATCAGTATAATCGCGGGTGCACACGGGATTATGGTGATAGGTACATGAGAATCATAGAGTGTACTACTGTGTATGGTAAAACACGGAACATAACATGACACCGAATACGAAACGGACGTAATGTGGTCAAAACATGGGGGATACGCCGCTGGTACTTCCTATATATAAGTGTTTTCACCATGTTACCAAATTTTCGTAAAACGTGCCATGAGAAACTCAGTGTTTTGCAGACCTTTTTGGACCTAATACAAACTTTAAGCAACTCACAAACGCATTATATCCGATTATCCATGATGAAACTTCATTCTTAACATGCTACTTTCGTCTATCTGATACTTATGCTATTCTTATACTCATAATCGTTATTAGATCAATCGTTCACCCTTATACCTCAATTATTCTCTGTTGTCTCAAACTTCAAAGACTTAATTTTAAACAATCCTCTTATGTTTGCCAAAATCCTTTCAAGTCTTCCTTCTGAACAAATTTCGGGACGAAATTACTTAAAGGAGGGGAGACTGTAACGCTCCGCGTTTTCATAACTTTCCGTATTTAGAAACCAGTGTTCATATTCCCATTTTTGGAAACTTTGTATCCTTGTATTCATCGTTTCGTTATAATCATCGAAAAATCTTTATCTTTAATCTAATTCGTTATAAAAATGGTTATTTTATTCATGGTTTAATTAATTAAATTAATTGATTTTACTATTTAAAAGCTTATTTTTATAATAATATAGTTAGCCTCGTTAAACTTTAAAGTTAGAAAAGGATACAAACTAACCCAGTTAATTTAATTGTAAAGTTAGTTTCTTTTAAAATATACCATAACTTAGTTAACTTAGTTAATTAAAGTCAAGGGGTTGTTTATGTAAATTGATGAATTTTAATTTACAAGGACTGTTTGTGCATATCACTGAAACTGCAATGATAAAAAAATAACTAAATAAAATAAAACAAAACTGATGACCACGGGACTCGAACCCGGGTCACCAGCTTCATCAATTGCGTACATCACCACTATGCTGTGGTCTTCTCATCAAACAAGTCAGAGCACACAATTCATTAAACCCTCGTTCAAGTCAAGGCCAACCTACTAATTAAACACTATGTATAAAACTCTAGCAAAACCCTAACCTTATGTGTAACACCAGCTGCACATCATGTTTATCTCCTATCTCTTTCAACTCTTTGCTACTTCAAGAGATCATACACCAAACCTCTTATACAATCAGACATACATACATTACAACAATCAGACACCACTACATCCTCCCCTTCCCCTCTCCATTTCCGGCGATTACCTCTGTCGGCGACGAGCACCTACACTCCTCCTCATCCGTCTCTCTCACCCACCCGTACCCCATCTTTATCTCGCCGACCAGAGCTTCGACGAGCTTCTCCGTCATCCCCACACCCCTCACCACCTTCTGTTCCTACACGACACCCACACATCTCGTCTGCACCGCTGTACTCCAGCGACGAAGATCAGAAGACAAGATAGAGAGTAGAGAGAAATCGGCGACAGAGGGCAGCGCCGCCGTCAACGGCGGTGATGGCGGCGGTGATTGTTTTCCGTTTTTCTTTGACGAGTTCTGGTTCGTGTCCGGCGGCAGCAGTGGCGGTTCAGTTCGGGTTTCCGATTTTGGGTGCTCCGGCCAACATCAGGTTCAGTTGGCTCGGTTCAGGTACGTGGTTCACGTTCGGGTCAATTTGGTTTGGCGCTTTGTTTCAGCCTCGGTTCAGTTGAGTGGATTCAGGTTCTAGATTGTGTTGCGGCAGATTTGGGTTCGGGATTCGGGTCTCGTTTCAGCCAACTTTAGATCGGATTCGGTTCGGTCAACTTAGTTAACAAAGTCAACTTTAGTTCGGGTCGTGTTGGTTCAGTTTTGGGCCTAGTTCGGTTCAGTCAACATCATTGTTTTCGGTATCGATCCTTCTACTCACTTCGCTTCAATCTATATAATATTATTAGTTCGTTTATCTTTGGCGAAGCTGTCAAATTATACTTAAGATGTATAACAGTGGAATTTTTATCATATGGAAGATAAACTTTTACGACATTCAAAACGAAACAATGAACCGATACAATTAGTAAATTATTTACGTTTTGTATTTTACGAGAATGCTTACATATATTGTTTACATTATTATTAATTGTTGAATTTTGACAATGTTATCGACAACTGGTATTGTCGGGGTTGTCCAAAAACAGAGGAAACTCTGCCCGATTTTCGTTAAAATATGTATACATACTTTATGGTCGAATCGCTAACGAAAACATATCGAATTCAAATATTTTTTTTATAAAAATATACATAAATGTATAGTTATTTTGACAATACTTCTATAATACTCTCGATGGGTTTAAATTGGAACTTTTACATAAACTATGTAGAATATATATATATATATATATATATATATATATATATATACACACACTCTAAATTTCCACTTCAATCCTCCGTCATAATTCCGTCTACTCATACGCCTTCGTTTGCCTATATAGGGTGACCTCGGTGTTACACCCTCCTAATCTCGTACACTCGTCAACACTTGGATAATCGGAAGACTTAGCAATTTCATGAGTACACTTGACCCATTTTCCTTTTAATACACTTTGGGTGCAACATATTTACATTGTTAAAATGCACGAATCACAAACATGATTTTATTCATTCAATCCTTATACATGCTATGTTATGCTTAGGCTCATGCTAGTATATATACTACTTGTTAACCCGCCTTAACAAATATAGCGCTATAGGAGTAGCACACCACCCGACGGGGTTTTGTTAAGTTATATTCTATACGGTCTCGATATGGATTTATCGAGGGATGCTAATACTTTACGGTCTTGATATTGCGGTATCAAGGGATGCTATTATACTAGTGGACACTTGGGTTTGACTTTTAGTTATGCATGATAGTTTGACATTGTATACCAAATGCTATGTTGGATTGAAATACTTTTATACTTATACCCCGACTCTAAAACTAGTGTACTCGCCAATACATTTGTATTAAACTATGCTTTTTAAAACATGTTGCAGGTTTTGAGATGACGTTGATGATGCACGGAATCTAGTAGGATGCTTAGATACACACTTAAAATTTGTGTATTCTTATTGTATTGTATTTCGTTATTCATGTTGTACTTTGTTTCAAATCCTTGTAATTGATTCTTTAGAAATGAAATGAAAATTTATTATTTAAATACTTGTCGCCAATAGCGTTATGAAGTCTCTTGCAATCTAGTTTTCGTCTCATCCCAATGTTTCCGCCATCGGTTGGGGTGTGACACTTGACATGCGTTGTTGGGTCCTAAATCAATCGGACATGGTATTGACTCAGTGATCAGGGGTTACAATACTTAAAACGGCGCAGGGCTTTATTATCATTATAGGTGAAAATAAAATAAAACATAATTTTTAGAAAGACAGAGGATGGCGAGAGAGAGTAGAAAAGTGTGAGCACCTTTTAGAATGCATAACACTTCTTCTTTTATACATGATGAAACTTTGCATGCACGGCAATTTTGATTCTTTGTGATAAAAAAGTGACACGTACACATGTCATAATATGCACATATCCACTTCTACTATTTCAAATGTTTTGATTTTATATATATATATATATATATATATATATATATTATAATTAATTCACCTGCTTCACTTATTTGGCGTTTATAACTTCTAAAATTTGACGTTTTATAAAACGATGAATATGTCATTAGGACGAGAATATTTTTGTCTACATTTTGATCTAAGTTTCATTAAAACAGAGTAAGTCCAAATATAATGTATTTTTTATTATTTAATTATTAAACGGTTCCTAGTCCCGTCTATGTACTTCATATTTCTAACAGTCAACTTACTTGTACTCTATCAGTCGAATAACATAAGTTTTTATATACTTTATTTTAAATTTTATAAATAAAAATTTTGGGAACGTTACATCCTCCCCACCTTGTTTTAAATCTCGTCCTCGAGATTCATTGAAATATAGAGGAATACTTTTAGTTCGTCACTGATCCTAGTTCCTAAGTATATTCTGGTCCTTGCTTTGAATTCCACTTTACTTTGACCAGAACTATTCTCTATGTTGAGACTCTTATCTTCTCAAGATTTCTTAATGAAGGTAAAATTACTGTTAGCGTAAATTTTTAGATGTTTTGTGTCTTCGCACAACTTTTAGTTACAGGTTTCCAGATGTGTTAATAATCGTAAGGGGAATTCTTATACTTTCGATGATGTACCAACTTATAGGGTTCCCGTCGTTCATCTTGTCACACGAGTTACGAGACGGATGGTCAAACGAAATAATTTTTGATATCGGAATTATAGACGTATACGAGAGATTTCTAAAATTATCATTGACACACCTGTTTGTGATTTATCCCTAATTGTCAATCATTATGGCTTTTGGATTTCCTTATAGATATACATATCTATATACTCATATTTTTCACATACGGTAATGTACACACCATTCATAAGGTCAATGTATTTAACAGATTCATATTTCCAAAAACAGGGCAGACATCAGGTCATGGTACTATTTAGGGAATTCCATTAGCATAACATATACCCCATCTAACCCGGTCTCACCGGAGAGGTACCCCCATCTTACCCGGACAAGCTGGAGAGTCTACTACACCATACCCAGTCTTGCCGGTGAGGTAATTATTATTGTATTTTCCTTAAATAGAATTTCTCTGAAATCATGATTTTAATAATGCATCATTTATTATGACTTATATCAAGAAACAAGAAAATTAGTATTCTAATGATGGATCATATTCTAGAACCGAGTAGTACTAATAAACAAGAAATAACAGTGGCCAGGTGTTATTGCTTATTTATCAGACTTGCACTGTTCTATTCATTATCCTCACGGCATACCAACACCCATCACACTTTACTTAAGCAAGTAAGTATCTTATCTCGAAGCTTATACTAAGGCATTGTTCTTAGGTTCAAGTCTAAATATTATCCTGGGTATTGCCAGTAAATATTTATATCATAACTCTTTTGTTAAGCATAGGTATTATTATGGTTGTGACTTTCTTATGTTTGGAAAAATGGAGTTCAGATAAAAATATCATTGTCTCCATTGACACCATGGCTAGGTTCGACGTGATGAGTATGCCTACAGCTAACTCTATTCATGCTTATATAACATTAGATTCTGTCGCAATGAATGTTTTATAGAGATAGATGGCATTTTTAAAACATAATACGTTTCATGATTCATTTTTATAATGACTTCATGTTTTTATGTGAATCACTAGTGATATTTTCTCTTTATGTTTATCTACAGAAGATATTTGATTATTATATTGTGTATACTATCAAGAAATTCTATTATGTATATGCATATATGTGTATATTTATTATTTAGAAATATAAAATTTCAAATCTCTTGTAAATATTAAAACTTACGTAATATATACATACATATAATACTAAATCATTTTTTTAATATTTTTAATAATAAAATTTCAACCATATAACCGATGGTACCAATCATCTAGCTTATTTCTATTGCTTTATTCCTCCTTTTATAATAATAAAAATAGTAATGGTATATTGAAATAAACTTTCTGTTAAATTTATTGAATATAATATTTTGGAATTAAATGATGGATAAATCAGAAGTTTAAATGAAATAATTTAATCAAAATATAAGTTTTCTGGATTTATGGGAACAATTTTGTTTTCAACTAGTGGGTTGAACCATATTGGTTTAGAATATTAAAACTTAACTCTAAATTTATTGTAATTCAAAGAAGTATTATAGTAGGTAATTAAGTAATATACACGGATTATAATATATATATATTATGAGTTGGTTTGGATAAGATTTTTAACTAAATGAAGCACAATGGGTCACTTGAAATTCCATCTTCTTATTTTTGGGTCGGCAACATTAACGAAGTAAACTCAACTATACATGTATAGTAATAGATTCCTAGTTATATTAGCTTATAAAACTATTATTTTATGTAACATAACAGGGGTTATAATCCTTTTTATATTTATTAAAAATTTTATTCCCGTGATACGACCTATATTACTATATTTATTTTTAATGATATGAGATATAGCTGTTAAAAGAACAAATATTTTCGTGTTGTTTATATGTGTTTAAATAGGTAACCTGCATTATTGCAAAAGTCCCTTATATCATATACATATAATATGCCAAAGCAGATAGCTCATGGAATTAAGCTATTATCATGTATTTTTAAGTTATACCTTCAATAGTTTGTATACTATTTAAGTGTGTCACAACCCTCGTCCCCTAACAATCCAGGAACAGGCGGCCGTGAACCAGTTTCAGTGGTATAGGGGTTTATCAATTTTTGGCAGCGGAAAATTTCATCAGGACCGTAGTTAGGAAATATTTTATCAGAGTTAAACACCAAAATATTTAATTTAAAGAAATGGGATAAACCCAAATTTCTCTGATAATATATTTATAAGTGGGACAAAACCCGATTTTTTATTTTGATATATTTATAGGGAATAACCCCAATTATTGAAAAAAATTCTACTTTTTAATTAGGTAACTTTTATTGCCACTTTTCTAAGCCTTCAGTGCTCTCCAGCTGGCTTTTATTGACTTCACACTAAGTTACCTGAAACACGTGTTTAAAACATTTTATCAGCAGGAAATACTGGTGAGTGAATCCCAGTTTAATCAAGTTTAATAAAAAAACCATTGTGCAGTATTGAGGGCGATCTCGCAATTACATTTGTTTCCAAGTCATACCAATTACCACTCACGGTACTGTCAGACCCGACTTGTGGAAAAGTTACTCCTCGCAAGGCAGTAACTAATTTTGTATACAAAACCCCAACATACCGACGATAATTGTATCCTTACAAATACTCAATAACTGCTTAATATATAATTAATTGTGTGAGGTTTTGTAAAAACAGTTAACAAAAAGGAGATTACTCACATTGCTATTATAGGTCTTTCCTTTGTGACTTCCTGGTTATAATCTAGTAATTAAATAATGCACACGTGTTAGTATAATAACGCATTTTAACATTAGTAATACCCTCCTAGAGACGGCATTCCAACGACTACGTCGGGCATAACCTCAACAGTCGTTACGGAACTCTAGATCAATCGGGCAGCGTATCTAATACGTATCCAGGGGTTATGATACTTACAACGGAGCAGAACTTCGTTATTAGGGGGTATAATGCCCGGGTATAGTGCCTACACTATAGAATTTGAGAAAGAAAGTTGAGAGATTGAACGGTTTGCAACTGAAGCCTCTCGATCCAATTTATAGGGCTGTTCAGGGACTTCGTCGCGCCCCGCGAAGACCACACCAAGGTCTTACACGGCCCGCAAGAACCAGAAAAGGCGGCGGTGGTGCTGAGTCATCCCAGGGGTGTTGATGCGTGTCGTGCCACATGGCGTCACCAGGTCTCGCCACTTATTACATCGGTCGCGGCCCGCGTAGAATGAGGAGTAGTATGTCGCGCCCCGCGACAGACTTAAATATTTGTTTTTATTTTTATTTTATTAATTTAAATATATTTCGGGCCCATTTTTCGTATACGAGGTGTATTTTAGGACATATAGGGGTATTCTAAATATATTAGGGGTGTCGGAAATATTTTTGGAGGGTTGATATGTCTTGGTACAACTCCTGGATTATTTAATAAAATATATAATGCACTCACATTAAGTATAGTAACCCAATTTAACTTTATCACTACGTCACGAGACAGAACCCCAATGAATTTAGGCAGAGTCTTGACATACGTTACGGGGTCCTAGATCAATCGGACAGGGTATCAGTGATCAAGGGTTAAAATACTTAAAACGGGGCATGGCTTTATTATTATTATAGGTAAATTATTAACAAAAGTTGAATCATATATAATGAGAGAAAGGGGCGTGTGGGAGATGGAGATAGGGGTTTGAACAGTTTGTTTGAAGACTGTGCATCTATTTATACTATCTCCAAGTGCCTTTAGAGGCCTACACGTAGCCATCATAAATAAATGTTGAGAACACGTAAGTTTGCATGAATTAATTTCTATGTACACCTCATCAATTCATAATCATCATCCATATGCATACATTATGGATAACTTTTGATATTGGGTATTTGATTTTATTTTAATGTTTATTATGACAACCGTAAATACTAACAAACATGAAATGTTTTGTTAGGTTTTTAATTATTTCATTATTATTATATATTATAATTAATTCAGCTGCTTCACTGATTTGGCGCGTATAACTTCTAAAATATGACATTTTATAAAATAATGAATATGTCTTTAGAACGATAATAATCCTATCTACATTTTGAACCAAGTTTCTTTAAAAACGGAGTAGGTTTAAATATAATGTGTTTCTAATAATTATTAAACGGTTCCAAGGCCCGTCTAGGTACCTCATATTTCTACCCGTCAACTTACCCGTAATCTATTCATATAATAACTTTATTTTAAATTTAGAAATTTTGGGAATGTTACATCCTCCCCACCTTGTTTTAAATCTCGTCCTCGAGATTTGGGCTACGATTTTTTCTTGGGGTTACGTCATGTCTTTTAGTTGGTTATCAAGGTGACTGGGATAGAACTAAAAGATGACTATAAGGATATCACAGGATAATTGGAATTCAATGGTCTCAAAACTTAGTTTTAGGGATTGACGATAGCGGAACGAGATGAAATGATACAATCAGGGTGACTAAGTTTCATAAATCAAAAGAGAGATTTGATAGGCATAAAATTTGAAATGCAATGATAATAGGATTCAATGCCAGGAAAGAACTTACTTTGATCATCAATTGTGGGAGATTCTGAATTAATAATCTCAATTTGTGAATGGAAGTATGAAAAATGATTTGTCAATGATCAACCCAGAAATCAATAACGTTTATTTAAATGGCAAGGATACACTGGACAATATAATAGAATTTAGTGTATCATGGTCTTAATACATAATTGTATCAAGACTACTTGAACGATGAGTTAACGAATGATGTATGATTAGGGTTTACTATTAGCACAGGCTACAAATTTATACAGACACCGCAAGGTGTTGTAGTGATTGAAAGAATTCAATAATTACGGGGAACGAATTCACCGTTTTCGAAATTAACTGAAAGTTTCAAGGAATTAAGTCTGGATATTTCAAAAGATAGGTCGTTTTAACGTGGAATCAATTCAAAGATGAAAGAATTACTGGAGGTACATTAGAATAAGAATTTTAGGTACCTTTAACACAAAATTGTATTAAGACTGGTTTAGGATAGATAAATTCGTACCTCAGTGTGAAAACGAAATGAGTTTAAGTTTCAAAGAAATCGCCACCGCAAGGTGTCGTGTTTTAACAAATAATATATCGAAATTCAAACAATGGGATTACCTCGAATATGATGATCTCAATTCATCATACGGGATTTTGAATTGAATGTGTATTATGAACAAGTTCAAACAATTGAGCTTGGTTTGGACATATTCCAACAATGGATATATGTTTTTGGCAAGAAATGGTTTCCATGAAAATCTAGTAATTCTGAAAAGAAGAGAAGTTTTCCAAGAAAATGGTTGACTTGATTATCAAAAGTCAATATTTTAAAATCAGAGGGGGGGGGGGGGATTTATTAAAACTCATGAGTAGATGATCTTTTTGAATTCACATGCATGACAAACAATGCACAACATAGGAACTTGTCAAGATATGAGACAAATGAGAGTTGACTCTATAAAAGAAAACAAAGACCTTTTATTGATGAAGTTTTGATCGGAATCAAAAGTCAACTAATACTTAAGTGCAGACAAAACATAAAGAGTTTATTTTAAAAGTTATTGTTAGCTCAAGTGTTATAATTTTTTTATGCGTTCTCCTTAGCTTCATCGGGGTTTCGATCCTCGTTGTTGGGCGCCTTAGATAGTTTCGGGCAGTATGGACGGATGTGACCTGGGTCTCCGCATTGGTAACATACATTAGTTTTCCTTCTACATTCTTCCTCTGCATGTCCAGCCTTCTTGCAGAAATTACAGCGAAGTGTCTTTTTCGAATAGCATTTTCTTGCATGATTCTTGTTACGGTTGTTGCAGGTAGGCTGCGTGATTACTGGTTTCATTTCTTGGTCTTTGCATGATTTGTCGGAGTGGAATTCCTTATAGAAGTATCCATATGTTGTGGTTTTCTTTCGTTTGGAAGGTGAAGTTTTGATACGAATATCATGATTTCGATTACTACTAGGGTTAGGTTTAAAATGGTGAGTATGTCTACAGTGTATAGTACGATCTTCGTTTATAGACACATAATTCTTAATAGCTTCAATGATCGAAGGTATGGCATTCGATATTCCTTGAGCTATTATATTTTCTATTGTGTTTCTATCCAAAGAGTTTCTATTACTAGTCTCAATTTCTTGATCACATGCCATCTCATTTGACATCTGTATTACAACATGTTTAGATATAATTATCACAGAACTAGAAAATTATACAGGCACATTTTGTTTATCACAGTTATAGTCATAATTTATCAATATTATGCGTTGATAATTATATATATTAAAGTAATATATATACATGTTATATCTTAACATTTTCTCTTACTATATATCTTATCAAAATATATATAAGGAAAATGCATATCTTATATCTGTTGTTTCTTCCTTTGGTGTAATAGCATTTATATTGCCTTAATTTAATTATATTTCCAGGGCTTATGGCTGGATAGGTATTCAGAAAATAAAGGTAAAAGCTTTATATGAAATTTTGAGATTTTCCGTCATTGACCATTTATTGTTTTTCAAGAGGTGGTGCTAATACAGATATCCTTAAGGTATCTTTTTGAATTAAAGTTAGGTATCAAAATAGATTTTGAGTAAACGTGTAGGTTTGTTTTCTCTGTTATATAAAGGCCTGTCCTTCTACAAAAGACATTTGATTATTATATTGTATATATTATTAGGAAAAATTGTATCTTGTATATACATACGTATAAATATAAAGTTTAAAATTTCCTATAATATAATATCAAATTATAAGAATTCGATTACGTTTATCCCCATAACTTTGTTTATTCCTTTATAATAACAAAAATAAATTGCTATCAATTTATTGAACACAATAATTTGAAATAAAAAAAAATATCAAAAGGAATAAATTTATTAAAATTATAAATTTTCTGGATTCTTTTAGACCATTTTAACCTTTAATTGACAGGTTGGTTAATTCAAATTCTTATTTTATTATATATATTTCTTTAAAGAATCACAACAGAGAATACAAAATTTAATATAAAGCACCACTCTCATCTTTAGAATATATATATAATTTAAGAAATGAATTAAACTTATAAAATATTAAAAATTGTTTCTCGTGAGATATCTATACATATATTTTAAATAATATCATTATATTGTACTAAAGGTTTTTGTACATATCTTTATTGCATAGATGGAATATTATTTATATTATTGATAAAAGTCATATAAAATATATATATCTGATTTACATATAATTTAAGAAATAGGTTTAGGCTATTTCCGATTGATATATTTATTTAATTACACAGTATTAAGTTGTTATACATATTCATGTCTCATAAATACTGTCTTATAAAATATTTTATATCTTTCACTATATATGTGCTTAAGTTTTAAAATCGTCAACTATAAATTACGAACTACAATAATTCTTGTTTATTATTTGTATAACTGAATTAAGAATTTTTAAAAATTCTTTGAACATAGCTTTATTCAAGAACCAATTATTTTATTTTATTTTATTTTATTTATTTATTTATATGTATATATATATATTTTCAAAATATTATTATTATTAATATTAGTTTTAATTTAAAACAGAATTTAATAATATTGTATTATAATAATAATGATAATAACAGTATCTATTAAAGACTTTTCTTAGAGAGCGTTTACTTATTAGAAATTTCTCTAGCATTTTAATTATCATTAATATTGACTATACACATAATTTCTGAGTATCACTTAATTTATCAAATTTTGATGAATAATTTAATATTTACTAATACGATAAAGAATTATAAAGTGATTGACAAAGTATTTTAATTATCGTATCTAAACAATGCTGAAATATTATGTTTTAACAAAATTAATATAATTATATGTGTTATCAAAATTTTGATAATTACATATCTTTAAATCGAGTAAAACTTTTTGAATTATATCATGAATTATAAAATACACTACTTTCATTGAATAATATTTTATGATATTTTTAGTGATATCATACCTAAGGGTATTATTTAAGATATTAATACCAATATTATATTATTATTATAGTTTATTTTGAATTGTATTCACATAGATATGTTGGTATAGAATTAAATATTATAATGAATAGATTCCTTTCTATAGCCTATCTTATTATAAGATATAATAAGTGTTACATATCTTGAGAATTTAAATGATATAAAATCAATTAGGTATAATACATATTATTTAAATATTCATATTATGACATTTTCAAAGTATCATATCCGAATAGCATTTATCTTATGTTAATATTAAAATATTAATATTAACATTGTATTATTGTTATAAAATTTATTTTGCATTATGTTCCCACATATATATAGATATAATAGATACATCATATATCACAAAATTTACTAGGACACGATATTATATATATATATATATATATATATTATAGCATAAGTGTAAGATACATATATGGGTAACGCATATTGGGAATTTAAGATTCGTGAAATAACATAAAATTCATAATAAACATATTAAGATTTTATGTTCACATGATAACACATAAGATATTAATTTCCTAACACAAATGGTTAAGGGTTTAGGTATTGGAAGAACACCTAAAGGGCTTAAACCAGTGGCATAGCTCTGATACCACCTTCTGTCAAAACCCCCGTCCCCTAACAACCCAGGAACAGGCGGCCGTGAACCAGTTTCAGTGGTATAGGTGTTTATCAATTTTTGGCAGCGGAAAATTTATCAGGACCGTAGTTAGGAAATATTTTATCAGAGTTAAACACCAAAATATTTAATTTAAAGAAATGGGATAAACCCAAATTTCTCTGATAATATATTTATAAGTGGGACAAAACCCGATTTTTTATTTTGATATATTTATAGGGAATAACCCCAATTATTGAAAACAATTCTACTTTTTAATTAGGTAACTTTTATTGCCACTTTTCTAAGCTTTCAGTGCTCTCCAGCTGGCTTTTATTGGCTTCACACTAAGTTACCTGAAACACGTGTTTAAAACATTTTATCAGCAGGAAATACTGGTGAGTGAATCCCAGTTTAATAAAGTTTAATAAAAAAACCATTGTACAGTATTGAGGGCGATCTCGGAATTACATTTGTTTCCAAGTCATACCAATTACCACCCACTATAGAATTTGAGAAAGAAAGTTGAGAGATTGAACGGTTTGCAACTGAAGCCTCTCGATCCAATTTATAGGGCTGTTCAGGGACTTCGTCGCGCCCCGCGAAGACCACACCAAGGTCTTACGCGGCCCGCGAGAACCAGAAAAGGCGGAGGCGGTGCTGAGTCATCCCAGGGGTGTTGACGTGTGTCCTGCCACGTGGCGTCACCAGGTCTCGCCACTTATTACATCGGTCGCGGCCCGCGTAGAATGAGGAGTAGTTTGTCACGCCCCGCGACAGACTTAAATATTTGTTTTTATTTTTATTTTATTATTTTAAATATATTTCGGGCCCATTTTTCGTATACGGGGTGTATTTTAGGACGTATGGAGGTATTCTAAATATATTAAGGGTGTCAGAAATATTTTTGGAGGGTTGATTTATCTTGGTACAACTCCTGGATTATTTAATAAAATATATAATGCACTCACATTAAGTATAGTAACCCAATTTAACTTTATCCATACGTCACGAGACAGAACCCCAACGAATTTAGGCAGAGCCTTGACATACGTTACGGGGCCCTAGATCAATCGGACAGGGTATCAGTGATCAAGGGTTAAAATACTTAAAACGGGGCATGGCTTTATTATTATTATAGGTAAATTATTAATAAAAGTTGAATCATATATAATGAGAGAAAGGGGCGTGTGGGAGATGGAGATAGGGGTTTGAACAGTTTATTTGAAGACTGTGCATCTATTTATACTATCTCCAAGTGCCTTTAGAGGCCTACACATAGCCATCATAAATAAATGTTGAGAACACGTAAGTTTGCATGAATTAATTTCTATGTACACCTCTTCAATTCATAATCATCATGCATATGCATACATAATGGATAACTTTTGATATTGGTTATTTGATTTTATTTTAATGTTTATTATGACAACCGTAAATACTAACAAACATGAAATGTTTTGTTAGGTTTTTAATTATTTCATTATTATTATATATTATAATTAATTCAGCTGCTTCACTGATTTGGCGCGTATAACTTCTAAAATATGACATTTTATAAAATAATGAATATGTCTTTAGAACGAGAATAATCCTATCTACATTTTGAACCAAGTTTCTTTAAAAACGGAGTAGGTTCAAATATAATGTGTTTCTATTAATTATTAAACGGTTCCAAGGCCCGTCTAGGTACCTCATATTTCTACCCGTCAACTTACCCGTAATCTATTCATATAATAACTTTATTTTAAATTTAGAAATTTTGGGAATGTTACAAAGTGGGACCAAAGCTTGTTCTTATGTAATACAATTTAAACATTATATTATCAAATGTATAATCCTGATATCACTTTTATAAATAGTATAGGATTAAAATTATAAAATTATATGGGTTTCCTATAAACACATTATTTAATACTCAAAGAATATGTCTATATAATTTGTCTACACAGTATAACTTATCTCACATAAATTTCTAAATAGTACACAATTAAAGGAGAAGGTGATAAAATATATTTAATGGTATGTGAAAAGGACCTGATAGAATATAAGTAATTAAACACGTTATTAAATATTACAGATAAATATAATATATTAAACATTTAGGTTTTTAAATATACATTACTTTATCGTAAAAGAAATTTCATATTTTACTACGATACTTATATTAAAGTATATATAGTAAATATTTATATAAGGTGGTATTATATTTTAATATTAAACTGTACTACGTATATTTTAAAGTTAACTATTGAAATTCACCGTGATATGCGGCGGGTATTCAATCGTTATCAGTTTGGATCGTTAGAGTACCGATACTTGCGATAACAATCAAAAGAGAAAGCTGTATAAAAAACAAAATCGTAATATGTTTAAAAAGATATCACCAAGTGTCTTACATCGGTTAGAAACGATAAAAATAAATACCGGTAGCGGTTCTGAAAATACCGACACAGATGTTGTTTAGTCGAGATCGGTTCGGTTCGTCAAGGTACTGGTTCAACGCTTGTATAAGTTATAATACAAAGGAAAATACTTTATTTAGAATAAAACCTTTGTTTTTAATAAAATCTATACTAGTATGTCGAAGAAGAATTTTTTTTTCTTTTTTCTTCTTTTTTAACACAATAGAATTCACACAAATGTTTGCAAAAATGTAACTGTTTGTCTACAATTTTGATTATAAAAGATTAATTTGTTTAATTATTTTTTTTCATCTTAGGTAGAAGTAATCATTTTCACCATCACTACCCTTAATAAAATAACGTGTCCAAAATGAAAAGGCAAGAAATTATATGATCAAAGTAGAAAAAGAATCAACTTCTCCGGCGCAAACATATGTTAGCAAGCAATTGATATATATATTAATATAAAAGTCAATTTTTAATTTACTAAATATAACATTATTAAATGTTAACAACTTGAAGGAGTATAGGTAAGTTTTAACTTGGTTCTACTTAAACATATTGAAAAATCTTTTTAATTGGTCATTTTTATACAAAATGTTATAACATTAACTATATTCTTTATATAGTTTTTGATCGATATAATTAATAGTATTTTTGGACATTATATTACTAATATATTAATTCAAAATTTATATATATATATATAGGTTCCTGTAAAAAGGACTCTTTTCGTGAGAAGTGTGAGAAGGTATAGAAATTAACATGTAGGCATTATGTTTTGAACTTAGGCATGATGTTTTTTGTTGTTTTAGCAAGAAAAACACCAAACATAACAATTTAAAACACAATACAACATATTATGGACGTGAATTTAAAAGACACTATTTAACACTTAAAACACACTACTTAACGTTCTTGACATGGTATTTTAAGTTTTAAGCCTAGAATTCATTGCATTGTGTCTTAAATTGTTATGTTTAGTGTTTTTCTTGCCAAAACAACGCAAAACATTATGTCTAAGTCCAAAACATTATGTCTACATATGAATTTTTATGCATTCTCACACTTATCACGAAACATGTCCTTTTTACAGGATCCTAAGACTATATATATATTTACCGGTAATACAAGATTTTGTTATAAGAATTTAGTCTTAACACATATAACTGATTCGTGACACTGATGTATCAAACATGATTTTCAATTGTAAGACTAATAACATAACATTTAGTATTTTCTATCACAATTTATACTTTTATAGTTATGTAGTATATCTCTGCTTACTATATTATAATGCATGAGGGAGGGGTATTTTAAGATACCCAAAAAATAAGAACTTTTCCCCTCCTTTATTTATAGAAAGACCCTTAAAATGAGGGTAGTTTGGTCTTTTAAACACTATTTATTTTTAGCCCCTAAACTTATTACACTTAAATACCTGAGCTTTTAACAAAATTATAGATAATTAGTTACAATTCACCCATCCACAACAAACTAATAATTTTTTTCCGTATTCTTGACACATCTTATAAACTATACTGTTTAAAAAAAATCGAAAGATAGCATGACAACCTACACATTTTTGTCGACGTTTCGGTAGTTGTCTTGTTCAATATCGACACACTGATTAAACGGTACAGGTCGATAATGCTTTAATGTACAAGTAATTAATGCTTGTGATTTAATGCGCTTAATCTACAAAGATGGGCTCCATCTATGAAAACAAAAACAAAAAGAATTAAAAGTATCATAACATAAAATGAAGATATTTTGTGTCACATTTTATTTTACTAAAACTGCCTAATATCTATAGTTAGATACATCTTATAAAAACTTAAAACTAACCACAACAAACTTCCTATCTTATAAAAACTTAAAACTAACCACAACAAACTTTCTAAATAAAGGGGTGACAAATCTAAAATTAAACTCTAATGCACTTCTATAGTTACTACTATAAATACGTAGCAGGACACCCCTATATCTATTGCTAAACAAAGTTAAAAAATGGATCCAGTTCTGAATTCAATTGTTGCGAAAAACCAAGCATGCGAGATTGAAAATTCTAAACCCGAAACCTGAATTTTAAAGCTTTTCTAAACAAATTTCGGACATGATTTTACCCGTTTTGATTTCGAGTCACATGATAAACCGTTCTTTTCTTTTCTTTTTCTCAAAACAGTAATTTCGAGAACAATGACCCGAAACATGGCTGTTAATTTTATTAGGTTTTCAAAATTTCTGTTTTTCAGATTTCAATCCCAGAATAATGGATAGGAAAACAGAACTGATTAATCAACATATGCTCTGATATCACATGTTGATCAGTTCAGAGATGATGCCATCGAGTTCGACATGTTTGTCAGGGTGATCTGGTTCCTCCTTAGGGTGCAAACTAATGATGGTGATGATGAAAACCGAAAGAGAATCGGTTATGGAGAAGAGGCCGATTTTGATGTTATGATAATTAGGTTATCTGTCTAACCTTAGAAATCTCTACATAAGTCTCTTTATATATGCACCCAAGAGGAAACCTAATTAGTTAATAAGAGTAATATGGTACATCAATAATTACCAACTAATTATTTAATAGGTTATTATATACTTTGATCTATATTATGTAAATGATTATAATGGCTACTAGATTAAATATTAAAACATAATATATTTAATCTTACATTTACATCAAGTCAAGAAGATTGGTGAATATAGTCTAAAGTCTAAACATTAATGCATGTTAGACGATAGACTACCACTCGGTGTTGAGAGGTCAGTCATTGTGAAGTTTGATAAACTAGGTTTAACCCCCCGCCGCGTTGCGGCCGAGGCTTACAAAGCAAGAACTATAGAAGAATGCTCGGCGTTCGGTTTCACATAAGTTAGAAGCCAATTGTTTGTTACATTCCGCTTACTGGTTGTGCAATCGAGGAAGAGAACCACCATCGATCATTAACCTAAAGGTTAGAAATCAACTTACGAAACTGATAGACGGTGGCAAGATCTGCATCATTATCGGCCTCATACCTTACCAACAACAACCTGAGATATTGAAGAAGAATGATTCAAAACTTGGTTCATCTATCTTACAATATTTATTGTTTAAGCTCTAAATACCAACAGATCTCACAAATATATTATAAGCAAGTGCAAATTAATACGTAACGGGTATAAAGAAAAAACTGACACATGTAATCAAAAGAGATGAATTAGAGATTTTGAAAAAAAGGAAAAAGGAAATCTCTGGCTCGTTACCCAAAGAAGTTTACATTTAAACGTAGACTAACTCGAATTTATACCGAAACGTACATAACCTATGCACGTTAAAAATGATTTTTAACGAAAATGTATTATATTTGACCTAACTCGTTTCCTAAAAACGTTTACGTCGAAACGTAGAGCAAATAGAATTTATACTAAGGCGTCCATAAAAATATGCTCGTAAAAAATAGTTTTGTAAGTAAATAAAGTATAGGGCTAAACTTGAAACAAACTATTAGTATAAAACTTAATAAAATTACCTAAAAGTGTGCCAAGTAGCACGAATGGCACACCACTGTCAGCGACCACCAACATCGGAAAAGCTTGTAAAAACAAAATAAATAAAAAAGGAAAAAATAACACCGATCGAAAAGTAGACGTAAATCGTTGAACCGCACAACCCGTTTTGGCGTGTAAATGCTAAGAAATTAGACCGAAACGTAAGCGTAAAATGTAGAAAAGAATAACAAAGTCGAATTAGGACCAGCGGGTTACGACGAACCTGTCAAACGGGAAGAAAAAAGCCGCATTGCGACGGACCTGTAAAACAGGAAAAAATATACGAAAAAAACGTGGAATCTCACACGCACATTGCGGCATGTTAACTCACAAAATTTAGAACGAAACGTAAAACGAAAAAATTGTGAAGATTAAAAGTTTGGGGACCAAAGTTGAAAAAAAAAATTGATGGGTTAATTTTGAAAAGATGAAAAGTTTGGATTAAGAGTAAAAAAAATCTAAGGGGCTAATATGAAAAGGAAGAAAACCTTTGGGTTACAAATGAAAATTTAACTTTTTTTTTTGGAAAACTCCCCATGCATAGGGTATAACACCTTAATGCCAAAACAAGTTACTAATTTATAGTTGGTAAATGTTTCACAAAGACTTGAATGATTAGAATTTTGAATAGTACATTTGGAAAATTATTGATCAAGATAAAGTTAAGAGTAAATTGCCATTTTAGTCCCTGAGATTTGGCTAAAATTGCCACTTTATTCCAAATAGTTTTTTTTTCTCCTCTGGGTCCCTGACTTTTCTCATTTTTTGCCATTTTGATCATCTGACCTAACTCCATCCAAAATACATGTTAAGTCAAGGGGTATTTTGGTCACTTTACTATTATATTTTGTTTTTGCCATTTTCATCCAAAACACTTTTCATATTATTTTTTTCTTTTAATCTTTTATATATATATATATATATATATATATATATATATATATATATAACAAAACAAAGTATTAAAATTAATTAACCCTTAATTTTTTTATAAAAAACTTTTTTTTATATATCAAACCCTTAATTGTTGTGTTCAAAGCATATCTGAACCAGATCTGGTCAATGTATTAAATCAGTTATGGCCGGCGTCGATCTAGAGAGAGATTGGAGAGAGAGGTAGAAGTGGGTGGTGGTGAAGACGAACAAAGAGGAGACGAGCTGGATCGGTGGGTGTATTATGGTTTTCCGGTTGCAGCTACGGTCGTCGGGCGGTCTCCAGTGACGGCAATGAAGGATGTGGTGGTGATGAGTTTGAAATGCGGTGGTCTAATTGGATTTCTCATTTTAGTACAAATTACAAACTTGATTTTTCAAATGCTCAAAGGTAATAAACAAGAAGATTGATCTCTGCCATGTTAAATGTATATGGTTTTTATTTTCTAAAATTGGCATTTGATAGTTTCACAAATGCAACAGAATCTCTGCCATGTTAAGGGAGGAATTAGAGAGAGAATGGAGAGAGATGTGAGATTTTTAGAATTATTAATTTAATATTTCTTTTTTTATTTAAAACATAAAAGTTAAAGACGTAAACACATATTTGTATATAAGTGATTAAAAAAAGAGATATATAAAAAAATTGGATCAAAATGGCAAAAACAAGATATAATAGTAAAGTGACCAAAATACCCCTTGACTTAACTGGGTATTTTGAATGGAGTTAGGCCAGATGATCAAAATGGCAAAAAATGAGAAAAGTCAGGGACCCAGAGGAGAAAAAAAACTATTTGGACTAAAGTGCCAATTTTGGCCAAACCTCATGGACTAAAATGACAATTTACTCTAAAGTTAATAAATCCTATAAATCACTCACAACAATTTCTAATAAACCATAACATATTTATCGTATTTACCCACACTAGACGCTAATACTTAATCAACATATGGTGATTGTTCGATACCAAAAAAGTTGAAAGCTTTCCATATATACTGATACTAATAAAAAGGACGACTGGACGAGTCATGTGCTTACTTTGAGCATTTTATTTCACTACTTGTTTTATTAGTTCCATATTCTTTGTATTTAGTTTAGACGATTTCAAATATTTAATTAATCCAACTAGTAATCTTTGCTTGTTCCAGATTATTATGTCCTCTGGTCCATCTATGTTTTCGATTGTTTTTTTGTTGTAGAATCAAGCCAAATTGAAAGATGAACATTTGAATACACAAACTTGGATTGCTAAACTAGGGGTCGTAACCCTTTAAATGTTTACCGTTGGTCAATATATCAACCTTCAACCCAAGCGTCGCGTCTTTCATAGGGAGTGAAACACATATACATACAATTATATATATAAATATTGTTGACGAAAGACGATAAATAGTAACTCTATTTTTGTAATAATATATAGCTTTTTTTTCTTTTTTTAATATATTATAATAATGTATTATTATATTTGCTTTTAATAACATATTTTTATTTTTCCCTTTTTAAACCATATATTTCCTTTGCTATTTTTTTAAAAATTCTTTTTTTTCTCTTTTTAGAACATATATTAATTTATCAAATAATATGATACTTCTTTAATAATTTACGTTTATAACTGTTTTTCCAAAAACCTAAGTACGCAGTTGTGTTTGATTTTTTCCCTCAACTTTTTTTAGAATAATATATAGCCTTTTGATTTTCTTTTATTTAATATATTATAATAGCTTATTATTATATTTACTTTTAATAACATATTTTTTTTCCTTTTTTAAAACCATATATTTCCTTTACCATTTTTTAATATTTTTTTTTCTCTTTTTAGAACATATATTAATTTATCAAATAATTTGATACTTCTTTAATAATTTACGTTTATAACTTTTTTTCTAAAAACCTAAGTACATAGTTGTGCTTGATTTTTTTCCCTCGACATTCCGTTATAAGTTTTGTTAAAAACGAAGTTGTATTGAAAATAAAATATTTATTTGGTATCATAAAACGCTACAATGATAAACTGAACCATTCTAATGGTTTGACTTTCTAAACAACATGCTTTATTTTCAAATCACGTTTGTTTTACATTATTATTTGATCGGATTCGTCACAGCACGCGACGTAAAGAAAACTAGTATAGTTATTAGGTTACAAACCTTACACAATGACACTCTAACCTATTTATAAAGACAATTTGATCCATAATTACAAACCTTTCACAATGACCCTCTAACCTATTTATAAAGACACTTTGATCCATAATCTTATTTGTGCTAATGACTTCAGGACCCCTATACTAATAACACATAATATTTAGTTTTAACCTTTCAATATTTTTTGTTCCAAAAAGCAAATTGATTCATTATCAATAATCAATAAAGAATTATATATTGAAAAACTAGTATATTAAGTCCCTGCGTTGCAGTGGTTGTCATATATTGAAAAACTAGTATATTAAGCCCCTGCGTTGCAGCGATTGTCATAAAACTGTGTTAAGTAGTATCAATACTATACCATTGTCAGCGACCACCAACACCGGAAAAGCTCGTAAAATCAAAATAAATAAAAACGGGAAAAAAATAACGCCGAGCGAAAAGCAAATGTAAAAACTTTGAATCACGCACGCTTGTTGCTGAGAAATTAAACCGAAAGGTAAAACATAGAAAAAATAACTAAGTCCGTCCAGAACCCGCGTGTTGGATGAACTTGTCAAACGCAAAAAAATAGATGTGACGCGACGGTCCAGTCAAACAGGAAAAAATATACGAAAAAATGTTGATCCTCATACGGACGTTGCGGTGCGTTAACTCACAAAATTTAGAACGAAACGAAAAACTTGGGAAAGATGGAAAGTATGGTGGACCAAAATTGAAATAAAAAAGAGTTGGGATTAAATTGCAAAAGATAAAAAACTTTGGGCTAAAAGTAAAAAAACAAATGGTCTAAATTGAAGTTATTTATTAAATTTAGATAAAGATAAGAATAAAGATAAGTGATATCTATATATTGGTTATTAATTAATATTAATATTAAAAGAAATTTATTAAATAAATATAAATAAATTTTATGATGTTGAAGGAGAAAATGGCATGTGACATTATTTGCATTCTTTTATTATAAGTTAGAAGAAGATTAGATATTACACGTGTAATCTATTGTAAACATGATCTTGAACAAACACTTACATACTACATCTCAATCTCTATTTGGAACCCTATATATGTAATGAATTGCTGCATGATGTCATCCAAAATTTTACGATTCCTAAGATAAAAGCGCCTAAAACGAATCTGATGTCAAATGATACAATCTTTAAGAAACGAAAGGGAAGATGTATCAATGAAAAATTACAACTTTAAATAATGAAGATACTCGACAATAATAGAAGCAAATCTCAATCAAACCATCATGTTTTTCTAATTAATTGACTCCTTTAACTTTTAAATAAATAAATAAAGTATTTTGTTGTTTTTGTAAAGGAAAAGATAAACCAAAAAGTATGGGTTTTCTCCCCTTAATAATTAGCTACTAGTGAGGCTCAACAAAGTTTTGTTTTAATCTTTCTTAATATTTTATGTTTAAATATAATTGCTACTGATTTAGTCAATTAAACCTGTTAAACTTATATCTGAAGAAAAAGACATAGTATTGAATAAAAGGGTATTAGAACTCGTCATCTAATGATCTTACTTATTGACCAATCAATCTAATGACAATAAAGTTAAAATTGTCCCACGAGCTAATTCAGTTTATGATATCCCTAACACACAACACTTATATAATATTTAAGGAAAAAGAATTTTTGTTTTTGCTGAGATGTATTTTTGTTTTTGTCTTTGGCTAGTTTGGATGTATAGGATTTGTTTTTGGTACTGGTTTTGTTTAGTTTGGACAGATAGGTTGTGTGTTTGGATTTTGTATAGTATGATCGGGGGCCGGGTTTTAATGCCCATTTTTGTTAGGCCCTTTGTCGATGGGGGTGGCGTGTACCTTGGGTGTCACGACCCGGGAACCTAAGCCCCTGTAGGTTGTAAGTACTCTTTTTGTCATTAATAAAATTTACTAGAGGTGCCGCCCTCTTTTACCAAAAAAAATATAATATTTAAGGAAAAAGAAGGCACCACTTTTGGTTTCAAGAATAATAGACATAATTACTAGTATTATTCGATATCAAGAGAAAAAAAAATCTGTAAGACCTTTACTTCTATTTAACAAATTCATAATGGTTTCAAGTATAAACGTGCATTTACGGTTACACATACATTTGAAAAATACGGGTTTATTAAAACATTTTCAGATTTAAATCAATACAACATAATATGTATTAGTTCGTCGTGTAAAAATGACGATGAAACATAGTGCGGAAGCTTGAATCTTGATTGTGTTCGATCCTTTATTGAGCTTGATCCTCCTCCGGTACCATACATTATACCTAGTTACCTACATTTCATAAAACATGAAATGAGTTAGTTTTTCTGCGTTTAAAACATGTCCGAACAAGTTCGTGAGTCGAAACAAGCAAACAACAAACATCAGCAACTTTTGCTGACTTTAACACCCGTGCGTGCCGCGACGGGATTTATTGTCATCATCGCGTGCCGCGACACCTGTCGCGTGTCGCGCCAGAGTGTGTCTCCCCCGTCGCGTGACGCGAGGAGTACACTTTTCCAGCTAGTTTTGTTTAAAAACCTGCATTTACCAGCAATACTAGTTTTTACGAAAACTGGCATAACTCGCTCAAAAATGATCTGTTTCACAATCCGTTTATTCCTATGTGATCGTATTGATTCTCCAACACATGGAGTTAAAATCCGACGTCCAGATTAACAAATTTCTAGGTTTTTTAAGCCCTCGGCTTATTATCTTTTTACAAAGTTTTGACCCGTTCATGATTTTATCAAACAAACATGTTTATTACCTCTTAATTCTCATGAACATCATATTATAATTATTTCCTATTATACAAGATTCAAATCATGGGTTTTTATGCATTCATAACCCGTTTTTGCTTATATACTTATTTTGACCCGTTAAGGGTATTTAAGCACTTTTAAGCATAATTCACGTTCATTCATTTCTAGCATCATGTTTCCACATTACTTATCAAATAGTCTTCCACCACAAATGTTATTGTGGTGGATTTAATGTGGTACACCATTTATTCCGAGTTCTATCTCCCAGTTTGTCTTATTACGACAAGACGCATTTTAAGGCATTTGACTCACAAGGATCATGCATTTCGTTATTATACTTATCCTAATGATTTACTTGATCGAAATGCTTATTCTATACAACCTGTAAGGGTCGTTTGCTTGATTTATCGATTTAGGGCGTTTTGGTCAACTTTAGCCATTCTTTTATGACGAAGGTCTTTCACAAAGATATTTGACCAACATTGCACGTTTAACTATAAATCCTATATACATGTACCTGGCTCGAGTTAACATATAGACCCATTTTATACCTTGCTTTTATTAGCCGCTACTTTATAGTGACGCAATTATCCAATTGCTATTCACTCCTGTGAACATATGACTTGACAACCAAACGTTAGTCGATATTGTCAAATGGTGTTATCACCACCATTTGACCCGTTTGGCCTAAACGACCAAACATTTATATTTATAAAAACATGGTATTTAATTACCATTTCACACATCCGACCAATTACGGATTCTACCACAAGATCCTTTTTTCATATATTATTTTTCTTACGTATTCAACCCGTTTTGGCTTACGCCATGGGTATCCTTTTATCCTCAACTTACATTAGTCAACGCGTGACTAAAATTACCATTTTACCCCTTTTTTTCTTATTACTAGTTACGCTATAAGGTAACCTTAAAGAAAACTCATTAAATCTTAGTCATTCCATGACTAAATTAACGTTTCGCCCCTTTTACCATTAACCATGGTTTTTTATCATTTTTATTTGTTCTGACCCGTATTATTTCACGTATGAACCCATATTTCGGATATTACCTTTATCGTATTTATGACCTATAAAATAAATACGTATATACAAAAAGGTGCAAGCTTTACTTACTTGCCTCCAAACTACGCTTTTGTTCCATGCTTGATTCGTTTGACCCGCTTCCTTCCCAAGCTTCCACCTAGCTTGTTAAGCATCAAACTATCATTCATCATTCACAAGGTGGTTAGATTAATCATAGTTTAATACGATTATTCCGCCTTATCCATTTTACATCAAAATTATCATTCATCGTATTATAAGTCAGTTTGACTTTTTAAAAGTCAACTACCCGTTTGCATATGAAATGCACAATCAAGTTCAACTACTAGTTAGGCATTCCATTAATTACCCGGTAGGCGTTATCTTTAGGCCACTGTTTTAACTAAAATTCTAACCAAGTTCATTACATTTCCAACACTTTAACTTGTTCAAGCGATTATCAAAGCTAATTTATTCATTCATTTCGCAAGAACTAAGGGTTCTCATCTATAAGTGTAACCCGTTTTATCGTATCACTAGCATTCATCCGAACACCTAATATAATCAAGTTCTACATACAAACTAGTAAGCACACGATTTCACTTAGGCATTTTAACAAGCACCTTGTGGGCGAGATTTGTGTACTTCTTTTATCAAGTTTATGATTAACTATTTAATTAAATTTAACATCAATATCACGCCCTTATGTCTAGTGTTCATGAACTACATCTAGAACTTGCATCACAACATCAATGTTCATCCATTTAACACTCTAATTCAAGTGTTCATCATATTGTCATAAAACCCACTTAGCACCTACATAATTAGTTAACTGAAACACTAATTTATGGCGCTAAATCAACAAGTTTACATCTAGGGCTTGTTCCTAGACTTGTACTCATATCAATTTTTACCATTATATCTAACATACAAACTAGACATCAAGTTATGAATGCTCACCATAAGCTTACAACATCACCAAACAACAATTTCGACATACCTTGTGATCTCTTAATGTGACTGATCACGAATTTAGCTTCAACACTGATTATTGTTGAAATCCTTCTTTGATTCTTGGTGATTTGTGAGTTTTAGGGTTTGAGAGTTTCCCCCTATTTGGCTCTGCATATGTCGACCAAACACACACACACTTATGTGTGTTTTGGTTTTAATTTTTCTTTTAAATAATCCACTTTCATAATTGCCCATTTTAGTCCCTTTAGTTCCAACTTTTTGTAAAAGGTTCACTAGTTCTTGTTTTCTTTATTGTTTTCACTTCATTACACATTACTAACTAGGTTAATTATTCCTAGTTAACTTAGTGGGTTCCGGGAGTTATAACTCGTTTTATTTTAAGTCCCGTCAACTCGGGCCTCTTATAAACTTTGTCTCCTCAAAGCGTTTATTCTTCTTTTTAATTAATATTAAGATTATTTGTTTAAATCCTAATATTCACCGGGTAAATTTTACCACTAAGGGTATTTTACCCGTCTTTTTAATATTAATGTGGTTTGATTACCAAACCCGTTTTCTGGGTGTTAGAAAATCCTAACAAAACATTATTAGTTTGTAAATTAGTATAAAGTTAGACGAATATAACTTACCAATTTATGTTCTTTTAGTTTTGTTTACAACTTTTTAATGCAAAAGGAAAAAAAAGAAACTCTGGAATTATTTTAAGTTTTCTATCAAAAGAGAGATAAAGAGAGAAGAAGAAAACAAGTTTAACCCGTGAGATCTAAAAATAATGTTAACATAAGGATGACTTTGTATTACAAAATTAAGGGTTGGGTATATACTTTCAATGCATGGTACTTTATAAATAAAACTCTTACACTACACGGTGGACGTAGAAAGGGTGGTGTGGGGCTTCCCCAATGACGGCACAACACACCACCCCTTTCCATGGCATGGTGGCAGCGTGATGTCAAGGGCGGGGGAATTCTCATGAGTGTGGAACTCATGAGCGTGGTGATGTGGTTGTTTGGGCTGATTGTGATTGATTGTTTTTTTTTTGTTTAAAAATGTCACTTTTGAAGCCCTTTCCACCCTGTGCTTTTTTTTACCACGCCTCCAATTGATATGGCTGCACATGGCGTTTCATACCCTTACACACCGTATAGATTCATTCCAGCCATTCTCCACATCATTTGCACCTCACCACCTTCACCTCCATTCCCATCACAGGGGTGGTGTACCCCTTCTATAAATCAACAGACCGGGAGAAATAAGAGAGAAATAGAGACATGTGTGTAGTCGGTGTCACAGCCCCCGACCCGGTTTGACCCGTTTCAGGAGCCGCGGGACAGAAATCCCGTGGTATTTATTTAATTGAGTTTAACAGCGGAAGTTTATCATCAGGATCTTTTTAAAGCTAAAATTTTCCCGATTATTTTATTTCACAATTCGGGATAAAACCCCGGTAATTTACAATCAGTTGATTTCACTAATAAATCTTTATTTTACAAAATATATTTCTTTATTTTATAATGAGCCACTTCCTTAAGCTTGAATTGCTCCACAGCATTTTTCCTAAATTACAACAGATCACCTGAAACATGTTTGAAAAAGGTTTTGTCAGCGGGAAATACTGAGTGAATCATTCTATTTACTAAAACGACACATTTGTTATAATTTATAGTATTAAGGAAAATTACAATGTTTCTGATATCAACCAACTACCCACAGTACTTTATCACTCGACCCATTGGCCCGTTCGTCCAATGGTGTCTGTGATTATGGTCATATCACCCCTTGGCTGCCCCAATGGTGAAGATTATCAAGTAATGTATACAAAACCCCACATACCGGCTGTAATATGGTGATTACATAAACTTAATCCCTGTAATTATAACCTTTAAAAATAAACATGATTTTGAAAGTAATTTGATAAAAAGAGAATGACTCACATTGCAGATTTAACACGGACAGAGCCTAGTCTATGGATTAGCATTGTTAACCTAATTTAAATAAAAATGCACACAAAACTGGGTTAGTAATCAATACAGCATTTACGATAACTCACGAGATCAACCATCACAACGAATGACAAAGTGCTATGCTTAAACATCCGTCGAATTAACGACTAATGACAAAGCATCACCCTAATGTGGGCAGCACTTAAACATCCATTGAGTACATTGATCGATCGGAAAATGAATCGTAATAGCGATCGAGTTATTACCTTGTTTTGCGGCAGCAATTCGGGATTCGTGTGTGTTAATAGTGGTAAACAGTATGTATCTCAGTGCATGTATCGAAGTTTTATGTTGTTTTAACTCCCAATTTCGATTGCCAATGTCTGCTATTTATAGTCAAAATTTCACTTTGCTTACGGACCGTAAGCCTCAAATTGTTGCGGTGCGTAAGTGTGCTTACGGACCATAAGACTCAAATTGTTACGGTCCGTAAGGGTTGAAAATAGGTTATAGGGTAGCCACGGTTGGGACTAGCTTTGCTGACTTGACAGATTCTTAATTTCGAATTTTGACAGCGAGTAATTTAGATAATCGTTAACTTAGGGTTTACCCCCCTTGAGTTTTAGGGGCCCTAATCCTGATTCTGAAATTTCTGAAAATTTTAGGGTTTGCGTAGAATCACTTGGGTGTCTCAATTAGGGTTTCCTACTGGACAAATTAATTTAATAAATATGACTTTTAATGAGGGTTGTTACAGTCGGGGAGATGGCAGAGAAGCCCCTAAACGGAAACCGAATGGAGGGGGTGGTGTTCCCCTTTGACTCTAACGCCAACTCAGCCCACCCCGACCTTTTCCGACACCCACACCTCATGCCTTTATAATTATATTTAATAAATCAACTTAAACAAAATCGCTCTTGAACTATATGCATGTTTTGGAACCTGCTTACCTGCACTTAAAATGTTTATAGAATTCCATTAATTAATACCAGTAAAAGTTAAATTTGAATTTGAATGACTCAAACGCTTACAATGCCATCTCTTGAAGTTCTATATCTATAATATCTATAAAAGGAGAAATAGAGTTGATGTAAGTTTGTATACGTGTCAACCATTTAGGCATGCCATGTAGGATATGCTGATGTCATAATCTTTATTAAAGATTCCAATTAAATCAGATTTAATTACTAAATATGAATGAATAATAATGAATAATAAGTTGGTTAAAAAGTCAGTAGAAAGAGGGAGGAAAATTTGAATTTCAAAATTCAAACCCTTTTCCACATTTCAGAGAACAAAGACCAGATTTATGAGAGAGAAACATGAGCTCTTTCAAAACAAAAACTTTACTCAACCATCTTCAAATTTCAAACCTCTCCGGCTTTCCTTATACGCAACTACCTCTCAATCCATCTTCAAATAATCTTCATCTGTTGCAATGGATTTCATGAAATTCATCTACTGTTTTGGATTTCGTGAAAGATTTAGAATGAGAGGTCATCTCCAGTGATTGTTCAATGCCTTTTTTTAGGCACGATCTCGGTCCCTCTACTTCTCTCACTACGAAGATGAAGTGGAGAGAGAAAGTCGTCGCCTGTGAACCGTGAACGTCTCTACTCAGACATATGAAGATGATTTTGTCATCTGAGGGGCGAGATCTGGCCTGTTGTTGCAACATATAAACCATCGTTGCCGGCTGCCGTTCGCGGCTGTCTTAGGTAGCATTGGCTGTAATTCATGTTCGGTCGATGATGATGAGATCGATCTCACCCAAGACCACGTTTTTTAGATTGTAAGGGATATTCAGTCAATGATGTTGATGAGATGCTTCTCGCCTGAGACTAAAACTATGGTGTTTTCCGACTATTCTAGGGTTGACGGTGCTCCCAGAGTGTTTTGGTAGGAAGCTAGGGTTCCGGGCACTTTCCGGTAACTTAGATGCGTTTCTGATGAAGCAAACGTCGGCCCGAATATACGCGAGGTCTGACATTTTGCAATCATTTGTCAAATTTTATTTATTTTCTTTTGAATATCTGGATGGTATGTCTCATTCTTGATCCGATAATTGTTTTAAGGTTTGATTGGACTGTGATTGTATATATGTGTATTTGAGAACTGCAAATTGATGATAAGTATTAGTTTAGTAAATCATAATTTATGGTTGTTTAATGTTTGAATTTGCAATTTGATTACATGAGGAATTATGTAAATGAATCATTTACTGTTGTAGAATACTTCATAATTTTGCAATTTGGAGATTATTTATTCAAATGTATTTATTTGAATAATGGAGTATATTTGTGTTGAACTAATTGAAGAAGTTATATTTGTAAAAATTAAGGCTATGATGATTTTGTAGATCTGAGTAAAAACTGAATGAGGATAGCATTATGGCATGGCAAGGTTGTAGGATGGCAGTTGTTCATGCAACCTCTCTTGCAACTATGGTGTTGTCATCTTTATGCACAATCTGAGCCTGGCATTCTGACAATGCGAATGTTTTGCAAGTTCACCATGAATGACCTTCGCCGACGGTGTGTTGGTGATTAAGGTTTTGAAAAGGGATCGTGTATAATTGTTGTTACATCTATACAAGAAAATGGAGTTTGGTTGGTCTGAGATGCCTATTTAGCCGTATGTGATGACGCCGGTAAGTTTTTCAATTTTTCATTTGTAGATCGGTCACATAAAGTGATGTTTGGACCCGATTCCTGGGTTTTGTTTTACAGGTGGTCGTGTGGCTATGGTGGTTTTACCAACAGATCTTGGTGAATTAGACACACTGCACGTGATGTTGCTACCGAGGTACTGTTATTTTATTTATTTTTTCATGTCTTGTATCGATTAGTAATGCTATTAGGAGTTATTTATGTAATTATTCTTTTTATCTCAGGTTTCAGCAAACTACTCAACTGTAGAATTTTAGACTCGAGCATTTCAACTCATTTTGTGGTGACCGAATTTCATAAGTTATGTTTTCGAGGTCTAGATATTGATTTTACTCTGAATTTCAAAAGTTTACTTGTTTATATCTTCCTTCGTTAGGTGATGATTATGGTGGGAAGGGGCTTTTGGCCAGAAAAAAAAACATAATTACAGCTGCATTTAGCAAGGATAAAGATAAGAAGAGACCTATGTCCTGGTCTGTTAGAGTTGGTCTCTAGGTATGGACATAAACACCGGCTATATCTTGCATTTGATGAGGTATTGGTGCTATTTTATATATAATAAACTGTTATATCTTGCATTTGATTTTCTTATAGTTTTTGTTTAATGTCTAGCCCTAGATCAAGTTGTTCCAGTTCTCATTTATCTCTTTATCCTTCGACGAGACAGGCACACACATAGGTCAATTGTGCTAGGTGAGCTTTGAAGATTGAAGATTTAATAGTCTAATGATAGGATATGATATAGATGTAAGCAACTTTGGAGTTCCAAGTTCCACTTTATTTGTTGTTTATAAGTTCACTTTGTTGTTTAAGCCCAATCGTTTTTATCTTTAACGGTGAGGAAGAGTTTCTTTAATTATTTAAACATAGACTTATTATGATTGTTTCGGTTAATTATTGTGTTTGTTCTTTTAGGTTGTGTGATATGAGAGGGCATATCGGTCCTGCCTGTAAGTTGTGACGTGGTTAGTTATGTTGACAGAGAAGTTTGGGGGTATCAATCATCTTTATTTGCAGCCCGTATGGATTGGATTAAAGGTGCATGCGTTCTTCATATGTTAATAGAAAAACATAAATTAGAACTCTAATTCTATAGGAATATAATCATTGCTAGAGAACTGACCATGGGGTACAAAAAAGTCACGATGGAAAGCGATACCTTATTCAAAGCCGGAAAATTATAAACGAAAAAAATATTAAGCAGTTGCCGTTGTTCTGTCAACAAGAAAAAATCTCAAACTGATATAAAATAATTTTGATAAATCTCCCTGGTAACGAAGTTAAATGAGAAGAGATAAGATTTATGTTCGTGATCCGTTGGTGCATTCGTTATACGTAGCCATTTCTTCTACAAACTGATATAAAATAATTTTGATAAATCTCCCTAGCGATGTTTTTTGCGATTCTTAAACCATCGGTGGAAACTGGTACCTGTAATATATCTTCTTAAAGTATTTTTGGGCACATTTTCAGGTTGTTCAAGAGTTTGTATTGGGTGAATATGATGTTGAAGCTACAGCTGCTTATAACCGTAACCTTTCTGACATATCAACTTTGAAAGATCCCCGCTCTAAAGATGCATCACAAAGGTAACTGCTGTCAAATTGAGCCATGTAACTAATTTTCTTATAGTTTTTGTTTAATGTCTAGCCCTAGATCAAGTTGTTCCAGTTCTCATTTATCTCTTGAGCCTTCGACGAGACAGGCACACACATAGGTCAATTGTGCTAGGTGAGCTTTGAAGATTGAAGATTTAATAGTCTAATGGCAGGATATGATATAGATGTAAGCAACTTTGGAGTTCCAAGTTCCACTTTCTTTGTTGTTTATAAGTTCACTTTGTTGTTTATGGTTCACTTTGTTTTTAATATGTTTTATTTATGACATGAATAGATGATCAAGCCTTTCGACCGACAACATGATATTTGTTATGCTCTTTAATTATTCAGTGAACATTATAAATTTATTATACATGAAATATATGACGCACCACAAATATCTGCACTTTTTTTTTATTGATTTCAAAATTAGAAAAGATAAACAGCCTTACACTTTTGCGAGGGGCCAAGCTCTTTTGGTTTTGACCAACCCAATTGGGCTTGTATTGTCTTTTTCATTTTATAACCTAAATAAAACACCCTTTAGACAAATTTTAAAATTAGAAACTACACTTACTAACGTAGGGGATTGTTTAAATGAAAACCATTTTTATATCGAAAACTCGAAAACTAACTAAAAAAAGGCTAAAAAACACACCAAATTTTCTTTTTACAATTTTTTATTAAAAATCGCTAGTTTTTATATATAAAAAAAATTCAAAATTTTATTTTGTAGTACACATGTGCACTTCCAAAAAAATTTTTTTTTTTTTGAAAAAAAGTTTTTTATATACTTAAAATAGCAAAAATTAGTATGCAAAAAAAAATTTGGTATGTTTTTTAGGTTTTTTTAGTTAGTTTTCGAGTTTTCACGTTAACTAGTGCTTTTCATTTGAACCTTCCCCTAATAACGTATTTATTTAACTAGATTCATATGGTAAACATCAAATATAAATGGGTCTCAACATAGTAAACTAAGAAATAAAAAAAGATTTTTCTTTTTTTTTTATTTTCCCCATCTACTTTAAGCATGTTTTTTGGTTGAAAAAAAAATCTTTTTCTATAATTACACTAGTGTAATTATATGCAATTACTCTAGAGTGATTATTATTAAATAAATTTACATTTTAAAAAATTCTTTTTTTAATTTTAATTTGAGTATAGTATTTTTAAAGTTTTTTAATTAAAAATTGATGTGTTACGTGATTAACAGTGTCTAAGGGTGAGCAATTACTGAATTATTAACCGAAACCAAACCGAAAACAGACTAAACCGAACCGAAAACAATCAAAAGCTGAATTAACTGAAAACCGATTAACATAAACCTTGAATGAACCAAAATCGGTTATAGATGTTTTTGTACCCAATTTTAACAAAAAATAACCGAACTGAATCATTCATATTTTCATATATTTCTACCTGTTATACCTTAAGTTCATGACTTTCATATTTTATACCTTCATTTTATGTATTTAAACTTCCATTTCATATACTTATACATCCATTTCATGTATTTTTAAGCAAAAATTTTAGCTTAAATTTGGTTTTGCTTAGTAACCGAAATTAAAACAATCAAACCAAAAACCGATTGGTTAATAAAATAGACTAATCGATAACTTCGGTTTCGATTGAGAACAATAACTGAACCAACCAAACAATGCGCACCTTGACACTATCTGTATTTTCCGTCGTATCATACAGGCACCTTTCAAGTTTCCAAAATATATGTATCTAATATATATCATGCAATTAAAAATGTTTTTTTTTTTCCAGATATACATCTCATTACTTTCTCACTTATAACTCATTTTATTCCACTCTTATCTCATATTTGTAATATGTAAAAATCAAGAAAACCAATAATAGCCATGAATCAAGTTTCATCAATGGAATTAAAGCCTAATGGTATTATAGCTTAGTGGTATTTCGGAGTGGGATAAGACTTAAGAACTATTAAGCACATGGTTTGATCCCACAAGAGGGTTTTCCTATATTTATTGGGTTTCCTCATTAATTAATGTATATGCATTATTGTCTCGTGAAGATGGATATAATTGGGTGGTTCTGCTGAAGGCACGATGATACTCCAGTGGTCCGTCAATAATCCAAATTTGCCATTAAAATGTGATTTTTTTAATAAAAGAAAACTTTGATGATCAATTTATTATGGTACATGATTGATTTTTTTTAATATATATAGTATGTTGTCGGGTTGATGAGAAATTCAATTTTATAATAGCCATGGATCAAGTTTCATCAATGGTTTTAACCTTTTAATGTGAATTTTTTAATAAAGGAAAAGTTTGATGATCAATTTATGAGGGTATAGGATAGATTTTTTTTTTCTTTTTTAAAAATCAATTAGTGGTGGAGGGCTTGCATTTCTCTTGAGAGATGCAAGTTTGACTCCCACTTGGTGCAGAGTGAGGCACTGGTGTGCAATAATAGGAGACCCAGGGAAACCTGGGTTGGATCCTTGAGCCAAACGGGTTTTACCGGTAATTTCACTGTCATACCTACAGGCTGGTGGGTTACCAGGTTTTTCCCCGGAATTGGTGGTGGATTCGGGTTACTCTCGGAGTACTCCGTTTGTCCAGTGGATGCCCCGAAAGTACTCGGGATTGAGTTTGTTGGCTGTTAAAAAAAAATTCATAAGATTTCTCACTCTCTTTGTTATCTTATGTTGTTTCCTAATTTATCAAAAATCCATCCCAAATTTTGGAGTCACACATGCGTTTTTTTAACAACCTCTTTCTATTCAAAGCCAATAGAAGCAGCTAGAAGCTAGAAGCTAGAAGCTAAGCACGAAAATAAACAAAAAACCAAAAAAACAAAAGGCCAATACAAATTAAGAAATTAACTTAGATGGAATAAACTGAACCCTTTGCCTCCATTCTAAGGCTATGGTATGGTGATTATCCTCCCTTGTAAGATAATCCGCCATCTAGACGTCACATTATAGTCCTTTTGAGAATGGTACATCTCACAAAAACAATAGAAATGAGAGGATGATCCTACCCCACTAGTTTATTATTTTTTTAATCATCCACTTTTTTTACATTTAACATATAAAATAGGAAAATACTTTCATTAATATTAAAAAAACATTACATCAATTTAAAAAGAAAATATAAACTTAAAAAAATCATCTACTTTGATGCTTCTTCATGATGTCTTCTTGCAATTTCTTTAAAGTCGAGTATTTTGGTTCGGGATAATTATCAACATCCATCATCAATATATCTCACTCTTTGAGCCGAACCTTATCATCGGCCAATCGTAACTTTTCTCCCGCCATGCGTGCCTTTTTTTCGACCGTCTGTTCCTTCGCCTTCGCCTTTTGGGCCAAGACCTCCGTGTAAGTTTTAAATTGCGTCATAAACTCCTCCATCTTCGGATCGTGTCACACCCCGATATTTTCACGTATTACCGGTGGGCCGAGTGGGGAGTATCGTGACATAGTTGATATCATCATAGTCAAATAATCACAGTTTAAAGCACAGCGGAAGTCTAAAGTAATAATACAAACCGAATTGAAAGTATAATAAAATATTACTCAACGGTTGCAAGTGGATCCACAGGCGGATCTATAAGACAGTAAGTAATCATTGTTCAACAGACTTTAAGTATTAAGAGCTTGCAAGACTCTTTAACTAATACTCAGGAGCTTCCAGCCCATTACGCGTATTATCTGCACTTAGTATTTTTGAAAAATACGTCAGTTTACACTGGTAAATACAATTAACTGACTCTTTTTGAAAAGTGTTTATAAAATTGGTTTGGATGCACAGGGCATAAAAAATCTTTTATAACTTGGGACAATTATTTAAAAATAATCTTGTATACAGATTTATATGTTTGTCGTACGTTCGGGACCCGATATAGAAACGAGACAAGATTAACAGACACACCACAAGTATAGGCCCACAAGAAGTTTCCTTACGAGTGAGATACCGTTTTTCATATTGTAACAACACTTGGTAAAACCGACACTCTCAAATATTTCCGACACCCTAGTATATTTTAAAATACCCTAATATGTCCTTAAATACACCCAATATGTGAAAACCGAGCCCGAAATACGTTATAACATTTAAAATAAATAAAAAAACTAGAAAAATTAAGTTCAGGCGGGCCGCGTAAAGGCCACACCCTTAGTTGACGCGGGTCGCAACAAGGCTAGCCACCTGCCCTCCTCCGGAAGCCACCACGTGGTGACACGTGGCGAAGCTAGGGTGGTGACACCTCATGGCTACGGTGTTGACCGGGTTGACGCGGGCCGCGTAACCCCTGGTCTCGTTTTACGCGGGCCGCGTGAAAGTCAGAATCAGTCACTATATAAGAAGGCCCCGGGATTTCACTTTCCGTTGCTCACATCTTTCTTTCTAAACGAATTTATGAAGATATAAGCATAATATTCAAGTATTATACCCCCTAATTAGCGAGGTTCTGCTCCGTTGTAAGTATTATAACCCCAGTTTCATAGTAGATACGCTGCCCGATTGATTTAGGGTTCCGTAACAACTGTCGTGGTTCTGCCCGACGTAGTTGTTGGAATGCCGTCTCGGGGAGGGTATCATTAATATTTTCAAAGGGTTATGATACTAACCAATGTACATTTGTATAAATTATAGATTATATCCAGGAAACCCTTACGCGAAGTCTAAGATAGCAATGTGAGTTTATCCTCTTTTTGTTAACATTTTTGGAATATTTTACAAAACCTTAATTATTTTACAATGTAATTAAGCGGTGATTGAGTCTTTGTAGTTCTTCAATTACTGCCGGTATGTTGGGGTTTTGTATACAAAATTTACTACACTGTGAGTAGTAAGTCGGGATGACAATACGTTACCATTGGACAATGAGTTAGCCAATGGGTAATATGACCCACAAGTCAGGATTGACAGTACTAATGGAGTAATTGTGTAGAAATAAACAATGTGATCGCTCTCAATACTGTTCACTGTGACTTTTTATTTAAACTTGATTAAACTGGGATTCACTCACCAGTATTTCCCACTGACAAATGTTTTTAAAACGCGTTTCAGGTAACACAATGTGACAGCCAATTAGTAAAAAGCCAGCTGGAGAGCACTGAAGGCTTGGGAAAAATGTAGCTATAAAAGTTTCCGAAAAGACGATGTTTTAAAATAGGGTTTATCCCTATAAATGTATTGTAATAAGAAACTTGGGTTTTACCCATGTGTTTATTAATATGAAATATGGTGGTTTTACTCTGATAAACATTTCCTAACTACGGTCCTGATGTAATTTACGCTGCCAAATTAAAACAAACTGATACCACCGTCACTGAGTTCGCGTCTGCCCGTTCCCGGGGATCAGGGATCGGGGGTGGCGACACATACGTAACAGTCAGGTGTATGCCTACACCCCGTGCTTAAGACGTGGCCATTTCAAATGAATGAGCCGAGGATATCCAGGACACGGTCATATTAACCCCCAAAGGCTTTGTATCAAACAAAACAGATTAAAACGGGTTATCTCAATGATTTAACCACTAATCGATTAAATATTCAATACCTGACCAAGCGGTACTAATTTGCCGTATCCCAAGCCCGTATAAGGAAAAATAAGTTAAAACTATTTACCTAAGCTAAAATGTAATTTTATTCTGAGCCGTATATTCTAATCAGCAAGTGCAAGTAGCTTTTACTGGGATCCTAATCTGGAACGAAGGTTTTAATAACCTATTAGATTCCTAACGGGTCTTATTTAAGTTATAACTTAGACCGGTTAGTTTTTAAGGAAAAGTTTACGGTTCAAAACGCGAGATTAAGCGATGAACAGATTGGAATGTGATTTAGATCCCACAAGTATGAAGACTTGTATAAAATGGGTAAACTAAATACATTCTGGATTTTGAAGTAAAAATGATGAGGTTTGACCCGTTTTGGTTAATTTATGCAAACTAGTTACATAAACCGTACCGAACGCGCATAAGCGTAACGGGTAACCGAATGAGTCATGTACAAGTTCCATAAGTTATTATGCTTAAATTATGTTGTGATATCAGTAGGATATCTTTCATTATGCCCAAAACAAATTTAAAACCAATTTAAGCCCCGTAAGGGTATTTTGGTCATTTTAAAGTTTATAAAAGAGGTTAAATAGCAAACTGAGGTTCTGGTCTAAAATATTCAGTAAAAATATTTATTTTATCAAGTTACATCAGTAAGATATCATACATATGTGAGGTTTATAATTTATGGTCAAACTATGCACCGTAGGGGCATTTTGGTCATTTCACATATGCTTTAAAGGTCAAATTTGGAAATCTGAGTTCAAGACTTATACTTACTGTTAAAGTATAAAAATTTATTTTTAAAATCAGTAGGTAACAAGTCTTAGGAGTTAAATATGGTTTTAAACCATACTATGTGCCTAATTAGCGTAAAAGTCGGTAATTGACGGTATTCAAGATTTTATAAAATTCTGAAGTTTTGATCAGTCTCTAATGCTTAAAATAATTTATTTAACATATGATATCAGTAGGAAAAGATTTGGTATGCAAATCATATTTTAAACTCATTTTATTAGCAAAAAGGGCATTACCGTCATTTACCGAATTTATGCTAGAACTCTATGTTATGGTCAGTATAAAATTTGAAAAAATTTTCCAAAAATCCCTAAATATTATATCATAATAGTGGGTAGCAAGTTTGGTGCCAAAAATCGGGTTTAAATATGATTTATGCTAAAAATGCAATTTAATTAACAAAAAAGCTTTTGTTTTACACCCTTAGTTGACGCGGGTCGCGACAAGGCTAGCCACCTGCCCTCCTCCGGAAGCCACCACGTGGTGACACGTGGCGAAGCTAGGGTGGTGACACCTCAAGGCTACGATGTTGACCGGGTTGATGCGGGCCGCGTAACCCCTGTTCTCGTTTTACGCGGGGCGCGTGAAACTCTGAATCAGGCACTATATAAGAAGGCCTCGGGATTTCACTTTCCGTCGCTCACATCTTTCTTTCTAAATGAATTTCTGAAGATATAAGCATAATATTCAAGTATTATACCCCCTAATTAGCGAGGTTCTGCTCCGTTGTAAGTATTATAACCCCAGTTTCATAGTAGATACGTTGCCCGATTGATTTAGGGTTCCGTAACAACTGTCGTGGTTCTGCCCGACGTAGTTGTTGGAATGCCGTCTCGGGGAGGGTATCATTAATATTTTCAAAGGGTTATGATACTAACCAATGTACATTTGTATAAATTACAGATTATATCCAGGAAACCCTTACGCGAAGTCTAAGATAGCAATGTGAGTTTATCCTCTTTTTGTTAACATTTTTGGAATATTTTACAAAACCTTAATTATTTTACAATGTAATTAAGTGGTGATTGAGTCTTTGTAGTTCTTCAATTACTGCCGGTATGTTGGGGTTTTGTATACAAAATTTACTACACTGTGAGTAGTAAGTCGGGATGACAATACGTTACCATTGGACAATGAGTTAGCCAATGTGTAATATGACCCACAAGTCAGGATTGACAGTACTAATGGAGTAATTGTGTAGAAATAAACAATGTGATCGCTCTCAATACTGTTCACTGTGACTTTTTATTTAAACTTGATTAAACTGGGATTCACTCACCAGTATTTCCCACTGACAAATGTTTTTAAAACGCGTTTCAGGTAACACAATGTGACAGCCAATTAGAAAAAAGCCAGCTGGAGAGCACTGAAGGCTTGGGAAAAATATGGCTATAAAAGTTACCTAAAAGACGATGTTTTAAAATAGGGTTTATCCCTATAAATGTATTATAATAAGAAACTTGGGTTTTACCCATGTGTTTATTAATATGAAATATGGTGGTTTTACTCTGATAAACATTTCCTAACTACGGTCCTGATGTAATTTACGCTGCCAAATTAAAACAAACTGATACCACCGTCACCGAGTTCGCGTCCGCCCATTCCCGGGGATCAGGGATCGGGGGTGGCGACAGGAGGTGGTATCAGAGCCTAGCCACTGGTCTGAGCCAAAGAAGTGTTCTGCTGACACTTAAATTCTAAATTTTGTGTTAGGAAATAAATTATGGAAATATGTGCATAACTGTATTTATTTGTTATGTGTTATTTGACTATTTGTTAGTTTACAGTATGAGTGATCAAGGACCCTCAGAAATGAGTCGTCAGTTGTCTGATTCACCTAGGAGTGAAGGTACCTCATCACAGCCTGCCCTTTCTGGGTATTCTGCAGATCAGGAAGAAGGAATGTTTGCTTTCAAAGCTCAGTCAGAAGAGCCATTCCCTCATAAGAAACGGGGATGTTTCAGTAAGGAAGCCTTTGCACGTAGGAAAAGAATGCGAAAGTTGCAACAGCAAAGAGCCTTAGCAGCCGTTAAGCGAGAAACAGATGCCCATACACAGGATATGCTTAATAGAAGCCTAGCCAATTTCTATATCTTAGCTACAACTGTTGCTGACCCAAGTCTGGAACAATTAGTAGGCCCACAACCACAAATCCCAGAAGAACCCATGGAGATAGAAAACCCTGAAAACCAGGTGGAGATGCATGACTTCAACCCAGAAGAAATCCCTAGGGTACCTGCACCAAATCCCCTAGACCCAAATTATGATCCTTGGTGGGATGATGTTAGGGATTATGTGCAACGCTACCCAATCCATGAAAACACACCTATACAGAACATAGAAGCCTACCCAGGTATGGACCCTTTAGATCCCTATTACCAAGATGATTATATTAGGGAGATCTTAGAAGATCCTTACCGATTTCAGGCATTTTCACCCCCATATCAGGAACCTGCACCCCAGATTCCGAACCCAGTCCTAGAACCTGCACCCCCAACGAGTGCAGAAAACGTCCAAGAACTTAGGACTTTTGGGGAGGAAATTTTAGAAAGCAGTGAGAGAATGAGACAGGTGGGAGAGCGTCTCGTATGGAAATACGATGAACGCAATATGGATTTTTGGATAAATACATATCCATGATGTAATGGAAGAGATGATAATAGTAGTAATAATATAATATAATAAAATAAAAATAAAATAAAATATGTGTGTACGGATGCATATTACTATTAGTGTGATTCTATTTCTGTTGGTATTGTAATTTTTATTTCAGTACTAAAATGTAATAGATGCATAATAGTATATGGAAATAGAATAAAAGTCGCAATGATCGATGTTTTTGGCTAGATTGCGTATCATGTGATTAACTATATTAAATATTATCTAGTGATATTAATATGGGGTAAATGTTTAAAATTCAGATGGCCGACGAAGGAAATCTGAATAATGATAACCAGAGTAACATTAACGTGGTTAATGAGAATCCAAGCATCAATAACAATGGAAACCAAATGGATAATAGTGCTGTTCAACATATAGTGGCACAAGGAATCATAGATGCCATGCCATTTATTATTCAAACTATTCAAGAAGCGAATAATAAAAGTAAGCATAGCAGTAAGCGACCCATTGAACCCGAAAACAGCGTGAACAATGGACCTGTACTTCAAATGCCTATTCCCAAAAGGAGAAGAACTGTGTCTTACGGTTGTTCTTATAAAGAATTCTGGTCTTGTAAACCAATGGAATTCTCGGGCAATGAAGGGGCCATTGCAACCCTACGCTGGATAGAGAAGACTGAGGCAATCTTAAGAATAAGCAAGTGTGCTGAAGAAGATAAGATACTGTTTGCTTCTAATCTGTTTAAGAATTCAGCACTAGAATGGTGGAACACTATCCTCCAATCAAGAGGAAGTGATAGAACTTACAATATGGAATGGGAAGAATTTAAGAACAAGGTAGAAAGGAAATTATGCCCACCAAATGAGAAGGAACAGATAGCAAACAAATTCTTAAATCTTAGAATGACTGGTGTGGATAGTAAGGGATACACTAAGATATTCTTCGAATATGCTAGAATAGTGCCAACTCTTGCTTCACCTGAACCAGTGTTAATCTCCCGTTACATCTGGGGATTAATTGGAGAGATTAGATACGTAGTCAAGGCAGCTAGACCTCAAACTATAGAAGAAGCTGTAGAACTGGCAAATACCTTGACAGAAGAATTAATCCGTACTAGAGAAGAAGAACAGAGGAGAAACCTAACCCAAAGGCTTACTCAAGAATTCCGTTCTGGGAATTACAACCGTAGAAATATGGGTTCTACCTCTGCACCTTTCTGCAAGGTCTGCAAGAAAAAGCATTCGGGAAAATGCTCCACTCTTTGCAATTATTGCAAGATGCCAGGACACAAGGAAGAAAATTGCAGGAAGAAATCCAGTAATGGATTATGCTACAACTGTGGAGAAAAAGGTCATATCAGGCCAAACTGTCCGAAATTAGCTCCAGCTGCGGACAAAAAGAATACCAAAAATGCTAGAGCATTTATTTTAACTGCAGATGAAGCTAAGATGATTCCAGATGTCATAACTGGTACGTTTTTAGTTAATGATATTTTTGCTAAAGTATTATTTGACTCTGGTGCGAACCAAAGTTTTATTAATACATCATTTTGCAAATTTCTAAATCAATCATTAACTAAACTACCACAAGAATGCTTAGTGGACACAGCTAATGGAGAAACCATTAGAATTTCTGAAATCTTGCAGGGAGCAAGAATAGAAATTTTAAATCAGAAATTTATTGCAAATCTTTATCCTATGAATCTGGCAGGATTTGATGTTGTTTTAGGAATGGATTGGTTAATAGCCAATAAAGCCAGTATTTTATGTGATCAAAAGTCAATCCAAGTAAATTCACCAAAAGGAAAAACGAACACCATCAAAGGAGATAAACCATCTAGATCCACAAAATTCATCTCTGTGATGAAAACTGCAAGATATATAAGAAAAGGATCATTAGTGTATTTGATTTCCATAATCACTAACACTAAAGGAAAGGATTTAAAAGATATTCCAGTAGTATCCCAGTTTTCAGATGTATTTCCAGAAGAATTACCAGGACTGCCACCAAATAGAGAAGTTGAATTCAGGATCCATTTGATACCAGGAATGGCACCGATTGCCAAAGCACCTTATCGTTTGGCACCTGCAGAAATGCAAGAATTAAAGAAACAATTAGATGAATTATTAGAAAAAGGATTTATACAGCCAAGTTCGTCGCCATGGGGAGCGCCGATACTATTTGTTAAAAAGAAAGACGGATCAATGCGTATATGCATTGATTACCGTGAATTAAACAAGGTCACGATTAAGAACCGGTACCCATTACCGAGAATCGATGATCTATTCGATCAACTGCAAGGAGCTCGATTTTTCTCTAAAATCGATTTAAGATCAGGATATCATCAATTAAAGGTACAGGAAGCGGATATTCCTAAAACCGCATTCAGAACAAGGTATGGTCATTATGAATTTACTGTCATGCCATTTGGTTTAACCAATGCCCCAACTGCATTTATGGACATGATGAACCGAATATGTAAGCCATATTTGGATAAATTCATAATTGTCTTCATAGATGATATTCTCATTTACTATAAGAATAAAGAAGATCATGCAAAGCATTTGCACGCACTTTTAAGTTTATTAAGAAAGGAAAAGCTTTATGCTAAATTTTCTAAGTGCGAATTTTGGTTAGAACAGGTACAATTTCTCGGACATCTAGTCAATCATGAAGGAATTCATGTATATCCCACAAAGATCGAGGCAATTACTAAATGGAAAACCCCTGAATCACCAACCGAGGTTAGAAGTTTCTTAGGATTAGCCGGTTATTATAGAAGATTTATTCGAGATTTTTCTAGAATAGCCATTCCTTTAACTAAGTTAACCTGTAAATCTGTTAAGTTTGAA